>OY735216.1:36130917-36355917 GCA_963457665.1 Thysanoteuthis rhombus
ACAACAAAACTTACCCACAATGCATAGCCCCTGGCAGTGGACTCTGGTTCCACATGGTACATTTTAATTCACACTCATACAACGCACACCACTGATGATGGGAGAAATCCCGAAACATGTATGGACTATTGACATATAAGGATTAATAAACCTTACCACCAAAAACTTCACTCCTGAGTCTGTCTCACTCTCTAAAGTACACATTATATATATATATATATATATATATATATATATATATATATATATATATATATATATATATATAATGCATATATCATCTTAATTCGTAACAACCAGAAAACAAATGAAAACAGATTTTATTTGCAGTAGATGTTCGATCCCAATGCTCAATATTCAAGACAGTAGATAGATCTATCAATATATAGAAATAATATTTACTAAGACATGTATCCAGTGAATGTAATATTGCGTGCCCCTCGCACTCTTTTGTGTTTTTCTTTGGATTCTTCGAACTCCCATGGATTCTGAAAACTTACAATCCAAAAGAAACGACAGACGGCCAGATGCTGTAGGGTGCACGGAACACTTACATTTACCGGGTACATGTCTTAGTAAATAATGTCATATATATATATATATATATATATATATATATATATATATATATATATATATATATATATATGTGTGTGTGTGTGTGTGTGTGTGTGTGTGTGTACGTATAAATATATATTTTCTTTACCGTTATGCTTATAAATTTATTCCCTTTTTTTATTCTATTGACAACTCACAGAGATATTTCTTCTTCTCCCAGCGTAGCCCTATGTTTTCATATTTACCAAGCTTGTATTAGTATGGCACATGGTCAAATTGGGTAGGGATTAATGGAGAGCAAGATTAGGTTAATTCCTTTCAGATGAATATTGCAATGTCATTCAAATTGATATCATGATTTCGTCTTCAAAGCCAGACCTCTCTGTAGCGCTATAAGAGAAAAGCAACGGTATTGTCAGTTGTCTGTGTTTTATCCAATGTAATCCAAAAGATATGCCCAATGTATTCTTGAAAATCAACTATAGAAAGTATGAGATTATGTCCAAGTTTTAATCATGAAACAAGATATCATGGATTTTCAAGTACAGTATAAGTATGTATTCTATTAAAAGCAATACTGTGTCAAGAATTGTCAAATATATCGATATCCAAATACGCATACAGTCACAGATTTTGGGTGGGAATAAAAGTTCATTGAAACTTGCCAAGAGGCGAATGAAGAATCGCTCGCCAAACTGATTTGTAAAATATATTGTTTGTAAGACAAGCAGACTTTAAGAAAGGATGGGCGCCGCACATTGTGTTTATGAAGTCATTGTGATAGGAACGCCGAAAGTAACTTTGATGTAGCAAAGGGCTTCTGAAGGCAGAGTTACTCTTTGAAGCTTGTTATTTGAAGGCAGGAACGGGGGATCATAGAATTTGGGCTAAAATAAGAATAGATAAAATTGGATATGAGAAGAAAGAAAATAAAACTAATTGTCTTTTACTACACTAAGCTAAGCCATGTAATCGAAAAAAACAGTAGAAAACTGAGAGAATAAGGTACAAAACAGGACAAAAGTCAAATAACGGATAAAAGATATATAAAAACATTTTTCAAAGGTAGTGGAAAAAAAAAGGAACATAAAAACACGTTACGACTGAAAGAGGAAATATTGGTGGCTCAAAAAGAGAACAAAGTTTTTTAAAATTCATAAAAAAAACTAAGAAAGGTTTGAAAAGAAGAAAAGCTCATAAACCGAAAGAAAAAATGTTTACGTAAAATAATAGGTAATAAAAGATATATTTAAAGATTATAAAATAGAAACAACTAATGAAAAACAAATGAGATTTCTTTTACAAAAGACATATTTCATAAATATGAAAAGTATGTAGTAAAATAGGGCAAAAAGTTTTGGGAATTTCCAATAGTTTGAGAAAAGGAAGGGACAGAGGTTTGTTTTTTTTTCAATAGAAAAAATATTTTGAATGGAAAACAGCGAGTTTTAATAGAGAAAAAACAGAAGGATTTTTGTTGATCTCTTCTGATTGAAGAAAAATCTAAATTCATAAGTGTAAAAGGAAGAATAAGAAGGAAAAATTGCAAAGGGAGAGAAAGATAGGTGGGATAATGAAGAGGTAAACAGACAGCAAAGAAATAAATATTGACAACAAAGTTTATTAAACATATTATGGGCCATTTTGCTACTATATTTCTATTCAATCCAAGGGAAATTTGAAAAAAAAAGATTACGAAATATGGTCTCAAAATGCTCGTAAAACTTAGATAAGCAGATGCATAATAGATTACAAAACGGGCACTATATGAAAAAAAATGAGGGGTTGGAGAAAGAAAAAAGAAAATACATAGGCTAAAGGGTGGAAGACGGAAGAGGAAAGTTTTGCTAGAAAAAAGAGTGACAGGAGGAGATGAGAAAGACATTGACAAAAAAGTGTATGAAGAAACGAAACAGAAAAAACAAGATAATGTCAACCAGTCTAACATAGTATTGGAGAGAAATTAAGGTAAAAATGATAAGTTAATAGAGGAAATATGAGAATGAAGGATTACACAAGGAAAGAAGTGAACAACAGAAAAGTTACAAGCAATATAAAAGGAAACGTTAATAGCACCAGCACAGAAAAAATAGAGTATGAAAGGGAACCGATTGAATCTGAGAGAGAGACGGACAGACAGAGAAATTAGATTTGGAGATTCTGATTCACAGAGTGAACAACAGTTATCGGAATTTTGAGAATTAAGAATAAAGAAAAAATCGAAAAGAATTATACAACGCCAACTCTATGCAGACGCTATGACAAATGAAATATCATGTTTTATCAAACGAATAAACACAGGTGGACGATGCCTGGGTTTCACTTGGTTGATGTTAGAAGATTTTTATGTCCAGTCTAGACTTGACTGAGAACACTTTGACCTTTTTGGATGTTTTATTTGAAATGAATACGGAGCTGTCGTAAACAAGCAAATCTGATGCCAAACATTGTTTCCCTTAATCTTTGCACGAGTTACTTAAAATAATAAAACGGGTTTGGTTAGTCAGTCAACAGAAACTGTCAAGTAACCTTTGTCTTTTGACTTCATGTTGTGTTAAGATTATCAATTAAAAATTGGAAAAAGGGGTGATCAATGAATAAGTTACTTCCGTCACCTTTTACTGGGTCACAAAACAGTCTGAATTTTGAAAAAAAGGAGCATAAAAGATGCCAGACGCAAACTGAGGGACTGATTTAACATAAACTTCAGGGGTAAAAGTTTTTTTAGTGTGATAAGGAGTAAACGCTTAAGTTTTCTATCCTCTTCCTCCACAAGTGTGGATTGAATGTTCGGCACTGACATACAAATATACGTAGCCAGCTATTCGGCCGGACAGAATCGCTTGAAAACCTGAGAAAACTACGTTGACTTTGTAAACAGTTTTTTCCATAGTTTATGACAATGACCGGGTTTTGTGATCTTAAGAGTGGGAACATTAACACTAGCAGTGTCGATCACAGAAGTCACAAAATATTATAAAACATTGTAGACATTATCTATGGCAGATAACTTTTCAATAGAAAAAAAATTTCAAATGTATTTCAAAAAAATAATTAAATTATAAAATGTAAGCTGCGTCAAAAAAATGATTTAAGTTAGCCTGGAAAAGTTTTGCTTGAAAAAACTCATGGAATGGGGTAATGTAATATATTTTCTGAGATGGCTTTGTGATTTTTTTTTCGTATATCTTAATTCCTTTTGATATACTGAAAACAAAAATACCTATTTCATAAACGTTTATATTTCACACGCATCATTGCAATGAACAGAAAGTTAGATTTGCACTGAGTATGCCATTGTTGTAGATAAAACAAATGTTTGTAAATATCTGCAACATGACTAAATTATTGCCTCGAATCAAACAGAACTTAGTTAACGATACAATATGAGCTAAGTGTAATTTTATGCAAAAGTAATCAGATTTTCTTACAAATCATCTACAATGCTATCAAATTGTTGCTCTCTGCCACAATAAATTCTGTCCATATCACAATGAACTAGGAGAAATTTCCTAAAGCAAAGAATTTAGTCAGTGAAGTATTTTGGGAGAAGAGTGGTGAAGTGCCAGAATATGCAAAGCTAAATTGATATCTACAATAGGAGCACATAGTGGTCAAGTAAATGATATGATCGACAAATATATTAAATATAAGGAAAGCATATCCATGAGCTAGACTGTATTGCATATCACATCTGAAATATTATCTAAATGTAGCCCTTTGCCAGACTAAGTTTAACTCACATCTACAATATTAGCTAAAAGTTGGATACATTTCATTTATACCCCTCTACTTTCGTATGATAAAAAGTAACTTTTACACCAATGGAGATGACCGATATGCTGTGTTCTTTTATTCAGGAAGCAATAAATATGTTATGTAATCAGACTGTAAATATCTATCTTAGTAATGAGAAATTCTATTAGTGAGTTTGGTTTAAGGTGAAAATTACAGGCTGAACATTGACTCTTATCAAGATGTAAATAAGCATATGATATACTTTTTAAAAACCGTGTATCTCATTAAATTTTTTGGAGGATATCTGGTTGGCATTAATTGCAGTCCAATGATTTAAACTCATCCGACGACGTGGCGTTTTTGCATCGAGAGGAGAAAAAAATTAAATCTACTGGAGTGAAACTGATTGAATAGATCTGCGATCAGAGGTACAAACGGAAGATTTCTTATAAAAATCATTACTGGCGGGCTCTGCGATGTCTGTTTGATTCAGGCGTGAATAATGTGTCTGGTATCGTATACCAACATTTAATTCTTGATTATAGAACTTGAAGCTGTAATTCTTTTACTAAGGATATATAGGAATATCCTCAGGTAGATACCGAAAACCAAAGACAAAATTGTTTTTTTCTGAAGAATCTTGTTGCTAACCTTCAATTACTGCAGGTTGCAAAGAGTTCTCAACTTTCTACTTTTAGCCTCATGTGAAGGTATACACGTGAGGAGTGGATTCAAAGTACCGAAAATATCTCTACCAATATTCTAAAACCATCTGCAGAGATCAGTTGAGCCATGAACTCAGTGTTTAACGGAAAGTTAAGTTAACAAAACATAGCTTATCAATAAGAAAGAAAAAGGAAAAATATTGAGAGCTCTGGAGACTTGGATAGAAACCAAAATCGAATTAGAGAAGGAAGATTCATATGGATATAGAATGAAAAAGAAATAGTTTTGATACGTCAACGAATAAAGAGAGTACAGAAGTGATACAAGCAAAGAAACAAAGTAATACAGAAAGAAATAATAAATGAAAAAAACGAAAGAAAGAAACTCTTATGAATTAAAATAAATGACAAAATGAAGGAAAGAAGTAAGATCAGCAGAGGAAATGAAAGAAAAGCAAGTAATAACAATAATACAACGAACAACTGAATAAAAGTGAGATAGAAAAAAAATAGGGTTTATTAGTTTACTGTCAGAAACACCTCCACAAATCCATATCTTATAAGTCCACGAAGAGAGCAAGTTCAAATTAATCCAAATTAAACATTGTAAACAAGCATGCACGAGGGTATAATTTTCAAGTCCCTTAGAATGCAATTAGAAAAGCAACCCCAAACCAAAATAATCTTTTTTATGGAAGACTCAGAGTTAGGGAGATAAAGAAAGCGGAAAAGTATTTTTTAAAATGGTTAAAGGAAAGCAAAGTACAGACTTTTTGTTATATGTGTATCTTGTTTTCTTTAATATATAACGAATAAATATGCAATTTTTTTTCCAAGTCGTGTCATTTCAGTCAATTATTTCCCAATATCTGGTGATGCAGTCAATGTATGATTTTCGAAAAAGTTCTATGTTTCGCACAGAATTTGATATCATAGTACTATATGTGAATTTACCTTGTAACTATTTTGGGAATTTCAAAACAAAACAATGTATATCAACATGGCTCCCCAAGACGTTTTGATCAAACACCACTTACCCATGAACTTTCATTTCAACATTAAGCTTGCTATATTAATTCTAGACCTGTGTCATAATACGTATAGCTTATTATTTCATATTGGGCATTATCATAATCTTTTGTGAATTAATGTTATTTTATACGACACACCATTGATTTTTTACAAAGGGCCTCTTCATGGGGGTAACCCCTCCAAAATGTAAAAGTAAAATTCTATGATATGAATCATCGCTATAACCAATTAATTGGGGTGTGGGTAGTTGTTAAAGCCGAAAGCAAGTTAAATCTTGTGGTCGTCTTTTGTTTGGTAAATAAGTCATAAGTTTGGCAGTTAACTGCATTTCACAATAATAATACGGTAAATCCCAGAGCAGGTCGGTTGCTCTTTGTCCTTTTTTAGACCTTACCTAACATCATTATTTGTACCACTGAAAGATTCATTCATCCAAACTTTCCAAAAGTAGCTTCCTCGGTGGTTATAGGCCCGACTCCAGCTTCTTTCTTCTCTCTCAGATCTTGTCCTCCACTTTCAGTATGTCATGGATGATCCTTTTTGTTCTATGGACCCAACCCGGCTCTAGCAACACTTATGTCCCTCAATAATTTCCAGCGTCAGCTTCCCTGATATAGATGCACTACACTTAGAAGCCATGTCAAAACCACGTCCAAAAAACACAACAGAATTAAAATTCCGTCTTACCAATGCATTCAATCAATCTTGATTCTCATATCGAATTACGTCTGGTAGATGATATAAGTTCTGTAGAAATTTTGAGCAGCCCTTACTTACTGTTCTAGCATATATATATATATATATATATATATATATATATATATATATATATATATATATATATATATAATCACATTCGCACATCCATATATATATATATATATATATATATATATATATATATATATATATATATATATATATAATCAATGATATTAATAATGATTCAGTCTATTGGCTGTGGCTCAGGTTTCAGCTCCTTAGGTAGACAGACTAATATCTGATTTCATTTGAGATCGTTATTTCTTCTTTTTTTCCTTCATGTTTTGCGTATCATTTTGGTCATGTCGTCTCTGTTTTGACTTTTGTATTCTTGCGTATGTGTGTGTGTGTGTGTGTGTGTTTGCATATGTGTATGTGTGTGTGTGTGTGTGTGTGTGTGTGTGTGTGTGTGTGTGTGTGTGTGTGTGTGTGTGTGTGTGTGTTGCATGCGTGAGCTAAAGAGTGCATGTGACATCTCACATGTCTGGGAAGACAGATTTACGACCATCTTCCAATGATTAAGATTACAAAGACTAAACAGTTCTATCCAAATACATCTGAGGCTTTAAAAAAAAGTGACAAATACCCATAATCACATGTCGTAGGGTACAGCAACATAACAAGACGATATATGTACCGGCTGGAAGTAAAACTGAGCATAATTTTGAGTGAATTATTGGAGAAAATGAATAAATGTATATCCAGTTGTAGACACCAAAATAAGTATTTTCTGAAAAAACACAAAAAAGACCCTAATTATTAACTAAGAGCCCCCCTAAAAAACTGCGTTGATAATAAAAACCCTAACACCTACACACTTAGACTGATTGACAAAAAATTGAAATAATCCACATTTGAGGAACCGTATTAATAGAACAGGTATCACATTCATAAACAAGTTTCTAAATAGAAAAATAAATCTAGATAAATGATTGGTACATGTGCGTGAGCACGCATGGGTGAATATATCGATATACATTTATGGGGACGAAATCACCCAACTTGTATGTAATATCTCTATTGAAAATCATCGTATAATACGAGGAATATAGTAACCTTACTAAGATGAAGTATCAGTAATAACATACGCAGATATAAACTAAAACACACATTATAAACACCAACTTAATCGGCACATAGATCCAAAATAATTCAAAAATTACTTGACCCCTACCCAATTAATTTCACAGACACAAACAACATACTTACATAAGAACAGAGTTCTGCAAAAAACAAGAAAGAAGAAGAAAAAAGATAGAACACTATAATAGATAAGGGGAAATGCACAGATACTCTGCAAAAAGTGTATTATGATTATTTTAACGATAAAATACTCGAACTAACTAATCAAATTTATTCTTATATCATTCTGAATAAAAGATTATACTCAAACGGAATTTTACATATTCATAATAAACATGCATTTAAGATAAACGAAGAAAATGCACTCACACACCGCTAGAAACACATACGAGTAAGACAGCAGAAATGTACCTAATCTCACAGAAGCACATATACGCACCAGGGAACAGAGACAAAATTACAAAGGTCAACATCAAAATGACGTTACACAAATGATACGCTTGAAGAGAGAAAAAATAAAATTAACAAACTAAACACATATTGAATCACAAAATAATACTATCAGTCTGAGGAGCAGCATAGAGAGCAAAACTCAAATCACAGCCAATAGACTGAATCATCATTAGTATTACTTATGAGCTCTCTCTATATAAACAATGAGCAGTCTACTGAGTAATTTACAAAACACACACACACACACACACACACACACATATATATATATATATATATATATATATATATAAAGTGAAATGATGGATTTGTTTCACAGGCATGCTGGTGTTTCTGCCACCTGGCCTTCTTTGGGTTATAGTTCGAATTTTATCAGCAGACTTATTCAAAACGTTATCGGGAGGTATGTATTTTTCCATTGAACTTCTTGAGTGGAAAGTCTGCCCTATTCTAATCATACTTTCTATATTTTGTTTCTTGATTAAGATTCTTCCATTCATAGTATCTTGATTTCTAATTCAGTTAATTGAGTTCAATTTTTAAATATAGTTTCTTCATTTTAGTTCTTACAACCTTTTTGTTATGTTATTGGTGTTTGGTTTTAACATTGTTTTAGGCATGCCAGATAATCTTTCCTCCATATTTGGTTTTTCATCTATCTCCCACGAGGTATGTGAGGTTTTCATTTTTGTATTTACGGCTTATCATCATAAATTATTTTGGTTGTATTGCATTATCGCTGACACCTCTCATGTTCCTAGCAAGTGTGATAATTTTGAGCTTTTCGTTCGGACATAGGTAGCATGGATTTTCAATATCCTGGCAAATATGCATTTTTTCTAGTATTTCTCTATTTCACTGTGGATTCTTAGAGTTCTCAGAGGTGTGTGGTCAGTGATGTATTGTTTTCGTATTTTTCATTTGAAAAAGAGAAGTATGTTTGACTAAATTCAATTTGAATGGTGTTTTAGATATTCCTATGTGGTATTTTGTTTTTAAGTGTTTTATGGGGTTGATCTTCCAGCCTGATATGTGGTATCATGTCCCAAACACTTGTTTTGCAAAGACATTCATTGCTATTTATACAATTGTAGATTTTTTTACAAGAATCATTTCTTACAACTTTGTTGTTATGCTTTTTCGTGATTTTTTGAAAGCTGTCCGTACAGTAATAGTTTAGTTTCAGTTTGATTTTGTTAAATATGTTACATAATTTTCATCTATTTAAGGAAGATTTTCTAAATGTTATTTTTGACCTTCAGATTAAGTGCTGGTGTACATCAGTTGATTTTTCTATCTCTACTCTTGTTTATTCTAATTCTACCCTATCATTTCAAAATATTCAAAGTTCTGCTCTACTAAAGGTTTCTGCATCGAGCACTTTTATAAAAAAAATCACATATCGTATATTGATTTGCGCTTCGCTATATAAATGCATAAGAAATATCGATTACCCTGATTTTTACTATTTCTTATCGGAGAGACTATTCATCCCATCCCTCCATCTTGTATCTGGTATTTTTTACTGTTCATATGGCACAGGTCGGACACACACACACACACATACACACACATACACACACACACACACACACACACATATATATATATATATATATATATATATATATATATATATATAAGTGTGTATGAAATTCTGAGAAGCTAAGCGAGTTTATCGAAGTTTTGCACTTATGGGCTCGGGAATAAACAGAACTGGTGGAATTCTACTGATTTTCTATGAAATGATTAATGATTCTATCACACTCAGAAACCTAATAAATAGTGCCCTCCCCTTTGCGAAGCTACTTTCTTCATTGAAGTCATCTTATGAAAAATGCAGAACAGGCAACAGACAGACAACTCTCAGGATGCATTCCCCAACCCATTCTCACCATCTTTCCCTCACATATCTCTCTTGCTCACTGACACTCATACATTCACACACACACACACACACACACACACATCCATGCACGGACATATTCTCTCTCCCTTTCTCTCTCTCTCCCTCACACACACACACACACAGACATACACACACGCACTCACGCCTATATACACTTACACTGATATAATCAAACAGAGGATGACAGATAAGTATAATCATTTATACTATGGGTTCTTTTCTGATAAATTTTTCTTTAAAATTCTGTTTCCTTCCCAAACGTTTTTGTCTGGATTTCTAGTCTTCCACCTCCTTTCCTTTTTGTTTTCCCTCTCTTTTTCTTTCTTTCTAGTTTGTTTTTTTCTATCACCTCATTGTGTTTGTTTTGCACTTTTCCTTCATTCTTATTTTAATTTTCTCTCCGTCTGCTTCGTCCTTTCCTATAACCATTGAATATTTTATAACATCGTTTCACTTGTTTTTCTTATTCCTTCTTATTTCAACAGCAAAATTATCACTTCAAGTTTCCTCTTCAGGTTAACTTTGTCCTAACTCCCTTCCACTTATTAGGATATTTTTTGGAATCGCTTTTCCTTTCATTATTCCTTTTCTTCACTTTTTCACAAGTTTCATAGAATCATCCCCCTCTCAATATTTGAACCACTATTTTCCCTTCTTTATATTCTTTCTTTTTCTTTTTTTCTTTCTTTTCATATTTCTTCCCCTGTTTGAGTTTTTCCTTACGTTTTCCTCTCTTTTTTGCTAACGAGTCATTTCTTTTTCTCCGTCCCTCTTTCACCTTCTTATCTCTCACAGTTATCAAGTATTTAATATTCCTCTTTCTTTCTTTCTTTTTTTTTTGAATAACATCTCATCTTTTTCTACTTATTTTAGTATGATAAATTTAATTCTTAGTTACTCTCTTTTTTTTCTTTAGTTTTTTATTGTTTCTTTTCCTTTTTATCATCTTCAACAGTTTATTCATTTTTTTTTTTATCTTTTCCCTTACATCCCACTCTATCATTTGCCGTTGACTTTCTTTCCATCTTAGTTATTTGACGATTTCTTTTCATTTTCCAACTTTTTCTTCGAAAAATTTTCCCCAAAAATGTTTCCAATATTTCATTCATTATTCCCTCATTCATCTCTTTTTTCTTCCTTCCACCGTTTCTCCGAGTCATAGTAATTTACTTATCCCCCTTTCTAACCCTTTTCTTTCTCTTCCATTTTTCTTTAGTTCTTTTTTTTTTCCTCTTCTTCAGTATCTTAATTCTGTTTATTTCAGTTCAATTTTGTCTTTCTTTTATATTGGTGCATCAATCTTATGATTTGTCTCCTTCAAGGAGTCGAATTTCTGCCCTTTATTTCTCTGTCTTTTACCCTCTTTCCTTATCTTTTACATTAATTACTACTCGTACAACTGTAGTAACAGAAATGTTCATCTCTCTTTGAAATTGCTCGAATATAAGTTTGGCTTCTCATTAAGTCTCTTTTTTCTATGACAAGGTGATGATAACCCCTAGTGCAGTAAATTAACTCATTACTCAAAAATAATTTTGATATTTTTTTCATTGCCCCCAGGAAAACTAAAGCTTTCGGGGTCACATTTTGTCGCACATAACGGTATACGAAAAGGGATATCATTTACAAAAACATGAGTAATCATGCCGAATAAAATGCCCTGGGCAATATTCTTCAGGGAATTCCACTCTGTTATAAACAGGTTGGAAACCCTGCAAACTTCTGTTCCTATCGTTCACTTTCTATTGTTGAAGAAAAGCACCGTTTATAACTGGGAGCATTCCATCCTGAATGTGTACATAAATTCAGTTGTTCTATATACTGAATGTACATGATTGTATTTTCTATGGTAAATACTGCAAAATAAAACACTTATGTGGCACTGTGTGAAGAATGAATACACTATATGATTAATGGTTTTCCAGACTAGTTAACTAACAATTGTTCTGTGGCTAGATGCCCAAGTTCTTTACAAAGTAGGCCAAGTCTGGCATAAAACTACCGACGTGGATGAGGACTGAACCAGACTAAAGTCACAGTCTCGAAGATTACTTGTGCCTTGTGTTCCCCAAATCTTTGAAAACATCCTCGAATGCTTTCTTCGTGCGATAGTAGACGGATTTGTCAAAAATAGCTCAAAGGCAGGTATTCGTTCTGCTCTATTTTATATATGTATGAAGTTTTAAGTTGCAGACGGTGTCTCGGTACAGGTTTTTCTCGTCGAAGAGAAGGAAAAGGAAGTGCACAGGTGGTATTTTGTTCGATTGCTTTCTTAATATATAATGTGCAAAGCCTTCACACATAGAACATGGATATTGGGAAACAAGTTTAAATTGTTTTAAAGACTGGCAGTAATGTCAATGATTAAAAGGTATCAATAAACGTAGACCAAAGAAAAAAAGTGAAACAAAAAAGGAAGGGAAAGAAAGAGCAAGACACGCGACAGAAGGTATCGTAAAACATGATATAAACGCGAGTTTTTTCTTTCTGAAAGATGAGAAAAATGGGAATAACGGAAGTTGATTAAAAAGAAAGGTTTTGTGAGTATAAGGAAAGTGAAAAAATCAGGAATGAAGTGAATTGGAGTGAAATATAAGGAAAATACAACAATTTTTCAAAGAGATAAAAAATGTAGTGATAAAGTGTTGGTAAGAGTAAACAAACAAACAGACAAGGAAAAAGGTTGGTGAAGAAAATAGAAATAGAAGGAATTCAAGGCAACAAAGCACAACGTAGGAAAGTGGAAAAACGAAGCGCACTCGTAGTACGTTTGAAACGTCAGTGAAACCGGAGTTGGAAAAAAGAAATAGTAAAAAGTACATAGTAGAAAGGAGTGAAATATGAAAGAGAAAGGAATGCAAAAGAAACCTGGGATAAAGGAGAGAATGAACAGAAATGAGAGACAGAATTCTAAATATAATGAATGAAGAAGGGAAACGTCAAAAAGCAAAAAAGGAAGGAAAGAGGGGATAACCAAAGTTTCAGAAGGAAAAGCAAATGAAAAAATATGCGATTTAAACAATAAATAAACAAATGAAGGTAAAAGGCATATTACAGAATGGTTCTATTTTCACCATCAAAGAAAAGTATAAGAAGGGAAGAGATGAAGAGAAAAATGGCAAAAAAAGATTTATTACATCATCTGCTTTTCCTACGTCTTGGGAGAACATGTGGCGAAAGATTCTGTTCTAACGCCATTAAGATAAATGGACAGTATTTTTACAATTTTTTTCCATATATATATATATATATATATATATATATATATATATATATATACATATATATATATATATATGTATATATATATATATATATATATATATATATATATATATATATATATATATATATATATATATATATATATATACGCATGCGTTTGTGTGCTCGTGCATGCATTGATAGAAGCACATTGCTTGTATGGTGTACGTGTCGGAGGTGAAGGTGAAAAGGCTGAGGCGTTCCCAGTGACGGACCGACGATGGATAATGTAGCTTTCAAATCGAGTTACGGTTCAATTTCACGGTTCCCCTTCTCCTTTCTTGAGTGGCTTGGCAGTTTCACTCGGCCAGCATCTTAGCAAGAAGAGCTTCTGTGTTGAAAGACTTCCTTCAACTGATTATATCCTTTTCTTCCAATGTTATTTAACCAGCCTCGTTTTGCCTGCGAGATATATTAGCCTTTTAACTTCTCTAAGTCGATTTATTGGTGTCTTTACCGTATAGTATACCACCAGTATTTGCTGTTATATGTACTAGCTGAAAACCCACCTTACTTATGGGATTTTGGGCTACTTCTTGTGGTAAGCCTGAATGGAACTTTTCGACCAAATTAGAGACCGGAACTGTTTTGGGGAGTACGTTAATCTAATACCTCTGGCTATGATGTATCGGTTCAGCTACTCAAAGGCCACATAAAGCTTTTGGTATAATATGGTTAGATGAATAGAACAGATAATCATTATTATCGAGAAGAGCATGAATAAAGAAATCATGAAATCTTTTTTTTATTCAGATTACCTTAGAAGATTCCTGTGTGCTTCATTAGTACATACAGGGAATTTCATTTGGATGTGTTGTGTGGTTTTTTGTGTTAGGCTATCAAATATACACGACTATTTCAAAAATTGTTGTAGGATTGAAGTTTGTTCGGTGTGTCACAAGGTTATATCATGGAATGTGACTTAGGAAGATAACTCCACACCAATGAGATTAGATGGATATGCCAGCAGTACGAAAAAATATTCAAAATCATAGCAGTTTTTGAGCATCAACTGATAGATGGACTTGGTCCAAAATATTTCATCGAAAGGTAACGCCAAGTATGTGAAGATATTTGCCGAGCTTAGCTTTCTCTGGGCCTAGTAATGATTTAGTTATTTCTAAATCGTAGGTTGTCCTAGGATAGAGGTTTCCAGAGACGCATTTTCATTTCATACATCATGGTAACGCAAGCAGATATTCAGGGTGTTTTTTAGCAACATCCACGATACACTCCTGGTTACGATATATAATTACTAAAAATGTTAGTCTTTTCATGGTCTATCTGATCCCACCCAATTCTAATAATGATTTTTTTCTTTATTTTTATGAATATAACTTTCTCTTAAGTCAAAAACTTTACTATCCATATCTGTTCTAAGGACACAACATAAGCTGGTTAAAAAAAATCATTGTACTATCAAAATCTTGCTAGGCTAGCTTCCAATTATCGCACAGATAAGCATACACTTACGTTAGCTCAATTCGACACAATGTAAGGAAGTGGCGATCCAAGTGCAGATCAAACTCATTTGCAATGCTTTGCACGGTTGGCTTCGTTATCACCCCTGTTTTTGTAGATATTTACGACAGTAGATATATACGATGGTAGATATTTACGACAGTAGTATGGTCTTAGAGCACAATATTGGAGCAGTCGATAGGGATCAATCCAATCAAGTCTAAAATCAAGTCGTAAATATATTTAAAAACATTTTGGCCAATATTCAATTCTCAATTTGATAGCTGAAACAATCATTCCACTCATTCTGACCAGGAAAAATGCACTGTCATTTGACCTCATGTAAATATTAACATATTTAAAAGTGATTTATTTCTATGGTGAAGTGCTAATGTTCAGTTTCTATGTTAGCGAGCCTCTCTCTAATGTTTTTCACCAGCATTTATCACATATGCATAAGACCTTAAATTCATCGGATAGCAATGACATCTTTATTAGCAAGCATGTGCATTCGACTTCCCAAATGAATTCCATTTTGAGCACACAAGGGGAGGGATGTTACATATAGCTCCCATGAGCAAGGCTGTTTGATAGATATTTGTTGCCAACTTCCTTCCCAAGACAGTAGATGCTCAGTCCGGCACTAAAGAACCACCTTTGAATTGATTCCTATTCTATAAATGTCTTATACATATATTTACTCCACTTGGCTACAATGTACATCACCCATTGCAATTGCAAATGTAATTTGTTAAATATCGTTTGACAGCAGGCAACATTTAATACCAATTTTGATATAGACTATCACGTGGTCAATGGAGATGATAGTGATGAGAATGACACACAAAAATGTACGTTGATCTTTCTCCACGATGGATACGTTTGAAAACGAATCTCACTCATCATAAAAGAATGGAAAAAGAATCAATGCATCATGGCTATGGAGAATTGACTAACACGATACTCTATTGGACCAATATCACAAGAATAAATATTAGCATCACCGAGTGCTCTAGATTATTATAGAAGAATGATTTAAGCTCAACAAATGTCTTTACATTCTTAGGCTGCCTTTCGGTTTAGATATTGTTCTGATCCGACCTTAGACACAACAGAACGCAGAAATTATATTCATATCTTTCCTGGGGGAACTAGTGCTAAGAGTTTACGAACAGTCTGTGCCCAAATTTGAACTCGGTTTGATGATTCCATTTGATTGCACTCCATGTATAAATAAACAATTTGGATGAATGTAATTTTATCTGTTGTTATAAGGATTGTACATTTCATACATCATCAATATCCTTGACTGAGTGCACAGGGAGAAAAGCTTGCGTATGTTCATTACTCAAGAGAAGCCTCTGAGTGAAATGGCAACATTTAGACAAACATCATATAAATACTCTATGCAACATCGGGGTCATAGCCAGGGTGATCTAAGTACACATCCCCTATATTAGGTAGCATTACATGATTAAAAAAAATCATCTGAATAAGTCCAATATCAAATCAACGCCGTTGAATGTCGACGTGGATTTGATCTCAGATCGAATATATAAAGCAACTATTATATATATTGTGTATCTTATCGAAACTTGCAATTCTTTTTACATAAAATCTGTTTATATACTTTTGACACTCAATCAGTTGTTGTACATTGAATAAGAGAGAAAATGATCAACAATGGTCAAGAATATGGGATTTACTGTGGGAAAAGTGTTAGTGTGTATACTATGTATATATACAGTGTAATTGCGTTGTTGATGATCCACTATAGAAATATTTTCATGAATAAATGATTAATTGGGTGTTGGGATATAATGGCAGAGGCACGGATAAAAATGGATTATTATAGACTCGAAGTAAATGTGTTGCTGATGATTTTACTACTGAAGGCTTTGCAAATAACTTCACAATAGAAATGCATGGTGAAATACCACAGTGAAGTCATGAATTGCAACTCAGGAAAGAAAGAAATCGACAGTGGTCATGAATGTGCGCTAGAATCACAGACAAAATGAGTCTACTGAATGCATAATGTGATAAAATGCAAATGTTTCTCCATGAAGATATGACAAATGATGTTTAGTTATATTGAAAGAAAGGAAAGTGGTTGCCACTTATCAGGGAATAGCCATGCAAGCATCATTATATTCATATATATATATATATATATATATATATATATATTATAGAGAAACAGTTTTGAAATGACCTTACGTCATCAAACGCTAAATGCTTCATTCGCCTTCGACAACATGGATAGAAGGAACAACTGAAGAAAATTTCAGCAGCAGCCTCATTTTGTATGATTTTTTATTCTATTTATGCTGTCTAGGATGTGTGATACATTAACCATGTAATAACGGAGTTTCATTTGAAATAAGTTTCCACATAGTTCAGAACCATATGTGTATGAAAAAATGCTGTATTCATGATTTTACTCCGGTAAGTTGAGTAGAAAATAGGTGTATCCTTTGTGTTTGAGTTTAAAATTAAACCTCACAGACAACATATATGCATAACTTAATGCATCCTTGACTATTCTACTGTAGAAATGCATTGGGAATCAGGAAAAAAGTATTGTCAGGGCCAAGAAGGGTTACTGACAGAATATGTATACTATATGTATGATGGCAATGTTTTGTTTCGTGTTCTAGTATATTGAAAGCATTATAATGGTTTTGCTATAAGAAACGAGATAAAAAGCGCTATTCTATATTTAACTATGATAGTTGGGATTGTTCCTTCGTCTAAATTGTCATAATTAAATCAAAATATTTAGCTTTGTTTACTTACAGCGAGAGAATAACTACTACATTTCATTGTATAAGCACTATACGTTGGGTGATGGCAGGTTACCGACTTCATTAGAAAAAGAAAGTTTACACGCATCTAGAATTGGAATTAATTTTAAAATCATGTTAAACGACAAATTATTGAAACACCAAGATGCACAGGCTTTATGTTGTGAATAAACGATAGTACAGATAACTGAGAGTTGATCCTCAGTCGAGTGTAGGTCAAGTGTTAGACTTGCCACCGAAAAGCTATCCTTTTATGATCATTGGAATAGAATGCACAGACTATTACGTGATTTTCTTGATTATTATATCACGAATAACTTGAAGCCACCCATATAATATATACCATATGAATGATGTATATCCATTATTCGATCTTTTACTTTTTCCTAGAAATGCATTGAAAATCTACAAGAAAAGGACTGTCAGAAATCAATTTAAACACATCTGCCTGAATAGGATAATTTAATACATATTATACTGATATGATTTGATAATATCATATAATACGTATGTTTATATAATAAATGAATTGAAGTGCATATGAAGTGTTGAACTCCAGTCGAATGAAAGTCAAATGTCAGACTCTTTCTGCCTCCTAAATTGGTCGTGGAAACTGCATTTCCCGTTTACTAAAAAGGATGTTCACAGCATTACATGGAAATTCCTCTTCTGTGTTGGGTTAAGTAATGAGGGGTTCATGTAACGATAATTGTCACTGACATGGAACCAATGAACTAAGGACAAATTCAGGTTGAGATAATTTATGTTTACATTATGCCCTTGAAAAAACTTGAGTTTTTCTCTCCTGTCACTCTGTCACATCACCTGATGTCCCTTAGGTCCTGTTACACGTACGTCACAAACAGTAACAGACAGTGACTGATCCAAAAAATCCCAAGTTACTTCTTTTGGGAATTTTTTTTTTTTTTTCACTTTCAGAGGTCAAATTAAAGAGATTTTTTTTTATGGGTCGAAATTGAGGTGGGTCTGTTTTTCTTACCGGGCAAAATATAGAGGAAACATTTTCCTCCTCAAGGTTCAAAATAAAGAGGATCTTCTCAAGAGTTCACAATGAGGATAAGCGTTTTTATTTTTTAGATGTCAAAAGTCGGAAAAAATATTTTTCTCTTCCAGTGATTAAAACTAATTGGAAACTTTGATCGGTCAAAATTGAGGGGAAAGCTGGATTAGAGTAGATGAGTATCCCCGAAAAGTTACATCCCTTCACCGTAGCGATATCATCAAGAACACAGCATCGCACCTCATCGATCTTCTAGATCATCGAATCAACTGAAAATCTTACAACAGGAACAAGCCAAATCTACTGAAAATGACCTTAAATTTGGTATAATGGCAGACCTACACACGTCTTTTTTTATATATGTATAATTTGCTATAATCGATTCTTCCATAAACAAGCTTCTGAATTCTGAAAAAATGATTTATGTTAAACATCCCCCGTTATTTAGGAACAATCTTTTACAGTTAAAGATGGGCTTCAACGGTTAGCAGAAAAAATGTCTGTGACTAAGCAATAAGAGAATGAAAAATAAGTGAGCATATCTCCTGACAGTAAATTCATGAATACTCTGTGTACTACAGTCGCCTTGAAAAGAACTGCATTTCTGTTTTGGACATATAAAATACGTAGGTAACCTCACTGACTTCCCACTCAGTAGATGTATGTACTACAGTTACCCATTACAAATAGAAAAATGTTTTGCAAGAAGTAACATCATGTTTATGTGAATCTATTAGGGACGCCAGGTTAACTCAACCTTATTTATATGATTACTATCCCTATTATTATTTTTGTTTTTTGTTTGTTTATTTTTATGTTGTTTTTCATTTAGTACAGATCAAGCGTCACATGAATTTCATGTGTGACTAGATATGAAAATATTTTTTGTCGTGTTCACTTGGGGTATATAATTGTCAAATATATTTTCCATAGAGTCACGTTTTGGAGCATATAGTTAATGTAAATTGTTCTCATATATTTTCTAAAGTCTTCCTCTAGCGATGGTAAAGATAAAGTGCAGACCTGTTTTTTTCCTCACTTCATTGTTGGAAAGTTATCAGATAATGTCTTCTTGTCCTGGCATCTGACCAGAATGATATTAATTAAGACAGGCAACATTGAGAGAGAAAAGTCTTTTTTAGATTCGTACATAGGTTCACACACACACACACACACACACACACACATACACACACACACACACACACACACACGCACACATATATACATATATATATAGAAAGAAAGAAAGAAAGAAAGAAAGAGAGAAAGGAGAGAAAACGTCGGAAAAAAGGAGAGAGGGAATGATTTTCAATAGACTGGGACAGAGATACATCCATCTAGGGGTGAGCTTGAAATCAATGCATTTAGTCACCAACATTATTGTGGTCACGAAACACTCTACATCCAAAAAAACGAAAACCTCTCCTTTCAACGCCTTTCATCTCAGTATTTTTTTTTTCGTGTTTCTTGGTCGACACAAAGGATGATTGAGATATCTTATTTTTCTATTTATCTCTGTTTGATTCTTCTACCAGTCACTAAAATGAGAGAGGATTGAAACCGAGGTTTCAAAATGCTTTCTAGTCACAGGCCAATTATTTATCAGTTATAACTGTACACGTAAAAGTTACCTCCTTAAGACTCAACACTGATACACCTGGCAATGAAGACAGGATTCAATTCGACAGAATGATTTTCTATGGACAGAACCAGAACCACAACACCAATTAGATTCGACTTACGTAAAAATGCAACACATGTATCTAAAAACAAGATAATAGGTTTTTCAAGCAAATTAGATATAGACAAGCTTAGCTGCTGCAAAGTCAAATCCACTTCTTGTCCGCCTGGAGATGATTACTGCAACATTTGTACTATATATATATGTGTGTGTGTACATGTGTGTGTGTGTGTGTGTATGTGTGTATGTGTGTGTGGAGGGAGTAATAAATTGATTGCAGTTATATATGACTTGTCTGTTTACCTCAGTTGATAACAGAATAGCCTTCAAATTGCACGGTCAGGATTCCCAATCACGATACGGAAAGGTTCATTTTACACGTAGGTTTGGTTTGGCTAATAGTTAGGGATTTATCTACTCTGGCATTGAATTTGCTGAAATCAAGAGGACCAGATATCCAACGTCTTATATCTATTCATACATGTTACCATTATCGGGACATTGTCGGAACAAATTCGCCTGAGGTTCCTGGCTTGTTGCAAAAACACGATTGGCAAAATCAATTCTTGTAAAGTCAAAATATCAGGGTGTGAATGTATGATTGGAAATAGTGAGTTGGTAAAAAAAAATGAGTGGATGAGAATGTGTGTATATGTTAAAGAAAGAGTTTGTGTGAATTGAAATGAGCGGATGAGAACATTAGTGAGTGCATGAGAATATGGATGAGTTCAGGAGAATATAAGTGAGTGGGATTAAATATAAGTAAACGTGTGAGAATATGTGTGAGAATATGGCTGTTTGCGTAAAAGATGTTGACTGTGTATGAATTCGATAAAGTGAGCGATGATATAATTGAGATGGTGATCATACGTGTTAGAATACAAGGGAGAGGATGACAGTTCAAGTGCGTGAGAATATAAGTGATGGATTTACACGTAAGAATATACGGATGTGTAAAATATGAGGAAGTTAGAATATGAGTGGATGATACTTCGAGTGGGTGCTCTGGAATGTTAGTGAGTAGGTTGAAGTGAGAGCTCTAAGCACACTAGAATGTAAATGAGGAAATGGAATGAGAGTAGGTGAAAGTAGGTGATATGAGAGAGAGAGGGGAGAACAGGGAGAGAGGGGGAAAAGAAATATTAGTGGGTGAGAAATGGAGTGAATCCACAGGAATGTTAGTGTGTTAGAATGTTAGGATGTAAGAGAGTAAAAATCTAAGCTAGAAGAGTGAATGGATGAGACTGATCAAAGCTAAAATGCTGATCAGTGGCAAGAACTGTGATTGAAAGAGTGAAGAGACTCTGTTGCTCTATGTGCATGCGTGTGTGCATCACAACAAAATTCATGTGCATTTGTATTGGCAAGAGTGTGAAGGAACACGTCTATAGGAATTATCGATTTAATATGCATTCATTGGGGGCGTGAAAGTATGAAGGAGAATAACAAAAGAGATAACCATTTATTTGCAATGTGTATAAAGACAAGTGGAAAGACAATGTGGAGAGAAAAGGTCGGAGTATTACATGTCGTGTGTGTGAGAGAGAAAAATAGAGAGAGAGCAAGACATAAATAAACAAGATTTCTTCCTCTCTCTCTCTCTCTCTCTCTCTCTCTCTCTCTCTCTGTGCGTGTGTAAAAGTATATATGCTTATATATCGACATCCTTCTCTCTCTCTCTTTCTGTCTGTCAGTCTGTCTGTCTGTCTGTCTGTCTCTCTCTCTCTCTCTCTCTCTATATATATATATATATATATATATATATATATATGTATAAGCATATATATATATACATATATATATATGTGTGTGTGTTTGTGTGTGTGTGTGTATAAGTGTATATATCAAATTTTGAAAAAAAAAACAATAGAATACTGGAATTGAAATAATTAGTGTACGTACCATGCATTGTTCAAAATGACACTTTTATGCATACATACACTCATATACCTAAAATGCCTTTCATTTCAATTCATGAATATATTTATTCAAATGTGTGTACAAATGATGAATACATGCACACTTAAATAAATTTAGACCCAAATATTTACTTACAAACATGAAAACATTTGCGCGTGTTTGTGTATGTTGTTTTGAATGTTGTATTGAACCAAGATGAACGTGTAACCTAATCTACATATATATCGAATATATTTGTATAAAGAAAGGAGAGGGACATGGTAAAGGAGTGATTGAAGTCCGCGTGAACACGCAGCTGTGCCAATAGCCTAAATATGATTGAAAAAATCTAACAAGGTGTTACTTGCGAAATGTGTTAGTGGTAGCAAAAACTATTTCTAAAAAAAAAAAAAAAACAAATAAGCGTGTGTAAACTTTTGTTAAATTAGGTTTTGTAATGCACTAATAGTGCTGACGGCAAACCTATTTTTTAGGAACGTGTTTTGGTAAGGAAAAATTGTATGGAGCAAAAAAAAGAAGAAAGAAAATAAAAAAGAAATAGAAAGAAAAAAAGAAAGAAAAGAAAGAAAAAGAAAAACGAAGGAAGGAGAACAATGCGAAAATAGCAAGTAACAAAAAAAAGAAGAGGGAAAGAAAGACAGGAAGAAAGAAACAAAAGGAGGGGACATCAGAAAGAAAGGATGAAAAATGAAAGGAAAAATAACTGGATGAGTGTTTCATGGAGAGAAGAAGGAAGTATGAGAGGAAGAAACATAATAAAGAAAAGAGGAAGGAACGAAAGATGGCTGAAAGAAAAATTATTGAAGGATGAACGAAAAAATAGAGATGTATCATAGATCAAAGAAATTAAAAAAACAGGAAGCAAAAGAGAAATATGAGAGATGAAATGGAATGAAGGAAAAATAATGGCTAGAAACAAAGAAATAAAGGAGAGATAAAACTGAGAAAAGCTGAAAAGAAATGAATTGAACAATAATGAAACATTTGTATAGAAGCCACCTGCAGGAGAGAGTGAGAGAAAAACATGAATAAAAGAGGAACAAACGAACCAAAAAAGGATATGTGATGTAGACATTATAACGAAAAGAATGAAAGCCAACAAAGTTAGAAGGTGAAGGAAGAGTTCCGAGAGAGACGGGGAAAAGACTAAAAAAAAAAAACAGGCAAAAAGGAAAAGAATAACTGCAATAAGAGGAAGGACAAGTCCAAAATGAACAAAAATGTAAAGAAGACAAAAAAGAGGAAGAAACTATGATGAATGAATATATGGGGAAAAAAGGAGACAAAAGCAAGCAAAAGAAAAAACAGTAAAAGATAAGAGCAGAAGAGGAAGAAAAATAAAACATACAGAAGAAGGAAAACAAGAGAATACAGGCGGAAAAAATGATAAAGAAAGATGGGAGAAAAATTCGGGGAAAAAAAAGAAAAGAAAGAGTGTTTTCATAAAAACGCAGGTAGGAACTATATGCAACAAGCAGACGTAAAAGACTAGAAACAAAAGAAAGTAAAGAAAGAAAACACATTTTTTTCTTTTCTTTTGATCTTTTGGGGGTTTTTTCCCCTTTTTTTCCCAAATATTTTCTGTTTTCATGCTTTGCTTTTTTTTTGTTTGTCTCTCTTAAGTTAAGAAGAAGAAATAAACGATGAGTGAAAGAAAGAAAAAAAAAAGGAGAAGATGAAAACGATCGAAAAGAAAGATATAGTTGGAAAAGGAGGAAAGACATAAAATGCAAAAAAACAAGGCAAATGGATAGAAATGATACTTGGGAGAAGTTCATCTGTAAAGGAAGATAAAACCCAAAAGAAACAAATAATAAACAACCAAATAAATGAAGTTTTAAAAAAACGATTCAAATAAAGGAAACAAATCCATCGAAAATGCAATGTGAAAGACGACAAACAGCTGAACCCATGAAAGAACCAACAAATGCAGAAAGTGCTTGAATGCATCATCATTGAACGGAGCAAGAAAAATACGTGTAAAAAGAAGAAAAACATGAATAAAATCATATGAAATAAAGCATGATTCAACGAGAAAAAAGAGAAAATTTGCTGCGTGAAGACAGAAAAAATAGAAAGAAAACTGAGTAAGAGAATCAAAAGTTATCAATCCAGGAATAACCCTCCAATTTTTTTAGAATTTCATGCAACAAAACGCAGAAGGAGAACAATTGAGTGATTTCAAATATTCCTCAGCATTTTTAAATCATTTTTGACAGAAATAACTGACATTTTACAGACGATTATTGAGATCTTATTCACCCTGGAGACGATCGTGACGAAAAAAATGAACGCTTAGGAAAAGTTTCCTACGAAATTGGACGATGTATTGACTACAAAATGAATAAATTCGAATTGCCTCATTATAGACGGATTATTCATAAACAGTCAAAACCGAAGAAAGAAATAATGATCTCAGATTCAGCAGTCAAAATCCCTCCCACAGCAACGCCATATTGAGTTGAGGAAAAATAGTTTGCCAGGCTTAGAATGGTTAGAATGTATCTAAAAACAGAATTCCCTGTAAAATTCAACCCACGATGTGCTAACTAACTATGTAAGCGATGTATTTCGGAGCATCAGCTTTTGCTAGAAGGTTTACAGAAGTTTTGATTGACCAACATTGGGTTCATGACACCCCAAAAGCTTCAAATGGAATCAAATTATCCGTTGTTGATCATCCAGGAACCATATAAGATTCTTCTTGATATTCCTTGAAATATTGGGGATTCATTTTCTAGTACCCGTGTAACCTAAGAAATACTCAACTGGTATCAGCCACGAGGAGTGATTCCTGACATGACGTTCACCATAGATTAATTCATGTTTTTTTTTTTTTTTCTAAAGGATTAGTCTAATGTTAAACAAATTGCCTCACTCGAAATTAGACTAGCCGATTTCATGTTCAGTTTTGCTAACCGTTATGCCTTCTCTAAACTGCTTATGCTTTATAAGTAAACTAAGAAGAACCCTATTCCTAGTTACGTCGAATGGCTCCTCGTCATAAGGTTATCAAGTATTTATATTTCTATCGCTGTGATACAAATCCTATATCTAACTGAAACTATAATTTTCCACAGATTTGATAATAAAAATGACAATTAATCGGTTGATTTATTATCTTAAAAAATACCTCTACAATTAACTGCACAAACTGCACCTATTTTAGTCGTCAGCAAAAGATACAAGATTGACCAATTTTGATGTGTGCTGTTATCTCATGCACACTCATTCCCGAAGATGCTAACTTTGATAACACTTCCTTTTCGGTGATGGTCACGTCCTATGCAACAGAACAGACCATACTTTAAATTAGTGCGATACAAGTTACTAAAGCTCCTTTCTCTTCACTAACTTTATATCTTACTAATCAAAAAGCTGTTGTCTAACAACCACATAATGTTTAGATATTAGAAGTGAATTTACGACCAGTATGTAGTAAATTGTTTAAAAATTGAGCTTAATTATAATGCTGCAGTATTCTATAATAGATTTAATATAATTTTGAATTGAGTGCGCTCTCTCTTTCTATTCCTCTTTTTCTCTCTTATATATATATATATATATGTGTGTGTATATATATATTTATATATATATATATATATATATATATATATATATATATATATATATATATATATATATATATATGATTATTCAGAAAGAGTATCAATCCATTACATGAGTTTCTATGTATAACAGTGCTGCCAGAAAGAAGCTATTTCCTAAACTTGCAAATATTAAGAATTTTGGCCCACATTTAATGAGTTGCTTGAGTCTGAATGTAATGAATTGCATAGTTTAACCCCTCTAAAATCAAACATAGAAGTTTAAGGTTGTGGTATGAGGGAACATGAGGAGCATTGGTCGTTCGTGACTTCGGGAGAATGCCGGGGATATACCTTCAAAAACCTGTTGAATATAATCTCAAAAACGTCTGTAACCATTCTACAGCAGAGAGAATGAAAAATGAAGTAAAAATTAAACTTCTTCCAACATTCAGACATGGATTCGTGGAATCAAGATATGGATTCATCAATGAATGTTGGAAAGTAGAGCCTTTTGTCAAAAAAAAAGAAACATTTTAATTTCAATCATGGAATCTTCTGAAAAGCAAAATGGCGACATACTTCAGATTTAAACCAACCAGGCAAACAGATTGGTCAAATAGCTTCGAAAAAAAACAAAAACAAATATAAGCAATGCATTTACAGGGTATATCCTGTGTTGTCGTGCTTGCATTTTTCACTTGGGCAAATACCAGAAACCGATTTATTCAATCATCTATTTAGCTGAAATTTCTTATGAAAACTATTCTTATGAAAAGCTGACATCTCTTTCCTTCGATGCACTATTTACGGTCAAATTACAAGTTTCTTGATATTTTGTCGACTTAACCAGAATTAAATTATTACAGATTATTGAATTTACTAACTTTAGCTCAGTATGGTACGATATAAGATTGAAAATTTCAATTATTCAATTTTTTGTGTCAATTATTCAACCCAGAAAGTCCATTTGCCTTGAAAAATTGGCATCAGTGATCTTTCTTATTACATCGATTTGAAAGCCGACCACTGGCAGTGACAATGTAACTGTTCCAGTGCATGGATCAAACCACTGCATGATAATTATAACAATGCTGTATCAATAAATATAAACTGATTCGTTTCGGTCGTTTTCGTCTTTGCATCCTCCAACGTTTCACGACGAATGCCTCCTTTGTTTAATTCCTATCGTTAGTTCTTATCTTTTTGCAACTATTAGATATGGTCAAGCAGAACTATCAACAGAGGTTTCCTCAGTTTTCGGGTTGGTTTGACTGGTGTGGTATGTACGTATGTGTATGGCAGCATTCAAGTTTACATTTCAGGATTTTTTTAATGATCACCGTCCAAAATTAGCTCAAAAAGTAACTTATTCATTGATCACACCCTTTTTCCATTTTAATGAACTACCCCCAACACGGTTTCTGCCAAGAAAACGTTGGCAACGAGCCAGTCTCTGTCTAGTGACTCAAAAGACCCATTTCTCTTTTTTCCTTTTTAGGTTTTGTTTCTTGATTTTTTGTCAATCTTCAGTCTAAGTTGGGCTTGACTTTGTTCACACCCTTAACAAAAAAAAGAAGAACTCTCCTAATTCACAGGAGTAAATTCTTCACTGTTTGTCTATTCTATCATGTTAAACCAAACTTATGTATAAAATGAAAAGTCATCTACCGTGCAAATCCAAATTTATTTACTAAATATACCATTGGAAAGTTGCAATGATCATTTTCTGTCGGAATTGGAGTAGGAGTGGAGTTCAACCCTACAGTAGTCAGTTCTTCGTTGTTTTGTTTGTTTTTTTCTAATAATTCTATGTTTTCTCTCATTATTTTTTTTCTCAGTGTCCTCACCTTGAGGCCATCCCCTCTGTCTTCTTCGTCTCTTTTGTTCGTTTTTGCCTCTCTTCAACTTTTTCTTCTTTTCATTTGGTTTTTTTTTCATCACTTTTTCTAAAACTACTCCTATGACGTTTTCCCTTTTCTCTTCCTTTTTTTCTTCCCATTTTGGCAAACATGTCTCTCTCTATTCGATCTCTTCTACTCTTTTTGTGACGATTAGGTCATTTCCTTTCATTTTCCAGTTTAGTTTCTTCGTGTCTT
Organism: Thysanoteuthis rhombus; assembly: GCA_963457665.1. Lineage (NCBI taxonomy): Eukaryota > Metazoa > Mollusca > Cephalopoda > Oegopsida > Thysanoteuthidae > Thysanoteuthis > Thysanoteuthis major. The sequence goes on from OY735216.1 coordinate 36,158,922, forward strand.
CGTCTTTTTGCTCCTATTTCTTTTTTTTTTATCTCCTGTTTTTAGTTTAATCTTTTAAAGTTACCAATGTAGCCTGACAAATACATTTGTAGGCATCAGAAATTATTCAAGTATGTTGATATGTTTACTAATCATGATTAACGCACGGTGAACTTTTCAAAGATGGGACTAAAGTAAAATTCAACCAAATTTAACTTTACCTTCAGACTAGACGAGGCTTATTCAAACATTTGTATATCTGTCAGAGTACTCCTAAATTTCCAATCCCATTCAATTTTTCATAGATATATATAAAAGCTAGTAACAAATGAAGATCTATAGATAGAATATTCATGAAACATCATCCATGGAACAAAGATACAAAAGCTTGAGAGACTCTAATCATAAGACACGCACTGCATTTCACGGTAAATACCCATTGATGATTGAAGAAACGTATAAGTGCTTTTGTCTTCCTTTATTCAACAGATTTTAGTACATGATCCTAGTGTCCACAGCACAAACAAAGATTAGATATCAATACACAAAAAGCCTCTCTTCGATCACAGAGGATCTTTTGTCCTTTTGACATCTCATTTGTGTTCAACGTGAAACGTGCCACCTTGTCAAGGAAATAAAGATCATCTACAGTTGAATCCATCTCCTCTGTACTTGTCCTACAAGTTCCTGTTCGTCTTTCTCACGTCCAGTTTCAATCATTGACGTCTGTTGGATAGAGCCGGAAGTTGTCAGTACCTGATCTTCTGGTAAAGCCCTGAACAAAGAAGTGACAAAGGATTCTTGGCAGAATAAATAAGAGAACAACTTGGGTATAGTGTTTCGACTTACTTTTCTGTGAATGGCGACACATTTACACTGATCAACTAAAAGCCCATGAATAACGACATCTGGCAAGAGTTTCATGTAACAATTGTGCATATTAGTACTTCGTATTTGTGCATTGCATGCTAGAGTAATGGAAAAGAGGAATATTTGATTAACTTTTATGAGAAACGAATGTTATGATATGAAGACTTCGTCAGAGCCTTTTCGAAAGAGCACAGTTTGTGGTGTTTTCACGTATCAGCAGTGATACGAGTCGGGGATGGTCACCGATGGCCGATAAAGTCAACTAAGACTCAACAGTGGGTGAAGTAAACGGAAAGTATCCCCCCAAGTAACTTACTGCTCTTAAACTGCAGTGCTAACATCCTGGAACCATATCCCGAAAGTACGATCTAAGAGAAAGTCCACTGATTCAGAAATTGCAATTAACTTCGAGGACGGAAGGAGTGCGTAACAAAACACTACATTGATCGTTGTATGCATGGAGCTGTAGAGCCAAATATTAAACAGGGTATCGATGCTGATCAATGTCAATACTCGGAAACGTCTCTAATTGTCACGTAAGCATTAGACTTGAAACCTATAACAAAGCAAGGATAGAACCCGTTTTCGATCTATTACACTGTACAAGTTGTACAAAGATGGTTTCAGGAACATGAAGAGTATTCATTGTATAGCATTAGCCACCAAACTCCCAAAATCCCAACTCCATTAAGCATCTCTCTCTCTCTCTCTCTCTCTCTCTCTCTCTCTCTCTCTCTCTCTCTCTCTCTCTCTCTCTCTCTCTCTTATACACACACACTTCAGAGACGTGAGCTCCCACTATCAGTCATAGACAAGAACACGTAAACAATCGCTGTATTGAGAACAATTTTAAATCGGAGCTGTTCATTTCTTATAACATGAAAAAACTATCAATTTTTTGGAAAATCGGATATTGAAAATATGTAATTTCCATCCTGAGATCTTGTTCATTTGTTTGAATATTCAACTCGTATAAAGCATTATCATTCTTTTAATATTTGAAAGTTCACGTTTGTAAAGTTCTACTTATGTACGTGTAAGGAACTTGTACGCAGTTATTCAGAGAAATAATGAATTAAAGACAGAAGTAGGTTATCAATGAAAAATATGGTTTTGTACCACTTATCTATAAAATTAGGACTTTTTTACCAGCAAATTTAAATCTAGGTGAATATTTCAGCAACTGAATTCAATGTAGAATTCCCTGATCGTTCGAAAATATTTTTCAATTGGTAAATTTAGTGGTTGGGCAAACAAACCATCAAAAGAAATTTTTCGGTTTCGTCCGTTTTTACAAACCAGATCAAGAGAAGAGTGATATTCCTTTTTTTCCGCCGGAGAAGCATTTACTTCTTTGTCCAAATGCTCATTGCACTTGTATTACGATTCTTATTCCTATCGTCTATTTATGTAATCTTTTCAAACCTGAGGCTGTATATCGTCTTTTTCCACATTGGCTTTATCCCTAAAGGAACTTATTTGCATATCATTTGTTCTTTTTCCTGGATAGAATCCACTTCGGTACCAAACTCCCAGGGCAAAAGAAGCTCTGTCAAAGTGGAATTGATTCGCATCTTTAAGATTATCAGAAATAAAAAGATTGTTCGAGTGGGAAAATTATATCGACTCGCACTTCAAATACATCAATGCGCACCTAAGTGCAGAGTGCTCATATAAGTACAATGAACATCGATAAATGTACATGAAAAAGTTACTCTTTTGTATTTTCTTCCTGTTCTTTTACTCGAAGGCATTTTGGTCTCCTGATAATAAATGAGGTGTATAGAAAATAGAGGGAAAATAAATATAGCGCTTGGCGAACACGATCGGTAGAAAGAAACTCCCGATTAGAAATTAGTCCCATCTTCAATATTACTTGGTCGATTGTAGGTGTAGTGTTACTTTGGACGAGTAATAGAATTTGCAAGTGTAGAAATTCACTGGGTACCTGGTGTTGTGCACATATTTCTGGCATAGGATTAACCGTAAGCTCTGTGATATGTTGGCCATAACAAACCGACTGTGTTCTCCTAGTTGATCGTGACTTTGTGGTTTGGTGCGATATATCTACTCTTTTGCCCTACCCTAAAGGAAGAAATCATGGGGCGTAGGTTCAGTGCTCTGTGTAAGCCATGGTAATAAAGAATTCTTTTACACTAAACCAAGCATATATCATGTTGAGGATTGATGAAACCCTACATTGAGTGAATTTTAACTGGAACTAAATTTTTTATCATGTTTCTGAAATTCACATGGATGTGTACTTATATGACGTGAACATTTAGAGAAATAGTACTCATGTGGTGCTTTCTATGAGTGAGAAAAGCAGCAGTTTTCCAATTTTCTTTCTCTACCAATGCCAAAAATTGGCAAGATTGCAGTAAGTTGTTGCTGTTTGTTTTGGGGTTTTTTTTGCATTTTTTAGAATAATAATAATGATAATGATTTGTCTTTTAAAATCTCCGTAAAATTTTTTATTCTCCCATTTTTCTTTCCTTGTTTGCTGTGTTGTCCCATTGTTTTCTAATTGGTTGTTCGTTGCGCTGTTTCGTGCACTCTTTATGGTGTCTTCACTGTTTGCTTGCACGTACTTTTCTAGATCTGCTTTAGCTCTCTGGGCACAGTCCTCTAAGCTGATGACAACCTTTCTTTTCTCTTAACGTATAGTCTATCTGTGTCATCTCTTGGGTGTAAGGCTTTATGCATTGTCATAAGTTTCCTTGTTCACCTGTCGATTTCCTCTGTCCATCCTAGGAATGTTCCTGTGTATCTCACTACCGATACAGCCCATGTGTTCATTCCTTTTATCAAATTTCTGCTATCTAATTTGTTGTCTAATATTTTCCTTATCCTTCAAAGGTATTCTTTCTTTATTCTTTCTTTCATTCCTTCCCGTTTTATCGTGTTATATTCAAGAACAACCAAGTATTTGTAACGGTCTTATGCGGTCAGAGATCTGATGTTCCTGTTGTCCGGTTGTTCAATTCCTTCTGCCATTGCGAGTCTTCCTTTGTGCATTACCATAATTGCAACCTTTTCTCCATCCTGATGTCATCACTGTATTGTTTTACTTTGATGAACAGCATCTCAAGCTCTCCCCTGTTTTTTGCAAACAATTTTATATTCACCATGTACATTAGGTGGTTGGTGTTTCCTTTTGTTTTGGAAAAATGATATCCTTTGCTGTTCTTCAAGGTTTTGTTGAGTGTTATCATAGAACAAATCATAGTGGGGACAGCGAATCTCCCTAGAAGATTCCCTTTTTTATACTTACTTCTGCTAAATTTTCTCCCGTGGCTGTCAAGTGTAGTTTCCAGTTTTTATAGCGTTTTTGATGAATCTAACAACCAGTTGGCTGATCTTGAACATTCTGAAGCATTCGAGCATCCAGCTGTGTGGGATCATATCGTACGCCTTTTTGTACTCTATCCATCCCATTGCAATGTTTTTTTTTCCTTTTTCTCACTTCTTTCAAGATCATCTCGTCGATGTAGAGTAAGTCATTAGCCACCTTGGTTCCTTTCCTGCAACTTTTCTGTTCTTCTTTCCGATGATATATACATTCTCTCCGCTATTTGTCCGGTCAGGATTTTCCACATATGTGGTTGGCACGTGATTGGTCTTTGTCTTTTCAGGGTCTTTTTGAATGTGAATGGTTTTGCCTTTGGTCATCTATCCCGGTACGTGCCTTCTTTATGCAACATTGGGGTTGGTGAGTGAGTCCGTCGTGAATTTCTTAAACCAATATCCATGGATCCCGTCCTTGGGTATTTTCCTAAAAGCGTGTTTCAATGTGGTTTCATTCAATGATATCGGTTCTCCATTGTCTATATCTTCAAGCTCACTTTTCATGTTTCTTAACCATTGCAGGCTTACATTATGTCTTTTCGGGTGCCCCCATATGCTGTTCCGGTAGTTCTTGGTCTCTGTGGCGTCTGGTTTTATGTTCTGTCTTTTTTCCCCGTTCAAATCTTGGTGAAACTTTCTATCGTTGTTTTGAAATGTGCAGTTTTGTGTGTATTGGGCAGTTTTTTGCCTGTATCTCTTCAGCCTTACCTCTTTGGCTAATCTCTCCTGATGTATCTCTTCCACTGCAGCGAGAATACCTTCTTGTGTTATCTTGTATTTGTTCCAAAGTCTTAATCGCGGTCTGTTTCTCAGTAGTTCCTCATCTCTCTGGATTTGTGAGATTTGTTTTTCTAATCTTCTTTCCCAGTTGGGTTTCATTATTCTTGTTATCTAGGGTTCTCTCTTGTGTTGTGAAACTTTGTGTTACAATTTTTGCTCCAGCCTAAATTAAGTTGTTGAGTTCCAAAAGGCTGTTCGTTTCAATATGTTGTAAGAGGCAGTTGACATGTTCGGTCAGTTCTCCGAGTTTCCTTCTGTCCTTGTCTTTAAGAGAGGGGAGTGTTGTTTTTTTCTTTTGCATGATTTCCTTCAAAGTTTGTGTCTGGGTTTTCTTTTCTTCCGTCGGGGTTTTGTCGTCTTTCTCTGGTGCATGACTTTCTCCAGGGGTTTTGTGCAGATTTCTTCCAGTTTTGTCATTTGTGTAGGTTGTGCTGGGAGGTGATTCTTCGAGTGAGTCACCTTTTCCCTCTGTACATTATCTCAGATCTTTTTTAGGATTTGCTTTACTAGGTCAGCGAGGCGTTAGTGGATACCTCCACAATAGATTTTTCCCCCCATATTTTGAGCATGTGCTCCCTATAAGATCACACCAACGGTTTGCTCTTGAAGTTGCAATCCATGACTAGTCATTTCTCCTCTCTTGACCATCTCTTCCTCTTGTTCTTTATAGTAGCCACTTAATGAGGGTTGTACCCTTCCTGGGTACCGTTAGTGGAGTATGAGTTTTGGCCAACAATAGCTAGGTAACGACTGTGTCCCTCCTGAGGGCCATTAAGGGTACACGAGCTGGGATTTTGGCAAGCAGTCACAGGAGGACGACTAAGTCCCTCCTGGTGGCCAAAAAAGGGAACACCTGCCGGTTATGACACACAAATCTTGCATCTGTGCTCCATTTTTCGCAGTAAATTGATTTGGTTGTACTGTCATGATTGGGATTTTTTTCGTTCTTTAAGGTATCTCCAGATACTAGTGGGCTGGTGTGGTTCAGTAATAACCTCAGAGCCCCACCAGCTCTTAGCACCCAGGAATAGCCATGCAGGTGTACGAAACATCTATTTGTTGTGATATCCTTGTCCTTCACCACCTAATTATTAACCTAAGACACTAAGCCTAGCCTTTATGGGTAATTGCATGCATTTAAAAAGATCATACGTTTCCCTTAAATTTGTCAAGTCTTGACTTAGTAAGAGTCTCGGTAGCGGTTCTAGTTGCAAATGAGGAGATTTTATTTCTTCATGTGGATATTCTCGACACTTTGGTCAATCCTTACAAGAGGGGTATATTCACATGAAAAACCATTACTTTTGCATCAGACAACTTAATTTCGACAGGAGGGGGAAAATTGTAAATTCAATTGTAAATTTAATTCCACTTACCCACGTGCAGGTGCAATAAAGAACTAGAAACTAGAAGAAACTAGATGATGTTTTGAATTGGCAGTGGTCATTTCGAAGTTGATAAATTCAAAATCACAAAGAAAACCATTTCAGAAGCCAAAAGTAAAGTTATCAGAAGCCAACAGTGAGATTATTATTTATTTGAAATATTATTAAAATATTATCACAAATCATAACGGAATTAATCAACGGTATCAAAAATGATCCTCTGCCAAAAAGTCAGTGTTTATGTCATCTCGTCGGAAGAGTCTCGGTAGCGGTTGTTGCAAATGGGGGGACCAGTTATTTCATTTCTTCACGTGGGTATTCTCGACACTTTGGTCAATTCATACAAGAGGTGGGAGTATTCACATAAAAAGCATTACTTTTGCATAAGACAACTTAAATTCGACATGAGGGGGAGAATTGTAAGACATAAAAAGAGGATTGTCCATCGTAGATGAAAAACCAGGAGAGATCAATGTTAAAACGAGGAAAAGGAGAAAAGAAAACAAGCTTAAAACTGTTGCTGATATCCCAGGAGCAAAAGAATTCGTGAAAGAGAAGATCCAAGAGTTCAAAGAATGAGACAATTTGATAAACTTACAAAATGTTATCAACAAAATAAAATATTCCAGACGGATGCAAAATAAATTATATTGATAAAGAACAAAAAGAAATAAAGAAAGCGCTGTCTATGGAAGAAGCCTAGCGGTTCTGAGAACTATCAGGGGCATATCAAAAGAGCATAACAGAGATGCTGATTTAACTAAGCGTAAAAAGAAAAGGATGAGTGAAATACCAAATCAAATTGGATTGATATAAATTTTCTCTATCGACAACACAAAACTAAAAGTCAACCGGAAACGTCGGGGCACCTATTTTATTTAGATCACCATATCAACTTTTAGTACACGACTTATCAAGCATGAATATCTTACTGAGATACCAAGGAAGCTATCTGAAGGCATCACATTCCTCCTTCAAAAAATTGATTGTCGTAATATTTCTGAAAATTATGGACCAATAATATGCTTATATACTTCCCACAAACAACTGACATTTATCTCGATGAATGATATCCATCTATTTCCATATATCAACAATATTCTTCACTTAGAAGAAAAGGAGTGTGAATATGGCCCATGCAGCTGCAAATACCAGCTTGATTAACACCAGGCCTTTCATAAAGGATTTGATCAGTGGTCTTCCCTAGCCAGAATTGTCATAGAAAGCAACAACCACCGGTCTTCAACAATACCTGGTCACATCCTAGGATTTCTCCATGATGCTTGATAAGAAAATGTAATCCATTATAAAAGAAATAGACAAATATAGGGGAAATATTTTGGTAGGAGAAATCAAAAAAATTTGAAATATCGGAATCATCCAATAAATCAAGGAAAAGATGAAAACCAAGACAAAAGAATACTTCAAATATAAAATCTGCCAATACTATGACAAAGAGACAGCATCATGGATTGGATATGAATTGGTGGGACAATACGTCTACTCGAAAATCTACGAATACTATGACAAAGAGGAATAGGACAGACATGAGAGAGTGGAAAATCACATCCACTATAAGAATTGTCCGTACTATGACGAAGAGATATGGAAAAATCTGTTAAGAACACCATGCAATTACAGATACAAAACTTTTTTTTTTATGGGATTTTACTATCAATCCAGATGGTACAATGAAAGCTAATCAACCTGATATCATCATAAAAGATTTAAATAAAGGACATGCCTATAAATAAATATAGCAATAAAAACAGATTTTAATGTGTCGAACAAGCAGCTCGAAAGGCTATCCAAGTACTTAGTACTTAGAAATCGAAATTAGAAAGATGTGACACTTGAAGACAAAATACCTAGAAAACCCCGATCATGGACGAACAATGGAATAGTTTTGACTAGTACGGCTTAAAACTTAAGAAGAATATATTGCACTTAACATTAGATGAGATTACGTTCGTAATCAATCTCATTTTTGAAAACCATTATGGTGATTCGAGCCTGAATTATATTTCCTTTTTCAGAGGGATGATGCAAGATAGTATCACTCTTTCTTGCCTGATGTCACTTTTTGGGACACAGTTGAAGTTATGAACACGATAGAAATCAGGAGTTTATAATAATACAGTATTTATTAATTTGTTTCCTCTGCAATGACCGCTGGCTTTCACTTGAGATCCGCGGAAACCCGACAAACATAGCAGACGAAAAATATATGTTATCTTATGTTATCATTCAGCTGATATCCACTTTGATTTGTCACATAGCGCGAGTATTGCAGTCTGTTAAAGCATCATCGATTCATATGGCAATGAGAACTTCAATACGTGTTCATGCTTGTTCTAAAAGTTGGCATTTGAATATTTCGTGAAAATTGTCCACAGATTTCTTCAAAGAAATCGGTAAAATTGCAGCAACCACACAGAAATTGACGGTCAATAGAACATTAAAGTTTGTCCTTCGACTGCTCTTCATGCTTTCAGCGTTTGCATACAATATCTAATCAGAATCATTCGGCTAAAATTATGTGGTGTATATATTTTGTAATGTCTATGAATATCTACATGTGTATAAATGTATACATTCAAGTTTACTCAGTGTTTTTGCGTGTGTATATTCATAAAGGTATATGCCATAAATTCAGACATACACATATATATATATATGTTCATAAATAAAAAAACACAGATATAGGCATACATATGTATATATTCATATATATTGTTAGAGATTTTTAAAGGACATATGAACGTACAAATCATAAAAAAAAAAAGATTTTGTCGGTTGAATATGTTAGTTGAAAATTGATTGTTTTTCTGTGTAACAAGTATTCTTGAAGATTATATCTTGTTGATTTTCAAAAGGTCTGAGATTAAAACCGACAAAAAGGATTTAGTATTTACATGCGTGAACAATCAATAGAAGTGACACGAAAAAGGAGTCACGTCTAGTGTTATATTTATTGATCAACTACATAACTTACAGGGTTCAAAAACATTGATGTTTGGAAACTAAGTAAGACCAATACACTATGCATTATGATGCATTATGATGATACTCTATAAAAAATAACAAACTATATGTAGTATGATATCAGCTACACATCAAAATCATATCTGAAAGAGAGGTGGTGTTTTATCAACACCGATGGGGTGCCATTTTATTTCAAGTGTTTTGTTTTGAAATCCCTGCAGCAGTTATATGGTAACAACTGATGATCCCTACAATAAATATCCAAATATAGTACTATAACATTAAATATCCAAATATGGTACTATAACATCAAATATCCAAATATGGTACCATAACATCAAATATCCAAATATAGTACCATAACATCAAATATCCAAATATAGTACCATAACATTAAATATCCAAATATAGTACCATAACATCAAATATCCAAATATAGTACTATAACATCAAATATCCAAATATAGTACCCTACCATTAAAAATTCGAATATAGTACCATAACATTAAATATCCAAATATAGTATCATAACATCAAATACCCAAATATAGTACCATAATATCAAATATCCAAATTAAGTACCCTAACATCAAATATCCAAATATAGTACCATAACATCAAATATTCAAATATAGCACAATAACACCAAATATCCAAATATAGTACCATAACATCAAATATCCAAATATAGTACCATAACATTAAATATCCAAATATAGTACCATAACATCGAATATCCAAATATAGTACCATAACATCAAATATCCAAATATAGTACCATAACATCAAATATCCAAATATAGTACCATAACATCAAATATCCAAATATAGTACCATAACATCAAATATCCAAATATAGTACCATAACATTAAATATCCAAATATAGTACCATAACATCAAATATCCAAATATAGTACTATAACATCAAATATCCAAATATAGTACACTACCATTAAATATTCGAATATAGTACCATAACATTAAATATCCAAATATAGTATCATAACATCAAATACCCAAATATAGTACCATAACATCAAATATCCAAATATAGTACCATAACATCAAATATCCAAATTAAGTACCCTAACATCAAATATCCAAATATATTACCATAACATCAAATATTCAAATATAGTACAATAACATCAAATATCCAAATATAGTACCATAACATCAAATATCAAAATATAGTACCATAACATTAAATATCCAAATATAGTACTATAACATCAAATATCCAATATAGGACCATAACATTAAATATCCAAATATAGTACTATAACATCAAATATCCAAATATAGTACCATAACATCGAATTTCCAAATATAGTACCATGACACCAAATATCTAAATATAGTACCCTACCATTAAATATACAAATACAGTACCATAACATTAAATATCCAAATATAGTATCATAACATCAAATACCCAAATATAGTACCATAACATCAAATATCCAAATATAGTACTATAACATCAAATATCCAAATATAGTACCATAACATCAAATATCCAAATATAGTACCATAACATCAAATATCCAAATATAGTACCATAACATCAAATATCCAAATATAGTACCATAACATTAAATATCCCAATATAGTACTATAACATCAAATATCCAAATATAAGACCATAACATTAAATATTCAAATATAGTACCATAACATTAAATATCCAAATATAGTACCATAACATCAAATATCCAAATATAGTACTATAACATCAAATATCCAAATATAGTACCATAACATCAAATATCCAAATATAGTACCATAACATCAAATATCCAAATATAGTACTATAGCATCAAATTCAGAGTAAAACAAAAAACAGACATCAAAATTACATAAATCACGTGAACAGATATTTGGAAATGATTGACTGAGATGATATGAATTTTACGTTTATTTTAGATATTTAGTCTTGAAAACTGTGAAACTTTCTCATATATAAATGTGTGTGTGTGTGAGTGTGTGTGGGGGGTGATGTGCAGGTTGTTATCTTACTGTACATATCAATATAACAATCAAACTGGATAACTTGAAGAATCACTCAAAAAGTGACTAAGAATCGCACGCAGGGCTATAGGAAGAGCAATATTGAGAATAACCCCAAGGGATGTGATAATATCAGCATACATCCGAGATGTTGGGGGATAACGTACAAGTAATCAAGCAATAAAAATTCTGATGGGCAATGCATGTGGTTCGAAGAAGAGACGCAACATGAGGCCAAAGATGAACCGATTTTTACCGTGGAACAGTAAATACAGTAGGACGAGACAAGACATTGAATGACGGGATGGAAAAAATTACCACTAAAACCTGTCTGAGATTAACATGATCATGCTTATAATGAAAGGAGATCGGAAACCTATTTGCCCAGCAGATAGCAATGAGGATGATTTCTTTCAATTAAAATGTACCAACGTATCAATCCATATCCATTTAAGTAACCTGAATCTTTTCATCTTCCCACTCATATACAATGTATACATTAATAAGACCATAGAAATGATGATGAATGAATATGTAATTTCCGAATAAATTTTCCATATTATTTTGAAAACATTCGGGAATTTCAACATTCTTTTACGATCAAAGACCTTTCAATTTCTTTTAATCTGTATGATGATCTTCAAGAGATGTTTTCTTGTTCAATAAATAGCGACATAAAATTATAAGGAACAAGAACACCATGGAAGTTGGGGGGGGTCAGTAACTTAAGTATCAAATTGATCCAGCTGTGAAGGTAGCTGGGTTTAACAGAGGATTCTTGGTATCTGAATGATTTTGAAAGAATAGGGGGAAATTAAGAACAATGGCAATAAATGTTTGATATTGATTCCAAATTTCAACCAAGCATTAATTCAAATTACAAGGAACCAACGTACGGAAGCGAATGAAGAGTTTCACATAATTTCTTTTTCATTAGCCATGCTGAAAAATATATCTAAGTTCTGATTTTCATTTGCAGCAAAATTATGCGTTGCAGTTATAACCTAAGATATATTCCAGCTTTGAAAAACTTCATTTTCATTGATTTGAAACAACGTTTTGCAATATATATATATATATATATATATATATATATATATATATATATATATATATATATATATAATCCACGAACCAAATAACCCAGGCACACTAGTCATCTCTTTCACTAACTGCCACGCTACCAAACTATCTAAATATGTAGATCACTACATCCGGCCCTTAGCAACGCAAGTTGAATCCTATATATAGACCTTTTAAACAAAATCAAACACATCACAACAATCCTAGACAAAGCACTTTTAGTAACTATGGACATCAAATTTCTATACTTTGACATTAAACACGGAACCTTCTAGCCCTCAAAGAAGCCATTAATAATAAAACAACTGAAGAACCCAGAACCAAAACAATAACCACCCTTATGCAACATATTTTGACACTCAATAGCTTAAACTCTAATCATAGACACTTCCTCCAAGTGAAAGGCAGCGCCATGGGCACAGTAGCATCCGTCCATGTCAGCAACTTCATGGGCAAATTTCGTAGAAAGTTATATATACTCGATGATTGCACCTTCTATATTAGAGGGAGTTTTTCTCAGGAGATAAAGAAAAACTAGAGTATTTCTTCGCACATGTAAAATCTGCACAGGATTCAATTCAATTTGCTCTCATGACATTCACTGAATCCATAGCCTTCTTAGACGCCTGCATATACATAGATGATAATAGAAACCTCCAAACCACCGTGTACACAAAATCCACAGACACTTTCAATTACTTCCACTCCGAATCGGCCCAACTCTTACACATAAAAAGAAGCCTACCATTTTCACAAGCACTCAGAATTAGAAGAATTAGCTCTTCAAATAGTGATATCAATAGACACAACCATAACCTATCACAACATTTCATTAAACGAGGATATTCACTAGATGATACAAATGACCAAATAAAAGAGGCAACTACAATGCCTAGGGACGGAAACCCTTACGCTCTCTAACAATAATAAACCTGATCGCATACCACTTATAACTACCTTCAACAATACATTCCCGCCCTCCAATAAGAGATGGAATATCCTCACACTTAAAACAGATTTCAAAGAAATATCCGTACATCTGTGTGTCATTGCATACCGCAGACAACAAATATCAAAGATATGATAAGCAGCAGCAATATAATAAACAATAAAGTCTCACATAAAAAACATCTCTAAAACCACTAAATTCTGTCAACCGTGCAATAAAAGTGATAGTGTACGTTGCAATCATCAACACCTTCACTAGCTCTACCACTAACGTGAGTTTTTACAAATACCTTAGCAAAAACATGATATACCACCTTGAATGTAATGTATGTGATTTGTAATACATACGTAAGTCTGAGTGGCAATTTGATAGTAGACTTAATAACTACAGACACAGAATTAAATCATAGAACCATCCCTGTCCTCTTCCCGTGAAATTACACTTTTCCACCCCTGGAAACAATATAGTCATTGATGCTAATTTTAGAATCATTTAAAAAATAGCAAAATTTCACCAACTGACATAACTAAAATCCTAGAAAGACATGAAGATATCTGTATAAAAAAAATGCTCTTCCCTAATGGACTTAATACCAAACTTAACAACCCGAAACCCACAGATTTCTGAATCATAATTCTCCCAAAAATAACAACATCATATCCAAACTCTACCCTCACTAAGGAATATCTAATATTGGGAACTTCACAGTCACTCAGACCCATAACAAATAAAATCTTTCTATGGTATTCCATTTGTACAAATCAGAGCCGAAAAACGTTCAGTGCGCTATAAGGATAATACATGTGAAGTTCCTCAACCTCATCAACCCACCATCCATACTATCCAAAACCTACTCACACAATCTAATACTAAACGACTTTGCTTTTGCCCTGACATCATATGACCTCTGAAAGACCTACTGCTGCTGCTAAAACTTTATCTTACCATAGACAAGCACAGACTTGATCACTGACTGAACCAAGTCCCACAGATTAGGATGACCCCCTTACAATGGATTATAATTTTTGTCCTGAAAGCAGAACATTTGATGGTGAATGTATGTTCCACAGAAAATAGTTCCCCAATGAATGGTACACAGACACATACAAAACACACGCTAGTCAAGATGGGAATTCCTCCTGGAACATGTTTAGCTCGCCAATGAATACATTTATGGATTAATAAACTAAGTTTCCATACACTTCTACTCCTGAGTCTGTCTGACTTCCTATAATTCACATATATATTGGAATATACATTTGCTACACAAACACGTTTTTGTTTCTGTCCCATTTGGGCTTCTACGGGCGAATGATTCAGTTTATTTGAAATTCCTACTTGGGGAATTGGAGTGGATGCTCTATTATTCGAGATGAGAGGGTTTTCTATTCCATCTATTCATTCTTCATTTATCTTATATATGACATGAAATATATATATTTCATTTGTATATCATAAATATCATATGACGAGATATAATGCATGTATATAGGATAACATATATAATACACAATACATATATGATTATACATTGTATATACGTATGATACAGTAAATACATGTAAATATATAAGAGACATCGACGTTGGAATGTTCTGACTATTGAAGTGAATGAAATGGCCAAAATAACTGCATTCAACTGGTGTTCTCATCTTGTTCATTCTTGGTGTGTATTTGATATATATAATATATAAACAACGCACAATTACACGCAAATATATACATACATACATATACGTATATATATGTATATATATATATATATATATATATATATAATTTTGTCATCCATAATACAGCTACAAACATGATAACCCTTCTTATATACATATATATATATATATAAATATACATATATATATGTATGTATCTATGTATATCTATATGTGTATCTATAATTATCATAGACAATACATGATATTCATAAGATTTGATATTGCATATATATATATATACATACATATATATATATATATATGTATATAGATATATAAACCATAAATGTTCATCATATTGACCATATATAATATATGTACAAATATATTAAACTTATATATCACAATATATATATATATAAATATATAAATATATACATATATACATATATATATATATATATATATATATATATATATATACATATTATGTATATAACATATATATTTCATGTGTGCAGTGAGTACGATATGGATTTATGTTCGTATAAAATGTATAATAAATATGGTATGTATGAAATGTAGAATTAAATATTCGTATATATTTTCTCTATATGAAATATGATGTTTTCATGAAACACAAATACTGATGATATGATATATGTGTAGGAACAAAATAATAACTTTTATATTATAGACGATATATTCATGATAAAATTATACACTAGATATATACATATTTACCATGAATATAATACGTATATAGAATCATTGTATATATATAGCATGTGTTTATATATCAATGGATATATATTCAAGATATATATATATATATATATATATATATATATATATATATATATATATATATATATATATATATATATATAGTTGATACGTACATAGAATGTATATATATACATATATATAGATTCAATGTACATATATAATGAATGTATATATATGCATATATGTATATATAATGTATCTATGTATAAATGACATGATATACATATGTATGTTATATATATATATATGTATGTATATATATATACAATGTACATAAGATGTATAACATATCGTACACATCATATGCATTGTATAGTATGCATATGATATATATATCGAATGTATATATGATATATATGTAATATATGTATATAATGTTGCATAAAAAATATACCATATGATATATATATACCTTTTATATTATATGTTGTGCATCTGAAATATATATAAACATGATATACGTATGCATGATATACACATAGAATGTATATGACATGTATTCAATATAATACATAAATGATATATATATATATATATACATACATATATGTGGTAATCATTTGATATCTAATATATATGCATATAGTATTTATGTATCTATAGATATCACATGTATGATATGTATCATATACATGATATATACCATATTTATGTATATTGATGTGATGTAAAATACATCTATCTATAACGTATGATATATATGTATGTTATATTCAATATATATCATGTATGATGATTAATTTGTATTAATTTGTATTATATAATAAAAAATTATGCCATACGTATACATATATACATATAAAATATAGTTTTAATCTAATATGTACATATGTACGTATAACATAAACATAAAACTTATCCAATATAACAATCATATATGATATATATTCTCACATACATACATTCATGCATACATACATACATACATACATACATACGTACATACATACATACATACATCCATACATACAAGCATACATACATGATATATCAATTGGTATATACTTATATATTTATTGATATATATATGTATATTGTATGCATGGCATATTTATGTATTTATCTATATATAACACATATTTCTATTCATATATATTATATATTCATATATCATATATAATATTTTATATGTAAATCTTTTTAATATATTCATATGATATATGCGTATGTGTGTGTGTTTTTCCAGACCATATATCTATCTTTAAATGCATAACTGTTGTGTTCAAAGGAACAAATAGACTGACAATAAACGAATTCTTACTTTGGTGACAAAGCGCTCATCCTTCTGTTTGCATTACCAACAACTGTTCGGTTTAATGTTTAGTGCATCATTAATTTGAAGACACTACCCTATAATCTATTCTCTAAAATATGAGGGCATTTATAATGATATAATATATGTATCATATATTGCATGGTTATCGATTTGCAATTATATCTATATCTACCAATCTATTTTTGTATGTATCAATGTATCTATCCATCTCTATCTCCCTCTCTCTCTTTATCTCTCTTTCTCTCTCTCTCTCTCTCTCTCTCTCTCTCTCTCTCTATATATATATATATATATATATATATATATATATATATATATATATATATATATATAAAGAGACGAATAGACTGATCATAAATGAGATGAGAATTTAGTGTTGAAGATGTTATGTTTTGTATTACCAGCAACTCTTTAGCTTAATATTAAGTGCATCGTTACTTTGAAAGGGTTATTTGTGGCAGCTCCAGCATCTGCAGTGGACACATATTCCTTAATCGTTTATCCCTTTATATACGTCGTTGGAAAATGAATTTTCTGGTTAATGGAAAATAATCATCAAATTCCCCAGTTGAAAATGTTGGGAGGATATCGATTTTTTCTGTGTAATTAGTATTCTTAAAGATATAATCATAATTTGAGGGGGGGTCAGTTGAGGATGTGAGGTTATTGTTCGTAGGAGGTTTTTGAATTGAACATATGTGTGATTAGGGTTATTATGTTTGATATCTAATTCATAAACAGATTTTTAATTCTTAGACCTCTTACTAACAATAACTTGGGAACTTCGAAGTCACTCAGGACTATAGCAAACTCCATATTATATCACTTCTTCAAATCATAGCCAATATATGTTTGATGACTCATAAGTTTAGTTCCTAAACCTCATTTCCCTCCCTTTTATACAGTCCTTAACATACCCACACAATCTAACATCACATCACTTACCTCCAACACTGACACCTTTTGTTATCTCCAAGACAACCTGCTGCTGCGATACCATAGAATTCATCAAAGGCTAGACTTTCTCTTACACAGTAAGATGCCCCCAGCAGCCAGGATACCATTTTTTGCTCTCAAAGCTAAGCTCCCGATGGTGGACTCAGGCTCCTCATCAAACCTATAACATCTAAAAGTACACACACACATACACACACACACACACAGCATACACTACTGGAGATGGGAATACATCCCGAAACATGTCTACACCATTAAGAAAAACATTTACAGATAAATAAACCTAACTCCCATACACTTTACTCTCGAGTCCGTCTCAATCTCCCCAGTTCATATTATATATATTTTATATATATAAACGTATATTTCATATAGAAAACTATATATACATATAATATAATATATTTGAAATATCATGTAATATGTAGTTACATTTTCATATCTTATATCATATTTATATAGCATATAATATATAGTATATATACAAATATCACGTATTATATATGTATACTTATGATATACATGTAAAACATATAACATCCTATGATAAATATCATATTATACATATACCTAAAAATATCGTATGCTATGTAAATATATATCATATGCATATTACATATATAAATATCATATATTACATATATATATAAATGTCATATATATGTAAATATATACATGTGTATACCTATATATATATACATATATTATTGTATAATCCATAGACAGCTGTTCCGATATTACATCTCTTCAGTGTCGCTATAGTCTTCCCATTATCTCATCCAGTACCGCAAGGCAGAATTGAAACCTTCCCTTCAGACCCGGAGGCCGATATCTTACCTCTGGACAACGGGACTGAAGGTCAATAAGGCTGGATTTAAGCCATGTACACAGAAATCCCTCATCCACCAGAGTGCCGTATCCTTATGGAAGAGCGCATATATATATATATATATATATATATATATATATATATATATATATATATATATATATATATATATATATATATATATATATATATATATATATATATATATATATATATATATATATATATATATATATATATATGAATATATATATATATATATATATATATATATATATATGAATATATATATATATATATATATATATATATATATATATATATATATATATATATATATATATATGATTGTATCATCCACTAGTGTTGAATGGAAATAAATGATTCTCTCAAATTCAACTTAGGCTGAGGAGTAATCATGATATCTGTTACAGTGATGATGATCATGTGTCCTTTAATAATGTAGAGACTGATTCATCTATGATTAGTAAAGAGTATTCTTTCAAGCAAACATGAATGGTTATTAGATTGATATAAAAAGCGCTTCTTTTAGTCTCAGAGCTATTTCTATGCAAAAAATTCCTTGAGTAAAAGGATTGACTTAATTCTTTATAACAGAAGAATTTTATTTTTTTCAATCTCCTAAGTAAAAGGAATCTGAAAGCGGAAGTTAATCTGTGACAGATAGACTCTGCAAATCGTGTCATACCCAACAATTGAGGAAGTTGAAAGTGGTGTATTCTTTTCTTTTCTTTTTTTTTTTTTTTTGCTTTTTGTTAATTCTGTAATGCAAGCATATTCGATCTATAATACTTGTAAAGAAGGTTAATCCACGAACTTTCATTCATGCTTGGTCTTGGTTGTACTTTCCCCATTATTCTTCAAAAAAAATTTTTATTTGAATTTTAAATGTCATTGTTTTGAATTTTAAAGCTCAGAGCATCAAATCAAACAATGATTCCATTCTGAATATATTATTGACCGTCCTCCTAACCAGGTCACTTTAAAAAAACTCCATGAAGTCCTCTGAAAGCCACTGGTCTGACTTGACGTATTTGAAAATTAATATCATAATGGATAATTTGGAGATTACACTGATAATGGAAGCACACTCAATTCAGCAGTATCTGTTTTGAATTCAAGATTTATAAAATGAAAATTGATTCCATAATTAGAAGTGCGAAAAACGCATTTTTCAAGAATCATCGTACAGAATATCACAGTTGAGATAATAAGGAATAAAGCTTTGAGAATATATAGATTGAGAGAATGTAGAAGGGAATGAACAAAATGTAATCGAAGGCTTTAGAGAATTGGAGATTTAATAAACATATGATATACATCTATCTTTTTATCTCTCTCTATATCTATCTATCTATCTATCTATCTATCTATCTCTCACTATATACATCACTTGAAGGAAAAAAGAGGGGACGATTGGACAAGGCCGTTTTGAGGGTGAATAATAATTCAAGAGAAGCAAAGAAAAGAAAGATAGGAAGATTGCGTTGAATTTTTGGCAGATGCAATTATTGGAATGTGCTAATATCGAACCCCAAGGAAAAAATGACATGATCTCATTTGGGCACATCTATACATCACAAATATGACATCTAATCTAACAAAACTTTCACGTTGAACAAGACCGGCATAAGGAGGAGGAGGAAGAGGAAACCTGCTGAAATGAGATCGAGAAATGAAAGTAAATAAAAGAAAGGGAGAATTCAAGGAAAAACTTATTGTAATATAAATCAAAATAGAACTCGAGAGAAAGAGGGTGAGATAGACAGACATAAAGACGGACAAAGATAAAGGGACAGTGAGTGAGGTAAAGTTGTAATAAAAGATATTTGTAAAGCATTGTTGGGAAGAAGTTTAAAAAAGGTAACGTTGGAAAAAGCGTAAAATAATGGAAAAAGGAAAAGATAAAAGATTAGAAAGAAATGATAAAGAAATAAGTTGAAAGTAAGGAAGAGAAGGTAAAAAAAAGAAGAAAGAATAGTGAAGTATCACAGCTGGTAATAAAAAGCCATATTGATTTGGGTCCAGTTCAATATAGACAGGTCGGCTAACCGATGTACACCGTCCAGGAATACAAATAAATGTCTATTCTGAGATGAATTTCTCCGGCAGTCAGTAAGCATGATTCAAGTAATCCATCAAGAGATCTTGGGCCTTTTATGACTTTGCTTTCGTCGTATGGGCTGAACGCATCTTCTACAAGTAGATATGAAATGAGTGAAACAAAAAGCAGACACACTTAGCGCATGATTTCATCAAAGCTTCTCTACGTATTGAATTTTATTGTCTTTATTTCACGCTCCAAGTCGCCGTAAACACAATAAGTATTATTAAGACAAAAGCCTCGAGTAACAAGTACTCCCGAGTAACATTCATGTAAAATACTCTCGGTTACAATAAACCAACGAAATGATTCCTCGATAAACGTCTTTTTCTGCTTATTGTTTTTACTTGTTGTTGTTTACCTTTTTTTTTTTTTCAAGCATAGACAGTTTCCAGCCAGCGGCCAAATCATCAACCTGCAAAAATAATATCAAGAAAATTCGATAAAAAAAGACACAAATGTGGGATGCATCCAATTCGTTCCTCTGCCCTGGCCTGCTACCATCAACTCTAATATGAAACTAAAATTCAAGCCTATCTGCGCACACACATATTTTCAACGGAAAACTGAAGTGAAACGACGTCAAAAATTGACTGGTAACGGAACAACGCACAATCAGCAAAAGTGTTTCTATGAAGCAAATATCTAAATGCCACAATAAGTCAACATCGACGCTTACTACGAAATAGATTATGACATTAACTCCGAACAAACAAAGAAATACGAACTCTTTATGGATGGTAACACTCAACGCGCTTATTTCGAAACATAGATCTTTTGAAGATTTGTAAGTGTAAACATTGAATCAGATACGGTTAAAAATGATCGTAGAATCATGTCAGAAATATCAGGTTGAGGCCACAATATCTGTCATTTTTCAAAACAGTTATTTATTATCATTATCCAGTGTTTGCTGTGGCTTTCAATCATCTCACGCCAATGTTCAGCTAAATTAGTATTCTATCAAAACCGATTCCCCATTTGATTTGATCGATTCTTCAATGATTCTTTCAATTGCTTAAACATGTTGGAACCACTGGCTAGATGAAGGGTTTTGCATGGAGCTAAATAATGGCTTCTTGAACGCGACAAGGCTGGATAATAGTCAGCGTGTTGAAGAACTTTGTATCTTAGCTCCATATATATTTTTCTGTACCGCATTCTATACTGAAAGGTTGGCATTGTTATAATCATCTGTTCACTTCATTTCTCAAATGAATTTGTCATTCGGAAAAAATGACTCACTTCAACTCTTTCTACTTCGTTTTGTGTTATTTGTACTCTATTTTCCATCAAAATGTTCTCCAATTCTGCAATTTTCATATTTCATGGTCTTGTAAGACGTTATTTGTCTTTGAGTGCATACTACCTTTCTTGAACTTAACAAACCACTCCTAACTGTAGAGGTGGATTTTTAGTAGAGTCGTTGGAGTCGTTTCCTGTGAAAGAGTTTCAAGTTTCCCAAATTGTGTGGATACTATCTCTACCAACAGTCTGATCTATTGCTGTAAAAGACAAGAGATTTGTTTTTTACAAGCTAACAAGGAGCTTATATACTTAGGTTGGCCAAGGAATGCGAGAGTCTATCCTACACACATTGATTGGATGAGGGTCACGTGATACTGTTATTCTTCGAGCCCCACCTTTTTGTTTCATGTACTTACTTACTTACTTTCCGGAGGATATGGGATAACGATTTGTTTGTTTATTCCATTTTGAAATATGTATTCATTCATTAGACAATCATTCTAATTGTATAAAAATATAATTCCTGCTACTGTTCCCCTACAAGAAACTGTCAATATGGGATTAAACAGGATTTTCACTGAAACACTCCTGTATTGGGGTAAATGTATAATGGAAGAAATATTCAGAAAAAATGGGTTGTTTTGGTGGAAGGAATATTGATGTAAGATGTTGAGTCAGTAAATGAGATAAGCTAAGTTATTGTTTGAATATAGAAGACCAGCCAAAATCTTTTTGGCCAGACCAAGTGTCACATTTTTCTCCTTTGTTGGAAACAAATATGGGAAAAACTCGTGGTAATCATGGTATTGTGGGAATTGTCGATTGAAAGAAAGATAGATCTTCGCAAGAATAAACAGGAAGAGTTAACAATCAACTGCTACGGTACAGTCAAAATTATAGTTTTTTTTTCTTTTTTTTTCGTTTTAAACCCTATATGTACAACAAAGATGTTAGCAAAAGTACATATCCCTACATACTTTGAAATATACATCAATTTTAGTATTTTGTACCAAGAGAATGTAAAACATTGTGAACCTCAGGTTGATTTCAAGCAGATTTGATCTCATCCTTCCCCAAGCTGGCTGCTGATCCGAGGTAAATTTGCATACCATTTTAAGATTTCCTGAGTCCTACTGCATGTCCATTCAAATGAAATAAGTTACAACTATATCTTTCGGATTACAGTGCCTCATCGTCCAAAACTGTCATTTGATCCGTCCAATGAGAATATTACCTGACAGATTCCCCTAAAGTTGCCATAAAGTTGTGAAAAGTTGGAATATTTTTTTATTCAACATTAGGAAATAAGTGATTAATGGTGAACATTTGTTTTCTAGGTGTGTACAGAGTTTGGACGGAATTGTGTATGAACTCGAAGACAGAACAAAATGTTGGTTGCACTCTGCGGTAAACAGCAATCAGCGTCATCTGAGGCCTTGACATATAAAGTCAGTTTTGAAGAAAAGGCACTATAATTTTGACAATGCATGCGTGCGTTTGAATGACGGCGTGATATGTGCTGTTATTCTCTTTGAGCCTGTACAGAATTTAATCAAATCCAGCCCAATATCTATTTTTTGTCTTCCCAAAATGTCAGATTAGTTTCAAGAGTAAAATTCACCCTCTCTCTCTCTCTCTCTCTTTCAGTGTGCATCTGTTCCTGTCTCCCTTTCTCTTAACTTCTATGCCTCAACATCTCTTTGCCAGTCGACTGCTCTCTCTCTCTCTCTCTCTCTCTCTCTCTCTCTCTCTCTCTCTCTCTCTCGTTCTTGTCCTTTTTTCTCTATTTTTCTCTATCTGTTGGTCTCCTTTTCTCTCTTTCCAGCCATATAGTAATTTACGTCCTGGTGATGCATTTCACTTAAACAAGGGATGATGATGATATTGATTTCTGTCTTCCTATCTCTCTCTCTCTCTATCTTTCTCTCTCTCTCTCTCTCTCTCTCTCTCACTCTCTGATTTTTCACCATATCGTCATATATTTAATTTGTGAGTTTCTTCCAGCACTGTATTGATTGTCTTAGACTAGAGGTCACTCTGGCCTAAGGTCATTTTCTGTATTTTTCATTCATTATAGTTTAGGTACAGATTGAGATTTAAAGTTTCATTTAGGTTTGCAGTACTCCACTTCTGTCATCTGCCTCTAAATTTTACTGACAATGTTTGATATCCGAAAATTATGCGCCAAGGTGATGTAAAGCTAAGGAGGAATTACCATTGATTTATGTGAAAAAATCTTTGAACGTTCCCAGACCTAGAAATGATAAATACTTCATGTTAAGTTGAGTCATTGGAGCTTGGGTTGGTGGAATGTACAAGAGAATGGAGTGTACGAGGGGAAAGGGGAGGTATGTGCTGTCTCTATGACGTCTTGCCGCAAAAACACTGAACGCCATTTTTGCTTTTCGCCAAATCTTGTAAGAGGAAAAAATGGCGTACGGCTAACGTTTCAAAAGTAGGGAGTGCTTGTAATAATGATTCTTTGAATAGGGCAGTAAAAGTGAACCTTATGACACCGTGTGTGGGAATTTTTTTTTTAATAATCCCGTTAGATCGGGTATCACTTTTATCTCTCCACAGATTATGGTAAATGCCTATCAATAATACTAATAGGATAGTAAAATAAATTGAAATTTAAAGTTTTTTCAAAGTTCATTGCACATTACCTAAATACCGTCATATGATCGCCATCGCTTGAATAGGAAATTTTAAACTCATTAGCTAAGTGGAGCAAAATTGACCGAATACTCCATGAAAAGCCTTAGAAGTTCATAGACTCAGTCCATTATTTACCTTTGAGTCTGATTCCTGTTAGACGCAATGTATTATTCAATATGTATGTGATTGAATTAATTTCCTCGTGTATGAGTCTAGTGTTGCTGGTTCTAGAATATGGAATCACAATGCAAAGTGCATTCTCGATTGGACTGGACATGTTACTCCGTTTTTATATGATCGGGTTATGGTGACGGTGTTCTCCCGATTAGCCTCATTTACTTTGAGTAATCTGCTTTTTTTTTTAGAAATTCCTCAGGATGAAAAGCTCCTCCGAAACTATCGATGGTCAGTTTATTGGTTCGATTGAAAAAAGTATGCTGCTTCCTTCAGTCGTCGTATTCGCATATAACAATATTCCTGTCAATAATTTATACTCCATCCCATGAAGACCTGTGCTCCAAGTACAGTCAGCAATGCCAAATATGTACGTGTCACCGCGTGTTACTGCTTTATAATGCTCTTCAGGCCGGCATAAAACGTGCTATCGAGCGAATGTTTCTGCTATATCACCAGTGAACACATATGCCTATTCATGGTTCGTTACATCCGTTTCCAACTCTCTGGAATAAGTATGTCTTGATAGCTAGTCAGTTATAAATGTGTGAATTAGGCATTTTATTTAAATGTTACGAATAAATAACTACCGTCTGGATGGTATATATATTTTTCTTTTCAGATTAAATACATTCGCAGCACAGGGAATTTTTTTCTCTCCTGTTTACTCGTAGATGTTTGTTTATATTTTTCAGAAAAGGAATTGAAGAAATGTATATGTACCTATACAGATATTGTTTATACTTGAAGCAGAATAGAAACTAGTAATTTTGTTTTCTTTGAGCATATTAAGGAAAACCGAATGAATATAAGGCAGATGAATGTGTGTGTTCGATTTATATGTATAAATGCTATATAAAGATGGATTTTTAGGTATTTACATGGATGCTACATACAAATAGATGGATATGTATGATATATAAATTCTCTATAGAAACATGCATTGATAGATAGATAGGAATTTATTATATATATATATATATATATATATATATATATATATATATATATACATATATATATATATATACATATGCTACACGGAAATGAATACGGATATGTCATATAATGATTTCAATCAGAGGTAGATTCATACGTGTGATATATAAATGTTATACAGACATACAGATATATATCTACAATAAAAAGATTAGTCCTGAAATAGGTACAAATATTTCATATGGAAATTATACACTGGGACAAGTTGAAGGTTTTCGAATGCAATAGAAAAATGGAAAGCCATCTATAAGATAAATTATTCTTAGAGTTAAAAGGTATCAATGATATATAGATTCTATGATATATGAATTAAACATGTATGTGTGTGTGTGTGTGTGTGTGTGTGTGTGTGTGTGTTTAATTAATTGGTGGATTTGAATGTATGATACATAAATGATATTCAGGAAAAGATAGTCATGACTTCTCATTTTGAATAGTTGGGGTTTACTCCCAGTTCAAATTACCCCATTCCAGCAACTTCAATCAATTCTTAAGGGAAGGAAAATCAGAAATGAAAACTGACAAAATGGCTCTGAGAATGTTTGCTGAAAGATAAGGTATTTTGACAAAAGATTTTGACACTCATCCTGTCTTTCATCATTCCCAGAGTCAGCTATCATGATTATTTCGGGCTTTTTATAGGAAAGGGTGGAAACACTGGAAAGATAATAGGATTGAATCTACACATAACAAGTCTTGTCAATCACTGTAGAGTAATCATAATGGCATTAGCATCATTGGGCTGCGAGCCTTATTAGGATAATCATTTGAAATTTGGAAAAAGCAATGATCAGTCAATATTGTACTTCTGCAGGCCTTTGTTGGATCACTAAATGGACCACCTTTTCGGATTGTCGGACACAAAATAAGGAACCTAACTAAAAGCCTGTTATTATGGGAATTTTTTTTCCAAAAACCAGCGAGTTTCTTTTCTGTCTAATAAAGATCAGATGCTTAAATATCAAGCTTCATTAGTGCCACTTTTGCACATGATACATAGATAGCCGACCAGCCAGCTTGAATGACCGACAAATCTAGACCAGGTTAACTGTTTTTATTGACGGTTTCTCAAAGCCTAAATAAATTGTTGTTCCATACACAGTGAGTTGTGTGAAATTGCAAAACAAGTACTATACGTTCAAAGCCATGGGTGTCTCACTATTGATAGAAAACTAGTCCCTTGATAATGGTTAGCGAGCTATATAGGAAAATCAATTCTCACTTGGTGCTTTACAGTTGTTGTTTCCTGCGAGACAAAGCTAATCACAGTAAGAACAATATCCCATACAGGAGTATTTTCTACCGTGGGAATCCGTTCGACCTTACCTGCTTATCCCTGACTTGCAGCATTGCACCATACTAAACCGAAGAAAGTTAATGGGCATTTTGTTGAGGGAGTGATGTAATAGCCAACTAGTTTCGCTGGCCATTACAAATGTGTAGTTATATCGATTCTCACAAGGTGTTCCACATGTTCTAACTCGAACAAATTTGCTTTCGTTTGCATTTTCTTGATATTTATATCTTCTTTTGGAGAGCAGTTGTGAAATCATGAAAACGGCTGCATCTAAAGAATAGATACTTCAAATGAGAAAATTCAAGATTGGAAAGAAGGAAAGGCACATTTTGAAGAAGAAATTTTTCCAGATATTCCTATCGCTGAGTTAGATGGAATATCCCTGAATTTGAGGGAGTTACTTTGCAATGCCACCTTGAGGAATTTTCCTTATTCATCGATCAACATCAACGAATAATTTTCAAAATAGTTGTGTTTCATTTGACATTGTTATTCTACACTCACAAATTTTGAGAGATGATTAATGAAGCATTAATAATTGAACCGACACAAACAAAATTGATAGAAACGTGTGAGATATGAAACAAAATTTGATTTTTGAACAAGGACCATAGAGGACATAACACAATACACAAGCATATAACACACCAGTACACACAAACACACATGCAGACACATAAAAACACACGCAGACACATAAACACATATATATGTGTGTGTGTGTGTGTCTTCTGAATTGTCACATTCGATGTAATTGATAGCATTCAAAGAATATCAATCTGACTCGCTACTACAACTTTCCCCATTACTTTACCTGATTTCCGAAATCTTATCATCTCAATAATTCCATTTTTTTCAATCCCTTTTGCAAGTCTTCTGGTGACTTTCACGAGCTCACTAATAATGATGGGTGTAATCCTCGCCTCTTTTTTACACATTTTCTTTTCTCTCTTAAATTTCAGATATTTCTCTAGCTTTCCACTTTTCAGATTCTCTGTTCAGATCTGACACATCATCTCTTCGTTTACAATGATCATATATAATCTTCTCTATATCCTTACATCCAACACAATATCTTGGATCACTTTCAATTTATCAGTAATAGTAGTGTAGTGGAATGGATGAACACTAAAATCCCAAAACCAGTATTGTAGAGACAAAAAGAATGTGTTTGTTTACTGAAACTCTTTAACTAATCTAACCGATGTTAACCCATGACGCAGTTTGGTTGGATATTTCAGAAATTTGTAATCATGTAACAATCATGACACCTTTGATTGTTCACTTCCAAACAATTTTTTTTTTTAAATCGAATTCTCATCGTCAGTTTCACACAAAAAATGCTTTATTCGAAATATTTTTCAAATCCATCTATCTATCTATATATATATATATATATATATATATATATATATATATATATATATATATATATATATATATATATATATATGCATACATATATATATACATATATATATATATATATATATATATATATATATATATGAAGAATTAAGATGCTATGAAATACTATAGACCAAAGTTAATTGAGAATTCATTCTATATGCGAGAGAGGAGATTTGGTAAAAGGTCAATGATATTTCCCACGATGAAATTATGTAACTTCTGCCAACAACAGTCAGCAAACGAAAACATTGTTTCATCACTATGAATCGATAAAATTTAACTTATAACTCACTGCTGAACAGAATTATTTGATTTGTGAACAGACGTAAATTATATTAAGATCGTGATTAAATTAAGTAAAGAATGCAAAATATAAAAAAAGTGGCTTCTTGGACACGTCTTGGAAGTAGCACAAAAATAAATGTTTTCAATTGCCTTTTTCAATTTACTTAGTGCTATAAGTAAGCATAGACCAATCAAATTTACATCTTAAATCTGATTAGGTTTCATTTAATATTTAAATCTTACTATTTGCTCAGTTTTTCTTCCTTGAAAAACGAGGATAATTAAAATATGTTTATTATCAATTATATCGTCTGCAGACAAGAACTGTCGCGAATAGTATTTTGAAAGGAATTAATTCGATTGCGGCAAACATTAGCATATGAGATACTGAGACATCGTTACATGCATTTATATCAAATTGGGTTCTAACTAAAGTTCGGAAGAAGTTCAGCATTATATTTTGCAAATGGTCTAATTATTAATTGTTTGACTGTTATACAATTGTACAGAATATTTACATGACATCACTAGCCTCCAACTGTCAAGGTTAATTATGCGTATAAGAGTTATTCTGCCTTGGCAATAATCTAGCCACCAAGTTCGTTCTGTTTTATCGTTAGATGGTATTAGAAGTGTTTACATCGATCTAACGTCAGTCAAAAAAGGTTTTTATTTTTTTCATGACAGTCGAGAATAAAATCATCAAAATTTACTTATTTTTGTTTATTGAAGATGGAAGAAAATAGAAAAATTTTTTGGCATATTTTGTTCTTTTAGCGTGTTTTGTTCCTGTCCCTGGTCCATTTATCTGGCCTGAACCTATATACTTCACGTTACCTCTTTAAGACCCGATACATCTTGATCCTGCTATCGCAAAAACGTGGTAAAAAGCAATTATAACTTTATCTTACGGGTTGGCAAATACAGGGACCAGCAAGAAAATAATTGACACCCTTATTTTTTTTACTGACAGCAACCTTTGTTTCAAAGTTTCACAAGTGACAAAACATTTCCAATTTAGCTAAAGAACAAGAGAAAAATCATCTCCATCGATGTGGTTATTTTTAACGAAAAACTTGTCCCCATCAACTAATACTAAGACCTGTCAGACAATCGTGGGAATCAACTTATTGAGCAATAGTGGTTTACAAAAGATAAACCCATTTTGTTGGAAATAGACATTGGTTAATTCCGACCAAAGGAATATAAAGAGATCCTCGTTTTTTATGGTCACTCATGTGAGGGTATTTTATCTCACCCCAACTCCTGATACATCCACGATAGGGGGGGGGGCTACGAATTGTCAGGTTCAAGATTACATTTTTCCAAATCAATAAGCATTAGTGGGCCTGGAGTTTGTCAGCTACTCTATGAATGATGCCTGCAACTTAGAATTAAATGTTATGAGAAGTACTCCCGAATTTCAGTAAAAAAAAGTAAACATATGAGTAGATAAACAATGGTTCGTTGTTTAACGAGAAATAATCTGAAATAAATCTGAAATAGAAAAAGAAGTTACACAAAGTGATACCAGCTCAACCAAACCCTTCATAGCCTGTCATGAATTGATCTCTTCTGAAACCTAGACCTGGAACATGGAGGAATCTAAGTGAACAGCGAATACGTTAGTTACCTCAGATTGGCTGACTACATTATCCTTTTTACCAAGAACCCTATGAGATATGCTCGACGAACTTAATGAAGTAAGCAAGAAAATTGGACACCATCAGAACTTCAGTATGTATATGAAATGTTGGGGAAAAGGACACAGTGATCGAAATCTATATCTACCTGAGATAACCAAAATCTATGAAATCCTCAAAAGGAGAAAAAGTAAAACGAAGAATCACACTAGGTTGACAAACTTCCTGTAGAGCAAGCTCCACTTTCAAGAATACAAATTCTACTAGTCCTCAAAGAGGATATACAACCAATGCATCCTCCAAGTAGTCACCAATAGAGCTCACCATTTAATCTAACCAAAAGATGGATCTTCCAGCTGAGAATCATACTTAGCTTCACATGAGAAATCATAAGACGGCACTGTATATTAGAGAAGAGACAGGAGTCCAAGATATCAGAGAAACAATTGGGAAAGTCAAATGGCAATTGGCTGGGCATATTTCATGAATGCCAGACAACTGCTGGATATCACGACTCAAAATGTGGATCCAAAGGGATCATATGCGAAATTATGGTCAACAGAAAGTAAGATGGCGTGACGAGTTAGATAAATTCAGAAAGTGTTGGCTCCGGAATGTCCATGATAGAGATATGTGGCAAATCTTCAGGTAAGTCAGTGTCCCACTACCGATACTTACAGGCTGATGATTATGATGACGAGGAACTTTACAACGATAAGTAATATGAACTAGTGATGAGTTTAAATTTGCTGAATATTTCACGTAGATCATGATCTGAAATATTTCAAACTGCTGTTTCAGAACTTATTAGTTTTATGCTCAGACAGGTTGTTGTTCTCAAGACGCCTAAAAGACATTCAAAACTTCATTCAGTATAGTAAATGCTTGAATAAGGTTAAAACAAAAAGGTTGATGTGTCTCTTTACATAACAACAGAGTAAAAATGATGCATTCGTTGGAATCACAATAGTAATACAAAGAAGTCCAGCAATTCGTTGTTCCTTTTTTAATAATGATTCTTTCATCATCTTTTAAGGCAACTTTTAGTTTATTTCACATTCTACGACTGTTAAGAGAGCATTTGGGTTCGAAAATGTGGATGTCTGCTTCTTTGTTGAGTTTTGCCCAACGTTTCAGCAGATTCCTTCTTTAGAATGATTCAAGTGAATATAAAAAGAAAATCTGTCATTTTACTCCTGACTTTTTCTTTTTATGAATTTTTACTCGTTGCAGTCAAATTTTGTTTACAAAGAACTGAATAGACGAATCATCCATAAACCGTGTTCAATTACGATACAGCAAATATCTCTTATTTCTGATTTTCTTCATTTGGACACCATTAAATTGGGAGGGAAATGACATGTCCTTTATCAAACTGTCCTATGGCCAATGCATTCGAAGAGATCAAATGCTCCCACTGCTATTGAATCTCAAGTGATAACGTTTCCCGAGGCCAGTAGTTAGCTCTTGATAACTCTACGTAGATTCATCAATAAGCAGGGAGACAGTTTCGGAATTCCCAAACGTCCTCAACTCTAACACAATTTATGTTATTCTGGTCATCGCAAACCAATCAAATTTGTTCGGTTCAGTACGATTTATATGTGGGCCGATGCCCACATTACGCCTGGGGTCTGTTAATGTTTCAGTTAAGAATTACAGAGAATCTCACTATGTAAAGTTCTACTCATAATGTAGGCAGACACCGTCGTCACCCAAAGTGTTCCTCATCCATTAATGAAATTTCTCCATCGATACATCTGATATTATTATAGAAACATCTAAATTTAGTTTTCTCGCCTTGTAATGTTTACTGAGACTACTAACCTAACAAAAACTAAATAACTTAAGGAAGTATGAGTGAGGCATCAACTTTCCCGCTGTTTCTCATTTGGATCAATTTCTCTACATTTTAATGTTTTGACACTACGATTATTTGGTGATTATGTCTTTATGTTTTTAAAATTTGAATGTTTGGTTTAATGGCAGGAAAAATACTCGTGTCCTACACAATTGAAAGGTTCTTACATCCAACCAGAATGCGAAAACTGTCGTAACATGTTAAGATTATATCTTTCGTCGAATTAGATTAAATTCAGTTTTCATGCTGGATAGATAGATGTTGCTAGACTAAGATAAATTGGTAAACATGATAATAGCGGTTTGCCGGAATAAAACAATCTAAAATATTTACAGAAAAAATGTTACTCCGTCAACCGAAATATCCACCTTGATTCTATACACATTCATTCAACTTTTTTAACAATTTGCCTGTTATTCAACTATCTAATGAGTATATCAGAGGTTTCATCTATTTTTCTTGATTGAATAAGTATTTGCTTCTGAGGATTTGGTGGGAAGGATTGGCAAATGTCAATCCGTAGGAAAGTGGTTGGGTGAATTGGCAGGATACAATGAAGTCTTTATCTGCAACTGATTTACTTTCGGTAACACAGATTTTACTAATGGGCGTTATTATGCAGCCCAAACATGCTTACCAACAAACTATGCGCTGTTTATTCCAGTTTTCAAAACACTATTTAAATCAGATACTAGTAGTCTCTCATTTTTGACTAATTTTAACGCTCACAACATTTCAAAAGCGACAATACAGTTCCGATTAAAGTTTAAGCATCTCATTGGTATTTAGCAGCCGGGGTGCAGATCTTGTTTATTATACAGAGTTCTGTGGTCAACACAAAATAAAAAAAGTGAATGAGTTTTAAGTTAATACGTATGATTAATGCAAACATCCAAGAAAGATAGATAATTCCCGAAATAGATATCATATAAATAGCACACATTCAAAAGCACACGAGGAAAGATTGGAAAGGAAAATGTCAACTGTTTTAAACTGTCTAGCATGGATCCAAAATTTCAATCCCATTGAAATCTTCAGAGTGAAAATTAAAGGTGGCCAATGATCGTAATCAGCACTGTTCGTATTCGTTCATTTGAAATGAAAATTTACAAAAAGACAATGTGCGTGAGTGCATGCACTCGTGTGTGTACGAATGTCTCAGTATGTTGTGTATGCATGTATGTGTGTGTGAGAGTGGGAGAGAGTAATAGGTATGTTCTCAAAATGTACAAAAAATTCCCTACTTTATCAGAAAAGTGAAAATGAATTAGTAGATAGTCATAAACGCGTTCTCTTGCGACTCGATATACAAAAATAAATGTTCCTGCCACTAATAGAAGAGATGGAAGTGTCTTTTAATGGCTTACTTAATGGACCTCGGTACTTAACTTATCTATCGTTTTGTCAACCTCATTTCGGCTTGCGAATTAAGATTTCAATTTTTTTGGCAGGGTGAATTTCAAAAGAACATATATGCAAGTGTGCGTGTGCGTTCGCTTTTCAAAGTATTTATTGAAAATGCACAGTGCCCAATATTTGAGTAAGTGAATCAATGAAATAATGCTTTCTTTTTATATATTTGTTATTAGACCTGACATAGTTTGGCAAATCGTTTCAATGTTTACACATCTTTTCAGGCGGGTTCTCTCTCTCTCTCTCTCTCTCTCTCTCTCTCTCTCTCTCTCTCTCTCTCTCTCTCTCTCTCTCTCTCTCTCTCTCTATGAGCTGACCCTCACACACATAATTCTCATAGAAAACAATTTATAATTTATTGAAATTTCATAAGATTAATTGTGAGAGTGAATTAACATGAGTCCCTTCTCCTTTGGGTAAAGGGGGACTGGTGAAATTTTTGGTGGAATATTATTTGTTTTTCTCAGATTTGAAAACAAAAAATTAGAAATATGACTTATTTCTCTTAAATTTCATTACGCTAAAATCGATCTGACCTTAAATTGATTTTAAAGTTCACCTGAGGTCAGTGTTCTCTACACTATGTTTATCCTGGATTCTACTTTTCCTTCCCCCAAAATTAGCAGCCCGTAGGATGCTGCTGTTCCGTAGTCTATAAAATGTGAAAAAAACAAACAGAGGATCAAGAACACAAATATTGATGAAGACTCCAAAAGATCCATACAGAATGTGATTTTTTTCTATGTGAATTTGAAGGAATCAAGTGAGTTCTGTGCTCGACGTCTGGATATACATTTTGGGATTTTAGGAATTTTAAAAAAATAATTCTTATGATTATTTTGGAGTTTTCTGGACTCTTTTGTCAGCAGTACCAGCCTCAACTTTTGGATTAAAAACTTGCAAATGAACATGATCACACACTGTACACATCTTTTAAAATAATTTGGGGGGCATCAAGAGAAAATCGATTGAGTGTATTAGTATTGTTTAAAAATGAAATATGGTCAGTGATTACAGAGACATGCTTGCACACACACCCTCTACTTTCCAGCAAATAAGATTATGTAAATCATGAAAGTAACTTTTCGTTATTTATTTTTATTAGATGAAATACTGTAGACTTATCAAAGTAGGGGTCGGGGCACGTCCAGAAGTCCTGTGAATAATTTAGGTTCACAGAAATTTCCGATTTTTATTTTAAGTTTAATGTATTTTGGAATCCACTGGAAAAATTTTTTTTTTTTCGCGAAAAAAATTATTGGGTTCCTTTGTTGGATTCTTGTAGAGTTTTATCACCACTACCGGACATACTACTATGATTTACTTAATGGCTGGTTTGGCATGTTTTGGAATATTTCTCGATAATTTTGCTGAATTCATTTACCAGATTTTTCCAGTTTATCTCTTTTTTTTTTCATTCCTCATTGTACCTTTATTTTCTTTCGATTTTTTTCTATCTTCACAAATTGCGTTTTGAACATCCTGAAATAAATTCACGCCAATATCCATTGAGATTCAGCAGTGACTTGTTCGTCAATATAATATCGTTATGTCGATAACTTGACATGCGCCTGATTGATTTTAAAAGGGATATCACCAAGCAAATGATCGATATTGCCCCATTGATTCTCTCCAAATCAAAATAGACCAAGATATTGATTTTTTTTTCTATCAACTGGACATTGCTATCAGGAGAGCCGGTATCAATATCTTCAAAATTTGGGGAAAAATGCTCAGCCTTCTGAACAAAAAATATTTTTTAACTTTATTAATCATGGTTAACTTTGCAAGAATCCAAACCTGGTAGGCATAAAATATGGGATAAGAGTAGAACAAACAACAAGGATATTTTCTTCAGTCAAATTTCATTTCAGTTTTGTTGTACTTTTCTATATAGAAACTGTCAACCAAAACTGTAACCCTGATTGTCAACATAGTTTTCTTCACTTATGAGGCTTGTATGACTCACTAAGTACATATGTATGTATCACACACACACAGGTTGCGCCACTGGACTAGAGAGATCTTCATTTTTTTTAAATTCACGATAATAGTTTATTTGTTTGTTTGTTTTTTTTTCTTTCCTTTTTTGTTTTTACTTTGATTTTTTCCTTGGAGGGGATATTTGTTTGCTTTTGTTTCAGATTGTTCCCTTCAGTTTG
The DNA here is from genome assembly GCA_963457665.1 of Thysanoteuthis rhombus. Lineage (NCBI taxonomy): Eukaryota > Metazoa > Mollusca > Cephalopoda > Oegopsida > Thysanoteuthidae > Thysanoteuthis > Thysanoteuthis major. Next base: position 36,195,093 of record OY735216.1, read on the forward strand.
CACCAGGCAGAATTCATGATTAGTTTTTGAAAAATTGAATTTTTCAATGATCACTCCAAACAAAATACGAGAAGATTATCTCATTGATAGATTATCCCTCTTTCCGACATTTTAATTGTTCATCCTCAACACGACATGTAGCCAAAAGACATTCATCATTATCGAGTGATTGACCAGATTTGTTTCTTATCATTCAAATTGAGACAATAAGCAGGGAAGCACTTATTGGAAATGTGCCTGCATCTCTACGTCTTGTGATATTCAACTACGGATAAAAATCATTTTTTCAAGGAAAGTATGATTGAAGGATATTGTGTCACTCTTGTTCAATATTTCTGAAGAATCTATGACTATTCGAATTTTTTTCAATCCAACTTCGGTTTAAAAGATAGCCATACTTCTTTTAACAATAATTATCATCGCTTATAGCCATCATTGGCGACTGTTGGATTTAAACCTTTTGCAGTACTCCCAAAACTAATGAAATTAAATGTAACTAATTAGCTGATAATAATCAGTACATCCTCTTCCCGATCCTCATCAAATTAAATGGAAAAAAATACCAAAGTACCCAGTCAGAATTAAAGACTTAAATGACTTATATAATATAGAAGTCACTTCGAGGAAATGCTCTCAGTAGAAGAAGAAATAGAAAAATACGGTAACGCTAAAGGAAAATACAAGATTAGTTTATGAATCATTTTAAGTACGTTGCATTTTCTTGACTTATACTGTTTTGTATTTTGCTTTTCATTTTACCATGTGTCAAACAAAACTGTCACCAAAAATGTCAACATGAGTTTTTCTTCAGGTTGGCAGTCAATAAAATCACAAAATGTTCACTCTTGAGGGGGAAAGTCAATTTTTATAAACAGAGAAAAATCACACTGTTCATTTTATAAGTAGATTAAAGATATATTGCTATCTTTTCCTCAATTATCTTGACTTTTTTGCGTGCACGTCTGAATACTAATGGTAATAATGAAGATGAGTTAAATAGGCGATAAAGATATTTACCAAGGTTAGCTTAGACTTGCAAGAAACAACCTAAATTGGACCTGTTGAGGATCGAATTTTTAGATTGCTCACTTTAAGACAGTTTCACCAATTATCAAGGTTACAGTAGTTAGGTATCAGGCCACAGCAGAAGGGCAACTGGTTAGAAATGAGCTCATAGATAATGGGCTACAAAAGGATCTTTCCAACCATTGTTCCATAACAGGCACCATAATATCTAAGCTTGGTTCCGTCTTCAAGTAAGAGGTATCCGGTAAAATTGCAATTACTGCCGTAGTAGGTTGCTTTTTGTTTTTTTTTAACACTGTCATTAATCAGTGCCCCATGAGCAGGAGTGAAATCCCACTAACATATTGTAACAGGATACAAAGTGGTTAAAACAAAGACTACAGGGGTATAAGCTTTATTAGAGGGTCCAATTTGGTACTAGAAGAGTTAGGCGTGTCTAATGATGTATATGAATTCACAACAAAGAACAACAAAATCAATCCAGTGAAAAAAAATCAACTCTCACTGAAATTCCTTATATTTTGAAGACAATATATGAATGCTATACCAGTTATTCTATTAGATCTCTTCAGGGTATTTCCAGAAATGTATCCCTTTTTCTGCATCATCATCATCATCAGTCTTTTAACGTCTATCGTTGGACATAAACTTTCCTCAGGATTCGCCACAATCTCTATCATGAGCGTTGCGGAATTTGTCTTATTCATCTCCTCATCTTGTATTTTGTCAGCCTCAGTTTCTCATATGATTTCTGGAGATCCATATTGTGAGTCATGATGTCCATCAGTTGTCTTTCATTCTTGCAACATAGCCTGTCCATTGCCATTTACGTTTTCTAATAGTTCCTATGATGTCTTGGACTCCCATTTTCTTAGCGATATACTGGTCTGTCTGGTGATCTCTCAATGTAAGTTTGAGCATGATTCTCTCATGCGTAGGTTTGTCTCTTGGTTAGGTTCCATGTTTCAGCTCCATAATTGACTATCAGGAGAATGCATTGGTTATTTAATCTTCTTTTTAGGATTATTTTGATCTTCTGGTTTTTAACGTTGAGCTTTCTCTGCTGAAGGCTTGCTATCTTAGAGTGATTCTTTGCTTGATTTATTCCTTTTTTGAGGGTTTCATGGAGATTCATTGTCCTAGGTGGATGTAGTGGCCTATGTTGCCGATCTTAACAATTACGTTCTTATTCTCAATATGATTGCTGCACATGATTTTTGATTTACTGAGGTTCATGTATAGGCCGACTTTCTTGCTTTCTTAGTTTAGTTTATCTAGCATTAGTTGGAGGTCGTTTTAGTAGACTATAAAAACTATTGGAATCATGTATCATCAGAATCTTTCACCAATCGTCTTAACCAATGCCATATCTTAGGCCATTCAAGAACGTTGTTCAAAATTGTTTTGGTAATTCTTTTTCATTTGCATGTCCTGTAGGTCACTTGGTCGCTGGGAGTCATGAGTTCAGTCCCTGTGGAATATATACCTGATGAGTGGAGAGACAAATTGCATCTTAAGGAAAGGTGAACGGTTACTAGTTCCAAAATCTCCATGGAGGACACCAAACGTTGCAGATATAAGAATAGGAACAGCATATCCCTTGAGAACCGAACAAATGGTTCCACATCCTGAAGATTACTGAACGTGAAAAGCACTCGAAGAGTGAAGATAATAGTGGCCAGAAGACAACGAACACAAGTAAACTGAATTATTTCTAATCAGTTCACTAACAAATTTTAATTATATTTGATTTTTCTTGCTGAAAAGGTAGGTACACGCACGTTATACGAGTCAAATTTGATATAAACTAAAACGTCTAAATATTTCTTAAAAAAACAGATTAATTTTGGAGACTATTCGTATACACTAACTAGGATAGTTAGTTTGGGGCAGCTGGAAAGTTATTCAATCAATATAGTGTGATCTGGCATGAAAAACTTAAATGATTTCATTTGGTTCTTCAACGTGAAATTGTTTTTCAGGGTTTTTTTTATGATAGCATTGGTGCATAAGCCAAGACATTGCTAAAGTTTCAATAGTTGAATAGTGATTTGATGCATTATACTTCCTTCAAAGTAGAGAAACAAATAATGCACGAATCCCCGATTGAAATTACAGCATTCAAATATCAAGCAAACTGCCCATTCTTGTGCTACAGAAAGACGTTACTAATATTCGGAAGATCTGGCTACTATAGGGTCAAACTCTACCCCTTCGTCATTTTCATATTGTTTCGTATTGTATCTATACTAGTATTTGAGCCCTCTATTTGTTTGTCCATTGATGCGCCTTTTCCGCCAAGATTACGTAGCCTATCGACCAAACATTTGGCATGTAAACTGAGTGAAATCCAGCATACTCTATAGATTACGTGAAGTGTACTGCACAGGTCAGTTGCAGTCACTAGAGGTCATTTTTGGCCATTTTGTAGCCAATTTTCAGAGTTGTTAGCCTCAATTTTGCACCAATGATGCTGGAATTTAGCCGATGGATACATTTTATCCCCTCAAAGATCGCAATCTATGTGCCGTTGACTTTTGAAGCTATTCAAAATCTATCAAGGTAAATTTTGGTCATTTAAAAACAATTTTACTTATCTTGGGCCAGAATTTAGCACCTATGAAACTGACATTAGACATGGAGGCGGATCAAAGTTGATCTCTTAAGGGATTTGAGGTCTTCAAAGGTCATTTCTCGTACATCACTAGCCAATTTCCTGATCTGTAGGCCACAGTCCAGCGCAAAAGATGCTGAAATTGAATAAATTGGCCAAACTTCTCACATCAAAGGTAATTGACTAAGCGTAGTTGACCTTCATTCAAGATCTACAGAAGTCCAAGTTTTAGGCAATTTTTTTTTCATGTCAAGGGTTATAGGCGATGCAATATTGACCACAACAGTCATCTTAAGTCACCTAAGGTCATTTCTGGTAATTTCTGGTAAGTTGGCCACAAATATTTAGAAATATGAATATGCCTAGCCTTTTTTGCAAGTTGCACATAGAATGCAAAAACATTGCATAAGGCTATATCTTTACATGGCAAAAGTCATAGGCAATCGAAGGTTGAGGCTAATGATCACTAAAGGTCACCTGAGGTAATTTCTAGAGATTGTAACAAGACACAAGGCCAGTCTCCCAAGATAACTGTCCCCTACTTGAATTCTCCATGTTTTCCCCATGGACAGCTCTGTATTAGTCGTTCTACGGTTGGATCCCCAATCAACTTTTTCATACTGGCATCCAATGGGAGAAATACTTATATAATGTTGAAAAGCCCTGTCAAACTAAGCAACAAAATCATTCGTTCTTTTTTGTGCATCAGAATATTTAGTCCGTTACAGCTACTTTTTTATGTGTACATACTGTAAGTAATCATCTTTCATTCATGTTGTTTGAAAAGAAATATATAATATAATGTATTTTACCTGCTTGATTATATTTTGAGTTTTTAGCTCTGCTAGTACATAATAAATAAAAGAAATTATAATATAAATTTTTGTAGATATATGACTTGTTACTTTGGTTCAGTTGGTAAGAGAGAAGCTTACTGATTCTATGGTCGTGATATCAATACACTGTAGAAAATTGTTAAATTTGTACAATTGTTTGGTTTAGCTTGATGCTACAGAGAAACACTGAATATTTTTTTCCCATGAAAAGGATTGTTCTTGGAAAACCAAGTCAGCTCAAGCTTCTAATTTTGGCGTGATTTTGACAATGATTTTAGGATAAAGACTTTAGTGCACCCTAAATTTTATTTGTTCTATAAATGAGGACATTTTAGATTTGAAATACCTTCAAATTTTTCCCCAGGGTAAAGCTCAAATATTAGATGCACACTAATGTATACATTTTTTCAAAACGCTATTATTCTTACCAGTGCATGAGCATATTGTTAACTATGTACTTAAGAACCATACTATATCGGCAGACCAGTTTCGGAGATCAACTTCGACTGACTTCTGCCTAGCACACTAACGGCAGGCACGGGACTGTAATGTGCAGCTGATAAATAATCTTGAAAAATATGGATATTGTTGAATGCTTTGCAGATTAAAAAAGTATACAAACCATTTGTTTCTTATAGACGTGGGGACATAAGGTCCAGCTAATTTTCCTGGTCCGTTTACCAATAGATCCAATATCAAAAATAAGTTGTGTTCCGTTAGACACAATCAGGTTGGGAATATGCATCTAACATCCATTCAATAAGCCTGAATAAAGAGATTGATTTTTGATAATAATATGATGATAATCTTTAAATGAAGAAAATAAATTCGAAAGTATATTAGTTAAAAGACTGGTTTCATATTTGAAAAGTTCCTTTTGAGCTTGTTAATAAATCTCAAGTCTGTTTGATATGGGATCCGACTCACCCTTTGAAGTTCTTATAAGCGCTAGTGTATTGATCTACTTTTTATATAAGTTTCTCGCAATTGTCAAATGTTTATTTCTCTTGTAACTTTCAAACATCTATCGATCTTTGCTTTTCGAGGGTAAATAAACTTAAATCAATAAATTTGATCGATAGGAAGACAAGAGGAGACGTTGGTTGACGTCAAACTAAAGCAATACTGCAAAGACATATCCAATAGAAAACATTTCTTATATCTGGATGCATCAGTGTTAAATGAGATCGATGTATATTGGTTAGCCGATCTTTTATAAGTGACAATTATATAGCAATTTTCATTTGATTCTCAATCGGACAAGCTTCGTCAATATTTTGACTAACTTGTTTCTTATATTACTAGATGTTTATGTGAGTGATGATAATGCAGGTAGGATTTATAATACAAATACGTCAGAGCATTAATTCTTTCTAATTTTATATATATATATATATATATATATATATATATATATATATATATATATATATATATATATATATATATATATATATATATATATATATATATATATATATATATATATATATATATATATATATATATATCGGCATAACAAATAGGGGAAGCATGTACAAGAAATAAGCAGATGCTATAATAACCATTGTATATCATGGATGGTAGCACATATCAGAACACAGTAAATAATCAAAAGAATAATCATCTGATTTGATAACATTAACTACATAGGAGTGTCTAGAGCGTATAAATAGTACATTTTGATGCAACATTTGGTGAGGGTATAATTTTGTATAAGAAAGTGAAGGTGGTTTACAAAAATATAAATGAATGATAATCTAAGTATTAAGCAATCGGTGAAATCATATTTAACTACCAAATCTTCTAAATTCAGCGAAAATCTGTTAGAATTTTGAAGCTCATTTAGCATTACTCTTTGCATTATATTTTTGATAGATTGATAGAAAATCTGGATTTCTGATTACCTAAACAGTTGTACATTTTCAAAAACATAAACATTAGACATCTCACTGTCATTCACGTTAATGAATGGTATGTTTTGGGCCCTTGTATGTTTCCTGATCATGTTCACGTTGATTGTTTGTCTACTAAACAGCTATTGAAATTGAGTATAATACTAGCGAACCTTTGTCACCAAAAATTTTTCTTAACGAAAGTAAAGTTGCTAGGCTGATAAATGAGTTATTAATTGACCCTTTCAGCATCGAAATATGAGTTTTCCTGCGACTGACTGATTTGCATCCCCAATCTTGATGGGAGGAAAAATTAATTGAATTATCTTTTTTCCTTCCTGAGTTTTTTTCTTTTTTTTTATTCAATATTTTTTCAAATTTTACACCGATGCAGAATACTATACTAAAAATATTGAAATATCATAGAAGTACGTATTTAATCCATTCTATCAGCTCTTTCAAATTCGTTTAAGGTCGTTAGCCATCGAAGAAGATAGGTTTCAAAATGCCATGCTGGCCTATGACAACGACCTAACATTGGCCCTAGGTGCAAACAAACCATGGCATGAAATAAATATAAAGATACGGATGAGTGTAGGTATGTGAATAAATTCGAATAAGGTCTACTGGTTAACTGTTGACGTTGTTCTGGTCAGACAAGCTCCCAGGGATACAGGATGTGAGCCTGAATCCTAGTAGAAGTAAAAACTACCCGAGCGTGAGGAAAAAAGAAATAAAACAAATAAGATTAGAGAAATCAAGTCAAAAATAATATCGAGGTTATAACTTTCCAAAATTGTAAAGAAAAAAGATAAAACTGTGAAGTGAAATATTATCAAATAGTTAATGGGAAGCACTAATAGCATCAATAAAAAATAATCTAACTCACTTTTCCAAATATTCCTCTGAAAAATATCAAATATTTTATAGGAAAAGATGAGATTAAAATCATTCTTATGAATAACTTAGCTGTAGAATGAATAACGACTGCTACATGATCGAACATCGGTAATGTCTTTTTGTAATGTGTGGCCAGTGATAGCAATTAGAAAAGGAGTCGATTATAAAACCTAGCAAACAGAAAATGAAGGGTCTGTATATATCTGTACAGCAGAGAGTTGAACGGAGAGAGCGACACACGCACGCGCGCACACACACACACACACACACACACACAGAGAAATAGTCACAAGGTGAGAGCGTGGTTCCTGTAGTAAGTGCGTGCACGCACATTTACATACACCTGTACAGATAGTACAGAGTGTTTCTTCGTTTAATTGTCATTAGAAAACCACTTATAAAAGAAACTAACAAGGTATTTTATTTTGAAAGTTTGATTTGGATGATTTGAATATGATGGCTATTTCTTACGATTTATAATGTTGATTATACTGAGGTATTATCTTGATTTCATTTTCATCAACTCCAACAGGTTTACTTGACCACCGACTATCCCCAGTGCGAAACCCTGTAAACCACTTTTAACGCATTTGATCTTTCACAGTACCTCCTCCATGGACTGTGCAGATAATTTACTTGCGTCTTAGTTATCAATCTTTTTGAAAAAAGATAGTTTGCTGAAAATGATGCTTAATCTTTCCCATCTCTAATGTCAGTCAATAAATGTTAACAATTTAAAAAGATGCTCTTCTAAAATCTATCACAATCCATTAAAAAAGATATACCTGGATGAAGTTTATTGAAATTAAACGGATTTAACTTTATCTAACGTCAAAAAATGAAAGGAATTTTCTAACAAACACAATAATATCAGTTTTTTTTTTCGTTCAGTTACTTATAAGATTTATTCATAATAGCCGATTGATTTTTGTCTATCCCAAACTGATTGTTGTGATGACAATAGGAACCTATGAAACGTTTTTCCCCAGATGTAGTATCCCTGTTGTAATAGAAACGACCAGTCTTTATCTATTCTAGGGAGGATAAAATGCTGTACATTAGCCATCCCTCGATAGATTACCCCAGAACTGAAATAATCACCATTTATCTCTAGACGATTCAAAACATATTCATACATGAATTGTATCATAAATGATATTCTGGTCATTTGAGGTGGTAGTAAGCTCTGGGTTCTCTCGTGAGAGCAAATTCGTCTTTATATCGTCTGTAAAAAGTCAATAGCAATTCAGTTGTGCATGGGTAGCAGCAATGCCTTTTCTGTGTATCTAGCGCTATTGAAATGCACTGATACCACTGGTATCTTAGCCCTTACATTTTCATTAAAATTCCCTGTCTATGTGTAGCAAATAATGTGTCTATCTTGCAAACCGTTTGTCCTTTCATTTGCTGGGCTTCAGCAAGTTTTTACCCATGATATCTTTATCATTTAACTTCATATACACTATGATATAAATAACTACTACCAATGAAATCATTTGAGATTGTTTGAACTGCATCGTTTCAAATGAAAAGTGCTTAATCATAAGACAAGCTTGTTGCCGTGATTCTTAAACCTTGAAAGCGAATTTCAATTATATTCTGCCTCCCGCTTTTGCTCAGATATTTCATTAGATAGATCTCATTTCAATGGATAAAAAATACTAAATAATGAATGGATAATGTCCACACAACATGTACTCAAAGATTGCTTAAAAGGCAGTCAAAATGAATACCTTTGAAGAGATGGTTTCTATTTGCAATAAAGTGGCTTGCTTAGATATATTTTACATAAATTTATCCACGCGCACACATGCACGATATATAATCTAATTCCTATGTTTATTATGTAACCAGCACTTTATACTGCAGACTAGTTTGCCACTACTCCAATTTAAGTGCAACTCGTTCGCATATCGATCAACATAGAGTGATGGATATTGGTTTGTGTGGTTACACGTTGACAATATGCATATACCGTATTAGATTAACTGCAAAAAAGTCGTTAGATTCATGATACTTTTATTAAAAATGGAGGAACAAAAGTTGCGTAAGATTTTTTTTTATTGGAGTACACGTATCATCAGTGTATAAGACAATTGAGTAAGGTATTTTTTCCAGAAATGATTTCCTTTCGTGAGTCACATAATCATATCCCTAAAACACCGTATGTTGGAAACTTGAAGTTGCATTTTACGAAACAAATAATATCTGTATAATAAAGTCTTATAACTTTGTCATGATTGTGAATAGCTTGAAGTCCTTGATAGGGAAAGGAAAAAAAATTGAGAGTCCTCGGATGGAAAAATATTAGATAGACAGATGAGATAGATAGTTGTTCCTTGCTGAGGTCGGTAGTAAAAATTATCAAAATGATGAAATTAAGGATACTCGAATGAAAAGTTCATTGAATAGTAACAATCAGAGAACTGCATTCTGTAATTGATAAACTTGACTGCCTACTGGCCTAAACATGGTGTCCCAAATGACAAATATATAGACGTTAATTCAAATACTTCTTGGAATCATCGCTTAATTCAAAGACATTTATGGTCGGAGAGCAAACCAATGGTAATAGAATGTTCCATTAAAGGAATATATAATACTTCTTCTTATGGGAAGTTTCCCATAGCACTAAGATAGCCAGAAAGTACATGGTCTGAAAGTACAGACCAAACAACAAAGATTAGGACACTAAACCGAATAATATAAAGAACACTGGAATACAGGTTCACTATAATCCATTATCATTGAAAATCTGCGAAACATATGGACAACAAGATCAATATATTGACTTAAACTTTGGGAAAGTTTTTTTGATAATCATTATCTTGTCAAGTCAAATCCTTAGTTTTTGTGCTCTTGATGTTGAAAGCAAAACGTTTCGGCAGATCCATTTTCTATCTTCTATCAAGTGTAAAATCCGAATGAGAATAGATAAAAAACACTTTAAAAGATTGCGATAGCTTACCAATCGGATCAGACCATTCTTGCAGCACTGTATATATATACTAAAATATATATACGCTATTCTCTCTGGCGATAAGGTTTCCACTCTCTCTTTTCTTGCAGATCATACACTCGACGAGCGCTGAAGAGCTGAGTGATCAAAACGTCCTGGTAACAGCACTGAGAACACATTCAGAACCAAAACAAGGACACCAGAGAGTTATTTAGTCCGAATTGTCAATTGTTTGGAAAACGATGAATTCGTTGAAGGAATTTATTTTGATTTTGATGCAGAATTTTTTTTTCTGAACTCTTCGTCCTTTCTATGAGAACAATCGTTGATAAATCGTTAACTTTTTGGTTTATTAACATCTTGCTTCACTCGGGATTTTTCTTTCAATTCACCACAACAATCACTAAAAGAAAGTGGATAGACAACGAATGGAAAGAATGAAACAAAAATAAATGATCTCTCTGCCGTTGGTAAACAGTGATCATCTTCTTCTATGTCTAAATGAAGGAGGCTGGATGTCTGTCATTGAAATTCGACGACTCCAATTTCAAATATCACTTGGCACCAAATAGACGACAATAAAAGTATCTGATCGATTTCCCTGGCTGATACGAACACATTCAATCAACGTTGGATTATTAAAAGTGTTGACTAAAATGTTAAAAAGAGAAGTAATAGCTAAAGATTGAAATCTTTTTAAATTATGCGAATAATTACAAATCTTTGAACCCCACTGCAATAACACGTTTTAAAGTGTGTCTTCAGGACGCCAGGCGAGGAAACAATAGAAAGAAATCTGTCGGTTAGAATATGAAGATGAAGAAACTTTATCAGAAAACTATCAACCAAAGCTGTCATCAAAACAGCCAACGTAGGTTTCTTCAATTTCCAAGTTTGTCTGGTTTACTATGTATCCATTTATTCGCGTACGGGCAGCATCAATGAAGTCAGAGCGCCGGAAGTTTAAACATTTACTTATCATACTTTTAAAATAGCTTTTTTTCCATTCGTGATTTGTAATGTGTGTACGTGCTTAATTTGTAGCTTACTTTGTGTTTTGTAACATTCATGATCACTTCCCAACGAAATGCGAGAGAAGAGACTTATTTATTGATCATACCTTTTTTCAATTTTCTAATTGTTCATCCCAACACGGCATGCTGCCTAAAGACGTTGCCCATGTAACAGTTTTTGCTGAGTGAATGTGGAGACCTGTTTTACATACCTTTGCTACCAGTAAACAATAACACGGGGAACAACGTAGAAAAATCTACAGTCGTAAGAGATCACTGTCTGCTTTAAACAATGCGCTTCAATCTTGCATTGCACTTAACAAATAAAAATGATGTTACTTATCTACATGATTGGAGACGACTCGGACATCCGGCACTTTCGTGATTGCAAATCATTGATTCGACGTAAATGATATTAGCAATAAAATCAAAGAAATAGTAAGGCTGTGGTCGAATAAAGTAGCTTTTCTGCTTAGTGTAATGTCTATTAAATCAATAGACTTACTTTCAACAGGATGGACAGTAAAATTCTTCGGCAACTTCTCGGTAAAATATTCCATAAATGAACTAAAGAAATATTTTGATTATCTTTTTATTAGAAAAAATATTTTCAGTATTATTATTATTAGCAGTGGTAGTAGTAGTAGTAGTAGTTGCAGTAGTTGCAGTAGTGGTACTGCTATGATTACTATTATTACTTTTACGATTACTTTTATTATTGCAATTATTACTACGATTACTATAACTGAAATATTGTAAAACATATCGAGGATGGTTGTACATTTGATTATATTTGGGTGTGTTTGTCTGTCTGTTTATGTGCTTGTGTGTTCCAGTGCACTTAACCATGCCCTTCCATCTGCAGATTTTAAAACTAGCATCTGAACTCCACTTGAAATTTTTGATTTTGTCATGATTCGGAGGCTTTGCTCTTGTGGTATTATTAATAACATCTAAATTTTCCACCATGCAAATGTTCTTATAGATCTTACCCTTGACATATTTTGCCCAGGTGCATCTGTTTCGGGCTATTATGATGAGAGATTCTATTCCTCTTTTCAGGTTTCCTTTGCATAGCTATATCCATTATTTTTCGTCTGAAATATTTTGTGTCTGTTCTTTGAATCCCTTGTGTAGTTCTTCTTGTTCCCATTTCTCAAGTTGTTCTCTGCTTTGATATTCACCCGTTCGATACTTGGGTTTTCTGGGGTTTTTAGGGTTTTTTGTTTTTTTTTTGGTTTTTTTTTTTTTTGCAATGACACAGACGTTTGGTACAATAACTCTGCAGCTTGCTTGTGCGTATTTTTGTAATCCAGTTTGGGTCTTTTTGACAAAGTCATCAATCATGATGAGTCGACTGCACCCTTCTTTTCTTTTTGCATACCGTCTTTCTGCATCATATGTAAAGAGTGTTAAGCCTTGTGCATTGTCACAAGCTCCTGCGTTCACCGGTCCATTGATTGGAGTTTTTCCTCTGTCCATCTGATGAATGGTCCTGTGTATCTTACTATCGATTCTGTCCATTTGTTCACTCTTACAATCAAAATTTTACTATACAGCTGGGTCTCTAATATTTCCCCCATATCATTATCACTTGCAATTTCACGCCAGTTGCCTGGTAGTTACCGCTGGAGGTTAAGTGACAGCAAATCTCCCCAAGTCTCAAACCCTCTTCTCCACATTCTCATAGACATATTGATACTGTGGTTTACAGTTTCATACCAGTTGCCCGATGGTCATCACTGAAAGCTGGGTGACAGTAAGTCCCCTCAGGTCTTCAGCCCACATCTCTTTTCTTCCTCACCTGTCCTGCAAGTGCTGTGGTTCATATCCCTGCTCCCATTTTCCTTCCTCTGTAAGGCCACTGCTGACATTTAGTGTTGCAGATCTTATATTCCTAGCACTTTCTTCAGTATCCGTGCGGTCCCCAGCAGTGCTGTTGTCTGTAGAGTCTCAATCTTTCTTTTCATTCCGAGCTCCTTCAGTGTCGACCTCAGTATCTTTGGGACAGTTCTTGATGCGCCTATTATTACTGGTACTACCCTGACTTTCATGCTCCACATCTTCTCCAGTTTTCTTGCTAGATCTTTGTATTTTTCCAGTTTTTCACTCTCCTTCCTCTTTACTCTATAGTTCGCAGGTACGGCCACGTCTGTCATTCGATAGGTTTTTCTCTTCTCGTCTTCGATTACCAAATCAAGTCATCTTGCTTGGATGAGGTGGTCGTTTTTGATGTGAAAGTCCCAGAATAGTTTGTGGTTTCCATTCTCCTGGACCGTATCTGGTTTGTTGTGGTACCACTTATCCTTATGGTTAAATCCCATTTGTTTACTCAGTTCCCAGTGTACACCGTTGCTACTGTATCGTGTCTATGCTTATACTCCTTCTTGGCGAGTTGACTAAATTCACTAGTTATGTGGTTTACGGTCTCTCAACTCTCTCACCACGCAGGCGGCACTTGCTGTTTGTCTGCTTTCTGTCGATTTTTGTTTTAATAGATTTTGTCCGGATGTATTTGTTTTGAGCTGCTATGATGAGCGATCCCGTTTCTCTCCTTTGGTTTCCTTTTCGTAGCCATGTCCATGATCTCTCGTCTGCCTCATCCATTATCTGTCTTTCAAATTCTCTGTATTTTTTTCTTTTCCCATTTTTCTTTCCTTGTTTGCTTACAGTTTCATTGTCTTTGACTTATTTGTTGTTCGTTGCGCTGTTCCGTGCATTCTTCGTGATGTATTCACTGTTTGCTTGCGCGTACTTTTCTCGATCTGATTCAGCTCTCTGGACACAGTCCCTTATGCTGATGAGCCCCCTGCCACTTTCCTCTCTCATCACGTGCAGTCTATTCGTGTCATCTCTACGGGGTAAGACTGTATGTATTGTCTTAAGCTTCAATGTTCGCCGGTCCGTTGATAGGGTTCTTCCTTTGTCCATGTAAGGAATGGTCCTGTGTATCTTACTATTGATACAGCACATGTTTACATTCAGTATTATTATTATTATTATTGTTATCATAATAATAATAATAGTTATTATTATTATTGTTATCATTATTATTATTATTATTATTATTATTATTTGGAATCTCACACCAGTTGCCTGGTGGTAACCGCTGGAGTTTGAGTGACAGCAAGTCTCCTCAAGTCTCCAGCCCTCCTCTCCTAGTACTCATAGGTCGCAGTAATTCTGCGATTTACAGTTTCACACCGGTTGCCCAATGGTTATCGCTGAAGGCTGAGTGACAGTAAGTCTCCCCAGGTCTTAAGCTAACGTCTCCTCTCTCTTTCGCATATCATGACAGAGCTACGATTCGTTGCAGTCCTTATATCTCTAGCACATTCCTCAGTATTCGTGCAGTTCCCAGCAGTGCTGTGGTCTGTACGGTCCCTATCCTCCCCCTAATCCCGATCTCCTCCAGTCTCTCCCTCAGCGTTTTGGGGACAGTTCCTAGTGCTCCCACTATGACCGGTACTACCCTGGTTTTCATGTTCCACATTTTCTTTAACTCCCTTGCCAGGTCCTGGTATTTTTCCCTTTTTTCACCCTCCTTCTTTTTTACTCTATGGTCCGCAGGTACAGCAACGTCTAGTATTTGGCAGGCCTTCCTTTTTTTGTCTACTATTACTAAGTCCGGCCTTCTTGCCCGGATGAGGTGGGCAGTTTGGATGTCAAAGTCCCACAGTAGTTTGTGGTTGTCATTCTCCAAAACTGCCTCTGGCTTGTGCTGATACCACTTTTCCCCATGGTTGAATCCCATTTGTTTGCTTAGTTCCCAGTGTATCATCGTTGCTACTCTATCGTGTCTATGCTTATACTCCTTCTGGGCGAGTTGGCTACATTCACTAGTTATGTGGTTTACTGTCTCATCTCTTTCACTGCACATGCGGCATTTGCTGTTTGTCTGTGTTCTGTCGATTTTTGCTTTTATGTAGTTTGTCCTTATGCTTTTGTTTTGGGCTGCCATGATGAGCGATTCTGTTTCTCTCTTAAGGTTTCCCTTTCGTAACCACGTCCATGATTTCTCGTCTGCTATATCTTTTATCTGTCTTTTAAACTCGCCGTACAATTTTTTCCCTTCCCACTTTTCTTTTCTAGTTTGCTGTACTGTTCCATTGTTTTCTACTTTATTGTTTGTTGCACTATCCCTCGCGCTCTTTATGATTTCTTCACTATTTGTTTGCACATATCTATCTAGGACTACTTTAGCTCTCTGGACACAATCTTCTATGCTGATGAGCCCCCTACCACCTTCTTTTCTCTTAACGTATAGCCTATCTGTATCATCCCTAAGGTGTAATGCTTTATGCATCGTCATAAGTTTCCTTGTTCGCCTATCCATTGATTGGAGCTCCTCCTTTGTCCATCATAGGAATGGTCCTGTATACCTAACCACTGACACAGCCCAGGTGTTCATTCCTTTTATTAGATTTCTGCTATTTAATTTGGTTTCTAATATTTTCCTTATCCTTCTGAGGTATTCTCTCTTAATTTTCTCCTTCATCTCTTCCCGTTTTATCGTGTCACATTCAAGGACACCTAGGTACTTGTATCGGTCTTGTGCAGTCAATGCCCTAATCTTGTTGTTGTCCGGAAGTTCAATTCCCTCAGTCATTGAAAGCCTTCCTTTATGCATCACCATGATTGCGCATTTTTCTATCCCAAACTCAATTCCTATGTCCTCACTATATTCCCTTACTTCGTTGAACAGAGTCTCAAGCTCTCCCCTGTTTTTTGCAAACAATTTAATATCGTCCATGTACATTAAGTGGTTGACCTTTCCTTTTGTTTTAGAGAAGTGGTATCTTTTGCTGTTTTTCAAGATTCTGTTAAGCGGTATCATTGTTAGAACAAATAATAGTGGGGACAACGAGTCTCCTTGGAAGATTCCCCTTTTTATCCCTACCTCGGCTAGTTTGTCCCCTGCGGCTGTCAAATCTACTTTCCAGTCTTCCATTGAATTACCAATGAATTTAACCACCGGTTCGCTAATTTTGAACATTCTAAGACATTCTTAAGATCATCTGGTCTATGTAGAGTAAATCGTTTGCCCCTTTGGTTCCTATCCTACACCCTTTCTGTTCTTCTGGTAGTAGCCCCCTTCTATCCATTGACATGTATATTCTCTCTGCTATTTGCCCGGTCAGGATTTTCCACATAAGTGGTAGGCAAGTGATTGGTCTATAGTTGCTTGCTATGTTCCCCTTCCCCGGGTCTTTTTGGATGAGGGTGGTTCTGCCTTTAGCCATCCATTCTGGTGCTTTGCCTTCATTTAGACAATTTTGGAGTAGGTGAGTGAGTCTGCCGTGTAACGTAGTGAATTTTTTGAACCAAAACCCATGGATCCCGTCGGGACCCGGTGCTTTCCAGTTGGCTACTTTCCTAAGAGTATGTTTCAATGTGGTTTCATTCAGTACTATTGGTTCTCCCTTGTCTATATCTTCTAGTTCTTTTCTCATGTTTCCTAACCATTGCGGTGTTACATTGTGTCTTTTTGGGTGCCCCCATATGCTATTCCAATAGTTCTTGGCCTCTGTGGCATCTGGTTTTATGTCCTGCCTTCTTTCTCCATTTAAATCTTGGTAAAACTTTTTCTCATTGTTTTGGAATGTGCGGTTTTGTGTGTATTGGGCCGTTCTTAGTCTGTATCTTTTTAGTCTTGCCTCTTTAGCTAGTCTTTTCTGGTGTAACTCTTCGACTACAGTTGCGATGCCTTTTTGCGCTACCTTGTATTTGTTATAAAGTCTTACTCGTGGTCTGTCTGTGTGTGGTGTATTTCTAAGCAGTACTTCGTCTCTCTGTAGTTGGGAGATCTGCCTTTGTAACCTTCTCTCCCAGTTGGGTTTCCCTTCCCTATCATTGCTCAGGTTCCTATCTTGTGTTGTGAAGCTTTGTGCTACCATTTTCGCCCCTGCGTAAATTAGGTTGTTGAGTTCTAGGAGTGTGTCTGTTTCTATGTGCTGTAAGAGGCAGTTGACCTGTTCGGTCACTTCTCCGACTTTCTTTCTGTCTTTGTCTCTTAGGGAGGGGAGTGTTGTTTTCTCTCCTCGCATGATCTCTTTCAAAGCTTGTATTTTGGTTTTCTCTTCTTCCGTTGGTGCCTCGTCATCACCCTCTGGTGCGTAGCTTACTGTGGGGGTCTCATGGGGGATTATTCTAGTTTTGTTATTGGTACTAGTTGTGCTGGGGGGGGGGGCATTCTTCAGATGTGTCACCTGAATCTCTCTCTTCATTAATGCGAATCTCTAGTAGTTCAGTCTCAGACAGCTATTTCTTCTTTTGAATTTGCTTTACTTGGTCAGTAAGGCGTTGGTTCGATACTTCCACAGCAGATTTTTCCCTCCATATTTGGAGCATACGCTCTCTATAAGATCGCACTGAAGGCTTGCTTTTATAGTAACAGTATATAACTAGTCTATTCTCTTCCCTTGTCCATCTCTTTCTCTTGTTCTTTATAGCAGTCACTCCGTGAGGACTACGCCTTCCCTGGGTGTCATTAGTGGTATACGAGTTTTGGCCAACAGTAGCTGTGTGACGACTGTGTCCCTCCTGAAGGCCATTAATGGTACACGAGCCGAGATTTTGGCCAGCAGTCACAGGATGACGACCGGGTCCCTCCTGGTGGCTAACAAGGGAACACCTGCCGGTTACGACACACAGGTCTTGGATCCGTGCCCCGTTTTTTGCGGTAATCATTATTATTTTTGTTATTGTTGTTGTTGCTGTTGTTGTTTAAAAGATGCAAAAGAATTCCACATAAGGTCATGTAAGTTGGAGATAATTTTTGGCGGATAGAGATGGATTTCGCGGTATTTTTTGAAGGTGTACATCAGCAGCTTTCTCAACTATTACTACCACGTCTACTACTGCTAAAATATTGATTGTGTTTATATGGTTACTTCTTTCGATTTATATTTCAAAATCCTTATATTTTTTAAAGTTATGTTCTATTTAATCATGAGAATTATTTGGTGGCAATCACTGGTGATTAAATGACAGTAAGCGTTTTGGGCACGGATCTAAGTTCACAAACTGGTATAGATTGAGTCCTACCATTAATCTTCCATACTATGTTGCCCAAGGTAAGGTCTTGGTACTGATTTAAAGTAAAACATTCTAAGCTGCAGTTAATCATTGAATGTCACACACGATTCCCACAATATCAGCTTTATCATCCTCCTTTGTCCGAAGCAAGATAGTCACAGTATCGCCAGCCATGTGTGGCAAAGAACATAGAAATCTCCTTCAAATTTTCCAAAAAACTTATTATTAGAAACTCTGCTATCAGAACTGTTACCAAGAATATAGGTTTTCTCAGTTTTCAAGATGCTCTGGCTAGCTCGTTTTCTTGCTCGCTGACCAATGAAGCTAGAACGCAGAAAACTTATTCATTTACTCCTTTTTGTGTCAGAGGGGGTTTAATTAGAGATTTCGATTCATGCTAAATTAGTTCCTTAGAGTTAATGTTTTTGAAATTTTGTTTTTTCTAGTGATTCTTACCAGACAAAAGGTAAAAGAAGGAACTTATTATTCTATTACCCTTCACAATCGATCCATCCCAACACAGTATTCTGTCAAAAATATTGGCCATGTGACGGTTTCTATTCATTTATTCTATTAAGACGACTGGTTATTGATAAGATTCATTCATTATGGAGGGGTCACTTATGCCCATGTTAGTAGATACGATTTAAGATAAAATGAATCAAGTTCGGACTTCTGACTCTATATCGGTTGTCCAAATATCTCAAATTTTATCCTGGAGTCTCCTACAGAACAATCACAAAAAGGAGATTTTTTTTTTATCATTATTTCAACTTCTGAGTTAGGGAAGCTACACCTTTAAAGATATTGGAGTGCGTTGCATTAAGTTTGAATGGATAAAAGCAGATATATTACTTATTTACTAGCCCTGTAAATTCATATGAGCTACCGAATATTTTTAAAAAGTTTCATATAAGTCAAATTAAGTATTGAAATTAGGTATACAAGTTTCTCTTCATGATTTAGAACTTTGAACATCTTTCAAGCACGTCACTATTTTTTATATAAATTAATTTAATCTGGCAAAAAAATAATCTATGGAAAACATTTTCCACTCAAGTCGACACAGTCCTCAAGCGTTGCGACAGAGTCTTGAATATTAAAAGAGTAAACATCTCCTGTTTCTTCAGATTGTAATGGGCTGACAGCCAGAAGTAATATATGTATGTTTTCTGTAAGAATTCTTTTTTGCTAGACAGGTCTAAATATTTGCACAATGTAAAAACCGTCTCAAACGGTAGGACGTCTTTTGTGACCACATAGCTAATTGTATGAGCATGTCCTAACTAATTTGATTTGGAATGAATCCTTTTTTTTTTTGCTAATAATAGTCTCATGACAGAATCATAGTGCTAACGGATAAATCAATAAAAGTGTGTAAATGTATTTGTTTGGTTAAAACTTGTGTGTGTTTGTATATGCGTGTGTGTCTGTGTACACGTATGCGTGTGTGTAGTCCATTATCACAAAAGAAGCCGTAACTGTGAGTATGCGAAACATAAAATTCAAGTATATAAAAAATAAGCCGAGGCTAATCTACGATGGCTTTTAATATTTCAATATATAAGCAATTCACATATATACATGCATACATGCATACTTAAATACATATCTATGTAAATAAAACACAGTGTTCACACCGTTCTGCAACCAATTTAGTGCATGGTTTCGAAATTTTGCTCGATTATGATAGAAATTGTATTCTTACGAATATTTCATGATACCTTTTATCTAACAATATCTCATCATATCTTACCACATACATTGTATTTAGTGAGTTTGGTTTAGTGAAGCACAAAGCTTCAATAGGAGGAATTAAGAGTAGAATGATCATATCACATCCTGCTTTGGAAATCAGCATTTGCATTTCTATTTTTTGTTTCTTGTTTTTTTTGTTCCTTATTTTTGGTTTGAACACCGATCTCTGGAACCAGTGTTAAATAACCTTCTCAGTCACGAAAAAAATTCACCATTCTCCTCAGCTAAATCAGATTCAAAATCAAATGCAGGTATGGAGAGAGAAGATTTTTATATGGAAATCTCGTAAATAGGGAGAGTGTTAGAAATCCTGGCTTTTACCTCCGCTCGGACATCGAACACTGTTGTCGGTGGGATATTCAAAACTACTTCATCTACCGTTTAAAGATAAATCGCTAGTATTAAAGTTAATTCTCACCCATTTTCTTATGACATTGTCAGCTTTTCCTGGGATTGGCTTGCATCAAGCATAGTTAAATATTGCTTGTGTAAAAAAAAAATTTTTCATTTGCAAAATCATCCTGTGTTGCAAAACATCAAAAGAAGACAAAATTGGATTTCCTGAACGTCTTACTGTTATCACTCATTGGAATAATAAAAGTAATTAAAGGTGATATACCAATGTGTATGTTATCAATATTTAGGAATATCTTGAATCGAAACTTAATGTCAAAGTATTTCTTTTTTCCAGAAAAAAAAAACATATGCGTCAGGAATATTGTAAACGTGCATAAATCGAGTTGTTGTCATAACCCAGTGAAATATTGATACATAGCATCTATAAGCACCTGCATGTACAAATCTTTTGCATTAAAATAAGATTGATGGGCGGTTACATAAGTGATAGATCAGTTTGAAAATTGATTCCTATTCGTTTTGAATATCTGCTCAATCCGTCATGTGTTACCCTCATACAGTATTCGTCGATTTCTTTTTCGATATGATTTTCTACTTTTCCGGTTGTGAATTTCTATGATTTCCATCCAAGTATGTTTTGTCACCTTACTTCATAGCTGCAACAGAAAGTGATCTTCGATTGGCTCGCTTTGTATATTGATAACTTTGAAATTGCCTTTCGCTATTTACGTTTTCTGTGATTTGGATCTGGGTTATTTTGCATTTTTCTTCTTATTTTTTCATCGCTTTGTGATATCGCACACGCTTGTCTTGGGATATCATGATATGTTGCATCGTGTTTCGCGGTGTCGGATAGGTTTATTGATTCCAGAGTTGCACAACGTAAGGGGATTTTGATTTGAGTCTCTTTTTATCTATTCTAATTTAGTTTTCTCTCTGTATAACCCGTGATATCAAACGTAGGATTAATTAGGCAAATACTAGAAAACCTCTTTTCAATCAAATGATTATATCATGAGTGACATGGCTAAAAGCTTAAAGGGTGAAGCAGATGGTAAAGTTCCCAACTTCATTTTGATAGAGAGCAGACATAGTAGCGAATATATCATTAATTATAGAACTTGTAGGAGTTTTGTTGTCATTATCACAGCCTTTTAGTTTGCTGAACTTTGTTTGTAGATTATTTCTAACTTTTTATTGTACCCTTTCCCCATGCCTATAGTCTGTGCACACCTCTTAGTAATTTAAGGTAGGGAGAAAGTTCTATTGATTCATAATCATTGACTTCTATAATCAAAGCAATCCGTGAAATGTATTCACATGACGGAAAAATACCATAGTAAGATAAGACTTGAAATAAAATCGATGATTAAACCATAAAATGTCATATTTTTGTCCTAAAATTTGTTTTTGCTGAATTTCACTATCATGATTTCACTGAAAGTCATGGGAGAAAATGATTGTCACTGGTTACAAATTAATACGTGCATATTGACACAAGATGTTTATAATATGTTTTAATATCGTGCAACACGATTTTTGTCGAGCCAATGCGTACAAAGTACAAAAATCAATTCAAACTGCTCTGTGAAATATAACTTTGACCTATTGTACAATCCATAAATTTTCATACAGATTTTAAAAGATTTCGTTGCCAAGATTCTCTAGACCCCCAAAGTAGTTAATCCTTGGCAAAGGCTTTCAAAGTCCAGTGTATCTTGGTGAAGTGCCTGTTGTGCTACTCTAGATAATTTTACATTTCCCCATTGAATTTACGTCTAGGATATGGGCTTTGGAGGACAGCTTACAATCTATTTTACCGTAGTTCTTCGTCATAATCTCAACCAGTTCAACGTATTCTTGGTACATCATTGCCCAGAATACAGTGTCAAGACCTTACTCAATACATCAACGTATGATGGCATTCCTGATGGATCTCCTAGAAGGATTTGCCATGTTCCACTCCTACATTTATCTTGAGGATATAAAGGGCAAGTTGCCTCAGGACTACGAGTGAAACCGACCAAAGCTGTCAAAATTCTATGTAAGAAAGAACAACGTCAGCCGCTGGTAGACCTCAAGGATTTGTTGATATCACCATTGCACATATATCGAGCTTGCAAAAAAAATTACCACACCTATATTCAAGGAAGATGCAGCCTTCAATTACCTCTCCTAAGCTGTCTGAGGAAAGATGTTACATACATCTTTATTCATATAGTTGTATTAGATCTCTTTAATCCTTTTTGATTCACCTATGGAAGCAAGGATCCTGTATCATTCTTATTCGCTTTTTATTTTGTAATTTCCTCAGCTGGATTTGTACGTATTCAGGTAAAGCCGCAAATGTAAATTTTTAAATGATATCATTCGTTAGAGAGCTGATTATTGTTTCAAGACTTTTTATATCATCAATTATCTTGAACCTAACTCTCAGTGCAATGTGTATGCGTACTTTTTTGCTTGGGCCGATTATGGAATACTCAGTATTCATATTGAGCAGGACTAGCTTTGAATCTATCATTATTTTGAGGGATTGTGATATTCAGGTCCAGACTGATGATTTTGTTAGGTTAAGGGGGGGGGGAACAGCAACAACAACGCACCAGGCAACCATGGGAGTAGGTTAGGATTTTTTCTACATGATTGTATCTTCAGACTATCACTTTTATGGACCTACCTTATATGTTTGAGGGTTCCAACAATTACGTAATACCGAAGGATACATTGAAGAATCTATCGAATCGAAACTGTAATCGTTTCTTTAGGAAATGTAAATTAGCTGATTGATGGCAAGAGGTATGGAAGGGGAAGATACTATTTTCATGACTGGATGATGACGATACGGATTTATATGGATATACAATTTTGACTAAAAACCTGTAAGAGTTTTTGTACAAAATTACTTGCACACATCCCCGCCCCAACACATGCACACACTCATATTGATATATATATTTACATAAAGAAACTATCAGACCCATAGAATTGAAAAATTACATCTTCCTTTGATATAAAATGGAAAACATTTCCAAAGATACTTTGCAAATAACGTGCTTATGTATCTATATCACTTTGGTATATATCAAATTGTTCACATAGTTTCAATTCAAGATAATGTTTCTGGTACCTCTTGGTGGAAAATGCGTGTAAGAAGATATTTGAATCGATTTGTAATATGATACCTGTGCTGACTCTACATGATGTTCTCAGGCTGCGGAAAGGTCAGACGACTCTAAGTCGAGAATACTTCCAACAGAAAAATTCTCCTTCCATGGTGATGCTGTGGAGTAACAACCAGTGTATTATCTTCCGGTTCCAGTATGCGTAGAGCAATAGTGAATGATATTGCACAATCAGCCACAATCTATAGATAATGAGACAAAGAGAAAATATTGAAATTCATCCAGGGACCTTATCAACACCATACTCTCCCACAGAGTATTGCAAGGCAAGCCTTTCAACTATCTATCTCGGGTCAGTCCTTCGAAAGTTCTTTCACATACCATCTACGTTGGCATTTTACTCAACCAAGCTAAGCAAAGTATTATAAATACCTATGGTACCTGGTGAAAAGTAATAGTTCTACATTATTACTACACGAAATATATGACAATTGCCTCTTGTCAAATTTTTGTGGAATATCCGAGAGAAAAATAGGTTTTATCTTGTGGCTTTTTTTAATGGAGAGAGCTGATACAGCCCTTGATAGTAAAAATCATAATTCTCTTAAACCATTTCCTTGTTTTAATCACCAAAGCCCTACAGCAACGTTACTTCACATAATAATTACCAAAGCTGATGTGATTATGATGTAAGAGACATCTTAATAAGATTCTGTGTTTATTATCTAAAAGAGGCACCCATATTGACTACTGATAATCTTGCCATGGCTTGAATTTTCTATTTCAAAGTAAAAGAACTGTAAAGTCAACTGGTTTGGTTAGTCACAACATAGAAACCATCACAAGACTTACGTCTTTTGGTAGCAGGCCCTGTTTAGAGTGATAAATTGGAAATCAGGGAAAACCGGTGATCAACGAACAAGTAAAATATTTTGCCTTTTGTGGGAAAGTTATCCATAAAAGAGAGAAATATCTTGTTACATATTTCAGGAAACTAAAAATTTTGCATTTTCAAAAACCAAACCTGGATGCTGCAAGACGCAAACTGAGGAACCACTTTAGCGTGAAGAGACATTTCGATAAAGACCCATCGCCTAAAAAATATTAGGGTATTTAAAAGAAAACTTTCTCAAACATAACAAGAGTAGTAAATGATTTAAATGTTTGAATGTTCAGTATTCAAGTTCCATTGAGACGGCCTATACGCATGTTCGATAGATACCTAGCTAGATAGACAAATTTAAAACAAAAGAAACCTTTGTTGAAAGTTTCAGTTTGATCTCACCTATCTGAGATTCTTCAGTCTAACCTTGAATAAATTGACTTGAAGTAACCTCCAAAAGGATCTCTCAAACTAATAACGATACAGTATGTGCTTTCTGCTCGAGCCAAGGTGAACATCAGGATTTTTAATGTTTGCAACAGGAGTCAGGCGAGATGGCTTTTTTGTAAAGAGATTATGATTATGAAAAGACATCGATCGAAATTATCCCCCCTTTTTTTATTTGAAAACATTCCTGTTTCTTCTGTTCTCTATTTAATTATTCATGCTGGAAATATTGATTCCTCCACTTTGTTAATACAACCGCTAAGCTTATTATATTATAGCATCCAGTTACTTTCCCCAGACTGAGTTCCATATAATCAGATTAATGACAGTTTTCTGCAAGGTAAACTGGCCAGTAAGGATACTATGCAATCGATCGTAATCAAATGAAGTTTGATAAAAACAGAAGAATTGCTACGTTGGTTTGTTTTGTCATCAAGTTGTAAGTGATTGTTTCCAGTGTTTTCAAACCGAAGCAGAAAACTTGAGAATTCACCAGTCGATGTTGATCGTGTGAAAGAATCTGATTCGGAAGCAATGCTTGTGGTCAGTTTGGCAGTCACCATAGCATCAATTATATGTTATCTTCGAACGATGACGTTTCACCTTTGGAAAATACCTTATCAAGACTCATTTTTCTGTAAACATGGGGTGGAACGTTTGGTTCGATATAAACCACAGATCGACGGAGGGTAAAATGGAACTGAGCCAGAGTGTTGAAGAATCTTAAATCAGTTCCAGTAATATATTTGAATTTGATATTTTCATTTTGAATTCCTTGGTTTAGTTTTGCCGAGCATAGCACTAGTTTCCCACATACTTACAGTAGGTAATGCTGGCTTACATTCAAGTCTTGCTGAGAATCATTGTTGTTGAACATTGGTCTGCTCAGTACATAGACGGATGACTTCCCAGGAACAGCAGATACTGTAAGCAACCTGAAGGCTTGGTTTTGAACGAAGCAAAACCTTTTTGTAGGAAAACCACAGTACCCGATGTTCCTAAATAGTCATTCATCCGAGTATTGATTAGGTATGACCCTGCTCAACTCTAATAACTATGCTTAATTATCTGTGTTGCAAACATTAAGCTGATTGCTGAAATCACTTTTTCGGAATGCATGAATCAATTGACGAATGTTCTGACGTCTTAGAATTGAACGAACTAAATTTACAGCTTGTCAACCAAACATGCAAGGAATGTAAACATATTGACAAATCTGATCATCTGCCAATTTTGCTGGCCTTTCGAGCATCTCGCCAACAATGTTTTCTCTCTTTTTTTTTTTTTTTTTTGTTCAATTGCTGACCACTTCAATTTTGTTTTGTACACCTTTGAATTCAACGTAGGGATTCAATTTTTTTACTAAAAATATTAAGTGAGTTATCAACAGAATCTGAATATTTGTGCACACATTACACTTTCTTGGTTGGTTTCAAAACATGTGTATACGCAAAAAGTCCACAAGGGTAAATGTGCTCGTCAAGTATTTCATATATCTTTCGATATCATTCTACTCAGGAATTAAAAACCTTATCGTCTTGGTGACGTGATAGTGTTCTGTTGGTATTTTTGACTTGATTAATGAACCCAATTGACATGCTAGAGAGACTGCCCTTCAGTGAGTAAAAATAACTTGAGTCGATATTCCAGATCAGTTGCAAAAGTATTTTAGTGCCAAGTTTCATAATGGTGGATTTCTGCAGTTGTGCCCTGAGTAAATCTCCTCTCATCAAATATGGACATATTGTATATCTTTGGAAAGGAAATTATATGCTGAGTGAACCACACAGAAGAGGGATATGCCCCAGAGGATGATATCTTGAGTTATTTACAAACAAATGTAATAAACGCTCGTATCAAATTGAAATACCTACCTGCGATTATTGCTATGATATAGAAGAGATAAATACTGACGGATCCGTTCAAAAATCCGACATTCCTATGGCCTATTTTGCACTCTTCCAAAAAACTTCATTGAAATTCACTGAAAAAATAATTTCATGGAAGAGTGGGCAATAGATTAGGAGAGGATTGATTGAATTCTGCACGATCATCTTCCCTACACTGACGCAATCAGTTCACACGACAAAATATCTCAAGAAGCTCAGAATGAACTTCAATGGAATTTTGTGGAAAGGTGGGCAATAAGCTACAAATAAAGTCAATCATTTTCGAGCGAATCCATTCACCAATAACTCCTCTAGGTCCTACCAAACGGACAATTATCAGATGTGAAGAAAATTCGACCTAGTTTCAGTTGTTGTACTCTCAAGCCTTTTCCCGGTACTTACCGAAAACTATAACCTTCAGGGGAATTCAGAACGAATCTCTTATTAAATCCATAAGGGTAGATTGTTCTGATCCAGAGCACATTTCGTATTTGTAAATTTTGTCCTAGTAATGTTGCTTGTCTGATCTGTACACCGAATTAGATTACTGTATCTTCCAGCATATGAGGCCTACCATCATATATGACGCACTTCAATTTTTGTAATTATATTTTTAAAAAAACACCGCACTTTTCCTCTAATCTTCATAGTCCGCATATTTTATTTTGCTCTTGAAGATTCACATTTATATGAAACGCTACATCAACTGTTTACATAATTTGCATATCACAGTAACGTTGGTAAACACCTGTTAAGAAGTTCTCCAATCAAGACAAAATTCAGGTTAATAGAGTGTTTTCTGTACCAAAACTTTTAGCTTGAATACATCACTTTATGTTAAACCATGGTAGACACATATATGTAATAAGGTCATTATTAACTTTATTAGGCAAAAAGCGGAGAAAGATTATATAACCACAATCTTTGAAGTGAGGAGAAGCTACAAACATTGATCATCTGTATTTGAATTCGAGTTCCTAAAATCAAGATTCTAACAATAGTGACGTCGAAAAATAGGCTACTATCTTAACCTTAAAGCATGTCCCATTTGATACAAAATACGATACAATATGATTTACTACTGTAAGATTTTGTAATACTATCCAAGCACTGCAAACGGTAGGCACCAGGTCCATTAGCTACAATTTCATTTAGGGCTTCGTACTAGGATATTTAAAATCTTTAAGGAGACAGATACGGTGGTAGAATCACACATGTGTCAATTTGAAGTCCTAGGCACAAATTAATGTACGACAAACGCAAGTTTTCAATATTATCCAACAAATCAGCGACTCACGGGGCAAAAATCACTCTGATTAATCCTTCTTTTCAATTCCTTGGTTTGATAATTCAGTATAACAATTCGTGCACGTCTGCAAGATCTTCATCGGAGTTAATAGATAATCTGCAAACAAATAGCGTTCGTTAATCCTCTAATTCGTAAATAATTAGGACTAATCCGTTCGGCGAATTTTCTGCCTTAGGGGTTGGAACTGTGCCAAGCAATGTTAACTTCAAATGAGCAGATTGTGCCAATTTACTTGCATTTATCACGCTTTTCAAATTTGCAGGAAATAATTAGGGAAACCAGTCACTAAAAAAAAGCAAAATACAATTCGGTCAACATAAATGCTTCAGTTTATCTTTATTTACTAAATTCTGCTGAAAAAAATAACTTTAAAAGATAATGTTGACACCAATGACCTGTTTGAAGTTTATTTTGCTTTTTGCAGACTTTTTGTTTTTCAACTGCCTCAATTGCATACAATAACAGCATACCAAATAGTCTAGCATCTAATGTACCAACCAGTCCAAAATACATTTTCTTTACTTTCCATTGCACCAAAAAGTCTGACAAAATCTAGTACATATACTTTTTATTGCTATTTCATATAAACATTGATTGCGCTATCATCAGCTGCATGATATAACATGTCACCCGTTAATCAAAGTGAAAAAGTTTTTTACCACCCTGACAAAGTTTTTCATGGAAGCCTCTTTCTGCTTATGACACATATGACTCAAACTTAATTGGAAGATGGCTGAAGTCTTTCTGATCAGAATGACTCTAACGGTGGTGTCATCGAGTACTGAAAACAATAACTAAAGCAAGTGATTTTACCTGCCCCTGAGTCAGACTAGTCATTGTCTCATTTTCGGTAGAAAATTCAATATTATGACTTAAGAGGTAGACATAACGATAACGATACCCTTGTAACAGCACTCGATCAATAACAAACTGCCAATGTATTGTAAAAATCTCTTTCAACACATGATTTCAGCCAATCTTTCATTCTTTTGCCAAAAGACGAAAAGAAAATAACTACTATACGCATTTAATGAAATAAAATGGCAAGCATAAGAACAATAATTGGTATAATTTTCAATCACAAATAGATGTATTTAAGATACTACTGAATATGTTAGCATCGGAATTAAGAGGTGATGTAACAGCATCAGGAAAAGCGAATACCATTAGCATGAACCCAATTCTCCCAGTACTCTGTGCCCTCACCAATTATATTAGTCTTGGTTTTCTCCCGGCATGATAAGATGGAAGACAATTTCTATTAATTTAATATTCGCTCTGGAAGGCTTAAAAAAGTATTTCAGCAATTGAAATAATAGCTGCAATGGATGGATATTCATGCTGACGGAACAATCATTATAGCAGAGATACTGAAATGCATATCGAACATTCATAAAATCTCATGCTATCAGCCTGAGTCATATTCTTTAAAAACTATCGATCAAAATAGTCATCAAAAGTTTCATCATGAGTTTCTCCAGTTTTCAAGCAAGGTCATCAGTCTGGCTGTCCGGCTATGCATTACGCATACAGATCACACCAATGAGGCTTGTTTAATGGTCATCCTTTTATGTGTCTAAAATGTTTTTTTTCTTTGAAAATTCCGGCTCCTTGGTCCTTAGTTTGGAATTCGATTCACAATGTAGATGTAAGGTACATTCAGGCATTTTTAGTGATCACTGCCCAACAAGAAGTGAGAAAGATTATCACATTTTTTAGAATATTCAGTTGATCCCACTTTAAAATGACATGCTGCCAAAAGTCCTCGATCACGTGACGGTCTCTGTTGGGTGACCAAGCAGACATGTCATTTTTTATCTCTTGTCTATTGTGTATCCATATAAGACCTGCATTAGCCGAGCGAATAATCGAGACGTTCGTGCTTGTGGTGCGTTACAGACATATTCATGACCAGATGCAAGACATTTCTTTCGGCATGATTTAAGACATAAATGGTGAGTCTGCTTAAAAGAAAAGGTAATGGCAGACTTTTGATGTCTCTTTCGGTGAAATATTTTTTATCGTTCTTTCAACTGATGAGAATATTTCCATTAGCAGAATCAAGGTTCCGGGTGAAGTTTCGTTTCATTATTATTTTTTTTTTTTTACATTTTTCTGACATGGTTTTGTGTCTCGAAGTCTTGTTCTGACTACCTTTACTTTCGGCTTTTTTGTCCGTGTCTTTGAATCAAAAGTTAAGGCAAAAGAGAAACATTGAAAAGCGTGAGACATCATTGAATTGAGAGACAAATGAAGCAAGGTTAGTATAGACAGTACTGAAGTTACTTTTACCAAGCTTTGACATTTGAAGACAAGAGACGAGACCAATGAATGACACTTATTAAATGGATTTGGAGGTGGAAAGATGAGATAAAAAGGCAAAAGATATTGAGAACAAAGTAATAACCCCCGATGATCACCAATAACTAGATGGAAAAAACAATGATACGTTGGAAGAGAGGGGGGAAACATTGAGCTTATCTTTTCATGTTTTATACGACGTGTGCCATCATGATTATGAAATATATGCCCTTCCAGCCATGCTGCTTAATGCCAGGATAAATGTGTGCCTGCCGATGGGGTTGGTTAGCAAATCAATCTCGTTTACCATCGCAAGGATAATTGATTCGACCTTCAATGAGTATCCAATTATTTCGCTATTTTGACATACAAAGCGAACATTTAGAAAAACCAAGGGTATGTCCATGATTTGAGCAAACTCAGCACATTTATATAATATTTAAAAAGTTCCACTGATATATCTTTTCTCAGGCCTGACCTATTGTCTGGTACACAAATTCCCATGGGCGTACTTGAATTACAATTCATCAAATTCTTTTAGAGAAATGCTTATTTATTTATCTATATTTCCATCTAGAAAATCTAAACTTCGAAATGTATTCAAACCACCTCTGGTGATCAACATATATCTAAATCTGGTGCCGTACTGTTGGGTAAATTCAGGCAAAAACTAACAAAAATATCTTGATAGTGATAGAACAGCGTAGTTTAAAAACCTTTTAGTCAAGATCCACGATCAGTTTAGTCGCAGACAAACTTCAGCACTCGACTGTGATTTACTGATCACTTTGAAGAAATAAGAAAAGAAGATCCAACGTCCATATCAGTTACGTCGCATAATGTTGCCTGCATGAAGCTGAGTAGGTTTTGAGAAAAACACCTTCGGGCCTATTCATACGACCGTAAAAAGCCCAAGTGGAACAATGTCTTCGGCAAGTTTTTTCATATCGTAATCATGGTGTCATTTTCCCTTCAAACATAAGGCATTTTCTATGAATTTGCAGAAGTTTTGTGAAGATCATACTTTATAAAACCTAACCAGGATTCAAATTAACAGTTTGTTAATTAATAGTGGTGAAGGTTTAATTTATAGAAAACTACTGACGATTACTTGAACATTGCAAACATCAGGTCTGCATCTTGAAAGCCACATTGAGGCTGTATCAAGTAAGTCAAGCAACTGTCTGAGTTCTTAAAATCTAATTGCGACATCTTATTCTATTCATACTAATATCATTATTCATTAACTCATGCATGTATTATTACTTAAAAGAATGTTATATCCATAAATCATAGCATCAATATTCAGTCATCAAAGTATCTTTTTTATACCACTTTTAAGCTGAATTGTTTATTTTATCATAAGATCACAATTCTTCGATTTGATGACTTTCTCGAAGGATTTTTAATCCTGAATTCGTTCTAAACGCAAATTGAAGGAGGTTTGTTATACGGTGTGATACAAGGGATAATTTGAATGAGATATGTCTAGAGAATATATTGCATGTAAAAAAACTTCCTATCCTAGTTCCATAATCGTTTGCTGGGTCACATATGCAGAACGGGAATTATTATACAGCGGAATTACTTGTCGATTTCTTGGTTTATAATGAGTTTTTTTCTTTCTATGTGCCAAACGGGCACATTACTTTCTGCAGCTTTATTCAGTAACAGATTGTGAGGAAGTCAAGCGTATTTCACTAAAAATTTCCGTTTGAATCTCTCGAAACAAAATACATTCATATTTTTCTGAAGATTCCCGTTAAGTTGAGATGTTAGTTTCTGTCTCAGACTTCGCCACGATTTTCAAGTTCTAACTTCACTAATGAATCCATTCTTATAGCTAGTGACTCCCTCTTTTATTCTCTATCAAGCAACGAAAGAAGCACACGTGTTTGAATCCTGACCGATTAACTTTTAATTTTTTTTAAGGCTTGTGAATAACGTACTACAGTTGATTGATTGCACAAGCAATAAAGAACCGAAAAAGCTTCAAAAATTTGGCTAATATTTTCCTAACCATGTGCAAAGTTTGGTTGCAAGAACTTTTGCATTGACCATATATCAAGTCTGTAATTAGCTACGCAGCTAATAATCTGTGTGATAGCAACTAATAAAGAGCAAATCGATGTGCCAAGGCGTTTATTGCATGGATGTGATGAAATCTTGCTTATTTATAAGCAGAAAAAACGTTCCACGATCGAACTTAAATGAATGCTAATTCTTAAGAGAGGAATGTATTTTTTCCATTGGAGAGATAAGGAAAACGCTATGTTTTCAAGCTATTTGTCCTTGTATCTGAGTTAACTTGGCTTATCAAACACCATTTTCAATCGTGTAGGGATGCACGTACTATGACCCGAAACTGAATCATCGCGATTACGTTTGTAAGGTTGATCAACCTGCAGGTAGAATGGCTTGGCTAACCATGTCCCACAGAAAGAAATGAAAGAATGTAAGTTTTGATACATTGATTATTAATATTTGAATATCTTAGTTTTACGCTGTCAAATATCATCTTCAGTATTGCTAAGAGATAGGGACATGGTCCAAGTGGATAGTGGTGCTTGTCATGTGGTAGCTCAATCTGCAAACTCACACTCACATATTCATACGTACAAACTCACACACACACACGTATATATATATATATATATATATATATATATTAACCGTGTAATAATGGGTGATCACTTAAATAAAGTTTTAAAATAGTATTACATAATTATGTATGTACATAATGATTTTGCTACGTGATTCAGGAAAGGATTCTACGTTTTTTACTGGTTTGTCCTTGGCTGACAAAAGCAACACGGGACAGACAATTTTTTCCAGTGGCTTCAGATAAAAGTCTGACACCTGGAAGAATTAATAGCTTTGCATGTTTGTCAGTTTTTCTCTGCTCAATCTCTTAATTGCCTGTAAAACTACCCGGTGGTAATATGTTGCCTATTAGCACGAATTATGAGAGATAAGGTTCCTTTTCAGTGAGTTTCAGTATCCGTTATGCAGCACCCCTGTTGTCAGCTAGCCAGAAACTAGAGCAACAAACAGAACGTACTTGCTTGTGACATCACCTATCCTCATGATTTCGTTGTTTTGTATGAGTCATTTCAGTGTGTATTAAGAATGGCATGGAATAAATGCTGTTTGAAGTGTTCTGAGAGGTATAGTAGTGCTTGTTCAAGACCAAACAGTCCATTGCAGCGTAGTTTTGCTGGCTCCTTTTTCCTACCTTTCATTATGTACGTTTACTGATACAGTGGAAAGGTAGATTGTCATTATTGAGAATTGATTGATCGCAACGAGTTCTAAAACTCTCTATGAGGGACACCGGATGAGAACATTCGTCTGTGAACCAAAAGAAGTTTCAGTTCATCGTTTCTGCAAGATTACTAAATGCAAAGGCATTTCGGGAAAGGTATAGCAGCCGAAATGTTAACAAAATGACATTAAAGGCGAGGGAACTTGCTTGCAAAGTCGATGTACAACACTACCATCCCCACAAGTCATAAACTCAATCAAAAATTATTTTCCACGGTAGAATATCCGGTCCATTAAACGCATTATGTTTATCATTTAAAGCATCCATACAAATGTAGAACATGATATAAGGAATAATCAGCGACCTCTTGAACTCAGGATCATGCGTAATCTATTCTCAGAAAGGGTGTAAAAAAATTTGATGTGGCAGATTATATTTGGATGGTTCACATAGTTTTCTTCAAATAGATGTGTAAATTAGGCTCATGTGGATTCACAAGCCTCACTTACCCAACAACAGGGATAATAATAATAATGCTATTAAACGGCTTTCTTCTCTTAGTTTTGTTTATAATTTTCCAGTTCTAAACACTTGCAATATATCTTTCCAGAGAGCTTCCTACAGGAAGAATATACTTTCTATGCTTGGAAAATTGAATTGAACAAAAGTTCCAATTTACTTTATCTGAGATCAGCTATTTTTTTCAAAGGAAACCACTCAGTATTGTTTACGTTCGTGCTTGGTACACTGATAACGCACGAAAATACAATTGAACAAAACAAAAATAAGTTTGAGTGATCAATAGCAAAACGACGCTCATTTGCAATAATCTCTGTTAAAGTCTGAATAACTGTAACATTTATCTTTAAACCTACCTGCATAGTTTTCAGTGTCAGATAATTAGGAAATAGACACAAACATTCCAAAAGAAGTTTTTAAAAAATTGAAACGAATTTTCAAGTGCAAAAGGATTTAAAAAATCCTCAAAGAAAGAAGTTATATCGATGTATAGATTAATGAGAGAATAATTAAGGGGAAAAGCGTTTTTTACGTCAGTGTTATGAGAAAAAGTATAGTTTTGTCAAGATATCTGAGTAGATATGGAAGGAGTGCGAAAACTTCATGAAAAAGTAATGAAGACAATGACTGACGCCACTCTAAGAGAATTACTCCTAGAGATAACCCACGAAGATTTTTCTCCATTTAGGCATTTGTTTTGTTTGTTTTTCAATCTGAGGTTATCTATGAACTTCCTGGTCTTCTGGCGTGTTATTTTATATCAATGACGGCATAGGGGAATTAGATTCACAAATGATACGAAATCATCAAAAACAAATAACAACAGTTAAAGACCATGGAGATTTATTTGTGCGTTATCGACCAGCGTCGTTTAAAAGCGAGCAATTAGAAAAAAAGCTGCCTCTTTCTTTGCAACTTGAAAAATCGGTGACAGATGCAGTTAAGTATCTCAATAAAAATTCAGAAAAACCTGAACCAAACCGGTAATCGTTCATATTAATATTCTTTTTGAAGCAACCACGAGTCAATATTTATCACTGGTTTGTGTGTACAGGTTATTTTACCGTGCATGCCCGTGTATAAGTCGATCTCATGTATAGGCTGACACTTGAATTTTCACCAAGAAAACCATTATACGCATGCAGTAATAATTATATACTGTCAGTAAAGCTTGGCTTGATTACTAACCACTGACAATTTTCTCTTCTTCCCGATCCCGAATTCATAATTCATTATCATTAACTACCAGGGTCGTTCCGATATTATTATGCTGTCTCACGACAGCAGAGGCAAATATTGGGGGTATAGCAGTAGAGGTTGAACCTTCACACCGACACCTATAATTTGTTTTTGCTTTATTACAGATAGTGTTAGAACTGGCGTCAGACATTGAAGTACCTACGAAACAAAAGTGTCAGAGAATTTCCCCATTCGGAGAAAAGTCCCCATCGACATTCATCAATTATAGCTGCAGCCTTTTGGCGTCTGTTGTTGGTCAAAGACCTCCCCTAAGATTCGCCAAACGTTCTATCATGCCATCTCATTTTCTTTCAGCCACAATTTAGCACATGATCTTTTGGAATCCATGTTGGGAGCCATGATGTCCAGTGATTGTCTGATATTCTTACAACATGTCCAGTCCATTGCCATTTAAGCTTTTTCATGGTTTCTATGATATCTTGGACTCCTATCTTTTCTCTAATATAGTGTGTTGTCTTATGATCTCTCATGTTAGGTTGAACATGATTCTTTCATGTGCATGCTGTATAGCTCTCAGTTTGAAGGTCAATCCTTCTGGTAATATTCCATGTTTAGGCTCCATAGGTGACTATTGGGAGGGAAACAAACAACAGATATGATAACAATTAGGCGACAGGAAGTACGTTCAGAGATGTGAGCAGCAAACCACGTTCTGGGCGCACCTGCACAGGTGTCAACTCACAAAATAAACAGACTTTGGTCTGTCAGGAACTGCAAAACCACCATGGGGATGAAGATGACAGTTTTCTGTCACCTCCATCTCCGATTACGAGATTCGGTGTCTTTCTGGCAAAAAGCTTGCTCAATGCAAGAGGACACATTACTTTTAAAGCGATCCACATATATTGGGGTTTATCTTTTTAAACTTCGAACCACAAAATCTGTTAACAACCGCATTTCAGTAAAATACACCCAGAAGATACTTCCTGAAAAACCATCACAATGACGTCTGCTTTTGTTTTTGACATGATAGTTACTGGCATGGGCGTACAAGACAGGGGAAACCCCGTAAATTTTCATACAGTAAGGAGAATTCAGGCAGAACGAGGAGGAAAAATCGAACTGAGAAGGCAGAGATTAACAAAAATACCAATGGTGACAAATTAGCAAAAAAGAAATCAAAATTCATATTTCTTCTTACACATATCGTAACAAGTAAAACCTCATAAGTCCTTATTAGAAGCATTTTGTTGACTACAGAAATGTGTTTTTCTAATTCATTTCTGTTGGTGTAAAAACAATTTATTCCCCCTATGATGGGGTGAGGGGAGTTGGGTTTTTTCTTCTCCTTTTCAAGTGGTATTTCCTCCCTCCTCTACGGGTTGATTGAAAAAAATTTAGGTTCATGAATCTTGGAGCAAGTTGTTTTCTCTGATATATCATCTTGTTTTAGTTGTTATTGGTGATTAAAGGGAATATGTTTTTGGATGCTACGAAAAGGGGTAAGTATTGTGTTACGTATGTGCTACATTTCCTATATTTTGGATATGTATGTGGGGGATCTACAGGTTTTTAGTGCGTTTTAAGAGGTTTTTGAATACATTTTAGATGCAAAACTGAGAATAAAGTTGGAAACACTGGAGTAGTTTCTACTAAAAATGATGTACGGTGATCAGATGTGTGACATGACGCTTCTCCATACTTTTGTGACAGAAGTTTTAATTTCCGTCCTAAATGGATTTGAAATGATTCCAAATCTTTAGATTTAATGTGCATACATCTGTTCTTTTCTGACAAAAGCTCAATGACTTAACAATTACGTCAATTCAAAAATATCATCATTGACGAACTTCTTAAAATCCTAAATTCCCGATGTTCAAAGACAATATACTGGACTGGTATGTTCCTCGATTGAATCGTTGAGTTGTTCATTTTATTCCACTTCTCTATGATCATTCATTACTTCCCCGTTCATTTGTAGAGATATGTCAGATAAATTCATCAAAACTGTTTGACTGATCTCTAAATCTGGATTTTTTTAATATGTTTTGTGTCATCGATGCTGTGATCAAAACCAAAGACTTTTTTGTGAAGATTTGTATTGATTTTGCACTTATCTATGACCAAAGTCCTTTTTTTTTAGATATTCAGAATAACATCAATGGGAAAAACGCGTAAATAGTTTTATCGTCAATGCATCAAATATGCAGAATTCGATAAGCCAATGAATTCTGATAACACAACAAAACACGACCGAACTGTTCTTGTCGGCCTGACTGTAACCTTTACACCAATGCTGGAAGAATTACAACGGACGCTGCTTTGGGGAAAAACATTTAGCGCCAAATCATTTAGATAAGGAAAGTGTGATTGTCACAAGGGGATCTATTTACATCCCACAGAACCTTTCAAACTGTCACCAAGAACAATTTGGTTGACAATGACGATCAGCAAGTTGCAAATAAATCTTCTATTCTCTACTGAACCTGGCTCCTCCAAATCTGGGAAATGGCGGAAATGACAATGAAGTGAATCCGACCCATAGATCTCCATTGGCTCCGCAGATCAGTGTCACTGGAACTGGACAGCATCAATGTAAAGCAGAGAAATTTGGAAAGGAGTCTACTTTGATATTCTTAGAGTGAATGCTTCAACCTTCATCCTTGTCTCACCACTGACATTGACAAATGCCAATCTAGGCGTGTATTTGTCATCAACAGGCTATGAAGTGGAAAGACTATCGAGCGAACACAAAGAACAAACAATCGGTGTTAGTTCAACCAGATACTGTACACGAGCAGCAGATGACGCAGAACCTGGTGCACATGGAAAATATCATCTCAGTTGTTCACTGCCAAATAAAACATAGCACAACGAACTCATGGAGATGACTGCAGTATCTTAGACTAAGTTCCAAATATTGATTTTTGAATAATACTAATCGCGTAAAAAGAAATCTGGGAGTCTTCAATCGGATTTTATGTAGCAAATATGAGCGGTATTTATCGGGGTTTGGCAACAAAAATCAAGGGTTTCTCCCCACTTTCCACAAAAATCCATGGCTATGAACAGTATACTAAATCTCTCCAATCGTCTTTACGAAACATTCACAGCCTTCACAACATTCTAGAGGACGGCCCTAATCGCCGAACACTCTTTGAAACCATCATGATCAGCAAAGGATTGTCAGGAATAAGTAAATCGCCAAGTGTAACAAAGTGGTCCTGTAGATCCAGAGCAGTAAAAGCCGTGATAGAGCAAACGCATCATGTTGTAAAAGTATTTCTTGATTTGGCAATTAATCAAAACCCCAAAGCATACGCGGATAGAATTGCATTGCACAATGCCATACTCAATTTTGGATTATCAATTGGATTGGTTCTGCTGACATTGATACTGTTATAAAATCACCATATACCACCAGGGAAAGTTGTCCATGCTATTATAACGAGAGAAACAATTGCAGCATCTAAGGAAACACTACAGCACAAATGAAGAAAACTTCGAAATCGTTTGAAAATGGGCTGATAAGTTACACCAAACTACCAAAGAAATCATCTAAAGCACACGATTAGAATTTGAGGAAGCAAGAGTTCCACGGAAAAAAAAGATTTTTTGTCGACTGCAAGTCCTTGTTTGAGAATCAACAACGGAATTGCCATTTAATTGACCTGCCAAACATCATTGTATATCTTTTATTCCAGTCTGGGTACCGTTATTCAGGAAATGGGATCACGGTTTAAAGGAAATTATCAAAACATATTCTATGCACTTGGATATAATATCCTTACTCGTAGTGCATTAGGTGAGAACTATAACCTCATAGCATCACATTATGGTGTTGATCTTGATCTCTTTGAAAAAAAAGAGAATCTTGGTTGGTTACAGATCATACGCATCCATTGGGCTTGCAGGCAATTAATGCTGTTGTTGAAATTGTTTGCAAGAACAATCTCTATGGAGTACTACCAATCTTCAACATAATAGCTTGGTTCTTGGCAACTATTCTTGCTACATTGCGTTCTGAAGAATATTCCTTAAGTGGCCTTAGACAATATCTGAGGAGTACAATGAGTTAAATGCGTCTAAACAGTGTGGATATATGAATATTGAGCAGAAGTATACCAACATTCTTTTCTTTCGCAGATTATACACCAGAGAAAGGTTGTAGAATGAATTGACCAAAACGTTGTGATAATTACATTGACTACACGGAAAAAGTGATCAATTTTCCGATCCAAACCTCCATCGAATATACATAGAAATTTTGATGACAGCAGTTTTTTTTTCAAGATAATCAGAAAATCACTTAAACGTTGATTGCAGTTGGGAAGTGTGTGCGCCGAACGAGCAATCAATTTAATAACATGATACAAAGTGTTTTGTACAAAGATTTCAAAATCGCATAAAAGTATGAATCGAATATTTGAAAAGGCGACTACAATTCACAGCTGGCAGAATGGTACCTTTTTCCTCAATTCTT
The DNA here is from genome assembly GCA_963457665.1 of Thysanoteuthis rhombus. Lineage (NCBI taxonomy): Eukaryota > Metazoa > Mollusca > Cephalopoda > Oegopsida > Thysanoteuthidae > Thysanoteuthis > Thysanoteuthis major. The sequence goes on from OY735216.1 coordinate 36,234,910, forward strand.
TGAATGATTTTATCGATTTATTGATTGGATCACAAATGAAATCTTGTGATGTTAAGTTTCCATCATCGACTTGAAAAAAGAAATTTATTTCTCAACTCGAATCTCTTAAATCGAAAATGCAAAACAGCTGCATTTTGGATAATTCATATTAATTCTTGTTGTTCGTCTTTCGATGGATACTATTTTATTTCATAGGTTCCATTTCCATTTCTTCCAGGAAAATAGTACTTGGTTCTTTTGGGATGGTTTTGGAATATAGTTACCCTTCAAACAAATACGTATTCAGCAAAAAAAAAACCAGTGTCTTTACACACACACACACACACACACACACACACATATATATATATATATATATATATATATATATATATATATATATATATATATATATCAAACAAGAACTATTTTAAAGTTTGTTTTTATAATGTCAACAAATGTCACTCAACACTTGCTGTTCGAATTGTTTACCATATGTTGTTGAGTTTCCACAGAAGAGTTAATCATCATTTTTTAGCCTTCTTTTCTCAAAAATACTGTAAGCTAGTTTTCTATCACATTTACCCGAATCTTTCTTCCTAGTAACGTATGGCAGATGATTATAAGAATTCCAAGACATCATATTGAGCAGAGATATACAATAGAAACCTAAAGAAATACAGGTTTGTACATCGTATTTAGAAAGTTTGCTCTGTGAATGAATGAATGTATTATGATAAAGATACAAAAAGCATAAGAGTTGGCTTTGAATTCTTTTCATTAAAAAGATCTTTATCAGAATGCCTTCTATATGTATGATTGGTAATCATCCATCCAGACGCATGACATGTTTGGACATTTCTATTGCTTTCAGCACAATGTTGTCGCCGGTTTGCTATGTCAGTTTCATCAGAGACGAAGTATCCCTCAAGCTACAGCACCTTTATCACTAACTAGACTGTCTGGAATTGGCATTTCTGTTTCTTCCATTCGTCTGGAAATCGATTTGTATGAATCCCTGGAGATATATTGACTATCGGTATGATTGTCATTTTCATATTCCTCGCTTTCTAAAATCATTATTGTTCCAGTATTTCTTTTTCAAATTTCTCTTTCCTGAAATCGTTAATAGGTGGCTTGGTCAGATTTTTCAAGGAAACAATGAACATTTTTGTATATTCGTCATTACTTATCTATCTTGGACTGGGATAGGTACGTAAGTAAGCGGGGTTAGAGTGGATTCCTCATGCCTTTCCATGGGAGTGGAATCTGTGTCCTGAGTGTGTGCGTATGCATGTGTGCTTTTGTTTGCGCGTATGCATGTGTATCCAGAGGGAGATTGACTTTGATACTCATCTGCAAGCGTTTCTATCGGTATTATGTGCTGCTATAGAAAGAGTATGGATGTTTTTGGGACGTACAGTATGCATTTGTTCCAGTGTACACCTGGCCGATCTAACATGCGTATACACAAATCTGTTCCAATTTATGTGCATTCCCACACGGACATAAGCATGCATAAATGTGCCATATATGCCCATGTTAACATGTACATTCATATCAGCTTAAATGAACATATGCTTGATCAGACACTCGTATATCCACTGCACGTGCATATGCACACCCATAAACACACATATATGTATTACATTATACAGAATCGTACCTAGATAGTATATAATTACACAAACAATATGCAACCATACAAGCATGTCTGATTGCACAACATATATATGAATAATGATAAGACATTATATGCATACCATACGCCACCTCATACACAACAAACAACCACATCACAAGACATATCTTCATCAAAAATGTGATCTACATACATCCACACCCTATTCAGATATTATATATACACAATTTACATCCACACATCCGTGCTGGAATATATATGTGTATATATATATATATATATATGTGTGTGTGTGTGTGTGTGTGTGTGTGTGTGTGTGTGTGTGTGTGTGTGTGTGAATGATTATATGCATAGCATGTAACCGTACAGTAGTGATTAACATTGCAGTCATATAGATTATACACAACCAAGTGCATGTGCAGGAATGCACCGTTCATACGTATTGCCAATCTATCACGCAGGGTATACATCTGTTTCGACGTACATGCACCCATATGCGCACATGCATATATATATGTGTGCATATGTCTATCATAACCAATATAAGCAATCTCACAACGAGATATACCTGCTCTGACAAACATTATACACATCTAGCTAATCCACCGAATTGTAACCACACATATATGATTGAATGCTTAACATATACATACAATCGTACTTTCACACAATATGCAGCTTCATACATAGTATGTAACCACATAATGATACACATCCATTCTAAAGTTGAAGGAGAGTGAAAGTTCCAGACGTTTAAACAGGGCTTGCTCATCCATTTTCCGAGTTGATATCGGCTTGAATGGCCATGAATTTGATTACCAGTTCCAAATTACTATTTTTAATGGTCATTTTAATACTCAAAAGATGCACATCAGCTTTATTGGATTGAAAATATGCATCCTTACCCTTGGTCACATTGGAAATAAGTAGATTCCAAATTAGATTGAAGGGAATCATTTTCAGCTTCTTTACTTTTTGAACATAATCAATCTGAAAATAATACTTGATGCCCAGAAATGAAACAAACTTGTCATTAGTAGATATTTCAAATACCATGGGTACCCTGGCAACCGGTGTTCTGATGATCCTTTTAGTTCGACCAATATTTTGAAAATGATCTTCAAATACCCGGAAATGCCTCTCTAGTTTACATGCTGTTCAATGGTATTATTCATGATCTTTCAATGATCATTTTCTGATTCAGCGGTGAATTTTATGGTAAAAATCAACAAAGTGAACTAAGAAAATTTGTCAAAAATATCTTCATTCTTATATTTTGCGGAATCATTTACGCATTCTCAATAAATAACGAAAAAATCAGTTTCATTGTCAGCAATATTGCGTGAAGAGGACTTTTACAAGCATTGATGCAAACAGAGCGTATTGAAGTATTAGTCAGAACAGGTTTGATTGATCCCTCTATAGAAACCATCATGTGAACAATGTCATTTGGCAGCATGCCACGTTTGGAGTGATCGATTGAAATTTGGAAAATGGAGTGATCCTGGAATAAGTTACTTCTCTTGCCTTATGTTTGACACTATAGTTTCTGAATTATGGAATAAAAACAACCATTCACGCAGCCAAACATAAACTAAGAAACCAATTTAGCATAAACTTGCATTGTAATTTGGATCCCTACTAAAAACCTATCCGTGGGAAGCCATGTAGCTCCACTTGCACATCCGATACATGTGTGAACATTTTAGTTTTTGCTTGACGGTTTGTAATGACTTTCCTGAAAATCAATGATGGCTTATATTAACTGAATCCATAAAACTCAGAAACATTCCTCAGAGAATTTGCATAGCTTCAGCGAATGCAAACAATTGAATATTCAAGCGATTCAGAGTTTTAATAAAGGATAGTTCAGATGAATCACTCAATAGAGACTAACGTGACCAATGTCTTTTAGCAGTATACTGTGTTGAAGGGTGATCAATTAAAAATTAGAAAAGGTGATCAATGAATAAGTTACTTCCCTCGCTTTTTACCGGACAGTGAACACTGAAAAAGTCTGAATTTACAAAAAAACAACAAATGTAAATGCTGCTGGACCCAAAATAAGGAATCAATTTAACGTTAAGTTACTTTACTAATTGAGGCCCTAACTAACACACTCTATATGGAGTGTAAACATGGTAAGGAGAACATGTCTAAATTTTTGGCACCCTTGCCCGATTTGTGCAGCCTATATGCGTGATATATACTTACATAATAGCCAACCAGAACAACTTGAAAACTGAAAAAACTTATAACATAAGTTTTTGTGCCAGTTTTGGTTGATGGTTTTTAACTTGTTAAAAAGTCCTGGATTTCCATAAAAAAATATTAGATTGGAATTTATTTATTTATTTGCTGTTGGGAACTTTTGGTCAAGTTATCTGTTGCCAGTAATGAAATTTCCAAGGGTAGTCTATTGCCACCATGACGTTTACTTCATCAATAGAGATTCTGTAACATCGCTCTCGAATGTGTAGAAAACCAAGTAACATTTGCTTCAATCAACATGTTATGGAAATATAAATTAAGAGATGGTAGTGCTATGTTTACCTCAATCAAATATTCAATCTCATCCTCATTATAAATATCAATAATTTGGATAGTAATAGTAGCAACAGCAGCAGTTTCAGTAGAAGTCACGGTATTTTTATTTATTGTTTGTATTGTAGCTGTTTACAGTTGGCCAGCTTAAGAAGTATGAAACAAAAATACAAATTGAAATTTGTGTGAAATATTACATGTAATTCTCTTGAAACTACATTTTTTACCCTCACTGTAATTGTTTATTTCATACTAACAATAATACCAAGAATTACCTGGGGGAAAATAATTGCAGATATGACACTGTTTCTTCTTGGGTTAGATAACTGAAATGGCAAAATGGTTTTTGACACCTAGAAGCGGAAAAATGACTCTGCTCGAATTTGTCTCTTGAATATGAAAAAAAAGTCTTCCACGATTTTGATCTCATGAAGAAGAAAAAAATTCTCCTCCTCCAACTTTGAACCTAAAAAGTGAGAAAATCTTTGCCTTCGATTTATACCCCTAAAAGTGAAAGTAATTTTCCCTCGATTTTGAATATGAAAAAAGAGTTCTGAAAATGGAAAAAAGATTTTCCCTCGATTGTTACCCCCAAAAATGGAAATTATTCTGCCACAAATCTGATCCATAGAAACGAGAAAGAAATTCCCCCGTGGTTTGGACCCTTGAAAAGAAATTTGAAAAATTCCCCAATCCATATTTTAACCTCTTAAAGCAAGAGAAATGTTTGCTTTCAACACTGATCCTTAATGTTGAAAGAATACCACATCGATTCTGACCTCTAAAAAAGAAAAAAAGTTCCCCCAGCAACCCTTCATCGGAGAGTACTGTGAGCAACTGATCCTTTATAGTAATCTGCACTGTCAATTCATTCCGTCACTGCCAAAGTGAAACTTACCCGTCTTGTTACGAATGATAATAAGTGAAAATACTCCATCTAATGAATAAAACAAAGATACATAGATTTGATTAGTGATTCTGAACTTCCTGTTAATAAGAAATATGACACAGATGGGATCAGTTGAGATCACAATCAACAAATATCGATGTGAAGATAAATAGCGGCAAAAAACTTGATGATTTAGAATACTGTAACATATAAATTAACCAGAGTGCCTTTATCAAACTACCAGTTAATAAGAAGGCATAGGAGTGATTTAGATAAGACATAGACATGTGTATCTGATTTTGACTTGCACTTTCCTTTTGTCAGGTGTTAACTGAACCGTCCTCTAGTATAGTGTCAACAAGAATAGGGATGAAGGTAAACAGTAGCACAAACTCATTAATAATCAGTGACAATGCTACATCCAATAAAGAAATAAATGGATAAATTTGATCACCAATACTGAACAGCAAGTTACTAGCATACATGGTGTAAGAAATATCTGGATACAGGATGAAATTAAATTTTCAATTTGGACGGGCGCCAACAACTGATACCGGTTACCCAGATGTAATAGTAGTAGGGTATTATTCTACCAAACCTCTGACAAAAAGTTTCGTAAGTTTGATTCCCATCCGGAAATCATTCTTTATTGCAATCCTTGGTGTTAATTTGTTTATACTAATCAGAGTTAAGATGCGAGAAAAAAAAACGTTATCAAATAAAATAGATTGGATTACCAATGGTGCAGATATCAAGATAGGAGATGAGTTCAAGTATTTGATTTGGATTTGCTATCGATACCTGTATCTCAGTAGCAGGAGTAGTCGAATATTAATCGAGATTCTGTTGCGAGTTCGATACTCATCCAGAAAATATTATTTTTGCAATCAGCACTGGTATTTATTAACAAAAGGAAACCAGACTGAATTCAGTTGCTATAAAAAGCAACAAAATATGGGATGGAAGTAAGCTGAAGCCAAAGTTTGTTAATGATTTACTTCATCTAATAGATGAATTCGATTAACGATACCGAACTATCAGTTACTACAAAATTTTGCACAGGAGATATCGGGATAAGGGAAGGTCTTAAATGTTCGATTTGAACTCTTGCTTGTGACTGATTCCTGTAGCAAGATCAATTGGCAAGATCAATCGAGCGCTAACCAAACCGGCCTCCAGCCTTGTGTCTTGAATCTGACCCTCAACCAGAAACTATATTTTATTCAAATCCACTGCCGAAGGGAAACCTGCCTGAGTTTCGTAGCAAATAAAAGCAACTAAAACTTAGATGAACATAGATAGTATTAAGAAATTATTAATGATAATTCCAAATGCTCCATCAAATAAATCAAATAAAAGAATGGATAAATAAATTGGATTAACCATACTGAACTATCTGCAAATAAGCGACAATGATAAGGGATGAGTTCAGGTGATCCTGGAACTTAATCATTTTGCGTATCCAAGATGATATTTAATCCCTCTGACGAACAGAAATCTGACTGGGTTTATCTGCGATGAAAAATCAACTAAAATTGATGAAAATAGATAGTAGAAAACAATTGTTAGCGATTTACTGAAAAATGGCACAAAGAAGATCGAACTAGAGCAATGAATTTGTTTTTTATTCGTTTCTGTAGTAAAACCGGTAAGTCGTTAACCAAGCCATCATTTGGCAAGGAGGAACATGATCTCAATCGTCTTTACAAAATTTTCTTTATTGTGAGCTGCACTGTTATTTCATTCGAAACCAAGCCATTCTCCAGGGTTTGATTTTGATTCTCATCGTTTTTTTTTTTCAGTTTTCAAGTTTGTCTTGCTAGCTATTATGTATGTATGTATGTAAGTAAGTATGTATGTATGTATGTATGTATGTATGTATGTATGTATGTATGTATCATGCGTACAGGCTGCACAAATTGGGCAAGGAATCTTTTGACATAGAGTTTGAATTACACTTTGAAATATCCAGGAAGGTTAGATTTAGACATATCGATGTATAATTGATTCAGAATTAGTCTCTCTCTGAACAAAAAATATGCATGGATTAAGAATTAGTTAGTTTTCGAAACTACAAATTTGTAAGAAAAAAAAATAGAGTTAGGTAATCTAATAATCGGATAAGAAAAGAGGACGGTAAAGGCAGGTAGATAGTTCACGGAGGGGATTGAAAGAGAAAGGAGTAGAGAATGTAAAGTCTATCCGGTAAGTGGGGGAGAAGTGAGAGGAGAGAAATAGAAATGTAATTAATAATAATATTTAAAAAAAGATTGAATAGTTTTATTAGGAGGGCGAAAGGAAAAGTGAAGTCAGTCAGTCAATTAAGAGGATTAAAAAGAAAAGAACCGAAAAAATTTGGTAGTTTAATCAGAGCAGAAAAAGGAGTTACGTAGTTTATTGAGTGTTGAGTAAATTTTTGCATATGGGTGTAATTCTTGATTGCATAACAGTGAAAATCGTGAACAGATAATACACGTTGGAAGAGGTCAGTGGGAGTATGAGAAGATAATTTTAGTTGTCAATACCCAGGGGTCTTTTGCAGGTCTCACTCATTATTTTTTTGTTTATTATCATTATTATTTGGAATCTCACTATTATTATTATTATTATTATTAGTAGTAGTAGTAGTAGTAGTAGTAGTAGTAGTAGTAGTAGTAGTAGTAGTAGTAGTAGTAGTAGTATCGTTGTTGTTATTTTACTATCATGTTCACTAGTTAAAAGGTCAATAGCACCAATTACTCAGTATTGTCAAATGACATTATGTCGTTCTTAGGGTTGACATTTCCACTTTCACGTTTTTGCAATTTGGAGTCAACACGTTCCAAAGCAGATCCCGCTTGGTCTTGGGAAAATTGTTTTAACTCCAACGAAGGTCTGTCGGTAGGAGCAATCATATGCACGTAGCATGATGATGCAAAAAAAATAAGTACAATTATTCACTAAATGGTTCAAAGAAAAGAATATTGTATAATGCCGTTTCTTTCTTTTCTTTATTTTGTTAAAAGTAGTAGTTTTAGTTTCAAAATTCAATGTGAGCCAAAAGCAGATTTCAGAAGCTGGAGATGGAGATTTACCGTCTCAATTTGTTGTGTCAGATATCAGCACAGAAGTAGTACTGATAAATTGAGTTGGAATTCCAACCGAACCTGTTCATGTTCATTTCATACTCTTCGGAAAAGCATGAATCCAGTTCTCCATATGCTATGTTCATGCTATGATCATTTTAACTGCGTTAAAAAGCCCCGAGGAAAGGAATGTATCCACGTTTCTTTTTACTCTGTCCATTCAAATCATTTGTAATGAAAAATGTCATGGTATTTTCAAATCTCACTGATGCTCATGGGAAAACATGAATCTATTTTCCCTGTGCTATGATTTATATTCACTTTTTACTAATGACCCTAAAAGAGGTATGAATTCACTTATTCCTTTGACCAGTCGATTTATGATCATTTTTCACTAATGATCCTACGGGAAGCCTAGATTTACTAACACCGTCTTTTATGTCTAGTAGCCAGTCTAGGTGAAACATGACCCAATTTACATTCTTGGCGTGGATCCAATTCTCAATGGTTTTATCTCTTAATATTCACTTCATACTAATGACTCCTTGATTGACCTGTTTCTCTATTCCCTTGTACTCTGTCTATATATGTTTATTTTCAACGATTGACCCAAGCAAATGCATGATTTTTTCCATATGTTGTGTTCATTTATTTTCACTTTGTTGTAATTGTACTTGGGAAGGCATGAATCCAATTCTACTTGTGTTCTATGCCATTGGAAGCTTTTCAATGATTTCACCAGAAGCCAGTCATGATAGCTGACGTAGATGATAGTTGGGGAGTGAGCACTTGGGCAATGCCACTCTAGACTAACCACGTCAACGTTCCAGGCAATAGCAGCTGTAACCTGTTACTGCGATTGCCAATCTTGACAGGAACCAATCAAGCAAGTGAAAGAATAACTGAGTAAATATCAGACACATGCATGCATGTACATATGTGTGTGTGTGTGCATGTGCGTGCATAAACTTTGAATCGATGCAATTTTAAACGTACATTCAGACTACCAAGGCACTTTGCGAAAGAAAACAATTTCCAAAATACGTAAAAAATGAATAAATACAGTTTCTCTCAGTAAGTCATTCTATATTAGCAATTGACTTTTCACACAGGCCTGAACATTCCTATAATATAAAGAAAACAACCAGTAACGCCCTCTTTTTTTAAATTACTTCACAAGTAATCTTTTCTCTGTGGGTTTCCATACGACTTTACACCTTTCTCAACCACAGAGCACTTTGAGAGAAACAGGAATTGCAATCTTCAGCAGACTTGTCACTTTAGATTCATCATCTATCGCAACGCTAAAAGCTTCATTCTCTAAATGCAACCCCACTTGCCAGCCCCGGGAAGAACCGACGAAGCGGTCCAGGTTCATTTCCAACATCCCTTTCCTTGAAATTTACGAACGCATTGCCCATATTTGACAGGCGAGGATTTAAGGTCAACGGAACAGGCATTTGAATACATGTCTGAGAGGCGAACGTAATTTTACTGAGTGCATTTTCGGCAAACTAACTTTCATTGCAATATGTTCAATTACTGAACATTGCTGGAGATTGAAGGTCGGACTGAAAGCTGACAGCAAAAGCGAAAATTTTGATTGGAATTCTCTGATCTTCATAAGATAATGGCTTCATATTGAAATTGCTGTTGGAAAGTTTGCAATTCCTATTGTCGAAGTTTGCAATGAGAAATCTGTGCACTTTATCGAAACAGAACCATTGAACTTGGTTGATCAATCCAAATCAGAAAGACTTATTTATCACATTTTTTATACATTTAATTTTTTCGAATCACATGTTCACTTTTAATGTCCAAAGTCTGATTCACTTTTTGTTGACTAAGTATTTAAGTGAAAAAAAAGCCCCACACAATTCTGGTGATTCTAAATAATCATTTAATGTAATGCATTAAATTGATTGAATTCATAATTACATTGTAGATATAAAAGTAGCCATGCATGTAACTCGTGATATCAACAATAGTTTTATCAAACAGAAACGTAAAACTTGCATTCCTTCTCATGTTTGCATAAGTAGCGACACAAATACTTCTGACTGTACGAGAAAGAATAAAATAACAATTAATCTTATCAATTTTTTTACTTTTACTTCTTTTATCTAATTTCTGTCGATTATTCCCTGGACGTCTTTTTGATTCTGTAATAATGAAAGCTATTTGTTGAAGTCTGAGCTCCTGTAACCAAGGGTATCCTTGGCCTAATCAGTAAGGTATCTGCCCCCCCCCCCAAAAATGCACACTCTCCAAAAACAGTTCAAATCTCACTGTATCCTTATTTTTTATTACCGACCCACGCTCCTCAGAAACGATCGTGGAGTGGTGTTCTAAGAGCAGCGATAAAAAAAAATAGAAATTAGATGAAAGAAATATTGGTAAAAAGAATTAAAATAATTGAAATTTCTTTAAAAATAATAAATTTTAAAAAGTACTCTAATGTTTTAACGCTTACCGAATATGAAATCGGTACATGTGAACAAAAATTCGACTTTTATTACTGCAGTCTACTGACATTATCGCAATCAAATCCCCCCTGAGAATTTGCAGAACATATCATCTACATTATCAAACTAAATCTTATGACGGTAAGGGAAGATTGATGAGTTTATTTCAGTTTTCAAATGATAAATAGCTTTGTTGATGTGTAAAATAAATTTTATAATGAGAACATAATAGATCTGTCATAACATTCCGGTCACAGCCCCAAAAGTCAAGAACTGCTGAAGAACGCTGTCAAATAAGGGAGCAAATATTACATATTCTTGGGTATAATTTGATAATTTCATAATGTACACTACTGTATATTGAACCAAAGCATCAATGTACAATATACAATGACTAATTCAGAAAAATAAAATGGAATATTTATGAAATAGCTTTATTTTTTAATCTGAAATTCGTAATACTGATATCTGTAAAACTGAAATTTTACTGTACATTATATAAAATATTATTGAGTGGATTGGTCTTTTATTGAGAAAAGACCAATCCACTCAATAATATTTATCTCATTTATATCAAGAAACTGATATTAGTAAAATTCTCAGTATATGTCTATATTCATTCGATATGTATACCTAATGCATTTAGGCTTGTACTACCTGTTTTTGATAGAAATATTTACAATCTTCAAGCTAAAGAAAATATTCAAGACAGTCCCAATCACATTCAGCGAAGCTGACTATTAAGAACAATGTTTAAAGACATGAAAGCGACCAAACTGCCATTTTTGAATGGTAAAGGGTCGCAACAAAGAAGCGTTATGTTGAAGAAAATATTCAAGCCAGAAATGACAATTCACAATCTTCAAAGCTGAGTATTGCTCAAATAAATGGGTTGACTAAAGCATTTACGTATATCAATCCAATAGAAAACTTGTGGACCATTATCAAAAGGTGCATACATGAGAATGGAAAATAATTTACAATCAGTGTTCTGAGAAGCGATAGCAACTGCTATAAGTAATGTTAGAGCCTAAAAAGTAAAGGGGTAAACAAATTCAATGGTTTGGGGACTGACAAAGATCAAGGAGCCCATATTAATGTGTAAAATAATGATAAAATGAGATTTTTTTTAAGTATATGGGATATTTTGTAAATCAAGTATATGTTTCTGTGACCTATATCTTTCGGATTTACATACGAATGGATATTTATGTTATACGTAGACTGCTTTCATAGTAAAGCCCCACCCCCAGAACAACGCATATCAATACTGCCATAAGGATAGATATTGTAAGCTGAAACTTACTCGATATATGCTCATATGGATATAAGTATATCGTGAATATTTCACCAACATCGTTTGGTTAATTCCACCTTTGTAGAATCATTGACCCCAACGATAAAATTCGACATACCTCATTTGTTCTACTAAACCAAATTTAATCGATCCAAAGTGTACAGTAGTAGGATTCCAATGGAGATGGAACTCACAAAATTAGTGGAAGCTCTGTGAGACCAGGTAACTGATTATCATTCTACGACAGACACCTTTATTAGGTCTTGCTTACTATGTAACAAACCAATAAATTAACATTAATCGAAGTCAATACACTTGCAGTAGCATGTAAGACTAACTTGGTAAAATTCGTCCCATGGTTAGCATTTTACCTGTACAACATTGATCTGTACGTATGCTCTCCGTGAGTGTATGTGTGCGTGTGTGTGTGGATGTGTGTATGTATGTGTGCTCGTGCACATAGATTGATATTAGATTGTATCCGTGTGTATTTTTGTTGGCGGTGCCATGTGCATTTGTTACAGCAAAAGAAATCCCCTTCTCTTTATCGGTGCCAAGTTTTGATCTGCAACCATTATGAACAAGAAATTATACTATGTTTGGCATATGACAGACCATAATATATATGTATATTGCATACTCCTTTAGATATTGTGCTCAATCAATACGCAAAATTACTTACAGATTCCATAACACCCGATTCTTTTGAAGAAAGATTTCTACTATTCTCTTTTCTTTCTTTTTAATATCCATGGGCTACGAAATATTTGTCAAAGTAATCTACAGTCTTTATCAACCGATAAGAAAGACAAGAGAAAAAAAATTCGTCATCACATGCTACCAATATAATTAAATGGCGTCGTGTATAGATATTGCGTCAATCGGCCTTGGCTAAAGGGATGTGAAATGTAAAAGTGTCTTTGAATACAAGTGCTTAAGATAATATCTCTTCCTCCAACTGCACATAAATTCAGTCGGCAGTTGGCAGTGAATTGATACGTAGAAGAAATTACATGATAAGGCAAAATCATACATTAAGCGAAAGTGTTCTATTAGAAAGAATAAAGAGTCATTCCTTCAAATTTTTGCCTATTCGCCTCGGTGTAATAATTAGAATGAAGAGGAGGGAATATATCGCTAGTATGAATAGGAATATGATTTGATATCTATAGATTGATTGGACTGTGCAAATATGTATACACACACATATATATATATATATATATATATATATATATATATATATATATATATATATGTGTGTGTGTGTGTGTGTGTGTGTGTGCTTGTGTATGTGTGTCTTAGTATGTGTTTGAGAGAGAGAGAGAGAGAGAAATCAGAAATTGTTGCATTTGCCAAAATAGCAGACTTACTAAATAGAAAAATCGCTGCTGTCACATGTTGGTATCACACCGTCTTTTTTTTTATCTATTTAAAAACATGATTTAACACCTCACATATAAATATACAACAATCAATTACCATAGCTATCTCATTATCAGTAGTAATAGTAGCAGTTCACCCTTGGCCACTGTAAGCACAATCTAATCATCTTCCCATAATTATCATAGATATATAGAAACCAAGCCACCAAAAAGCCTCAAAGTAGAAGGATGAAAACTGATATGATTTAACTCATGTAACTAAAACCATTACACTAAACTGATGAGTTACCAACATGATACAAAAACTGTCTGAAACATTCCAAATACAAACAATATGATTTATAAAAACAGACAAGCTAACTCATCCTAATAGATAAACAAACAAATAAAAAAAATAATTACAAAGAAAAAATTGCGAAAAAATACCTGAAGATAGATCAACCATCAAAGAAAAAAAGAAAACAAGAAATATAAGGTGGAGCTCTCCACCGTGAAAATATGCACCTCACATCAACGTCCCAAATAGGGATCCAAATAAATCGAATTATCCGTCTAAGGGAGCCAAAAAGGTTTGAAACATAAATGCATTCGTGTAAAGAATTCGTTATTTCACCATATATATATATATATATATATATATATATATATATATATATATATATATATATATATATATTAGGGGGGAGTGTGTGTGTGTGCATGCTTATGAATTGTGTTCTAATATATTATGATAGCCACTGGTGTGCAAAGGCCTATATAGAGAATCCAGATTCTCATTTAGTTTATTCTTGATCTATAAATGCTATATTTGTTTCTTTCAGTTCGACGAATTTTTTATTAAGAAATACATATATGATCCGACAGAATGATTATGAAATATGAATTCTCATTTGAAATGATCATCCGTTATTACAGGATGAATGCATCATCTGGCTTTGACAATATGAATTAATCAAACAATTAAAGAAAAGAGAAAAGCAATGAAATCGATTCTGCACCAAGAAAGCATTGCTCTTTCTATCGAGCTAAAGAGCCACCGGCAATGCAATGACTTGAAAAAACTGTTTTCCCACCAAATTTTCATCATCTTTATTCACAGTGTATATCAGGTATATTTGTTTCTTTCAATGCAACAATTATGTTTTGGAGGATGTTATTTAGCTCAATGGTGACATCGGCAACTATATCGGTCGAAGGCCAAGGTAAAAAGCTTTCTACTCGAATTCTCATTTTGTTTATTCTCGATCTATTTGTTTCTCTCGACGCAATGGTTATGTATTGAGAAATGCATGTCATTCAACCGAGTGATCATAAATTGTATTAGATTATATATAAACTCTTTTGAAATGATTTCCCCTTGTCGGATCACACAGATCCATTTCTTAATACGTAACTGTTGCGTTGAAAGAAGCAAACAGACCGAGAAAAAATGAGATGAGAATATTGGTCGAAAATAATTATTTCGGCCTTTGCATTACTGTTGTCTGCTTAGCTGAATGATAAGATCATCGCTACGTTGAAATGTCTACCCGATCGGTGAAAGGTTCGATTCCTGCAACAGCCCAGTTTTCTTTAATTGTTTAATCGATTTACGTTGTCTACGTTGAGTGATACATTAACCGTGTAATGACGGGATAAATTCAAATACGTTTCCATGAAATATAAGGCAATCTATGGAATAGAACTAGATGAGAATCTGGGTTGGAAGCAGTTATTTGGGTTTTTGCATATACATATCTCTATCAAATTTATATATTTGTAGCTGCTATCCTCATCAACGCTATCCTTTATATCCAGGTTCCAATAGACATTCTTTTTTTACGACAATACATTCATAGTTTTGATAAGAAATATTTCACAACTGATTACCAACACAACACTACTGTAACGATGATCCAGACCATGTTACGATAACTTGTAGGGCTGACAAAGTTGACATGGATGGATGACTTGGGCACTTTTTCCGGGTAGATAAGTTTAACAAAAAAAAACTTGAGAATTATTAATAATTTGTTTAAGTGTGAGAATCATTTGACTCAAAGTTTAACAAATAATCAAAAAAGGCCACATATCATCATCATCAGTGTTTTGACTATCGTCGTTGGACATAAACCTTCCCCAAGATCTACCACATTTCTCTATCACTGGCGCTGCAGAACTAGTATTTTCTGAATTTGTCAAGTCCATCTATCCATCTTGGATTTTGTCGGCCTCGGTTTCGCATGCAACCCTTGTAGATCCATGTTGTGAGTCGTGATGTCCATCGGTTGTCTGTCATTCTTGCAACATGACCAGCCCATTGCCATTTGAGTTTTCTGATAGATTCTATTATGTCTCGGACTCCTGTTTTTTTCTGATATATTGTGCTAGCTTGTGATCTTTCCATGTGAAGTTGAGTATGATTCTCTCACGCACACGCTGTATGCTTCTCATTTTGCAGTTTTGGGTCTTGGTTAGTTTCCATGTTTCAGCTCCATAATTTACCATCGGGGGGATGCATTGGTTGTATACTTTTCTTTTTAGGATTATTGGGATTGCCTTCTTTTGGCACGGGGGGAGGTTGAGCTTGCCAACCCAAGGTGATTCTCCGCTTGATCTCTCCTTCTGTTGGTTTCATAAAGATTCGTTGTTTTAGGTAGATGTAGTGGTCTACTTTATACTCATACAAAAAACTTAGTGAATGAGAATTTTAACGGTAGTCTAGATAACGGAACACGTAACTTTTCCAATTGGTACGTGCAAAAAAAAAACATTTCACTGTTTAAGGTTCACCAACTCTTGTTCAGTTAGTATTTTTCAGTTGAAGATCAAATATCGAAGTAAAAAGCAATTGGTTGTTTTATAATGTAATTTAGAATAAATCTGACGAAGTTCATACTGTAGGAAATAGATATACGTACATTTTATTTACATTTGACAAACATCTTTTGGGCAATGTGATTGTGAAGAGTTCGGATGACGAAATTCAAATAATGAAAACTTGAGAGGCTCTGATGTATAGAAAATTTATGAAGAATTTTTCAAGTAAAAAAAACAAAAACGTAGATATTGAGACATTCAGCGATGGCAGCCGTGTTCAAAAGAGTAACAAAAAATCCAGAAACACCGAAAATATAAACGCTTCACCTTCCCTTTTTGTGCAACAGAGAGTCATTTTTGGACATCGTAGTCACTATCGATAAAAAATTGAACAATTATAGTAATTAGAAAAGATGAAAATCGTGTCTAGATACAGAATCACTTTGAACATCCAGATAAAATCTTTCAGTGATTTGCTGAGTTGAAGATGAATTCTTATGGGGAATTATAAGAAAATGGACAAATCATTTCGGTGCAATTTTTTAATCTAGTAATTTTGTGATAAATGGCATATCAGGACAGAATTTTTCTAAACAAGAAATTGACAAAATTGGCAACATCTTTTATTTTATTTTTTTTTGTTGGAAGAACAATGCAACAAACAATTATCAAGTTGGAATAGATATTTCACCAGCGGTTCATCTTCAGATCTTCACCGGTTTTGCTTTTCCGTTGTAAGTCCTTCTAACAATTTCATTACATCGAAAATTATCTTGTATGATTAATTCTATCAAAAATAGAATCACCCCTCCATAAAGGAATACGCTATTTAACTGAAAAATTGAAATGTAAAAGCGATTGAAATATATTTATAACAAAATAATGATCTTATGTTTCTATCTTATGAAAATATTCTGACAAAAATACTAAAAGGTTTTGCATGAGCATGAAATGATGTGCCTGAAAAGTAGTGTAAGATCATAGAAAAGTTCATTGATGACTGAATAATGAAGTTGTAGATTTAAAAGAATTAAACAAAAGGATTTATAGGAATTGGACAGCTATAAAAAATGCTGAAAACTCTTATATCAATCCAAAATGACAGCATACAGAATTGATATTCGACGCAATTTCATAGGAAGGAAATATTTTGATAGCTAAATAGTTCGGCTATCTATTTATATAGACAACATTTTGTCAAAACATCCAAGATCATTTCCATTGTTTAATGTTATTGAATAAACAATTCTGCTGAAAGCTGATGTGAGGATATACAAAGTCATGAAAAATTATTTTTTGACTGAATGATAAAACTATTAATTGATGTGAACGAAAGAATTACTCAGAAAGTGCTGGAAATATTTGCATCAAACTAATATATAAATGTCTTTACGCAAATTTCTTCCCGTCGACAGGAGAGCAAGTGCAAGGACCCAGCAAAGAAAGATATTTACTATCGACCTCTGAATAAAAGAAGATTGCTTCGTACTTTTCAATTATTCACTAAACCGAAGAAAATAATACTTTTTTCTTACATTTCTATTTCGTGGTAAACGCATGGACGATCACCAGAACTTCCCTCTGTATCCGTCATTTATTATTCAACTGAGATTCTCAATATCATTTCTCACTCAACTTGTCTTGACAGATTTTTACGTCAAACCACCTCTGTTCTTTTTCACAATGTATTATTTATAGGCCAGCGTTTTCGCCCAAAATAAAAATGATGCCTCTACTGTAGCCAGTAATGTAAACATCAATATTAATACAAGCTTATAGCGGTTTTTTCTTTTGTATCTGATGATAAATGTCTTATTTGCGGTAAAACTTTCTGATCGGCTCTTTTTCTGTCCGTATAACGATAGATCTCTTTGGGTCACTGCAAAACAAATACTTTTGTGTCATTTACTTTTGCTTATTTTTCTCTCCTTATTAATGATAATTTTCTTAAAGCACCCAAAGATTTTTCAAAGGCTCCAAATATTGGATTGTCTCAAAAATCATGGCCGAATTGAAATGATGAGTAACTATTGAGTTTTCATCCTATGTCTTTGGGAGTTATACATGCAAACTATAATATGCAAAAGAAAAAATGCGTAAGTCTCCAGAACAACCAATCATCTTATAATAAATACATGCACACTACAGAAATATAGATTATTTTGCAACATAAGTAAGATATGGTCTGAGAAATCCGACAATATTTTTTAAATAGTCCTATGGATATAACAGTCACCCTTATGTTTAGTTGATTTTTTTCAATTATTTTTACTGTTTTTTTTTTTTTAATGATACTTTTCAATCTGCTTATCCTTGCTGCTGGCTGAGTTCTACTATGGAAATACTGAACACTGATTGAAGTGAAGAGAAGAGAGTGCGTCCAAAGTGAGGAGAAAAAGTCATCGGGAAAAAATCATAAACAGAGCGTTTAGCAACCCACAAATAATTCCTCTGTTTACATGCTATATCTACGTAAGTCAGCTTTAAATAATATTCATTTTTATGATTTTTATCTCTTATGTTATTGTCTATCTCTGTTAGTCTCTCCGTTGATATCAATCGCGTAGATCGAAAATAATAATGTGAAAATTATCGGAATTAAACTTATAAATGCATGTTACTCTACGGACATTGATGCACATTCGTGTGTAAAATATGATGGCGAACACTTTCAGCTGAAAGGTACCATAAGTTTACAAAAAGTCAAGGAAAAAAATTGAAGAAAGAATAATAATGCTATAAACTTGAGGAATATGAATGTAATCATCTATTTCATTACTATTAATAGTAGTAGTAGAAGTAGTATTAGTAGTAGTATTAAAAATAATGATGATGATAATAATGATAATAATAATTGTAATAATTATAATAATAATAATAGTTATTATGATAATCAATAATAGATATATAATAGACAGAATATCAATGAATGCATATATTTTTCGAAATAAACTGTTGTTGTTTCAGGGAGAATGTTCAAGGCTGAGACAGCGTGAATCGAATAAACAATTGATGACAAATAAAGCAACTGAAAGAATCAAACCTACAACCGATAAGGTAGACGCTTCAGCGTCACTCCTGAGAAGTGAGCTGAAGAGCCCAACAGAAACGCAAAGGTTCACATAACCTCTTTTGTCCCAGCTTTCTTCTTAAAGTGTTTATTTTATTTATGCTGTTTAGGCCAAATGACACATTCTCAGTGTAGCAGTTTCAAATAATATGACAAAATCAAATATATATATATATATATATATATATATATATGTGTGTATATATATATATATATATATATATATATATATATATATATATATATATATATATATATATATATATATATATATATATATATATGTATATATATTCAGTCACTTATATATAATAATGTGACGTGTAATTTTTGTGTTTCTTTATATGTCTTGATGATTACCTGTTTGAATTTGAGGAAGAAAAAGGGATATTTCTGTTTTTGGTTGTTGAGCAGGAGTGGGAGGGTGTGTTTGTACGTGTGCAAGTGAGAGTCAATTTTTGCCTGAGATTATGAAGGAAACCTCCTCTTACAGATCCTTTTATCTCAGACTAAACTTGACTATCACCTTCATCGATACAAACAGTTCACATCTTGCAACATGCAAGCAACGCAGGAATATCCCCATTTATTTCCTCAACCTCAAACATGTAAACAGCCTAACTTTCTCTGTTCCACAGCGAGTTTTTTCGCTGAAAAGATGGCTGGTATCGGTCAAAATGCCTCAAAACATGCCCACACGATAAAAATTTTCGAGATATTACTCGAGCTTTCTCCTATCTTTTTTTAAAATTTTCCATTATTCATTTTCATCCACACACACATACATATAAGATCAAACCACATTCACTCTATTTAGGCAAGTAGGAATTGGCAAGATTTTGTACGCTAAATTTGTAAATTCAGTAACTGAATTTTCTATGTTGCAGACGGTTTTCCTGCATCCAAGCAAATAGAAAGGCACGAGAGGAACTCCAGATAAAGCAGTAATTTCTACCATGCAATTCGATCGAGTCATTTCAATATGAACATTTCCAATTCAATAAGTCAGCATCTTGCAAAACTGAAAAATAGTGAGCATTCCAATGGGTTCAGTACACATTAGTATCACATCTTCGAATGTATTGGTAACTTTTGACCTGGTAATGATGAAATGCAACTGATATTGGAATGAAAAATATTATAGTATAATCTTCAGTAATGCTGACAATAAAATTCGGATTGATATAAAAATTGACAAGAATGTTGATTTTTTTATATTCCTGCATAACTCCAAAATTGCCAGGACTTATGAGTACAAGCGAAACGAAAAACTTGAAAAAAAAAACAACAAAAGGGTCTGGGGGGGGGACATTAAAGTACAAGTAAGGAAGACATTCGAGGACCTACGTCATTTGATTCGCTTCCTTGTCCGTTGGTGAAGGCGATACAGGCTATAGACTTTTCTTCACAACAGTCTATTTGCAGATTTTATCAACACAATGGAGGAACAAATGCTTGCAGGAGTAGCATTCCAAAACGGCTGTGTTACTCCAGGCAAGCGACCTAGCATGACCTGTTCACTCCGAATTCTGGATATAACTGATGATGCATTTTCATGTGTGATGACTGCATTTAAATCTTTATGTTTTTATAACGAATCGTGATTGGCAATAAACAGTGTATACTTGGCGAAAACATCGAACGCAAAGATTGTCAAGCAAACCAAACGACTACCCCGAACTGAACCAAAGGCCTGTCTTCATTCAAACAAAATGTTGTCCTGTGTATGGTTGAACTGGAAATAATTCCTCTACTATAAGCTCTTCTTGGGGAGCAAATGAATGATTTGATCACGTAATCCTCTAAATGGACTAATTGAAGGCTGCAATCAACGTAAAGCGTACAGAATTAATTAAGACAAAGGGTATAATATTCCACCTAGGTTGCATGTGAATCTTTGTGGGAATCTCTGTACGGGGAAAATTTAAATCCCTGGAAGACTGCAAAAGCAATTAGAACTGAGAAAGATGAAAGGTTCTGGGAAGATGGGATTATGAAGTTATCTGAAAAATGTCGTAAGATCACGGAGAAAGAAAAATAAATTGGTTTCCTCATATAAATGTAAAAAATATAAATTAAGAATATATATACTTCATAAACCAAACAAACTTTTCACGTTACTCATTACATTTTCAGCTATTAATTATTTTATTGTTTTCCATTACGATTTCATTATGGCTATTATTCATTATTTGTTTTTTTGCGATTATACCGGTGTGATTTCATGAATTGTTTACCTCTTTTCCTCCTTCAATTTTCTTTCTTCAAAAATCAATTCCTTTCCAAATCGAAGCCTTTATTTCTTCTTCATATTTTATTCACCTGATTTCTCTGCACGTTTATTTGATTCATTTATTTAAATGTTAGCATCATACATTTACGAGAATTTTCTTAGTTTCCAACTATCTTTTTCTCTTCTATCAATTCTATTTAATCCAAGTTTCTTTTATCTTTTCCTCGTTTCTTGTTCACAGAAAGATTTTTTTTTCTCTTCTTTGAACACTGCTGAAAGGGTCTACTAAAGACGAACATAACTTCATTAAGTCCGATGGGTGAAGCATGCAAAATGTATTTTCTTTCTTATCACTTCACTGCCTATGGGCGAGATTTATCAAGTATGACTTGTTCCTGATTTAGTCACGTCCGCTTCACAGCAAATATCTCCTTCCACCCTTCAATCTCATCAATGTTGCTTCTCTTTTAACCTCAAAAATTTTTCACTGTTATTCCTATCGATTGTTTCTTAAAAATTGATTTATTTTATTAGCGTACTCCATGGCAACTCTATACCCATTTTTTTTTAGATCAATATCACTGTAGACTGAAAATTGAATTGTTTCGATTTTCTATCCTTCTGTCAAAGATATTTCACAAAGTCATTCCGTATTTTTGTTCAATGTTGTACTTAGCCAATATGTTTGTGTTTCAATTGACACAATGAATGGAATTTGGTAATAAAACAATAAAATAAGTAATTTTTTTAAAATGCTGGTGAAGTATTCATATCATAAGTGTTTACTATTAGTCTTTTCTACATTTTATTATCTTTGCTTATTATAAGAATATCAAGAGTCGATAACCTCTTTATTATTCCTAATATACTTTCTGAGTTTTACACGACCCTATGAGTAATTTATTTGATCATTACATTCTGGATCGGTGCATTCTTCCTGATTATTCATATTTTTTTTTATAACTAATTTATTCCACAGTATTATTGTTTTTTTCATCATAACGATCTGGACCAGTACAACTTTTCTCATTACAATTTCTCTACCTAGTTTTACTTCATCTTAGTATTTGTTTTTATCCTCTGTTCTATCATTGGCCCGTCTTATCATTGCTGGTTTCCTCTGAACAAATTGGGGTGGTAAGAGTAAATAGCACAAAATCAGAAATAGAGAAGTTTTTTCCGACAAGACATGAACCTACGATTCCACATACCAAAATACCGCTCTATCATGATGGTCAATTCCACTCATTCAGCCATGGGAGTTTTCATTATGAAGTCATGCCATTCTATCAACTTTTTTCTCCTAATTGGTTTGCCATCGCTGATTTACTAACTACTGACAGAGGTCTTGACTTTTTTGTTGTTTTTCAGATGAAGCACTTCCACTAGTATTATAGAAACCCTCAATCAAAACTGACAGCATCAACATAGGTTTCTCCAGTTTATTAGTTGGTCTGAATGACTTGCCATATATAGATGTATGAATGTATGTACGTAATGCACAAACAGGCTGTATGCATGATCGCAATTTTGAACATCGACTCTTTATTATGCCAAGAAAAACGTTTTTTTTTATATCCCACCACATAGGTTTTTAGTGAAGTAGGTTGAATTTATAATGAAAGTTTATGTTAAATTGGTCACTAAGTTTGTGTCCGGCAGCACAACCGCTCGTTTTTGTTTTTTGTTTTGTTTTTTGTTTTTTGTTTTGCTTGTTTTTTTGCTCTTTTGAAAATTCTGACTTTTTTATAATCACTGTCTGACAAAAGGTGAGAGACGTAATTCATTCATTCATCATCCCTTTTCCCAGTTTTTCAATTGATGACCCTTAACACAACATAAAGCAAAAAGACAATTGTCACATGACGGTTTCTATTGAGTGACCAACCAGACCTGTTATTTTAATTCTAATCTCTATCCATCTAATCATCATCACTTTTCAGGAGAAACATTTTGTCTATTATTTGTTATCATTATTTATCAAGTTGTACTCTGTTTTATTATTGTTGCTTTCTATCACAGGACTCGATACCCTCTTGGACCACTATAGTTAGCTGCACGGAATCGGAAATAATGAATTGGCTTCCGACGAGACTTCATTCGCATTTTAGATGGTCTCACGAGGTCTCAGAAGCGTATTCAAGTCTCATCGGAATCTACTTCTTTATTTCCAATTTCCTACTGTCTGTTGCAGCATTCAAAAAATCAGATATTCCTTTATACTTCGGGCGGGGAATTCGTGCTTATTTTTATTCATATATATATATATATATATATATATATATATATATATATATATATATATATATATATATTGCAGTTGCAAATGGATGCACATGGGACGGGAGAATGTTGAAATAATAATATATGCAGGAAAGATATGCGCCCGTTTCGAAAGCAAAAGCGTTCATGGCGAGCGACAGATTCTCATAAGCATAAAATAATTTATCAAAAATAGTCAGTTAACATTCAGCGTCATAACTCGATGATTGAAAGTAAAAGTATTTATGTAGATAACAAATCCTAATTTTAGTTCAATATGAAACGAAAGGAGACGTTATTAGTGGCAGTGCTGGCTCTGATGTAAATGTTCGGTAGTCAAGAACAGATTTAGTTACTGGATTTCCTGTTCAGCAGACTGTTTTCCTGTCTCCACCTAAAAAGAAAGGCATAACAGGATCTCCAGAAAAAAGTGTTTATTTATATCATCATAAGTCGTCTGAATTCTAACATACAGTAAGTCAGGATTTTGCAAAACTGAAGCACAAACAGTATGCATTCTTTGCAATGGCTCCAATGTGTAGTGGTATCACATCTTCAAATGTGTCACTATCTTTAGAACTGGGAATATTGTTAAAGGGATGATGTTGAAAAATAAATATTCGTTGTGTAAAATAAATGATGTTTCCATTTCAAGATGCTGACTAAACGATGTATCTACGTAGGTCTATTGCTTTTTCATGAATACAAAGTCATTATCTTTCAGGGAATACTTATTTACCAAACGTAATGCTTCATGAATTGAGCATCAAGCGAGAACCAAACTCTTCACTCAATAGATAATGATGATAGATGATGATCAGCGGAATCGGCTGGATAAACGTTACTTTATCACGATGCATCCCCATGTTTTTGATGTAATCAATCAAAAAATTCGTAAGATGTACGTACTTGAATGATAAAGAACAATCATATAAATAGCAACAATTTATTATCAATATTTAATAGATAGCATGTCATTCAAGCTTGCCTTGGTATATAGAGTTGTAAATAACGCCCTTACAATGCGCATTTTTGTTTTTCTATTTTACTTATGTGTAAAGAAATTACACGTTGACTGAACTCTTTTGACCGTCACTTTCTTCAATATTTGCTAGTTATGCCCGAACCATTATACTTATAATCATGATTTCTGAATATGTCCTGAGTAACATAAAATATTGTTACTCACATATAGGAGGGAGCACGAGCTAAGTGGTCAAAGCGCCATGATTTTGAAAGTTGGGAAAATTGGATTGGAAGTTTGACGAACCTTCGTCCATAATAATGTCGTTATTTTTAGACCTACAATGCTCAGTTTGTTGTATTTTTCACCATTAGTTCTCTGCATTATGATTCTGATGAATAATATAGTAAATCTTATATGAATATGTTACTTGAACATATTTGTTGATTTTCTCTACTTGGATCACATTTTAATAACTTTTTGAAATCATATTTCACTTTTTACCTAGTCTCACCCTTGATATTTCCGGTATTTTATGATTACGTTGCTCATTTTAGTTTTGTTTTTGATTTTTTTATCTTCTGCTTTTGATTTTAATGTGCAATGTTTCTTTGTTTTTGTTTCCTGTTTTACCTATAAAAAAAGGGAGGTCTCACTTCCTGCATTGCAACTTTGTGAGTATTTAAAATTCATTGATGTAATACGAGAAACATAATGAAGAGTTTGAGCTTCAAAATGAAATTAGAAACAACATCGTTACTTTAAAAATAATGATAATATCGCAAGAAAAAGTTTGTCAAACGTTGAATACGATTTTCTCTTTTTTTTAATGATTTGTTGGGTATTCAACATGCGTGATCTTGTTTAGACGAGTTCATAATACAAAAATACCAATCTTCCATATAAACTTTTACGAACATTCAGTAATATTATCCTGAACTCGTTGTTACGTGAAGAATTGTTAATTGATGATGATTTTTCCAACAGTTACTTCCTTCGCCCTAATTTCAGAAATCTTTCATCGTAACTTTTCAGAATGTTATTCAACGGGTATTTTATTTTATTGCTTGAAAATCCATCATTGCTCCAAAGTTGAGAATGATGAAAACATTATTTTGTCGAAAAAAAATAGATACCAATATCTAATTATTCCAGGAATAAAAAAAATAGCAACACAAGGAAGACTTGCCTCGCGGCCAAACTCGAGCAAAACTGATAATACTGGTAGTGGTAATGATTTTAATGACCGGAGCGATGTTTTTCCCCATGAGTTCAGCAAACTAACTCTGGGACACGAAAATGTGTGTTCATTATTTCAGTGTTGAAAGTCTTGAAGAATGAATAAAGTATGTCGAATGCAAACCTCTATGTTTTGATTTGTTACTCTTCCTACAATTATTCAATTAGTAATGACACAACACTTTCCATCAATACAGTTTCTATCAATTTATCCTCTCTCTATTCATCCTCTTCCTTACCAGCCATTGTCTTCTAGTGTCAAGATGTTTTTTAACACAATCAAAATCCCAACATACAGCTTACACTGTTTATATTAATTTCACATTAGAACCCTCTGGAAAATCCTGAATCGACATCTCACTGCGCTTTCCTATTGCCTGATATATTGACAGAATGACACACCACGGTGGTTGATGAAAATGATTGAGTGCATTTAAATATATGGACAAACCTCCCGCCCATAACCACTTTACCTGCCAAGGTAGTAGTGACAAAAAGCTATTACAACCACAGTCAACGTAGGGAAGGGTCGATTCAACTCTTTATGGATAATGTTTTAGACCTATCTATGTCAAAGGAAAGATAAATAACTCAAGCAGTAGAAATTGTCGATAAAACAGGATTTTTTTCGGGAACGAATAGAAAACCTTTTTATGCTGCAGATGGGTTGTGTACATGCATCATTTGAACTTCATAGCATGCGTTGAAGGCATGTGTTGAAATAATGAAAGAAAGTTGTCAAAAATTGTAATGAACGTTGCGTTTCTAGTCTTCAGTACGTTCGGTCGTCTGCTAGTCTCCGAAAATATCATCATCAGTCTTTTAACGTCAATTGTTGGACATAAAACTTCCCTAGGATTCGCCACACTTCTCTATTCTGGGTTACGCAGCGCCAGTATTTTCTAAATTTGTCCAGTTTATCTCTCCATTATGTATTCTGTCGGCTTTGGTTCTGCTTCTGATCTCTGGGGATCCATGTTGTGAGTCGTGATGTCCATTGGTTGTCTGTCATCCTTCCAACATGGCCTGCCCATTGCCATTTGAGTTTTCTAATAGATTCTAGGATCTGTCGGATTCCCATTTTCTTTCTTATATACTGCGCTGTCTTGTGATCTCTCCATGTGAGGATGAACATGATTTTCTCAAGTGTGCGTTGCATGCTCCTCAGTTTATGCGTCTGTCTCTTGGTGAGGTTCCATGTTTTAGCTCAATAGGTGCCTATTGGAGGATGCTTTGGTTGTATACTCTCCTTTTTAGGATTATTGGGATCGACTTATTTTGAAGGTCGAGCTTGCTCTGCCGAAGGCTTGCCATCCTACGATAATTCCTCATTTGATTCCTCCCTCTTTCGTGGGTTTCATGGAGATTTGTCGTCCTAGCTAGATGTAGTGGTCTATTTTCTCCAGTTTTTCATCTTTGATTTTCACAGTTATGTCCTTATTCTCAATGTGATTTATTCATTTAGTTCGTTTAGCATTACTTGAAGGTTTTGTAGGTTTTCTGTATAAAGGATGAAGTCAAATCTTAGGTTGCTCAGATATTCGCCGTCTATTTTGATTCCTCTATTCTCCCAGTTTAATTTAACGCAAGACGGAAGCTGTTTAAAGAAGAGAAGAATTGTATAAAAAAAGATGGAATAGATTTTTTTTAAGTAGTTAGAATAGGGTAAGACTAAAAATCCACATACTTCGTTTGATATGTTTAGGATTTTTTCTCCATAGTTCAGCCACAGCTTATTATGAAACGAATCGCTTATCATCAATATCTTATATTGACGCATTTGAATTTACTTTCAATATGGACAGACCAGGGTGAGTTGCTATATTTTTTCATTTGGGTTGCTGTAAAATCAATTCATTAAAACGAAAATACAAGTAAAATGTTTAGTGAAAAAAGAATTCCTGTTTAAATTTGAAACATTTGTCAAGATTATCATATCATCATTTGAAATTCGGATGAAAGTTAGCAAACCTGTAAACACCATGGGGGTTAATTGGTTTAATTTGATTGAGCAACGTAGTAATCTTGCTAACAGGTACAGATGTAATTAATGAAGTGTTATAACTGAGGAATATGAATTTTCAAACCACACAAAGAATGGATTTGAGTAAAAAATAGCATTTTAAGAGAATAATGATCACCTGCAAAGACAAGTGGAATCATGTATGAGTGGACATCGTTGATGCAGTATAATAAGAATGATGAGAAAAGAATGACTCGTTTAAAATGTGCTTTTCAGGCTTTTTTTTTAATCTGCTTCAATCTCATACAATTATAGCGTACACATAGCTTACAGTGGACAAACCAGCCTCAAACATATGGTTCTGTTTACGTTCTATTCAAAAAGTTCTTCCAGTAGCTACTTTAGATGTAATATATATACTGTTTATTGAAACTTCTCATAAACGTAGCGTACGCTATTGTCAATTGCACAATATAGCATGAACTAAGCACTTGTTTGTCTGAATGAATAAGTTAACAAGGTGAATAATTTCTTCCATTCGAAACCTTTTGTGCATGAAATACATTAACCTGCCCTTGTTCCCAACTATAACTGGTCTCTTCCACCATTTATACTGAAAAATGCCAATGATTTACAGTACCTCGCGTTGAATATCAAACAAGAAATATAAGTGATGTGTTACTACTGAGGTGCTTTCCGTGTTATGAAAGCAACAATCATTGTCATTACCAAACCAGTATACTTTGTCAACATAGTAAGAAATATTTTTGTATTCTTGGTACTACTGAATCTTCTGGAAATATTATACTTTGCTACTGGTTAAAAGGTAATTAACAGAGAAATGCAATTAGATAAATGATAGGTTTCAGGTTTCCTTAATGTCCTCATGTATTCAAATTTAATCTCTAATAAATTGTTGTTTTTTTTATTTCTCTTGAACTGGACTATTGATTTATTTTGGTGCACGCGTAAGACAACATAACGATATTTCGACCATGTTGGACTATAGAAAGTACATCTGGCCAAATTCCTTTTCGTAAAAGGATCGCCCGTCACTGACCAATATTGCTTTTGTTTTTTCCCGATTATTACTGCGCTGACAGCTCTGGACTTGCGCTTAATGCAATCATCCAGGAATTGGAATTCCAGATCCTGTCCTGGAGACATGATGACCAATTTGCAATGAAAAAACTTGAAGTAATCCATGTTTTTATTTTTGTTCTCTTTTCCTAATTACGCAACTCTTCTAAGTTTGGACGGTGCTGTTAAATTATGCATCGTGAGAACTACAGGATCGAGATATTGCTAACTTCCACAGGGATTGACTACAGAACTGCAGTTGTTATCAATCCCTTACTCGTTGATCCATCACTTAGTCTATCTAAAATATTAGTCTCTATCTCCCATTGAATATGTTGCAATTCCTACCTCTCTCTTCTTTTCTTTCTAAATGGTTGATCTCAGCACACATATATATGTGTGTTGATAGGCCTATGTACATGTCCCATAGCACACATACGTACGCACAATTTTATTGTCTCTCTCTCTCTTTCTCTTGTTCTATCTTCACTCTTATCCTTCCGGTCAATTCTAGTTGAAATTCATACATATGATACCGGCTAGCCGGCAACAAATTATCTCACCTACTCTGATTTTCCTTTCCTCCTTTTTCTTGCGGGAGAGAATAGGGCAAATAACAAACTCATATTTTCACATGGGCACACATTAGCATTTATATATGAGCACTGAAAATTGCTTACACATAAGATGTAAAGGAAAAGCTCTAAAATTAACGACCGCGTGCCTTTCGTGCAGAGGATCACTGTCGATGAATTCCCTTAACTCCTTTTCTATAAATCTCCCCCATTTTTGCCAACAGTGATATGATAATTATAGACACAGCTGATTCGAAAACATATTTAGTTCAGCACCGGGAGTAATAGAATATTAAATTGAACAGCCAACCAAGTAAATGAATGAAGTAAATGGGCATCATGTGAAGGTGCTATTAGTTCACTCAGTAAAGCAGAGTCGTGTTAAGATTATTTCCTGCTGAACGTGAGTCCAAGTCCTGCACGGTGCCCATTAATGTTTCGATTAGCAACACGGTTATTTGCCGAATGGAGTAGGTTTCCTTCAAAATCATACATATAACTATCGCAATCTATCGGACAGAAACTGTCCAAACTAATTATGTATATATACGTGAGTTATATTACTCTCCCAGCAAGAATTCCCCGTATTTTAACTCTATATGTTCAGTACATGCATATCTAATTTATTATCATTCTTTCCCTGACTCTCTGTCATACTAAAAGAAAGCCTAAATCGTTCCCAATTATTTTCTCCGTGTCCGTCTTTTATCCACATTAAGTAATCAAAACTGTCAACATAGGTTTCTTTGGTCTTCTGGCTGGCTATCTATTTATATGCACTACATATATCCGCACCAATTGAGAATGTTTAGAAAAACGGTCGTGTCTCATTAAATTCCCTCAGAAGATAGTTTCGGAGTTGAGAGGTTCAATTCATAATGTGTGTTTGTAATTTGTTCCATTACTTTGTGTCCGGGAGCGTTTATGCTTGATTTTTGATTGATCACCACCCAGTGAAAGATGAGAGGGGTAATTTTTTTATTGATCGTCCTTTTTCTTCAATTTTTTAGTTATTCTTGTCCAACAAATGCGAGAGAAGTTGCTCATTTATTGATCACCTCCTTTTTTAAATTTCGATTGAATACCGTATGACATGCTGTCAAAAGACGTTGGTGACTTGACATTTTCTATTGAGTAATTGATCATGCTTTTTTTATCTGATTGATTCTTCTTCATCCTTTCATTTCAAAAATTTTTTCTTTCATGATTTTTTG
Organism: Thysanoteuthis rhombus; assembly: GCA_963457665.1. Taxonomy (NCBI): domain Eukaryota; kingdom Metazoa; phylum Mollusca; class Cephalopoda; order Oegopsida; family Thysanoteuthidae; genus Thysanoteuthis; species Thysanoteuthis major. Next base: position 36,265,575 of record OY735216.1, read on the forward strand.
TCTCTACCTTCCCTATCATTTGCTGTTCCCCGTTGTATTTTTCCATCATCATCCTCTCTTTTTACTTCAGTCTTTATGTAGTCAACTCTTGGTATTAAACAAAGCCTGCATCAATCCAAATTGCCAATAAGGTCAACTGAACTAATAAACGGGCATTGTTCGAATTGGTTGCTCATCTGAGAGAAAATAACGACTCATTATTTCGATCATAACTGTCTGGCGAATTTTCACATCACAGATGGGAGTTGTAGAAATATCAATTAGTTTTTGGTTCATTCTGAAATGCTTGGCATATTTATTGTTCATTTATATCGTTTTTTTACTGTACTTAGTTTATTACTTACTCTTCTTCTGACAATTTGATCATATCTATCAATCTATCTTTCAATCCGTCAGCTTATTCATATCTATCCATCTCAATATGTCCATATCTATCTATTCATCTCTATCCATATCTCTCTCAAAGTCTGCTTGTATCTATATGTCTGTTAAAATCTTCATCTATCTATCTATCTATCTTTACCTCTTTCTCTCTCTCTCTATATATATATATATGTGTGTGTGCATGTGTGTGTGTTCAGATCTATCCATGTATGTCTCAGGCTATCTAAGTATCTATCTATCTATCGATATATATATATATATATATATATATATATATATATATATATGTGTGTATATATATATATATGTGTGGGGGGGGGTCTATCGATCTATCTATCTCGGTATGCCCATTTCTATCTATCTAAATCTCTTATATGCTTTGTCTGCATGAGCCATGCCAAGCCTCTTTTTCGATCAATTAATGTATATCGAGCCCACCATTGGTCGGCTTTATCTATCCATCTATTCATCTCAGTCTGTTCTTTCTTATTTTCTACCTCTCCTAACATCTTTATTTGTTTCTTATTAGCATATCCTTAGTATTTGTCTTTCTAGTTTTGTAATCAGCTTCCTAACTCTCATCTTGCACGATTTATGTTATTTTAATTTGGCCGAATTTCATTCGCCTTCCAACATAAACTGATATAAATGTCATTACTGAACTTTATATTACAAATCATTTTAATGCTGCCAAATTTATCACTCATTTTCTTTTATTTGGGAGCAAAAGGTTATTTGTTTATAGGAGAAGTTTCACTGCACATAAAGTTGTCACATTAAGATCTCTTTTCAAAAAAATGATACCAATAGATCAAATGAAAACGTTCATCTTGACAATTACCATCAAAATCGCATCAAGGTTTTATCATTGCACCATTTCTATTAATGCTATTCGTCTCTCAAACCTACGCCCATTTAAACTCGCTATTAAACGTGATTTACACTCCTTCACTGGGGCCAAGGGAGAAATAATTATTACATATACTTATTCCAATTTTCTTTGGATCCAAACATCCAATCTCGGAATCAATTAATTGGGAAAATACTTGAATCATTCATGTGCGTAATGCTTGCCTCGATTCCTGATCACTGAAAATCACTTTCTTAACTACTGCATTTATATTAGATACACAATAATCCCGTTCTTTAGTTCGAATCTCTCATTAACATAGGCATGAATTCCTACGCATTGACATTCCGTTTATCACCGATTTTCTCTAATAAAATCATTTACAATGCATTTCCAATAGGAATAAAATAGACCTCTTCTCTTACCGTTTTTTTTGCCTCAATTCCTGAGCACAGACATTACTTCCTCCTGATTTTCAAAGCATCTACATATTTAAAAAAATACTGCTTGGCTTTATATGTATCACAAGTACAGACTGCACTGTTTGAACTTTTTAAACATTTACTCTGTATTATGTCCACAAAACCTAACTAAGAGACTGACCCTCAAATCAAGAACCATGCAACGTGTATATGAGAGAACCATGCTCAATCTCACATTGAGAGATTTCAAGACAGCACTGTATATCAGGGGAGAAATGGGAGTCTGAGACATCATGTAACCCATTGGGAATATCGTATGATTCCTAGAGATCCCAAAGGTAACCGAAGCCGGCAGAATACAATAAAAATTGTTGTTGTTGTTGTTGTTGTTGTTGTTGATGATGTTGATGATGATGAGGAGGAGGAGGAGGAGGATGATGAGGATGATGAGGATGATGATGATGAAAAGGCGGGAAAAGTAACTTATTCATTCATTACCATAATTATAAGTCTTTCAACGTTCGTCGTTGGATATAGACCTTCCCTAAATTTTGCCAAACCTCTCTATTGTTGGCGTTGCCGCATAAACACTTTCTGAATGTGTCTAGTTAGTCTCACCATCTTATATTCTACCGGTCACGGTTGTGCATGTGATCTCTGGAGATTCATATTGTGAGTCATGATGTCCACCAATTGTCTGCCATGCTTGCAGGATGACTAGCCCATTGACATTCGAGTTTTCAAATGGATTCTAGAATTTTTTTTTATCCCGATATACTGTGCTATCTTATGATCTCTCCATGTGAAGTTGGGCATGATTATTTCATGTGAAGTTGCGTGCCTCTCAATGTGATGGTCAGTTTCTTGGTTAGGTTCTGTGCTGGGTCCATAGGTGGCTATTGAGAGGATGCATTGGTTATATACCTCTCTCTTAAGGATTAATAGAATCTTTCTGCTTTCGAAGGTTGAGCTTGCTCTACCGGAGGATTGCCATTCTAAATGATTTTTTTGCTTGATCCTGTCTACTTTTGTCCTTGGTAGATTATTGGTCTACTTTCATTTTGCGTCTTATTTTTAGTCTTATTTTGGTGGGATTATTGCACATAACCTTTGTTTTGCTGAAAATCATGTGCAGACCGACTTCCATGCTTTCTTCATTTAGTCCAATCATCGATTAAAAGTCAACCAGGTTACCCATTCCTGCTTGGTCATCACTGGCCTTGGGTAAGAGCCATTTGCTCCCTCAGCATCCACCCAAACTAATTCCCAAAAACTATCACCAAAGAACAACATTACACATTTGCACCTACAACGTCGAAACACTCTCAACAGACATAAACTGAACTAATATAAAGAAAGAAATCAAAAAAACATAAAATCGGACATTATCAGCATTAGCCAAATGAGGAGACCCAAAGAAGAACTCATTGAAGTAGAGAGCAAATATCTTATTTATGATTATGGAAGAGAAAAAGTAAAACAAAGCGGAGTAGGCTCTCTAATCATTAAAGACCTCAAAGACTACATGATGGGCTTCAAAACTGTCTCGGATGGTATGGCCAGCGTCACAATACAACTCTCAAATAGGTGCAAACGGAATACCATCAAAGTTTACGCTCCTATTTTGCAATAAACCAAACAAGAAATCGACAACTTCTATGATAGCTTGAACGAAAAATCCTTCAATGTCTTCATAGGAGACTTCAACGCACAGGTAAAAGAAAGAACTAAGTATCACGTTGGCAAGTTTAGATATAGATTACCAAACGAGAGAGGAGATCTCGTAAGCTTCGCAACTGCGAACAGCTTCCAAATCATGGATACCCTCTTAAAGATGACATCCAATAGAAAATGAACTTAGAAGAGCCCTAACCACGAAATTAAGAATGGAATTAAGTACATCCTACCGGACAAAAGCAAAACTATCAAACATATACAAGTCCTGAATCGAGTAAAGGAAGCGACCACGGGATGGTAAGATGTAAAATGCAAATAAACACCTATAACTACGCAGGAAAATATTTCACTCCAAACACCAACCGCTGGCAGAAGAGCTCATTTGATCCTTCAAGCTTGAATTAAAACCTTGAAATTGGTACTGAACAAGAGAACGACACCGACGCCAACATCAACGAACTCCACCACGAAATAACCTCTCTAATTGAAGCCACCACTATATTTGATCTAAATAACACAGAAACCATTAATAAAATCTCAGATGAAAACAGGAATCTCACGGGAAACCTCTGAAACCTCAAGCCACCTACAACGAGAGGGAGAATTGAGGAGAACCAACTGAATAAAACAAGTAAAAAGAAACGAAAACACAAAGAAGGTACACGACAGCCATCATTGAAACAACTCTCGAAAAACTTTGGAGCTTCAAATCTATTAAAATAAAGTAGAGGAAGGAAACAAATAACCAACATGTTCAAAGACGAACAGACAGATGACAGCATTGTCGAACGCGCACAAGAATTTTACCATGAACTCTAAGCCTCCGGACAAAGACATAAAAACAACAAACAATATATGCAAGATGCAAGCAATCGGTTCGATGATTTCTCAGAAGTTACACTATGAGAGTTGAAGCAAGCCATAAAACAAACAAAGGAAAAACCCCTGGACCAAATAACATCACTATCGATCTACTCAAGAGGATGGTAAAATCGTCATCAGGGCCCTAAAAATTCTATTCAACTTATGCCAAAAACAAAATGAAGTTCCCAAACACTCGAAACCATGATCAGAACACGGCAATCATAATGTTTTTATATGAAAAATGAAGCAGCCCAAAAGATATCAATAACTTTAGACCTATAAGCTTGCTCAATTGCATCTCCAAACTTTTTTACAAAAGTCATCACCAACCGAAATACAAAAGATCCAGATGAAAACTAACGACGGAAACAAGCTATTTTTAGGAGAAATACTCGACAATGGACCATCTCCATACATCAGCAGTAGAAATGAAAGAGCAGTGGAATACGAAATGCCACCTGTTGTAGCATTTATGGACTCCAAGAAGGCATTGATCTGTGAAAATCCCCATGGTCATGAAAGCCCTGTATGCGTTAGAATACTGCAACGTAAATACCGTCACAGCAGCTTTTTTTTTTCCTTTTTTTTTATTTGGTACATAAAGAAGTGAAACAAAGTGATAACAGCAAACAAAAAATTATTCATTGATCATCCATTTTTCCAATTTTTTGACTTGGTCACCCCAATTCCAACATACTGTGAACATGCATTGATTCTGTGATAGTTTCTCCGGAGTGACTAACCAGATCTGTTTTGATATTGCTCCGTCTTTTTTTTGTGTATATCAGTTATTTTCGACCACCAACGTTTCAAAATGCAGGACTCTTGCGATCTTTTTTAAGTAAACTTTTAATGCGAGAAGATATTTATTGATTTATTCATTTTTTTTTCCAAACATCTAGTGTATCCTTTATCTATTTTTTCAATTAATTTTCCTGTTTTATTTGGCTCCGAGGCTTGGTTCTACTTATCTTCAACCTCTAATAGGATTACTGCTCTCTATTTCCTTAAATCCTTCTCAAGAAAATATTTTCGTTTGAGACTTGACCAAACATCACAAAAATTTTAATTTGTTTTCTAAAATAAGAGATTAAATTCTAATATGTTTTACGTCCTCTACTTCTAGCTAGAGACGAAATAATGAGTTTTGGCCTTCCCATTCAATGATTCATTACGTTATTTTCACATTGTCTTGACAGTCATAAGATGAGCATTTACTATTTTCTTAGATTTTGCAATTTTCATGTTTTTCATACAGCATTCATCTTAGTTCCCTTCCCAGCCGTATTAATGAGTAGAGACTTGTTAATCATACTCTGCTTCTTATCAAGTTTGGTGTTATTGTCATTTTGCCTTTTTAATCATTTACCATGGTAGTGGTACTATTTGTGTCAATATCCTTAGGTTGGGTACATTTCAATACACAGTTCATATGTATTACTCACTCGGTAACCCACCGTTGCCCGGGAGTACACTCTAAATCTAACAATACTGAAAGCAAACGATTTTTCATAGAAATTTAATGAAATCAAATTAGGTGGTGTGTTGGAAGGTGCAAAAATATCTCCTTTTTCAAACTGACAAATCTCTGGGTGATCCTGAAGTTCAATAGACTGAAAGAACTTCAGAATATTTTTAAAAATTGAAATGGATAAAAGTAAAATTTTCTCCATCAGGTTATAAACAAGGTTTGCCGATTATATTTACATCGTTTCTTCACACTGGTGTACTGTTTTTCCTAGTTTCTTCAGCAATGTGATTACTTCATTTTGATTTGAGTACAAATGGAGAACCAACATGTAGAATTACCCCTAAAATTTCTAATATGCCTCTGTTTTCTACGTTGATCCTTTACAGGTTGGGCAAGCACACGTTTCCAAATAGGGCAAGTCAGCGAGCAGCATAAAGTAGACCTGTGTACAAATACATATACATACTTTAATGCTCCGTAGTATACATACGATGGAGTGTAGTTCTTTCAATTAGAATCTAGTTTTGGATACCGAAGGACCTGGAAATCATCAGTCTGGAAGACTTTTTGCCCGGTGTTTTTCGAACTGGACTGTGGACTGAGCAAATAATTAGGGGCAGGGTTGATGATCATTCATTAGTGATCTCTCGACAAAACAGTGCGTTTCTTCTTTGTCCTAGTCACACAATATTCAAATTCACCAAAACCCAGCTTGGCCCAATGTCTCTTTTCACTATATTGTGCTAAGCTAAATTTAGTGAATATGACTAATGCCTTATGCGTTATTTTAATTCAGATTAGGAAGAAAAGAATTTGATGATTTAAATGTATTCAACAAAGGTATCTTATATCACTCAAAATGACAGGAAAGAAATATAGCAACCAATTTATAAAATGCAACTGAACATTTCTCAAAACCATTTCTGTTATGTATTGTTCTTTTATTGTTTTTTAGTTTTTTCAGCTTCCAGTTGTTATATATATGAAGATGGATGTAATGAATTGTTCCCAGTATTGACTAGACACTATTGGTTTCCTGTGAACTTTTTTTATATCCGATTGATACTGTAACAAATAAAATCATCATTACTAGAACTGTAACATCTGTCTTCTAATATGTGTTACTTGACTCGTCAAATTAAGCGAAACTAATATCACTCAAATACCTATCATTTATATAGTTTGACTTTCCGTCAATAGAAGAGTCCAGTGGTGACATCACAGAATTTGAAAGGGTCGTCTTCATCAATTATCCAAAAAATTACAAAAGACAAAAAGAACGACAGCTCTTCGTTCCTCAGTTCAATAGGCTGTGTTCCTTCGAAGCTCACCATTTCGTTTTAATTCAATGGAACTGGTATTAGTGATTCATAATCAGGTTCATTGTGTATTTTTGTATAGAACTTCTGGAGATTAACAAAACTATACATTTTTGGAATCTTCAGAGAATGCAGAATCCAAAAATCAATGTTGGCACTACACGGACACCTGACTGGCCGCCATTTTTTTCAATCACAATTTGTGTTTGTTTTGTTTTTTTGCAGTCATTCCTGCAATGAGTTCTACCTCCTACATGAACACCTCTTTGATGTTCAATGGGCTTTACATTGACACCTGACCAACTTTACAATGACCTGTGGGATAGATGAAACCATCGTGATGATAGGTAGTATCCCACCATGTCCATCCTGATAATTGCCATGTAGGTCAAACAGACTTTGCCACATCACGGTTGTTTGTCACCATAACCTACTTTGTATACGCTCACGAGCGATGTGCTGCTCAAGGGTATCAACTTCTTTCTGTTGTATGTTTGCCAAACAGATGCCACCTTGAATCATGGATGATTGGGTCATGCTCAGAAAAACCACAACGTTAAAAGCGGGAAAACGTCGGAAGCTCAAATGTTATTATGTGCAAATATGTATTGTTTATGATACAGTTATATCTCAAATGTAGTTTTAAATTACTTTCTATGATGCTGAGCATTATTTTAAAGCTAAATATAGAATCAGCTGATCTTATTCGTAAATGTGAAGACTGACCAGAAGCCATGATAGCACAAAATATATCATTTAAGGCGGCAATTTCTTAAATCGACTGTGCAAATCCCAACATTACTTTTTTGATCTCCATGCTCTGTACTTACGTAAAATGTATAGTCTGGCTTGTCTAAAAGAACTTTGAATAAAAATTACTTAGAGAACCTGACGATGTAAAATATGTATTTTATATAATGAAGTTATATCACAAATGTAAAGATGAGTTTTTCGAATTACTTCTTTGCTGATATTCTATACTATTGATCAGTATTTTGAGGCCTTAACAGCGCAAATATGTATTCTTTTAATCCCAAATGACTAGAATGCATGTATCTACACGAATGCCAACATAATTCTTTTGATTCCCCATGCTCTGAATATTCAAAAAATGTATTGTTTCGATAATTCACAAAAACCTTGAACGTAAATACATAGAGGATCTGACTAATAGTGCAAAAATATAAAATGGTGGTTATGCAGGTGTCTGCGCTGTGCCAAAATGCAAAATTGTCATTTTGCAGGTGTCTGCGCTAATGCCAACATTGAATTCCCGATTCCCAGTGCTCTAAAAATTCTAAAAATTTATGATTTTGTTATTCTCTAAAGATTTCACATGAAAATTTCTTTAAACGGCAAAACAAACTATCAAGATAGCAATATAAGTCTGCAAAAAAGAAAGAGACTTCAAGAATAATGATAGACTAGTTCGGTTGGAATATTCAAAAAGATAAAGGTACAAACACTGATCACTTTTTTTAAATTGATTGATATCTCTGTTAAAAAACACTGATGCTTCCAATCAAATAGTCTTCCGCATATAAATCTTCATACAGGAAAAAATGTCAATGTTGGCATTCAGAAAAAAAAAACAGACGTTATCCGGTAACTGATTTCATTTGTTTACTCTGTGAAGTTTTGGACAGGTATTTTGTTAACCCAAATCTGCCACAGAGAAATATCTTTTGGAAAATCGTTTGATGCCAATTTCTCACGCCACAAATCTGCCATGCATGTGAACTTTGGAATGTTCTTTACAAGAAAATGATTGACAGGTTAGGAGAGGCTAAATTTCTAGAATGAAAACATATAAGTCTAAGATGCCACTTCGTCCAAATATACATTTTGATATCTTACAAAAGAATCACGTTGTTTTACATGCCTTCAAAATAGGTGTGTGTGTGTGTGTGTGTGTGTGTGTGTGTGTGTGTGTGTGTGTGTGTGTGTGTGTTTTATTCATCCTGCTTCTTTTGAAATTATCTAACTTTCAACGTAGATCTCACCTTCCCCGCAAGCATTACATATTAAGTACAGGATCTCAAGACATCAAAATTTTCAGTACAGACATTGAGTTATATTGTCCAGACAATAATGTTCATCGACTTGTTTGCTATCGTACAATACAGAGAGACATAAATAGTAACGCCTCTAACCAACATAGCAATAAAATTTAGTTTCGTTCATGAATTTTACATTTGATAGTATATGGTAATAAAGATAAATCTCCTACATCAAGAGAAAAAAAATTGATGTACAATTCTGCCAGTGAGAGTTTCACCTGTTTCTATAAAGCAAATAAATATGCGAAAGCTGACAGGCTGCGCTGTCTGTGTACGCAAAGGAAAGTTTTAAAATAGAGATATCAGTTTATGCTATTTCTGTGACAGGTAATACTAGGCTTAGTAAGAAATTTCTGACACCAAAGACTCTTTAAACAGGCAACTCTTCGCATAAGTTTTGTTTTAAAAATGTTAAGCAACTGGCAAAATTTTTATGCTCTCAAGAATGAAATATTGGTTGTACTTTGCATACTGCTCGTCTGGAAGTCTCAATGAGGTGCTAGGAAATTCTAGATGCATACAAAGGAAACTCTAAAAGTGTGCCAACGTCAGATAGTCTAAAAGGGCAAGGGTGAGTATGGAATATAGATAGAGAACATAAAAATAACAATAAGGAGAGAAAGACATTTGAGAGTGAAGATAAAACATTGGGGAAAACAATAACTACAAAGAAAGAATGGTGGAAAGCAGTGATGCATAAGAGAGAGGACAGGGAAAAGATATTAACGAAAGAGAGAGGGTCCGCAATAGATAATGAAAGATGGTTCGATAGAGATCGGGAATAAACTAGGGAAAATAAATGATTTGAAAAGAAAATGATAAAAAAGAAAAAGAAAATCAAAAAAGCCGAATAGTTTGAACAAAGGAAGAAAAAAGAGGAAGAAAAGATGGAGAAACACAGAAAGTTACATTCATTGTAAAGTAGTGAATAGTTTGAATGAAATCTGACTTCATTTTGAATTCAAGACAGGTTTCCATAAAGCTGTGCAGACAGAATAATGGGGTCCTACATATTGATATGACATTCACTCTTCTCTAATATAAAATAACTTTTCATATATAGACGGAATAATTCAGTAACTACGTGCATATTAAATACTGATAGGTATGAGAAGCGTTACAAAATAAATGGAACAGACTGCAGTCAAAAGAACGAACTGGGAAAAACTATTCACGTAAGGAAAGTATTTCAAATTGAAGATAAAAAAAACAATTTTCTTTTTGAAATTCAAAGGCCAAGCAAATTTGTAAATCTTATCTTCAATTGTGTGACTCTACATTTGTTGTCTATCGTCGGAAATCAGAGTTACGTCCCACGGGAAATTCTCTTATGAACTGGCTTATCGCACGCCACATCTCTAGCTCAGCTGGTAGTGAGGTAAAAAGAAAAAAAAGAACCAACAAAGAACTGAAAAGAGAAGATTGAAATGATAGAAAGATAGATAGATGAAAAAAGAAAGAAAAGAAGGAAGATTGAACGAAAGGAATGGGAAAAGAAAAGAAGAGAGAAAAATGATTTAACAGTTACTAGTAAAGAAAATCGAACAGAGGGAAAGGAAGTACAAGAAAGGATAGAAAGATTGACGAGGAGATAAAGAAAAAAAGTCACACATAAATCTGACAAAGAAAGAACTCACAAACCAACTCATAAAAAACTCTCAGGCATGGAAAAGAGATAAAAATGGCAGTATGAAGAGTTGTACCAAAATAAGTATATATATATATATGTGTGTGTGTGTGTGTATATATATATATATTGAAAATCTTATTCATGTAAAACAGAAAGTACAATCTGTGATGATCCGTCGGAGATTCTTTATTCATTTTTTAACCGCTCTACTAATGGTATCGAGCATTTTTATGAATTACGGTCTACCTGGTGCATTGATATACATGCATAGGTTCGTTGTATATTTTAGTATGGTTTCTTTATATATATATATATATATACATATATATATATATATATATATATATATATATATATATATATATAAATATATATATATATATATATATTTGTGTGTGTGTGTGTGTGTGTGTGTGTGTGTGTAACTTGCAGAGACACACGGTGTTAATCAGGTGTAATATAACAGAAAATATCATAGCAGAGGAAACAAATTATATATTTTTGAGATTCTATAGTCTGAATTTTAAAAGGGACTGAAAATTCGTATGGAAATAATGATTTTTTTTTATTTAATTGATTTGGAAGGATCTTCAGAATATTTTCTCTATATCTTGGTACGTTTTACCGTTTGCAGTTGTCAAAATGAGCCAACATGTACGGTAAAAGTGTTTCAAAGTAACTGGGTACAGTAGTTGATTTATTCCTTTGCTAACAGAATTACTTTGAATTACCCTATGATTAACTCATTAATCAAATTTTGTGTGTCTTGCATACCCTAGATGGGCTTTCAAACGTCCCAATGCGCTAATATTAGTTGAATATTAACACACGTTTTCAGTTCATGTTTGGCACTCTCATAAATACAATTTTCAAAAAAAAACTCCCTAAAAAGTTGTCGATTGAAAACTTGAAAATGTACTTATTTTCTAATTTTTCGATGATACGAATATACCATGGACGTGTCTGCCTGCGAATGTGTGCAGGCCTGTCCTGCGTTTGCAAAATATGAAAGATATATGCAAGAAGACTGGAATATGACCGAAAATGACCACCCGTACCCTCATTTAAACGATCTTTTGGTTCAGCTGTTTGTGTTAAGTGAGAGGAAATATATCAAAGAATGTGTTGTCAAATTGAATTTTCCTCAGATAACAGCCGAAGCCGCTGCTAGTATTTCAATCAAGTAAAATCATCTTGAAATTTTCAAAAATGTATTTTGAAAATATCAAAACGACACTCTAAAGAAAGTAGATATCAAATTAAAAGTTATGTAAGATCGAAATATCATTAAGCTTCTCATATATCTATCCGCAAAAATTATTTCGGGAGACAAATTTTTATATTTTACTAATTTTTCTTAATAAAATTAGAATGATTAAAAATAAGTTCAAATTACCTGCAAGGTCAACATACCTCGTAAACGATTTTTGCCGTTACCTTAAGCCAGATCTTTTTTAGCCTACAAGCGCTTCAATAACCATAAATATAAAGTACAAATATAAAATAGCCTCAGGGGGTCAATCCTGCATAGCCTTACAATCCACAGTTAGAATACCATTTTCATGCAATATTTCAGCATCCAACGTGCAAAAATGTAGTCTACAATTGTTCGAATTGGATAGAAATGGTCGTGAATGACTCTAATACTACGGTGAATGACCTCAAAAATCACTGTCATAGTTGAAAGGAGTATCCTTGGCAGGAAATTACCATAAATGACCTCTATGACTTTTATCACCTCAAAAGCCAATCCCACAAACACAAAATCTGCCGTGAAAATATGTACCAAATGCCATATTTCAGCTTGTTTTTCAGTTTGTTGGAAGCAAAATTATGATCTATGGACTTTTGCATGGGAGATCAGGGGCCAATTCACTTTTATAATTACATTGTCAATAGAACTCCACGATTTTCTTTTCTTAATCTCCTGGGCTGTGTCCTCACTTGTGAAAAGATATACCACTATGCAGAATTGCAGCTTCTTACATGTAAACGAGTGCCCTACAAAGTGGAATTGACAGACTGACAGGCATTAAGATTCATGTGTGTGTGTGTGTGTGTGTGTGTGTGTGTGTGTGTGTGTGTGCGCGCGCACGCGCGCACGTGTGTGTGTGTTTATGCTATAATGGATCATTTTATCCAACAATGTATGAGTTTTGAGAATAACATGTAAAAGGAGGGAAAAGCATTGTTATTCATGATCCCTGAAAAAAATATTGTGGAAGAGGTTTATGATAAGGTGTTCAGAGAAATTTGTGCAGTTCTGTACATGAAACCAATTAGCTTACTCAACAGTATGTCTACGTTCATCATCAGCAGCAAAATAGCACTACCGAAATGGAATCTCATTTTTACCAAAATCTTTCCGTCTTATGCGAAAAGCAGCTTTTTAGGAGTACAGATGAATAGATAGATAGATAGACAGATAGATAGATAGATAGATATATTGAAGGATACAAATAAATACTTTAATGACATACTGCAATTTAGTGAATGATAATATGCAAAACAAACAGTTTTCCATTCTGATATTTATTTGTTTAAATCACCTGATCAGTATCTTAAGTAGATGAATATTCCCAGTGTCAATATCAAAACAATGTTTGGGAAATCTCACAAGTGTCTTTGAGGTATGCATGGCTCTTCATTGGTTGCTGGTGCATATCTTTTATGGATTTATTGACAGAAAAAGTGATAGTTTTATTTTGATTTGATGAAAATCAGGGTTTAATGTCAGATGTGCATTCGATACTGTTGATACCTGGTGTTTAATATGGGGAATTTGTTGCAAAAATCAGGCAATGAATCAGCAAATCTCATGATGATGATGCAGTTGGTCAAATGCAAATTGATGTACGTTTGTGTATAGATATTAATTATCATAAACCAATGATTGTTTGCTCGTATGTGTCTTATATCAGGCCAAACAGATGGACTTTGGGGACTGAAATTTAGGCCAAAACGTTAGCTTGAGTCGACGATTAAAATGGAGTAGATATCAGGTCAATATAGGGCCAAAACTGCTATTAACGACCAAACAGCGGAAAGGGTCATCTTTTCACGAGTCACAGCATTTACCAGAGGCTACCAAATTATAGTTGTTTCCGTATTGATAAACATTTTGTCTTTTTAAAATGATGAGTAACGGTGGGTAAGCGGTTGGCAACGCAGAAAATGAGATCGGCCAGCTGAGTTGAGACTTAAAATCAAATGATAAGTTCATTTCACTCTAATATCCTCGGGAAATGTATGAATAAAAATAAATTTTGCAATTGATATTGTGAAAGATTCTTGGTTAAAAGGAATTTATGTGAATTTACAGTATCTAGGGAAAAATCTTCTCAGAATTTGTAAGAACATAAATTTTATCTGGGTTATATTAGTTAAATTTTGTTTTATGTTTTTAAGAGCTTTTGTTTTTGCTGGGAACCAACAGTTCTGATATAAATCAAGTGAATACTGCATATTTTTCAAAGAATTTGAGACTTAAAACAGTGAACTCATATGATTTTAGATATTCATAAACCCGGATAAACCTGGATAATTCAGATAGCACAGATATATGGAAACAAAACTACATGAATAATTTTAGTTTATAGTTATCAAATGTTAAAAAAAACACTCATATCTATTGATATGTGTAGAAATATGTGATGTTCGATGTATTAGCATCTACACGGTACATATTTGCCAAGGCATCCTCTGGTTTTCAAACAATGTCATCAGTGATAGCTCTGGAGAGAATTGCATGTTTGAATAAATATATATATATATATATATATATATATATATATATATATATATATATATATATATATATATATATATATATATATATATTTACGCATGTGTGTGTTTCTGTGTGAGTGTGTAGATAGATAGATAGATAGATAGATAGATAGATACATACATACATACATACATACATACATACATATCAACACACATATGTGTGTGTGTATATCACATAACCTGCGAATGTAGTAAACTACCTTAGAAGGCGTACAAAAACAGACACGACAGGATAGCAACAGGGAACTAAACAAACGATTGGGGTTAGACCATGCAGACAGATGGTATCAGTACAAACCGGAGGCAGTAATTGAAAATAGAAGCCACACATCACTCTTGGGTTTTGACATCCAAACCAACCACCCCAGCCGAGCAAGAAGATCAGACCTGGTAGTCGTGGATAAGGGAAAGAGATCCTGCTAATTCATAGACGTTGCTGTGCCTGTAGATCACAGAGTGAATATGGAGAAGAGTGAAAAACCAGGAAAATACTGGAATCATGAAAGGGTAACTAAAGAAGGTGTGAACGTGAAAGTTGGAATAGTATCAATAATAGTAGGTGCACCATGAACTGTTTCAAAGCCACTGAAAATAATTTGGGGGCAGCTGGAGATGGGAGGAAGCATAGAGACTATACAGACCATAAAACATTATTGGGATCTGCACTAATACTGAGTAGAGTATATATGAGATGTACAACTTCCAGTCTTCAGCAAGTATCCAGACGAAAAGAACACGCTGGAAACAGTACAAGCCATAGCACAGTTGTGATATGCAAGAAGTCTGTTGCAGACCCAGAGGGAACTTACCTTTCGTCAACCCTCAAACACCTGACAATTGGTGTGAAACTGCATTCGACAGCTCAGCTGCAGATTATGAATATGTTGAGATTTGGGCCGGACACTAGCGGAAACTTGCTGTTTTCAGCAGTGACCACCAAGCATCTGGTGCAAGAGTGAAGAAAAAAAGAGAATAATAATAATAATAATAATAATAATAATAATAATAATAATACCGTAGCCCCCCCCCCCCCGAATGAACCCTGTGATTATTTTTCGAAGATTTAAAAGATATTTTACTTTGGGCTTTAAGAATGATTATTCTTGATATTTTGATGATATTTCTACTTCTGAGATGGTTTTCTTTGTGATTCTGAGAAATTTTCACCTTGATGAATTGACCACTGCCAAATTCTGCCAAGTGAAAAAAAAGTTGAAAGAGTTGTCTGTTGTTTTTTGGAGCTCCACATGGGTAAGTGGAATTAAATTTAAAATTTAAAATTATAGATGTGTCCGATAGAAAAGTAATGCCTAGCTCCCCTCGTGTATGAATGAATTTACCCACCACCCTTGAGTAGAAATAGATTGGCATGGTGAAAGCCACCATTGAAAAAAAAACCACAGATAGCGAGACTAAGGCAAGACTTAGAAGATTTAAGGGAGACGTATGGTCTTGAAGGCTTTTAATTCCACCCAGACGAAGCTTAGTTTTTTGCTCGGTCTGAAGTTAGGAGGGGGTGGTCATACCACCAAATAGATATATCTGTGCAGCGGAATGGCCTATCCATGTAAGGTTATACCATGGGTGGTAAGAGCTGGTGGGACTCTGGACGTGTCACTGAGCTCATTGGCCTCAACGAACCCACCAAAGTCTGGTGCTACCTTAAAAGAACCAAAAAGAGCCGGTGGGGCTCTTCGGTTATTTCTGAACCACATCGGTCTTAACCAACCCACCAAGGTCTGGCGCTACCTCAAAGAACCAAAAACCCCTATCATGACAGTACAACCAAACCATTTAACCGCAAAAAAGGGGCACAGATCCAAGATTTGTGTGTCGTAACCGGCAGGTGTTCCCTTGTTAGCCACCAGGAGGGACCCGGTCGTCATCCTGTGACTGCTGGCCAAAACTCCGGCTCGTGTACCCTTAATTGCCTTCAGGAGGGGCACAGTCGTCACACAGCTACTGTTGGCCAAAACTCATATACCACTAATGACACCCAGGGAAGTGACAGGAGTGACTGCTATAAAGAACAAGAGAAAGAGATGGACAAGGGAGGAGAATAGACTAGTTATGTATTGTTACTTTAAAAGCAAGCCTTCGGTGCGATCTTATAGAGAGCGAATGCTCCAAATATGGAGAGAAAAATCTGCTGTGGAAGTATCGAACCAACGCCCTGCTGACCAAGTAAAACAAATCCAAAAGAAGAAATGGCTGTCTGAGACTGAACTACTAGAGAATTGCATTAATGTAGAGAGAGATTCAGGTGACACACCTGAAGAATGCCCCCCCCCAGCACAACTAGTACCAATAACAAAACTAGAAGAATTCCCCATGAGACCCCCACAGTAAACTATGCACCAGAGGGTGACGACGAGGCACCAACGGAAGAAGAGAAAACCAAAATACAAGCTTTGAAAGAGATCATGCGAGGAGAGAAAACAACACTCCCCTCCCTAAGAGACAAAGACAGAAAGAAAGTCGGAGAAGTGACCGAACAGGTCAACTGCCTCTTACAACACATAGAAACGAACACCCTCCTAGAACTCAACAACCTAATTTACGCTGGGGCGAAAATGGTAGCACAAAGCTTCACAACACAAGATAGAAACCCGAGCAATAATAGGGAAGAGAAACCCTGGGAGAGATGATTACAAAGGCAGATCTCCCAACTACAGAGAGATGAAGTACTGCTTAGAAATACACCACACACGGACAGACCACGAGTAAGACTTTATAACAAATACAAGATAACGCAAAAAGGCATCGCAACTGTAGTCGAAGAGTTACACCAGAAAAGACTAGCCAAAGAGGCA
This sequence comes from Thysanoteuthis rhombus, assembly GCA_963457665.1. NCBI lineage: Eukaryota > Metazoa > Mollusca > Cephalopoda > Oegopsida > Thysanoteuthidae > Thysanoteuthis > Thysanoteuthis major. Next base: position 36,282,857 of record OY735216.1, read on the forward strand.
AGACTAAAAAGATACAGACTAAGAACGGCCCAATACACACAAAACCGCACATTCCAAAACAATGAGAAAAGGTTTTACCAAGATTTAAATGGGGAAAGAAGGCAGGACATGAAACCAGATGCCACAGACGCCAAGAACTATTGGAATAGCATATGGGGGCACCCAAAAAGACACAACGTAACACCGCAATGGTTAGGAAACATGAGAAAAGAACTAGAAAATATAGACAGGGGAGAACCAATAGTACTGAATGAAACAACATTGAATCATACTCTTAGGAAAGTAGCCAACTGGAAAGCACCGGGTCCCGACGGGATCCATAGGTATTGGTTCAAAATATTCACCACCTTACACGGCAGACTCACTCACCTACTCCAAAATTGTCTAAACGAAGGCAAAGCACCAGAATGGATGACTAAAGGCAGAACCACCCTCATCCAAAAAGACCCAGGAAAGGGGAACATAGCAATTAACTATAGACCAATCACGTGCTTACCACTTATGTGGAAAATCCTGACCGGGCAAATAGCAGAGAGAATATACATGTCAATGGATAGAAGGGGACTACTACTACCAGAAGAACAGAAAGGGTGTAGGATAAGAACCAAAGGGGCAAACGATTTACTCTACATAGACCAGATTATCTTGAGAGAAGTAAGGAAAAGGAGAAAGAATATCGCGAAGGGATGGATAGATTACAAAAAGGCATACGATATGATTCCACATAGCTGGATACTCGAATGCCTTAGAATATTCAAAATTAGCGAACCGGTGTTAAATTCATTGATAATTCAATGGAAGACTGGAAAGTAGATTTGACAGCCGCAGGGGACAAACTAGCTAAGGTAGGGATAAAAAGGGGTATCTTCCAAGGAGACTCGTTGTCCCCACTATTATTTGTTCTAACAATGATACCGCTCAACAGAATCCTGAAAAACAGCAAAGAATACCACTTCTCTAAAACAAAAGGAAAGGTCAACCACCTAATGTACATGGACGATATTAAATTGTTTGCAAAAAACAGAGGGGATCTTGAGACTCTGTTCAACGAAGTAAGGGAATATAGTTAGGACATAAGAATGGAGTTTGGAATAGAAAAATGCGCAATCATGGTGATGCACAAAGAAAGGCTTTCAATGACTGAGGGAATTGAACTTCCGGACAACAGCAAGATTAGGGCATTGACCGCACAAGACCGATACAAGTACTTAGGTGTCCTTGAATGTGACACGATAAAACGGGAAAAGATGAAGGAGAAAATAAAGAGAGAATACCTCAGAAGGATAAGGAAAATATTAGAAACCAAATTAAACAGCAGAAATCTAATAAAAGGAATGAACACCTGGGCTGTGTCAGTAGTTAGATATACAGGACCATTCCTAGGATGGACAAAGGAAGAGCTCCAATCAATGGATAGGCGAACAAGGAAACTTATGACGATGCATAAAGCATTACACCCTAGGGATGATACGGATAGACTATACGTTAAGAGAAAAGAAGGTGGTAGGGGGCTCATCAGCATAGAACATTGTGTCCAGAGAGCTAAAACAGTCCTAGAAAGATATGTGCAAACAAATAGTGAAGAAATCATTAAGAGCGCGAGAGATAGTGCAACAAACAATAAAGTAGAAAACAATGGAACAGTACAGCAAACTAGAAAAGAAAGATGGGAAGGGAAAAAATTGTACGGCGAGTTTTAAAGACGGATACAAGATATAGCAGACGAGAAATCATGGACGTGGTTACGAAAGGGGAACCTTAAGAGAGAAACAGAATCGCTCATCATGGCAGCCCAAAACAAAAGCATAAGGACAAACTACAGAAAAACAAAAATCGACAAAACACAGACAAACAGCAAATGCCGCATGTGCGGTGAAAGAGATGAGACAGTAAACCACATAACTAGTGAATGTAGTCAACTCGCCCAGAAGGAGTATAAGCATAGACACGATAGAGTAGCAACGATGATACACTGAGAACTAGGTAAACAAATGGGATTCAACCATGTGGAAAAGTGGTATCAGCACAAGCCTGAGGCAGTTTTGGAGAATGACAACCACAAACTACTCTGGGACTTTGACATCCAAACTGACCACCTCATCCAGGCAAGAAGACCGGACTTAGTAATAGGTGACAAAAAAACGAAGGCCTGCCAAATACTAGACGTTGCTGTACCTGCAGACCATAGAGTAAAAAAGAAGGAGGGTGAAAAAAGGGAAAAATACCAGGACCCAGCAAGGGAGTTAAGGAAAATGTGGAACATGAAAACCAGGGTAGTACCGGTCATAGTGGGCGCACTAGGAACTGTCCCCAAAACGCTGAGGGAGAGACTGGAGGGGATCGGGATTAGGGGAAGAATAGAGACCGTACAGACCACAGCACTACTGGGAACTGCACGGATACTGAGGAAGGTGCTAGAGATATAAGTACTGCAACGAATTGTAGCTCTGTCATGATATGCAAAAGAGATAGGAAACGTTAGCTGAAGACCTGAGGAGACTTATTGTCACTCAGCCTTCAGCGATAACCACTGGATAGAATTGAGTTGACCAAGTTGAGGATTTGTGCCCCGAAAAGAGCAAATCGTTCATTTCAGCAAAAAAAAGCATGAAACTTTGCATTTTAAGTAACACCAACGGGGGTAACATTTTTTGATATTGAGCCATTGAAATTGCCCCAATAATTGATCTCATCTACCTTGGTATGTACCTTATCCATTCACATTGAAATTCATTGAGAACTTTAGAAGATATCATGTTGACAGACAAGAGCAGATAGAGAAATGTATAAAAAAACAATATCTCACAAAGACAAATAACCAGATCGATTTCCGAATTTGATCACTTTTTCTCTACCCTGTGACCCATCTTTCGATGGAAGACTTAATAAGAATTTCGGGAGACATCAATCTAGCAATTGAAAGAAAAATCAAGCAAGTTATTACAAGAGTATCAAATTTGGAAGGAAACCATTTGATGTATGAATCCAGAAAAAAGGAAGTGATTAGAAAAATGATTCATGATTATTGGTTCATTAATCTGTATTTTGATCTTGTTTACACATATGATGCATTTCCTCATATTTCAGCAAGCTCTTTTGCAGAATTGACCGGATCATCCATTTGAAACTAGTAGTACAAGTAGAGTAACAGACTATCAAATACCACTACACAAAAGAAAATTGGCTGCAACATGTCAATCAGTTACCTATGAAAGGTAATCTTGAGAAAAGATAATTATATGTCATCGTGCAACAAAATAGTAACTCCTAAGTAACTTCTCGATCTTTCCAATGTTATCTATGAATGCATGTAAGATTGTATTGACTATGTTCATACAATGAAGTATCATAGTATGAACATAGTGAAATCTGCAGTCCACCATATAAGTCCAAATCAGAATACTGTATTTGTTGTTGACCAACCTCTGTCTACTATGGCAGAAGAAGTTCACTGGATATTGACAAGTGCACATGGGGAAGATGATTCTGTTGTGTTACATGGTTACTTATTGAAATGAAAGTTTTTTAAAGTGTTTGGAAAGTGGCTCCATGGAAGAGGCTAAATGGAAATTCTTGTTGAAGCAGACAGTGATTGCAAGTCAAGGAGTTGCAGAATCGTTCCTCTTAACAAGTCAGTTGACAAGAGCACGACTTTTAATCCACAGTCACAACTGCAGTCCTTGATGCACTTTGGCTGCAAGTATATTCCTCATATCTTCAACGATCAGATGGTGGTGTCGTCTTGTCCATAGATAACTGGAAACATAAGATGTCAAAAAGGTCATCACAGTTTATGTTATGGCTGCGGGTGATTGAATTGCAGATTTGCTGTCTGCAGCTTATCAGATCATTGAGAGAAAAAGTTTGGGTTGCATGTAAGTATCCTATTGCAGCGTGGATAGTAGATGTCTGCACTGGATCGCATTGATTATTCAAGATGGCTATCGGTCCTCATTCATGACAAGTGCAGACTTCCTCAGACAAATGAGCAGGTGTACCAGAAGTTTAAAAATAGGTAATTCACGGTTCAGAAAAGACCCCCTCTTCTCCATCGTTTTGGATCATATGCATGGACTGAAAAGACACCAAGGTGAAAAGTGACGGTGCACAATCGAATTGAATGAGAATTAAAGAAATTTCTGGAAAAATAATTATCGCTTACCTTCCTGGACAGAAAAACATATTTTTAGACATTGATCAACATTTGCTAAGTTTTATTGCTGCACTTTCATCAAATAACATATTCAGCACTGTGCAAAACCGACGGCAGACCGGCCCTAGTAGGAAAAGTAACCTCTATTTCAAACTATACTTTGAATATTTATGCAATCAGTAACAATTAAATATCATTCAAGTATAGGGGGAGTATATACATATACATTATGTGTATATTGTGTACTGTACCTACGAGTACACTGTGATGAAATGAAAAAGTCAGTTCTTATTAACAATTTGCACTGTGATGAAGAGTTATTTGATTGGAGGTAAATCAAAGGATCATATGACTATGGAAATAATGTTATCTTTGTAGTGTCGTTCAATAAGTAAACATGCATATATCTATGTACTGTTTGGATAATGATTCGGTTAAATATGATAGTAGAAGACATAGAAGAGAAATATAAACAATACAGACATACGAAAATACACGTATTTAATCAAATACAAAATTGATATCAATGAAAAGATACATGCATTTTAGTTGCCCAACAATAACTCTTCATCACAGTGCAAATTGTTAATAAGAACTGACTTTTTCATTTCATCACAGTGTACTCGTTGGTACAGTACACAATATACACGTAATGTACATGTATATACTCACCCTATACTTGAATGATATTTAATTGTTACTGATTGCATAAATATTTAAGGTATGGTTTGAAATAGAGGTTACTTTTCCTACTAGGGCCGGTCTGCCGTCGGTTTTGCACAGTGCTGAATATGTTATTTGATGAAAGTGCAGCAATAAAACTTAGCAAATGTTGATCAATGTCTAAAAATATGTTTTGTAAATTTTCAAATTTATAAAACGGTGTATAGAGAAAATTGTTAATTTTCCTGCCTAGTCATTTTTGTATGAGCCACATCCAACACACCAAACGGAACATCGATCATTGAAAACCAAACATTTTATAGAGATGTGTTGGCTCTGTACATGTTGCTCAATAAGCCAGACTTATTATCAAATATTAACACAGAGGAAGGGCACATCAATAACCTCAAGGTTGTTTCACTTTAATTATGTTGAAACCCTCAATCAACTTTCTGGGTGCTTCACAGATGGTAAAATTGCTTGTTTGTCTGTTTACAAGCCATGAAATCGACAAAAGCCATAATAACTACTGCACCTCTTTCATCGTCCCAATGCACACTGTGGTTTGCGCAACGTGACGTGATTGACTGCTTAGCATGCATTGATCGGTATCAATGTCTGAACAAAGGCATTCAATAAACACAGCGTTCTCTTTGTAGAGAGAACTTGAATAGTGTTGACAACGCTGCCAGGTTACGTGCAAACAAGAGCAGCAATTTAAATGCATTATTGTAAATATTCATTGCAGCCATTTACCGTCGTGGACAGCCTTTTCTGATGTTATTAATAAGACAGAATTCCCAAAAGACCTATAATGGGGAATGGAAATATCATTATCATATAATCATTAAAAATTACTCTGGTTTCTTAAATACCGGTCATTCGTTGGAGCTTGTATCTTTCACGGATAATAATGTTCCTCTTGGCTGTCGCCATTTTCACCCGAATGAGCAATTCCATGTGACAAACATCCCTGATTATTATTTTAGCCGTCCACTCCGTCTTATTTCCATTCTTTATGTGAGTATTTCAAATGTTAGATGTGGAATATAGAAGTGACTACAAAGGTGTACTCAGATGATTTATCGAGAAATATATTTTATATGGACTTCCAAAGAATGAACAGCAAAGTGCAAATAAACAAAATTCTTAATCCTGGACATTTTCCATACCAACATTTGTATGTTTGTTTCTTTGATGAATCTGCAAGGCCTATCGAACTAATATTTTGCATGGATTTTTTCGAGAGTTTTTGTTGCACTTTTTAAAGTTTTCGAATTGTTTGAAATCAAAACTCAAAATCGAAATTAAATTATTTCAAATACAAATACACAAAAAAGGGGAAAATTCTAACATCAAACAGATGAATGTAATAAAGAAATTTACAACAGTTCAAAATTTATCAAGCTTTGAATAAGTCAATTATTCGGATATCAAATTATAAGATATACTTACAAAAATATACGAAATATCGTTTTTGACAGTCATGAGCGTATTTGTATGAAAAAATGGAAAATATCTCCTAATCCCAAATAATGTCTGAATCTGCCCCATAATTTAACCACCACTTTCTTACCCTTCATTCACACCTTACCACAAAATATCACTTAAGTATTCATTCAGTTCTTCAAGAGATCCTATGTGGACAGATAAACAGATGGCTAGCCGAACAGACGAAATACATACACCACTTCAACTTCGTAAATAGAAGTAAAATATAAGAACAGCAGTACAAAAATATTCATGTTTAAAAAAAAGTCAGTTAATTATTCGGATATCAAATTATTGAATAGTACTGATACTAGTTTGTGCGATGTTTTTCGTTCTGCAGCAAGAAACTTCGATCCAGATAAGTGCGAACTTTATTTGTCTTATTTTCATTTATTTTTTTTATTTATTCATTTATTTATTTTTGTTTCAAACTTCACTGTTTCCAATTGTTGTTTGCTTGATTGTTACATATGTTTACTTTACTTCCCCAATCCTTAGTCGCTTTTCCTAACTCCCACCAGAGGTGTATGCAAGAGGAGGACTTTATATGCTCTAAATGTACATTTTATTCGATTACAATATGCCATAAACCTCCCAAAACGAAGATAGATATTAGCAAAAAAGACACCCTTCTCAGTTTTCCAGTGCTAAACCGGCCATAAAAACAAATCTGCTGGCACACACTATCACGAACTGAAATCAAAGGACGGGCCGTTCAAGTAATAAATTCTTGCTGCTCCTAGATGGGTTTGAATGACGAACTTCTTACAAAGTAAACAAAAAAATCAATTTTTTTCACCTGTTAAATGAATACCCCAACCTGCAGCAAGAAAATTCGCTCCAATTAAGCACCAATTGTATTCGTCGAATTTCATTTATTTATTTATTCATCCAATCATTTATTTATTCATTTATTTTTGTTTCAACTATTTGGAAGTCTTGATTGCTTGATTGTTACATATGTTTACTCTATTTCCCCCATCCTTAATCTCTTTTCTTAACTCCCACCAGAAATGTATGCAAGAGAAGGACTTCTAATTTTTGATAACCACTTTTATGGACTCTTACTAAGTTAAAAACTTAGAATATAAGGGAGAGGTATGCTCGAGCTTACCAATCTGGCTGAACTAGAAGTGATATAAATCCATCAGACCTGTTAGTAATCCACCAAAATTACCCTGTATAGGCCTGTCTGCTTACTTAACAAGAGTAGATAGAGTTGGCCACCCAAACAAAACCCGAACCATTACTAAGAGAACAATGTTATACATTAGCACCTACAACGCCAGAACACTTTCAGGACACTCTCGCCTCACCCATCTAGAAAACTAAATCAAAAGCATCAAAAGAGACATCATCAGTATTAGCAAAATGAGAACACCAGGAGGAGAACAAATAGAACGGAAAAGTAAACATATTTTCTACAAGTACAGAAGAGAGAAAGTAAAATAAGGTTGAGTAGGCGTTCTCATTAATAAATTCTTCAAAGCTGTCGCAAACCGTATGCCAGCGTCACCATACAGCTCACAGAGAATTACAAGCTGAATGCCATCAAAGTATACTCCCCCACTTTGCAATCAACCAAAGAAGAAATTGACTACTTCTATGGTGACTTGAATTCCCTACTGCAATATACTAGCAAAAATCATCAAAAATATCATTGGTGATTTCAACGCACATGTAGGTGAAGGAAATGAACGCTGTTTTGGCGAGTTCGGATACAAAATGCAGATCGAGATAGGGGAAGATCTTGTCAACTTTGCAATCGCGAACGACTTCAAAATCATGAATACATTTTTCAAAGAGAAACCAAATAGAAAATGGAATTGGAAGAGTCCCAACCATGAGACTAATAATCAGATAGATTACATCCTATCAGACAACAGTGACACCATCAAAGACACTCAATTTCGAAACCAAATGAACATAAGAAGCGACCATAGAATGGTAAGATTTAAGGTGCAAGCAAACATAAGTAAAGAAAGCAGAAACATGCCAAATGAACTAACCCAATCCTCCAAGATAGAAATGAAAAACAGATATAAAATGCTTACCGGAGAGAACGACATCAACATCAACAAACTCCACTGCAAAATAATAACCTCTCTCAGAGAAACAGGTACTATGTTTGAATCAAGAAACACAGAAACCATTGGTAAATTCTCAGACGAATCCAGGAAACTCATTAGAAAGCGTAGAAGCCTCAAACCACCACCAGCAACAAGGAGGAGACCGAACAAAACAAAAGAAATAAGGAAAAGAGAAAAGAAGTTACACGACAGCAATCATGGAAGGTACACTCGGAAAACAATAAACAAAGCTCTCAATATAGGATAAAAACAGACAACCAACAAAAAAACGAAGGCATAACAAATGAATACAGAATTGTCGAACGTGTCCAAGAATTCTACCAAGAACTCTACTCTTCAAGGAATGGACAACAAAACAACGAACAGGATACGCAAGACACGGACAATCCGTTCCAGGACTTCCCAGAAGTTGCACTATGGGGTAAAACAAGCCATCAAATGAACAAAAAAGGAAAAGCCCCTGGACCAGATAACATTGCCATCGATCTACTCAGGAAAGCTAGTAAGATCGTCAATTACAAAAAACTAGCTATTCTATTCAACATGTCTAAACAAAGTAAAATCCCAAAAGACCAGAACACGGCAATCATAATGATTTCATATAAAAAAGGAAACATGAAAGACCTCAACAACTACAGGTCTATAAGTCTACTCAGCCATATCTACAAACTTTTCACAAAAAATCATCACCAAACGGATCACTAAAACACTAGATGAAAACCAGCCATGGTAACAGGCTGGATTTACTAAAAAAATTTCTCAACCAAGGACCATCAACATTCAATAAATCAACTGAAAGAGAAAGTTGCAGAATACAAAATGCCACTCACTGAAGCATTTATAGACTTCAAAAAGGCATTGGACTCTGTAGAAATTCCCATGGTCATGAAGACCATCACTCCACAAGGTGTAGACCTTGTATACGTCAGAATACAGTAACATATATAACGTCACAGCAACTCCTTTATCAGGTTACGTAAAGGCTAAACCTTTCCAGCTCCAAAAAGAAGTAAGACAAGGTGATATCAGCTCACCTGAACTCTTCACAGCCTGCGTCGAGATGATCTTCCGAAATTTGGACTGGGAGAATAGAGGAATCAAAATAGACAGCAAATATCTGAACAACCTCAGATTTTCAGACGATATCATCCTTTTCACAGAGAACCTACACGACCTCCAACTAATGCTAGATGAATTAAACGAAGAAAACAAAAAAGCTGACCTACATATGAACTTCAGTAAAACAAGGTCATGTGCAACAACCACATCGAGAATAAGAACACAATCGAAGATGCAGAACTGCAGAAAGTCGACAACTATATCTACCTAGCACAACAGATCTCTATGAAAACCCACAAAGGAAGAAGGAATAAAACAAAAAATCACTTTAGGATGGAAAGCCTCGGGGAGAGCAAGCTTAATCTTCAAAATCATGACAATCCCATTAATCATAAAAAGCGGTGTATACAGCCACTGCATCCTCTCAATAATCTCTTATGGAGCTGGAACATGGAACCTAACCAAGGGACAGACGTGCAAACTGGGAAGCATACAATATGCGCATGAGAGAATCATGCTCAACCTCACACGGAGAGATGATAACACAGCAAGGAATATCGGGGAGAAAATGGGAGTCTGTGACATCAGAGGATCTACTAGAAAACTTAAATAGCATTGGGCATGTCATGTTGCAAGAATGGTAGACAACCAATGGGCATCACGACTCATGAAATGTATCATCAGAGATCGCATACGAAACTGAAGCCGGCAAAATTCAAGATGGAGTGACAAACTAGACAAATTCAGAAAATGATGGCTCTGCGACGCCCACGGTAGAATCCGTGTAGTGAATCACTGGGCCAACAGCAGACGATAAAAGAATGATGATGATGATTCCTTAGTTGTAAAGTATAAAATGACAAAAGTTGATAATATCTGTTTTAATTAGGACCGGGCAGAGCTAACGATATAACCAAATGGGGAGAGCTGACCCCTGACCAATTTATAATTGCTGCAATTTGTTGACATCGCAAATAGTTCCTGATGGTTTTTTGAAGATGAATTCTTGCGGAAATATTTTTTGAAGAAATTGGAGAGGCTCAGTTTTCCATGGTAATGAAGAGTTATTTATTGTGGAGAAAAATAAAATCATCATCGGACAATAGAAACAATGTAATCTTCGGATATTCTCTCGGAGAGTAAACATGTGTTTATTCATATACTGTTTGGATAATGATTTAGTCAAATATTTCAGTTGAATACATGAAAGAGAAATATAAGCAAGGCAGAAATATAAATTATGTACAAAGAAATTTCAATCAAAATGGATTTGATTCGGTTTCTTTCTAATTTCCTATTTATATTGCTTATGAATAGAAATTTCAGAAAAATTCAATGTGTGAAAAGTTGTACAATATATTCGCAAAATAGAGAATTCGACAATATACAGAAATTTAATTCGCAAAAAATGCAAAAATTGGATGGCATTCATTGATAAAAAGCAGGACACAGGAAAAGTGTTAGTGAAAGACTGTCTATAAATTGCGATAAAAATCTCTAACCTTTATGCGTGAGTTTATGACAGTTGGTACATTCTCTGTTTTGGTTAAGAAAATCAATCAATAATTGATTTTTTAAATAAAAGTTCTGTCTCTCTTTGAAACAAAAATTGACTGAGATGTGTCCGGATTTAAATACTGTCTTTTTTTCTTTTCATTCGGAAAAAAAATCAGTTGAAAGGGTTGCATTTGATGAATTCTTTCTGTCTTTTAGAACTGAATAGAATAACTGTAACTAATACTTACTGTCATCATCGTAAAGATTTTGATTAAATTCAATCCAATTTTTGTCGCTCTTGACTTTAAATAGATTATTAGAGACTGTCAACCAAAACTGTGACCAAATTCGTCAACATAACTTTCTCAAATTTTCATCATGGTCTGGTTGGCAATCTATGTAAATATGTATGGAGCATGCATACCACGCCAATGGAGGTAAAAGGCTTAACGCTAAACATTCACTGCTTATATATGAATGCATAATTAGTGCGTAATTTTGCATATTTGTTATCGATCACAGATCCCTGATTTGGCCAGCTTGTGCCTGTCAATAATCAGTTCTGTCTATACAAGACACGCTTCTGACCCTTCATTGTTAGCAAATCCATCTTCTCTCTCTCTCTCTCTCTCTCTCTCTCTCTCTCTCTCTCTCTCTCTCTCTCTCTCTCTCTCTCTCTCTCTCTCTCTCTCTCATAACGATGTGTTCTTTTCTTTCCTACCAAGAATATATTCCTGGTAGGGGGTTCGAACGCATACTTGGATGCCTTACTTTCTAATGGAGGATGGATAATTACGACTCATTTCACCATCAAAGTTACATTGTAGATATAACTCCCTCCCCGCATTAATATGTTGGTACCCGCCATTTACTTGTTTCTTATGAAAAAATTCCCATTTCAGGATTATTTTTTCCTTTTTGCTTTTACTACGGTAGAATCGATTTATATGACCACCAAGCATTTATTCCAATCAGTCCTGTCCAGCCAAGAGACTACATCATCTTTTTGTCTTTTTGTGCATCACATTATTTTACAGTAAAGAATACTGTTCAGGTGTAAATAGTACAAAATATATTTTATTCATTGGTAGGGTTCTGCAGGAATAATTATATTGAGGAGAATATTCATTACTATTTTATATATATATATATATATATATATATATATATATATATATATATATATATATATATATATATATATATATATATATACATATATACATATATATATATATATATATATATATATAGATAGATAGATAGATAGATATAGATATAGATATATATATAGATATATATATATACAGGAAAATATTTCCTGCTTAGCCATTGAGATAGTTGCATTCTTCTAATGGTTGATGATTCTCCGATAAATAGAAGTGTATGTGTTTGTGAATGTGTGTAAGAGAGAGAGAGAGAGAGAGAGAGAGGGGGGGGGGTGCACATTGGTTGAAGGGTACTTTACAATGCTTTCATACGTGAATAGATTTGCTTATCGAATGAAACTGGTGTAATCGTTAGCAAATTATCGAATTGGATTTGCATGACAAATCTGATTTTCACGATCTCCATATTGATCTTCGTGCGTAGGGGAGCAAATGCATAAATAATATAAATGATGGAAAGATATTGAATTACCAAACCAGGATGGATAATGCAAACGGAGAGTTTTCAATAGAACCTCAGGATGAAATCAATAGACCCTTGATTCCAGATATTTATAAAGTTCACAGTACTATCTTACAAAATCCCTAACTACACCCAAATTACAGAGGCCTAAACGCGGTTGAGTGACCCACAGGGTCTTCTCTTCCAATATATTTGTGATTAGTTATTTTCAAGATGTTAGAAACTGCCATCAAAACTGTTAACAAAACTACAAAGATAGGTTTTTTCCAGTTTTTAGGTCAGTTTAGCTGATTGTGTGGCTTACTGGCTATCGATGTATCTAACAGACACGAGCTAACTACAGAACTAGAAGTTTAAACATCCACTCCTCATTGGGCACGGAAAAATGTTTATTTGCTTTTTGAAAATTCCCCTCCCACTAAGTTTTTATCGAGAGGGTTCAATTAAAAATGTGAGATTATGCTAGATTGGTTATTTAGTCTGCCTGTCAGTATTCACACATTTCTTCTTTTATAATCACTGACCAATAAAAGGTGGAAGTGATAACGCTCTTTAAGTAACCCTTACCTAATCGGTTTAATTGATTACCCTAACACAACATTCTGCCAAAAGACATTGGTTACGTTGGTTGACTAACCTAACCTGTCTCTCATATTATCTATCCTTTTGTAAGAAATATCTGAGGTTCGTCTCGATTCAGATGAAACCGGTGGTTATCGTTGATTGTTATTGTTGAAGGCAATAAGGTATTACTTATTACCCCGCACCACCAAATTAAGGGAAATTAAGGACATTATTTTGATTACGTGAAAAAAAAGTAATTTTAAGCTCAAGTAAAATCAAGTATTCTAAATGCTGATTTGTGAATAAGACGGGTAGAATTAAATTTGACTCAGCGTGGTGTTCTTGCTTGCAAGCCATGGATGTGAAAAACATCGCAACTTTGGACCAGAGTTTAAGGGGTTCCCATTGATGTCTTCAGATCACATATGGATAAATAACATGGAGGCACTTCGCTGTGGGGCAACGGTTGTCGAGCTAGTCTAATCATTGGGTTCACCACTATTGTTCCTCTGTGTCAGAATTAGGTTGACTTCATATATATATATATATATATATATATGTGTGTGTGTGTGTGTGTGTGTGTGTGTGCGTATTCGTATGCGTATGTGTATTGTAATCGTCGAAGTTCAATATTCGGTTAATAATACCGAACTGAGCATATACCTGTCAAAATGACAGACTTATTTATGTGTTTATTGGTGCTGGGGGAAATAAAGCTACCTTATTATGTCATTTATTTTTAATAATTCCTGTATTCTGATTTTGATTTGTTTGCTCAACTCAACCTGTTTTTAATGGTAACCGGATGTAAACTGTCAAGACAAGTTGTTATGCACAAAAGTCAACATTGATACATTATTTATACATTATATTATATACTTAAATATACAGTTTTTTTTTAGTCACAGGAAGAAACTAATTTTATTGAAAAATAATTTATTTCACTACAAAACAAGATTGAGCATTATCTTATTTTTTGAAATTAGGAAAATTGAATGGAAAAATTTGACAAATCCTTTCGAAAAGTATTTGGCCATAATATTTTTAGTTTGTCCCAATTTAAATTTCTAGCTAATTTTAATATGTTGCAGTTGTATTTCAAATGGATTCTTGTGTCTGTATCTGTGTGTATTGAGACTATCGCGATATTTTATACATGATCATTACTAGTTAGAAAAATGCTCTATCGGACGGTGGGAAAACGGAATCGGGAAAGAAAAGAGGTTTAATAATTAATTCTTTATCACTCCCGTCCTTTCTTCAATCTTTTTTTCGTTTGTGTTTACAATATGGAGACAGCAGTGTCTATTGTGGTTAATCATTAGTTGTGTCTATCTAGTCTTTTCCCGTCTATTCCACTCTATTTCTTTTTCTTTTTTCACCTAGACGATGGAAAACTAGAGAGAAGTAACGTGACTGTAATTGTCACCAACGTAGTCGATCGCCTATCAATCTAAAGAAGATTATTGACTAAACGTCCAGAAAACTGAAAAGCGACTCACTACTGTATTGTAAACTGAGATATATTCTCCGACTAAATTTGCATAATTTAGATTTATTCTGTAAGTTTAATGCCCGAAAAGAACCATAAACTTATTTCAGAAATTGACACTTCCCTCAATAAAACTTGCCGAAAATCTTACAGGAATTCATGACTGAATAAATTATTATTATCAAATTTAATTCTGAATATATACAATTGCTTTCTCTCAATTAGCAAAGACCACTTTACGGAACTAATTAGGTAAAAACACGACAAAAAAGACTCAAAACTAGAAATGCCAAGTGGAAGTGGAGATATAAAGATTTCCATTGTGGACGTTCATGTCCATACATCTAATGAGCATTTATGCAAATCTTTTCTGTGTTTGTTTGTTGGAGGGACGCTCTGATTGGTTAATTTTCCTGTCTGCGTTCATTTAATGAATCTTATTCAGATAGGTTCAAACTTGCACGAATGCCGAACATTAGCATTTATTATCCTTTCATAGCTGGACTACCCTTGGACATATTCTAGTAATATATATCAACTCTTCACCCCTTACTGACGATTGAGACTTTTATCGGCTAAATGGGGAACAAAATCGGCTAGATCTAGTTGAAAACAGCTGATTTGGCATCCCTGCATTTAGTGCTCTGAGTTATGGTTGAAGCAATGACGTTAACTTGATAATAACTTTTGTTGAACTCAGAAAATTTAATAGAATTTCTGTTATCTTGTAAATACCTTCATCGTGAGTTACTTTTTCAATGACACCGAGTCACAAAAATAGCTTATAAATTTGATAGATATGGAGTGTTAGGGGATGCTTTGCTACAAATTTAGTATGATGCATTGTTGTTGAACACAAAGCCGAATTACACGTAACTTTACAGACACAGTTTTAATGACAATGCAAATGTTTCTGTCATCAAAAATGAAAGATTCTCTAATTCATAAACCTTACCAAGGGTTATACTGTTGGCAATGGAGAAGTTTTTTGAAGTTAGGTGGCACTTTGGGTTATATTTGAATATGTCAGATAATCGGTAGAAATGTGTCAGTGGCTCAAGCATTAACATTTTCTCCCTAAACAATGGTTAAAGTTAACAGAACCTTTTCAAAGCATTGAACCTGTCGCACACATCGATTCAACTAATGAAATTTTAAAAAATAGGAACTGCAGAGCAAGAAATGTCCAGTCTCTCAAAAATAAAGAATCTCCCCTCCTCCCAATCCACAATATCTTTTCGTTTCTTCAGAGAATTTTAAGTCAGAACTTTTTCGTCTATGAACACGATAGTAAGGATTATATCATGAATTCTTTTTCTTCGTATTTTTGAAACATTGTTTTACGATAAAAATATTTCGGGGCTGAATTTTAGAAATATTATTCTTTCTTCCGAAAAACATTTCAAAAGCTACAATCATAGAATAAACTCTCTCTCTCTCTCTCTTTCTCTTTCTCTCTCTCTCTCTCTCTCTCTCTCTCTCTCTCTCTATATATATATATATATATATATATATATATATATATATATATATATATATATATATATGTTATAATTTTTTTAACTTTATTTGGAATCACCCCCGTTATTACACGGAGAATGAGTCACTTAGCCCAGACAGCGTAAATAGAAAAATTATTGGCAAATAGGGTAGCTGCTTCAACGTAGCGTCGCTCTTCCCATTGAGTTAAACAATCTGATGGAAAGTTGGAGGTCCAAATAACTGCTTTATCACCACGTTTCTGTTTTGTTCATTTGCTGTCAATGTCTGAACCGTTGTTTCTCAATATGAAAATTTAATCCGACAAAACATTCATGAATGCTGCCTTTTTATTGGTCGTTGGTTTGATTCCTGCAGTAAATCTGTTTTCTTCAAAATGGGTTTTTAGATATATTTGATCGATTCCATTGATAGAGTTTAGGCCAAGTAACTCTACGTAAAAACGGGATGTTTATTCAAATAGAGTTTCATGATATCATGCATTGATAGTTTGATTACAAAAAGGTTTTTAAAACAGTTTATGTAGAAAAATAATCACATAATTCCGGTTAGGAAAATACGTATCAATTACTTGATATAATTGTAAAAAGTTTAAAAAAGAACTCCGAACCTGAATACTTCGACATGAAATAGATGGAAAATATTAGTGCAGTGGCAAATTGATCAATTTTTCTTAACAAAGTTTAGTTATATGTAGGAATATGCCACTAATAATATATTTCGTCTTTTTTACAATATTTTGAAATGAAAAATACGAAAAATTATTAATGCAGTGGCAAAATTTTACAATCTCATTTTACAAAGTGTAATTTTGCTATTGTATCAAAATATTTTTGTTTTTGTTATGTAAGAATATTCTGAAAATGAACAAAAATTGTTGATGCTATGGCATGTAATAGCTATTTACTGAGGCAATCTATACATAATTCATAATTCATTTTTTACAGAATTGGAAAATGAAGAAATAAGCCCCGGGTGGGATTTGAACCCACTTTCCGATTCTCAATGTTGTTTTTCTCACTACCGTAAATGGTGTTCGGTGACTAGCTGATGCCCTTCGGAAATTTCTCTTCTCCCAGGACAGAGGATTTCATTGGCTTCATTTTGCAGAGAGAAAAAATGCTATTATCGCAGTTTCGTTACTTCGTTCGGGCTGTTTTTGCAACTCGCCGTTTTTTTCTTTAATTTTTCCAGTGAATACTAGATACTGTATCTGTGTATTGTTTGTAATGTTACCAAATGTTATATGCACAGTAAGTATCGTGAATAATCTCTCACTTCCTTTACAAATACTGCCACTTGTCTTGAAATTTCGTCGTCAATTCCCCTTTTTCATGACATTATGTATTTCTTTTCGAATAATGTGTTTGATTTTGTGGGAGAAAAGAATATCACATTTTTTTCCTCAAAATTTTCGGAGTCAACTAATCACTTTCAAACTCCTTTTCAACACGAAGTTCTATTGCGTGGATTTGCAATCTCAGGTACACCGATAATCTAAAAGTAGTATTTATATTTGCCATTAAAAAACATTATTTTATAAAGCCTGGTAATATTTTTTTGTTTCATAACTTCCTTTTTCAATTCTCTCAAAAACCTTTCTTTATATAAGTAAGCCAATCAAAAGGCCTTAAAAATAGCCAAAGTTGCCAATTGTTCAAGATACGAAAAACAACCGAAAAGTTCTGGGAAATTATGGCACAAAATTCCTTTCTAAATAAAGAAAGTTCGTAAAAAAAGAGATTCTTCATTCACTATTAAAGCAATTTGCAGAGTAATGTGGAATGGCAAGCGAGAGAGAGAAATAGTTGGATAAAATTACGTGTGAACGGATGGATCAATTTGATCTAAGTAACGAATTTTTTAATAGTCCCACATAGATGCTAGATATTCAATACCTATAAAGTCGGCTCACATATGAACTTCAGCGAGACGAAGATCATGTGCAACAACCATATCAGAGATAAAAGCACTAAGATCAAAATTGAGGACACAAAACTGGAGAAAAGTCCCTACATCTACCTAGAACAACGAATCTCCATGAGACCCCCAAAGGAAGAAAGAATCAAGCGAAGAATTACACTACGATGGCAACCAATGGACATCACATCTCACGACATGGATCCCCTGAGATCACATGCACAACTGAGGCTGGTAGAATATTAGATGGAGAGACGAGCTAGACAAATTGAGAAAGTGCTGACTCTGTGACACCCATGATAGAGAAGTGTGGCGAATCCTAAGGCAGGTCTATGGCCAACGACGAACATCAAAAGACATGATGATGATGATGATGATGATGATGATGATGATGATGATGATGATGATTCGGCCTTCAAATTCCCAAGTCTCACCAGGGCTCAGCAGTTGACTACAGCCACAAAATGCCAACAAGCAACGAACAATGGATAGATAAATAGATATGAATATAATTGCATGTACAAACAAACAAATCAATATATGTATACAGTTTGAAATAGAGGGATAGATGTGACGCGAGATATGAACTGGAGCTGATGAATAGAATTCACTTTGTACTTTACGGCGATTCATAATTTATCCTAATATATCTTCAACTTAAAGACCTAGGAAATGACAGTAACATTAAATTGAATGGAACATTGCCACGAATTGTTATATTGAATACTTGTCACAATAGCAGATGCATAAAATAATTAAACTCTGCCCACAATAGCCATGGAATACATTTATTTCTTTCCCCACTGATCGAGTGAATGACTCTTTGTCCAATTCAATGCATCTATTATCAACATTCCCTTTGAAGGTTTTGCATCTCTATCAAGCAAATATGCTATTGTGATTAGAAGGGCAGCCTGACCGAACTTTTCCTATCTTTACCGCACGGAACCATATTTCCTCTTTCATGAATAGAGTTATGCAACTGACGAAACTATAAGACTTCACAGGCATAATATAAGATGAATGAAAGCATTAGGAATCGTCAGATAAGAGTTTGAAGTGAACGCTAGGTGCCTTACTGTTTTACTTTCTCTGTTGGAGAATTATCTCCAGTTGAATTAATATGTTTCGCAAAATAAAAAGGTGCAAATAAAACGCTTTCCAGATCGGCGTTCGTATTCAAACCTGGAATTTGCTGGAATCAGGTTTTAGAAATAGCTTAGGATTAAAAGGAATTCCATTTATTGTTCCATGGTTTACTTCCAATAAATCCAGCTCTGTTCTTGAGTGCATATATTTCCATCCACCGCTGTTTACTTTATGTTGTATTATATGTTATATCAATATTCCTCCTAATTAATGATAATGTCCCCTCCTCGTTGACAAAATATTTCGTCACCAGCATGCTATGATGGATGACTCAGGACCCTGCACATAAACTGTACATTTTTGTATATAAGATGAACTTTGTCCAGCGTCCCACGTGGAGAAGGTCAGATTTAAGGTTGGGGTTTGGATCCACAAATATCTTCCACTAGGGTTCAGAACAGGCTTGAAAAATTCCTCTGATCTTATTATCCTCATATATTCGTGCTAAATTCGGTTTGAATTCTCTATACTGAAACGTACAATACGCCACAAAACAAGACAATTACAATATTCGATGGACTGGGGTAATCGTCACTGTGATCTCTTACTACTTAAAAATGAAATTGAATTTTTGTTTTAATCGTTCCTAATCGGATCCAGAAAGTTTTTGTGGATTTATCTCTTTTCTTATTGGGTAGAAACATTTGTTTAGCTCCGATTGAATTCAAAAAAATATAAGCTGTGATCGGACTTATTCGTGAATTCTGAGTCTGAACTAAAAGTAGCTTTATATTGTCTCTTGCAATGGTCAACACGAATTTTCTTCCTATATTTACTCGGCGATATCTCACCACCAGCTGAACGTAAGGAAGGAGCCTAGCAAACCAAGGATCCCTCGTTCTTTTCTATGGAGGCCTATTTTGAGGTTAATAAATAGTGAACAATACGAACTAGCTTCCTTTTTGCCAAAAGGTAAGTCAGTTAACAAACTCAAAGCATCACAAAGTGTTTGCATTACCAAGTGCGTTCATCTATCACTGTTGCCGAGTTTTAGAAGTAATATCCGTTTACAAAAATACGGCCTGTCTATGATCAGATAAGGAAAAGCATTTCGGGTTAGTGAAATAGTTGATCAGTAGGTGCCATGGTCAAAGAGCAAGAATATGAAAGCGTCATCGAAAATAATACATCAGTAATTGGTAATGCAGGGATAATTATTAGATAATGATTTAAGAAGATGTTGCTGGAAAACTTCTCTATAACGTTCAAGAAATCTTAGTGAAAAGATTTTTTTCCAAACGAATAAATAAATATTTTCCCTTTTTCTTGTGGAGAAAACATAAAAAAAATTGCTGGTTATTTTTTTTTAATCCCATGATTGTCTGATGTTTTGCTCGAATTTCTAAGCCGAGATGTTTCCACTTTAAAATATTTCATTTTCAAAAGGAATCCAGTCGTTTTGCTGTCTTTATCATAAATTTCAGCCTATCTTCCAAGAGAATGTGAAAGTTGTACAGTTTGGTGTGTGAAAGCGATGTTAAAGCTCATTTGTCATATGAAAGTTGTTGGTACATCCTCAGGGTCAGATAGAGCAGGGATTTACATCGATTCGGTCACCAGGGAAATCAGCATCATAAGGAAATTCTGAAATTCCTTACAGAAGACAACACCGGAGGGGATAGGTAAAGTAATGAGGACAACACAAACGTGCATCAGTATATATATATTTAATTTTTTTTAAATATATATATATATATATGTATATATATATATATATATATATATATATATATATATATATATATATATATATATATATATATATACTAATTCCCCATTAACGTCGTGAATAGGTTCCTGAGAACTGAAACTTTAAATGTAACGACGTTGAGCTAAACCGATGTTACTAAACACACCACTGTATAATCAAGGGGTTATTCAACTTATCGTTTTGTTGGGAGTATGCAACTTACTTATGTCGAGTTAAATATTCATTTCATTCACGATTCTGCCAACTACATTTGATATAATCGTATATTTTTCTCAATGTATTTATAGTTGTAAATGACGTTGAATGAAACGACAATTATCGGGGCGAATTGGCGTCTTTGTATATATATGCGTGTGTGTGTGTGTGTGTGTGTGTGTGTAAAGGGAGAGGGAGAGTGATTGAGAGATCAAGGGAGAGAAAGAGAGATAGGATGGAAGGGAGGGAACAATATGCAGTGTTTTCAATTACTTCCTCCTTCCGTGAATCATTCGAGAATCCCAATCCCCGTTTTCACTTACAATTTTCCTACAGATCTGTTCTTTGGTCCAACTTGGATGTGTTTTGCACTTCGTACATTTGCTGTGTCGTATACATAAGCTCTCAAAGAAATGCTTGAATTGTAAACATGAAAAAAATCACTTACCATAACTCTTACGTTTAAATGATCCCCACACTGAGATGCTACTGTTTGTGGGTTTCCTAGCCACCCCACAAACGGTAGCAGCAAAAGTCCACACGAAATTCGAGTGCTATTCGAATTCGACATATTTTCGATAGAAATATATATATATATATATATATATATATATATATATATATATATATATATATGTATATATATATATATATATTGCAGCGAGAAGATAGCTTTTGTATTGTGCTTCTTCCTAAGTAGTTTATCATGGCTTTCCTACTTAATTTTACTTCGTATTTTCTGTTTCAGATAAATAATTCTCTTTCTCAATTCACCAAATTCTTGTGTTTCAGTAGACAATCGAAACTGAACAAATAGAAACCTCCATGACTACAAGATACTTTGATAAATAAAAACGTGATCGAATCATATTCTTGGAAAAAGAATCTTTTCAAATCTGAATGAAATTGATATTAGAAATTATTTAGGTTATTGAAGCACCCGTGGAAATCGAACTCACTCTATAAGCAAATGGTCGACTAAAACAGTCCTCCAGGGAATGGAATTTATTCTAAAAGAATACTTGAAAGATAGGAAATTTCCCCAAAATCATTTTTTTTTTTGAATATCACAAATCTGTAACCCAGGGGCAAACTTTGAAATCGGGTTTCGGGTTATCATAATGGGAGAGGAGCATAAATTTAAAATAATAAACAAAACTCATTAGAGAATAAGACAGTGGAAGGGATCAGTGCATATACCATACTCAAATTTTTCAAGTATTGAAGCCTATAGAATTTGGGGGCCACAGATAATTCTACGAGACAAGTAAAGAAAATCACTTGATGAAAACCAGAAAACTTATGTTCAGTATCAACCTTTGTATCTTCCAGAATCTCCACAGTGTCCTGGATGTAAATGTCAGAATATTTTGTCTAAATCTCTATTATTCTGTCTTTACGCAAAGGTCAAAGTATCTTACCTTATTTGCAATAAATATGATGGGTAGGATGGGCATCAGGTACATGGAGTTGAATTTCTACAAAATTTCTACACATCACTTTACTTCTTTGCTAAAGTATATATAATTTGATTTGGGGACAAGTTAAGATCAAATTTACAACTAAGTATCTACAAAATAATAATCTACGAATTTACTCCTAATGATTCACTAACAAAGAGAGGATCAACTTTATTAATTGTCTTTTGGCACAGTGAGGAACAAATTACTACTAATTACTTACAAGTTCAAGTTGCTGATCCAAGTGATGCTGTTTCGGAAGATTTCATTCTTTCCTGATATTCCAAGTTGCAAAGTTTCTTCCCAAGGCTCGTCAGGACAGATCCAAGCGTCCCAATAGAATCGGACACTAGTGTCCTGGCTTAGTTTGCGTGATTCATTCTAATTCCAAGGTTCTATCAAAGTATACTTTGCCATTCTCCATGACTTCTTCTTCTTCTTCTTCTTCTTCTTCTTCTTCTTCTTCTTCTTCTTCTTCTTCTTGTAGTAGTAAAGAAAAAACTATTTATTTGATTCGTATATTAGCGTGTATAGAATACTTTGTCAGAGCACAACATTTTTTCGTAACTTCTCGTGAAGTGAGAAAAGTGTACGAGCAAAATACTTCATGTGAGTATATGAACATACCTATATTATGTTTATGCATATGTTGAGCATGCCCTGCACAGGACATAACTATGTTCTTCATAAAACAAACCCAAATTCACAGGTAGCTATTGATGCATTTAAATGGGCTGTTTACTGTTTTGCATCAAAAAGAAAATGTCGAGAGTTAGCTTCGGCTTTCTCCAAAGTCATAAAAATCCTGTTCGAACAAAATAATGAACAATTTGTAATTCTTCACACGAATACGATAATATGGAGACGCTTTCCGGATTGCAATGTACTACAAATGTCTTCCTTCTTGCTTTCGTAAAGTTTCGATTCAATCATATTCATTTTCATTACCCATCTCGTTAACTTCATTTCCGAAGTTGAATTAACGTACATATTATTTATACTTCGGAATTTATATTACCGACCAATGGCACCGATAGGAAATATGCTAGTACGTTGCTTCAAGCTCCCGGAACTTTCTGTGTTGCTCTCAGTAATAAGTTCCCTGTGCTATTTTTTGTTTAATTCTAAGGAAACACTAGAAGTGAATCTGGAGTTTACTTAACCCTCACTTGTGTATGCTATAAGCGATATGTTGTTTGAAAACATAAGGGAAATGTACTTCATTTTTTTTTTTTTTAAACTTGGAACTTGGAAAATTGCTTCCATATGAACTTACTTAACTGAACATCGGTCGGTTGGTGTTCAAACAATTCCCTTCTTCTGCTCTATTGACACAGTAACAACATATTGTGTGCAAGATATCCACTAGTATAGACTTGAGAAGGGGTATAAATGGTGCATTTCTCCCTCTCCTGGATCAGGCATAGTCGCCGAAGGCGGAGGTTGGAATTTACAGCCTTATTGTGAATGAAGCATAATTGTGCAATACAATTGTTTTACATGACCTCAACTTAATGTAGCCGTGTAAAAAAATGTAATATTATCGATGGTGCTTTCTCTATCGGGTCGCCCTGGGATCATGCAAATGGTCAAGTGCACCATCTGACATCTAGGTAATGCATTGTTTGTTACTTGCTTTCACTGCATAGTCTGGCTAATGCAGCACTATCCCCACATATGCAATGCCTGTCGCGTAGGGTTGCCATTAGGGTATATTACCAAATAATTTTTTGCCCATGCTCTGAAAATATATGACCTCCACCCCACAACGCACAAAAATTGACAGCTGACGACCGGGCCATTAGCAATTAAAAATGTATATATCAGGAAGATCCAAAACGAAGGTAAACATAAAAAGATCAAAGTAGCCATCAACATCTGAAACTAATCAAAATTTTGATATTTATTGACATTCAAAGATGTACGGTGAGCAATTTCTTTCAAATGTCGCTTGGTTAGGATATTGAATTGCCGTATGACAACAGCTATCCTATGGCGTTGCTAAGAATGACCATGGGCCCAAGATGGAACGTTATACCACATACAGTTTATTTCCCAGTTTTGTCGCCACCAGAATCCTTTCATATACACTTTTAGACCGAAGAGAGCGCAAGAGATCATAATTAGGCCTCGGGCAGCTTTCAATATCGGGAACGAAACGAAAGTCTGTCTCTTCCATCTTAATGACTTCTGTCACAGCAGACAAAGAAATAGACAAAGTAACAAAACAGCAAAGAATGAAAACAAGGAATTCTTCCTTTTCAGCAAGAGGAAACTGGAAAAAAAGAACGAAAGAAGTACTAATATGTTTTTTGCTGAAATTAAAATTATATTTAAAATACTTTTCTTTTCGTTAGAAGGTATAAATGTACTGAAATGTGCAATGAACATTTGTTGTAGTGAGGTCTGAACTTTAATTTTCAAAAGAACTATGGACAATATTAAAGAAGAATTACAGAAATTTACACCCCTATTATATTTTTTTGGTTAGTTTTTTCTACAAGATAAGTAATTTCATATCAGTTAGCGGTGAGTCCTCGTTTCCTATATTTTATCAGCAGTGTTTACCATTTGTTTTGTCTCTTGTTAGTTGAATTGTTTTCATTTTAATGTTTTTCTGCTGTGATCGGCATAAGGACGTGGTGAAATTAGTATTTCACTGAAAATGCGCTTGTGGTCTTCACTGAAACGTAATTTAATTGGTTACACCAGGATTTGTCAGAAGTTGAAAGTATCCGTATCTCAAAAAGACATGTCAGTGGAGGACGTTGAATTGCATGCGCTTTTGTGTACAAAGATAGGGTGGTTAGTCCTTGTGGAGCAAGATTTTCGTTTTGAGCTAAATAGTATTGTGCTCTTTATTTCTTCCCAACAATACTGTATTTTGTATGCATATTGTTCTTTTTTTCATACTGCATATGTACTTGTTGAGAGGATTGTTTTGCTGTTGACCATGTGAAAACATTTCTCTCGTTGATTGTTATCGACTGCGTTAAAAAAGAAATGGAATAAGAGGCTCCATTTGTATAGATGCGGACATATTGAACGGATGACTCAGGTTTGAGCAAATATGAAGGATCTATAAAACGTATGCAATTAAACTGTTACACGCAATGCTATGAAGGATGAAGATATGTAAACGTAGACATTGGTTATTTTT
The DNA here is from genome assembly GCA_963457665.1 of Thysanoteuthis rhombus. Lineage (NCBI taxonomy): Eukaryota > Metazoa > Mollusca > Cephalopoda > Oegopsida > Thysanoteuthidae > Thysanoteuthis > Thysanoteuthis major. Next base: position 36,308,593 of record OY735216.1, read on the forward strand.
TCTTTGTTTGCAACAGACGTGTGTTGTGAAAAACGTGTATACATCAAACAAAGGAGAGGAAAACATTACTTTACCAGAAACTCCCTTACGGAGAGTTTTGGTTTGCCTAATTCGAAAGTCTCTCTCTCTCTCTCTCTCTCTCTCTCTCTCTCTCTCTCTCTCTCTCTCTCTCTCTCTCACACACACACACACACACACACACACACACACACACAAACACATATTGGTGACTCTTTAAACAAAGACGCAATGAAAAGTTTGAGGAAGAGGAGAGAAATTTGGATAGTAGTTGTCACCTGAAGCGTGCACACATCTATGCCGGCTGGTGAAAGAGAGTGGGAAGAGAACAAGTCATTAGCTTAGATGGGATGGAAGACTGAGTGACCAAGCATCAATGATAGTAGGCGGTTGAATCATCAGCAGCAGCAGCAGTCGTCTTCTAGCGTCAGTAGCTGGACAGAGACCTTTCCGATATTCGCCTGGCCTCTCTGTCATGGACGTCGTGGGGCCAAAACTGTCTGAATTCGTCAGGCCATCTTATAATTTGCCGGCCAAGTTACGCATATGATCTCTGGGCATCCACGTTGTTATAAACTGGCCGGAGAGGAGAAATATTTGTCCATTGGTTGTTTGACATTTTTGCAACATGGAGCTGAAAAAAATGTGAGCTGACCTTTCCATTTGAAATTATTTACACTGTATACTGTATATATTAGAGACCTCAACTTTCCTCACCTCATTATCTTTTGGGTCTCTGTAAACAACCCTTACTATCAGTACCTATGCTACGGGGTTTGTTTTGTTTTGACCAAGAAGCTCTTTCCTTCGATACTTATCCTTCAACTTTGTTGAGGAAATATCTATTCGATATTGTTTCTTCCCGTGAGATTTGAACTTATCAATTGTTGTCTGACTTTTTCGCATGTTGCTTCATCTTTGGTTTGTTTTTTTTTTTTTTTTGCAAATTGGATGCACATCGTTATACAACACTGAGACTTTTTTCTTCTTTTATCATTAAACTAATTTGAATTCATTTTCAGACCACCTATTTCAAACTAGAGATCAAGAGACAGCATATCTCTATTAAGATTTTTCGTTGATTGCAATTATATTGTTTTTGATTTTCCAAGTTTTTTGGGAGGGGGATTTTCAACTGTTTTTAGTCTTAAAACAGAGTCAACATCGGTTTGTATCTTGATATTAAAATTAACTATTTCCTGAATTCACCAAGTCAGATTCGATTGGAAAATGTGTGCATTGTTTAAGGATTAAGACAAACATATGTTTGGGGGTTGATGGGCGTCAACCAACTTTTTTGACAGTACTGTAAGATAAAAAAGGCTCTGTAAGCGCAAAAATGTTGATAATATTTCAAATACAGTGAATCAAATATGCATACATGCACACTAACATATTCATACAAAGATGCACAAATATTTACAAAGATATATATACAAACACACACACGCATATATATATATATATATATATATATATATATATATATATATATATATATATATATGTATATATATGTACATAAACCTTTGTAGACAGAGGACTATCTTGAAGAGTTCCCAACAAAATGAAAGCTTAATACGATTAACAAAGCGACTCGCTTTTAATTTGATTAAACTTTCATATTGGTTATGCGTTTGATTGCTTTGAACACAAAACTCTTAAAAATAGATTTTAAATTATTTTCTTTATCATTCCAATCGTCAAAAGAAAAACATTAACAAATTGACGAAATGGTGTGGGCTTTGAACATTTGATGCAATTAGATACCAGCGAGTCAGTGACGGTATTCGGTTGTCTTGAAGACCCTTGAGTAAAATATGCGTACCATTCCAACTGAGCTCAGTTCTTAGGTAAAATTGTTAAGAAGAAAAACAAAACGGTAGAGTACAAAAAAATAACTCTGCAATATCGAATAACTCTTTCATAAACATACATAATGTTTTTATACTCTAAAGCAATAAAACAATGCTACTTATTTCACACCAAATCGAAAACGAGTAAATTACATGGCATCGTCTCGGTCTAGGTATTTAATTCTTGCGCTGTCTGAATCTGCCAGATCAAGCGTTTTCATTATTCATTCTTGACTAGTTTTTGCTATATCTTATCTTTGTATCTTTTACTTTCTATATGCTGCTTACATTATGGTCGTAGAATGTAAAACCAAGATGAGCGTTACGGTCAAAAAAAATAATCTGAAAAAAGAAGTAAAAAATAATGAAATAAAAGAAAAGCGTCCAAAAGTGATTTGCATTCTTGAATAGGATATTTGCAATTCGTTTTTACGTACTACGCTAGGGCTATATAGTGAAACGCAATTTTTGTTCCTGAGTGATGAGCTTCATCTTCAGATTCCTTCTGCGTGAAAAAATAGAAAGTTGGTATTATTTCCTTTAAACTTTTTTGTGGCCGGTAAAACGATAATCATATGTTTAGTTTTTCTTGCTCCATGTGATAAAAACTCTATAAATGTCACATCGTTATCACTTATTGACCTCTGTAGGGTATTGATGCTACCACTGCAAATAAAATTAGTTTTAATGGAACAATCTATTACAGCTCTCTGTAAGGCGTATAGGCTTTCATGTAACTTCCCTCTGCTTTCTGAGGCAAAATAGATAAATAAGAAATATCAATGCTTTGACCACAAAACTCAGGTCGGAAGGGAATAAAAGCCATATCCTATATTTTTTTGAGATAATCAACAATACATTTTTTGTGTTCATTAAATTGTTTTGTGGTCAAAACAATCAAACACATAACCAATATGAAAGTTTAATCAAATTAAAAGCGAGTCACTTTGTTAATCATCTTATAAACGGACAATGTAAATGTGGAAACAAAACGTTGCACAGAGTAATATTCTAATTTCAAAAATAAAAGTTCAAAACCTGGTGCCTCATTCTACGTACATTTCTCATATCAAAATTTTTTTACGCTAAATTTCAGGCAGTTATTTTGAGTGAAGAAATTATATAAAAATCCTCGAATCAAATATCAACTGGAAAGTCTAAGATTGATTAAACCTTCGTCTTATCCAAACAGTGAGTGGAAACTCCATCGATCTACCTGTCTTCACCGACCTAATCGTTGTCCATTCAACATTGAACCATCCTCTCTGTGGAAAGCATAATAAGTTCATAATACAAGAGCGAGTTTGCTATAGCAAAGTAAGAACTTAGCTTAATTCAATCCGACAGGCGTAGAGGCGTACGGAAGCAAAGCATGTTGATAAACCCGAAGAATTATGTTTATCAGGTGTTGTAGACTAAATACGAAAAGTCGGCTTCCGCTTATTGAGTATAGCCCGCTTGTTCTGATCAATGTAAAATGTTATTGAAGTGTTCTGGTACTTCAATTACGTCTTCTTCACACCTCACGCTTTTTCTGCCGCACGAACTCATCAAAGTTTTCAATCTGTTTCTGATGGCAGGAGATGTTGGAGTGGAGGTGCTGAACGTCCACCATCACTTACATAAAGACATCGATTGTTCTCCTAGCGAGTTACTTGCCGACTTCGGATTCTGTTGATGTTGAAGAATTTAGACAAGTCAAGACAAACGATGTGGAGGTTTACGTATGGATTGGGCTGAAGCGAGAGAATGAAAGCCACAGCCTGGAAGAACTTTGATTTACAAGGGTAATGAACACTCTGTTCCTTTCAATGTACAACTCGTTCACTTTATCTGCAAACTTTCCGATAATCCCTATTAATTCGGCTATATATGAATGTGTCTGTCTATAGTAACTATATATATATATATTTATATATATATATTGTGTATCCACAGACAGCTGTTTCTTAGTATTACAACTCTTCAGTGTGTCTATATATGTGTGTAAGTATATCTATAGACTATCAATTATCCCATGCAGTACCACGAGACAGATTCGAAACCTTAGCTTCAGACCCAGAAGCTGGTATCTTCCCTGAACTCTACGGAACTGGGCCGTCAGTGAGGTTGAATTTAAGTGATATATTCAATTATCGTATATATTCGTCATCCATCAGAGTGCCCTATTCTGTGTCAGATGAGCATTACATAAGCTTACAATGAACGCGTTACCTCACTTGGAGAGTGCTCGACCCTACGTTAATTATTGTCTCATCCACATATATAAGCATTCAAATTTCTAATAATTAAATTTTTAACATGATTTTTAAGATGAAAATACACACGTGAACATAAATTTATAATGAATTTCGTCGAGTCTATATAGAGTTCGAGCAGATTATACACATTTTCCCACTCGGGGATTCGATACTTCACTATTTTTAAGCTGTGAATATTGTCTCCCGATTGCAAAGTTGCTTTTTCCTAAATTGACTCTAACCGCTGGTACTGGAAATGAACATACAACTAATCTGTTCATCGAGCCAAGCGCAAATATATACCTGTTTATGATGTTCACTTTTGCAATCTATATCGATATGAATGATGTCGAGCCAGTGACATCATCTCTCTATTTCTAAAACTGTTTATCCATTTGTGGATTTGATTTTTTCATTTTCTGTTTATGCACTCGAAAACCTGAGCACATTCACAGAGATGAATATATATGCCTCATTCTATACATATATAAGGAGACATACACACACGCACACAAACATACACACATGCATATATATACACCTAAGTAAATTTAGACAGCATTAAACTCCTTAATAAGAGCCAAATTTTTGCCCCCCTCCAAAAACATACACACTTCGACAAAAACATCCTAAACAGAGACCTTAACGACTTCTTTAGAAGAATAAAACTTAAAGACCACTCCGGCAAATCAAAAATGATAGACTTAAAGACCCCAACAAATCTTTCACCCCAAAAGATATGGACATTACTATTCAAATATTTGAACCAGCAGTTAGAGAAGCCAACATCAACAACTACAATCACCAATCCTTACCACATGACAACCTTACCACTAAAAACGAAAATTTCTTAACAAACTAAAAAACAATACAGTAGCAGGGGGCTATAGTCATTTGGGGTCTAGTTGAATACCTCTTAGAAACAAACACGCAAGTAAGCAACACTGAATTTTACAAGCAACCCCCTAAAGATCCCTTCAACAAATACATAAACATAATAACCCAATCCCTAACAAGAGTTATACAACAAAAACAGGATAGATAAAAGAACACAGAATGTACTAAAACCAACTTCCTCAAAACCTCCAAGGTTGTACGTACTTCCCCAAATCCATTAACCAAATATGCTAGGTACACCAATTATCTCTTCCACGAACTGCTGCACTACCAAACTATCTAAATATATAGATCACCACATGTAACGCTTAGCAACACAAATTAAATCTTACATGCGAGATACGACTGACCTTTTAATCAAATTCAAACACATCACACAATCCCAGACAAAGCACTTCTAGTCTCTATGGACGTCAGATCTCGATATTCCAGCATTGAACACGACAGAAGCATTCTAGCCCTTAAAGATGCCCATAAACAATAGAACTATTAAAGAACCTAGAACTGAAACAATTATCACCCTTATGCAGCACATCTTAACACCTAATGGCTTTAATTTTAATAATAGACACTTCCTCCAAGTGAAAGGCAGCGCCATGGGCACAGTAGCGGCCCCGTCCTATGCCACAATCTTCATGGGTAAATTCGAAAAAACCCACATTTACCCGGATACATACAATGATTGCATCTTCTAGGGTAGATATATAGATGATATTTTTTTCATATACACCGGAGATAAAGCCAACTTAGAGAATTTCTTTACCCATATAAACTCTGAACACGATTCAATTGGGTTTGATTTTGTGACATCCACTGACTCAATAACCTTCCTAAACACCCACTTATGCACAGATAGTAACAGAAACTTTCAAACAACCTGTACATTAAACCGACAGACACCCGCAATTACCTCTACTCTAAGTCAGCCCATCCAACATCTAAGAAGAAGCCTACCCTTTTACAAACTTCTAAGAATAAAAATTTGCTCTACAGATGTTGAACTCAACAGACACAACCATAACCTATCACAACATTTCAGTAAACGATGATACTCTCTAGATGATAAAAAAGCCATATAAAAAAAAGCAACCAAGGAATAAAACCTTTACACTTTCCAACAATAACATAACACTTATGACAGCCTGCAACAACACCTTCTCGCCCTTAGCACACGTTATCAATAATAGATGGAATATCTTCACCCTCAAAACAGATCTTGGAAAAAATTTACAGATCCATGTGTCATTGCTTACTGCAGACTCAGCAATATCAAAGATATGATTAGCAGCAACAGTATAATAAACAATAAAGTCTCACACAACAATATCCCTAGAACCACTAAATTCAGTAAACCATACGACAAAAGAAATATTCTATATTGCAATCACCTTAAGTACACTAACACTTTCACTAGTTCTACCACTAAAGAGTGTTTCTACGAATACCAGAGCACTAATTGTCGTAGTAAAAACATTATATACCTTCTAGAATGTAATAGATACAATTTACAATACAGAAGCAAGTCCAAGTGGCTATTTAACATTAGATTCAACAACTGCTGAGATAGAATCAAATCATAAAACAATCTTAGTCCACTTTCCTTAGAACTACACTTTCGCACACCTGGTCAGAATTTCACCACAGACGTTAGCTTTACTATTATCAAAAAATAGAAAAAAATACTCCTACTGACTCGACTAAGATTCTAGAATGAAACGAGGATATGTGTATCAACAAAATCAAAACTCTCTACCCTAACGGACTTGACACCAAACATAAAAACCCCAATTACATAGATCTCTAAATCATAATCCCCCCACTAACAATAACCTCACAATTACATTTACCTCTTTTCAGATACATCTAATATTGAGACCTTGAAAGTCACTCAGACCCATAATAACTCTCACCTTGGTAAGGCATTCTACTTGAACAAATTAGACCCAACATATTTTCAATGATCTGTAGGGTTAATACTGATGAAATTCCTTAACCTCATCATCAACACAATCAAACACAAAACCACTTCTCTCCTACCCTGACACCCAATGTCCTTTCCAAAAACATACTACTGCTGCTCATACCACGGACTTCATCACAGACAGAATCAAGTCCAACACAACAAGATGAGCCGAGCAGATGTTCACAAAGCAATGCTCCTGATAATGGATCTATCTTCCACAGCAAACTTATAACCATTAAACGGTAAACACACTCACACACACACACATTACCGAAAAACATTACCAAAACATGTCTTGACCATCAATGAAAACATACGAATAAATAAACGTAGTTTCCATACACTTTCACTTCCGAGTATGTCTCACTTCCTATACTTCAATATATATATATATATATATATATATATATATATATATATATATATATATCGATAAGCCCTTGGTTCAATGATGAAAAAGCATATTTTCAGACGACAAATATTTTCATTATAATGTCGTTCCTTGTCAATATAATTAATTTAGTGATGGATATTATTCTTATAAATCGAACATCGTCCTGTGAAAATTACACACCAAAATTCTGTCGATAACTTTTTCAGTTTACTTACTTATTGATGTACTTTTATATATCTCTGAAATTTTGAGATGAGGTATTATTATTATTTCTAGTGACATTCGGACCATCCTCATCTTGGTTGTTTTTCATACAAAGTCTCACACAACAATATCCCTAGAACCACTAAATTCTGTAAACCATACGACAAAAGAAATATTCTATATATTGTAATCACCTGAAGTATACCGACACTTTCACTAGTTCTACCACTAAAGAGTGTTTCTACGAATACCAGACGAAGGCTGTAGAGTTTAACAGCCGAAACGTTGTATGAAAAACAACCAAGATGAGGATGGTCATACATTTTATATGTATATTTATATGCATATGATATGTTCATATAACTTATACCCTCTATTTAGGGTGTATATCAATGATCAAAATTATAATGATAATACTGGAAGACTAGGCAAGTAATTGAATTATTATGATTTGTAGTTGAAACATTTAAGTTGTTATTGACTAAAGGATTGTTCAGTTCACTCGATGAAAATTGGATTTTTTTCAGATCTACGACATTAACTCCATCAAACGACATATTTACTGTTTTGTTGTATTTTCAGGCATTTTCATAATTCAGACCTCCAAGATATCAGTCTCAGCAAAGAAATTTCTAGTTATTTAGTTACCTAAAGGTTCAATATCTGCTGAATACGGCTGATGAGTGAAAAATCCACAACCAAGATGTAACAATTTTCACCCTGTCAATAAAAACTATACGGTCTTGCGTTATCCTGACGGAGACTTTCATTGATTACTGCAATCATCTTTTCTAACTATCTGCAGCAATTGTTCGAATCAGTAATCTGTCAGCAGAAAAAATAAAGATTGATCCTGAGTAAGTATGTTATCGTTCTGCCGTCAGATGGTATTAAAAGTGTGTATGTGTGTGAGTATATGTGCTTATGTGCGTAGAACACTGGAAATGACTTGCATTTTTCAAGTAAAAATCATTTGCTTTAACCAAACAGTCTAGTGGGAAAGCATAATGCAACAAGATCCGTCGGTGGAAATTCATGATCGAACAAAATGGAAACAGTTTCAAAGATTTTTTAACCTTTGTTCCCAGGGGATTTATCGTTTTTTCAATAAATGGATATTAAATATTGCACCAAACTTTCACAAGAGAACTACCATAAACTCTTAAGGTTTTAATGTTTGGAAACAAAACAGGTCTGGATGGTCACCCAGTAGAAACAGTCACGTGACCAACGTCTTTTGTGATCATGCCGTGCTTGAATGATCAAATGAAGAAATTTGAAAAAGGGGTGAACAGTGATCGAGGTATTTCTCATTGGGGTGGCTTGTTTGCGTGATACATACCTACGTAGCCAGTCAGCCAAACCAACTTTGGAACTAAAAAAAACTACGTTGACAGTTTGGGTTGTAACTGGGATAAGTTGAATGTTGTTCAAAACACAATTTTGGTTCTCGTAATAAAAGTTCAAAATCTCAGAATTAAGCACAGAATTAATGACACACGCTAAAAAAACTACTGCTAGTGATGTATGGTTCCTTGCATGTGTATGTGTATGTTTGTGTGTGCATGTGTGTGTGTGTGTGTGTATGTATGTTTGCTTGTGTGTTTCTCTTCTCTGCCAAAGTGTTTTGTTGAGAAAACATGATAGAATTGTAATAAACATCAGAGATTAATGAGTTTATCGAAGATTATTTTAACCCACGTCACTCTGAAAGACTTTATTATTATATCCTTTTTTCCCTCTACGCGTGTTTGGACACCAGTCTTCCAACTTCAGCTCGTAAATCTTCAATACTGTGCGTATTTTATGGTTACAGTCAACGCTTATTTTAATAGGATCCTCAGAGGTGCAATTATCGCCGATACAATGATAGTCATTCACGATTTCCTTGATGTTGCCATCCATCAGCTTTGCTATTTTGGGGTGTCATATATAGTTACAAGTGTATATTATGGGCAAGACCAGAAACAGCATACAGGATTTGTTTACATCATTGTCAAACCGACAGTCGGGCTGAGATTTAGTTTAGTCCGTCGAGGAATATCCGCTTGTCACAGACTGTACATTGTTAAGCAAATGTATAAATGTAATTCTAAAATATAATAAAGAGTTTTCATAGAATTTTCTCATGAATGAACCTGTAGTAACATGTAGAATTAACTACCAAATCTAATTTTGCTGATTATGATTATATAAATAGTGAGATGTTGAATTATCAAGATAGGAAAAATGGAAAATTTATCATGCTTATACTAGAATTTGCAAATTTAGGCAAGTCATTGATTCTTGTCATCGCTACACATGGTTATGACTCTGCCACCACCAATGCGTTGCTTAGCAATCATCATTTTGATGGAGGGGTAAGATTAAATTAATAAACAAGTTTTCAAATATTCTAACAATCTTTGATATTCCATTTGGATGTTTTGTGTTGAAGTGTTTGAATAAAAGGATTTTCACTGTTCCTGAATCAGGGCGAACGTTACTGAAAAAGGATATATATATATATATATATATATATATATATATATATATATATATAGTCGAAAAAGCAATCATAAGATAACCATTGAGGATCAAACGTGCAATCAATAGTTTTGTGAGATTAGTTTGCTCTCCAATATTCTATGAAAGATGCTCAATTTTTTGGTTGCTTGTGGTAGGCTAGAGTAGGGATGACTCTTCTCTTGCTCTTTACTCATAACAAAAGAAAGGAAAATGTTTGTTAATATTTGATGAATCCACATAAATTCTATAAATAAAGAGGATTTTTAATGAATGTTGTAATATAGAAATTCCTAAAGATACAGTTATATCGGTATTTAAGAATTTATATATATTTGTATTTGTACGTGTGAGCGTGTGTAGTGCATACGTTTTTATATACTTGTAAACGCACGTATATATTGGCAGATAAAGATATAAATTATTGGTAGAAATATTTAAATGTGTCAAGTATTTATGCATATACACTTACATAAACTTATATATATAAACGGACACAAACATATGAATGTGTGTGTCCGTCTACATGTGTGCATGTGTGAATATGTGCATGTGTGAATACGTTCATGTGTATACATATCTGATTCATATACATTTCAAATGTCAGAAGCTCAGCTGAGTATATATATATATATATATATGTGTGTGTGTGTGTGTGTGTGTGTGTGTGTGTGTACATATATATATAAAGAGAAATAGGGGGAGAGATGAAGAGAAAGAGAGAAGAGGGAGAAAGAAGGGGCTGGTTGAAATCTCGTATGAATTTATTCCTGTATTACAAATAAATTCCGTCGTGACATTTTCTATGAATGAAAATATGTAAAAAAGAGGATACTTTTCAAAGCGTATTCTCATGTTCGATCCTCAGTGGTTGTCCCATTCTTATGGCTCTGTATTTGGCCAAACTAAGTTTAGATAGATATCAACAAAGGTAAATAGACTGACGAACGGATTTCGAATACCCAGTGAATAGGTCGGCATGACGAGCTTACTAACCGTTGCTCTTAACCATCAGGTTTTGATAATTATGGTTAGGCCATTGTGGTTAGGCACCATTTTACAGTTGAACTCTACATAAACTAGCAGACTAGTCTGTGACACAGGGTTACTAACCATGCCTCTTCGGTCAATGTTTATGGTTATTGACTAAACCCATCTTGAGTCCACAAAAGTGAGGGTTGTAATTATTGCATGAAAGAGTTAGTTTGCAAGGTGATCTTTTGGGAAAAACTTTGTGATAAGCCTACCATTATTACTTTGACGCTTATCTTTCGAAAATAGGTTTTTTACTTACATGTCATATTTTTTATCTACGTTTTACGAGTTTTAGAAACTGTACATGCACATGAATAGATGATTAGTTCCATAGGAACTAATGCTGTCAATGGATTCTATGGAAAATATCTTGATTTTCCTGTTTTTGGTGTTTATTGACAAGTCTGAAATCATTCTTCGAGAGTTCTATCCAGATTCCTCCTTTCAGAGAATCACATAAATGCGAAAGGGATTGGGAGTGTGTACAACAAGAATTGGACATTGGTCCTGAATTGTTTGAATTTTGACATGAACAGTGTTCATCACGAATTTTTGTCGAATTAGAAACAGTCAACCAAAACTGTCAACAGTTTCAAGTTGGTCTGTCTGGCTTGCTAACAATCTATATATGTGTCACGCAACAGACCGTACCAATAGAGTTGGGAGGTTAAAAAATTTCATCATTTACTCATCATTGTGTCTAGAAAAATGTGAGTTTATGCTAAAATGTTCGCCCGAGCTCGGCAGTGTTCACGCTTGTTTTGTTTGTTTTGTTTGTTTTGTTTGTTTTTGTTTTTTGTTTTTTTAATTCGAATTTTTCAGTGCACTCAACTAAACAAAAGATGAGGGAAGTAATCAATTTTCTTATTATCTGTTCAATTGCTCAAAGCCCATCCTGACATGCAGCCAAAACACATTGGTCACTTGACAATTCCCAGTGAGTGACTGACCAAACAAGTTCTTGGTCGACACACTGAACAGTAGAAGTAAAAGGCATGACATAAGAACCAAGAAAATTTGAACTCGTATCATATTGAATAACATGAGGCATCGTTTATACAAAACGATATTGATTGCTAGTTCAATCCTTGCTTATAACTACCTCTTTATTCCGACTTAATGTCATCTACGAAGCGTCTACAACCAATGCATCATCGCAATAGTTTCCAATGGAGCTGACACATGGAACCTAACCAGAAGATTGACTTTCAAACAAGGATCCATACAACGTGCAATGCGTTAGCCAATGGAGAGACACTGAGCCTGCACATTGCCAAGCACATTGGGGTCCTTTAGATCCGTCCTTGGGTTCTCTCTCTATTACTCGGCCCAATTGTGGAAGAGCAGTTCCATTGCTCTCCGAGGGATAGGTCAGACTCGTCCTGATACTTTTGCAACCTCGGTTGCGTCGGATGGAGCTATTTTCCATGGGATGCTTCTTCCCACGTTAAATTCGACCTTGTATCACACCTTGCTCTTGTGAGAGCACGAGTGAATTGATGCTCAAACTCACATGGAGACATCTCAAGACATTATATCAGGGAAAAGCTGGAGGCCATGACATCAAAGTATCTATTAGAAAACTCAAATAGCAATGGGCTGGTCATTTAGCAAAAATGATAGAGAGCTGAAGGACATCACGACTCACAAAATGGATCTCCAGAGATCACATGCGTAAGCAAGGCTAGACTACTAGATAAAAAGACAAACGAGACAAGTTAAAAAGATTGGATCCCATGATAGAAAGATCTGGTGATTCCTGGAGAAGGTTCATGTCCAACGATGGACGATAAAAGACTGACAATGATGACGGATATTTCAGACAATGTCTTTAATGATTCCTCAGCTCTTTCTTGCTTGTGCAATCAAATAAATGTAATTCATCGGGTTTTTCTCAGACTAAGGAAATTGTTAGCCTGAGTATGTTTGGCAGAACATTCCTGATGTAGTGTTTCAGTTCACATTTGATCCACACATCTGCAGGTCGTGCCATGGAAAATATCAAAACCGATACAAAATGGGATTTGAGTTTAGTTCATTCCATGTGTCTTAGTGCAATAGAGAGACCCGATGGCTTTTTAAAAATTGTAGTAAGTCTTCATAGGAAAATTTAGATCAGTTTGCGATCGACAAATTAATTGCAATTTCCTGTCGACTCTTAGACATAGGGGCAAAAAATATCTACTTTCATCTGTGTTATATTCTTTCCCCGTAGGAAATCAATCACATTGGTTCTAAATTGGTGATATATCTAATTTTGATTATGAATAAAATATCGGTAACGATAATTTGTGCAGTTACAGGGTCTTGCACAAATATGTCTCTCTTGATTATTTTTGTTACTAATTCCAACTCACTATGTATAAGTGTGCCTGCATGATGGTGTTTCTGTCTGTTTTCATATTCTATTCCTCAGAACTCTTACTCACTAATATCTGCTGTAAAGCATCAATGTGTGTCGATCTCTCGATGTAACATGACACCCCTCTGTCGCTCTCTAACCAAGTTCCTTTCTGTTGCTGGTAGCTCTCACTCTTTATGTAACTCACACGGACATACATATATACACACTAGGGAAGTCAATCCTTATTTTACTTTCCATTCATTCTTCTCTGTTCATCGATCGTACAAATTATTTTCTTCATAAATATGAGTAATTGAATATCTCTCTTTTCCCTCTACCAATGTATCTACCTATTATCTTCTTTTTCCCTTCAAGTAATGTAGCCCCTTCTAACACTGATTCTTTTTCATTGAGGCCCCAATTCCAAGATGTCAAGTTAGAAAGAATACCTCACTTTACTCTCTACTTTTAATGTTGTCTCATAATAAAGTCAATTTTATTGCATCAACGTATTATTACCTCAATTATTCTGCTTTGGTAGAAAAAATGGAATAGATATTTTAAATTTGGGATAATCAGTCGGACTGAGAATCATTCTTCTAGATTATTTAATCAAAATCATGTATTCATAACTTCATTGAGAGATACAAGCGAGATTACAGAGAATATAATCTGCAAATCATCAAGAATATTTTAGAAATATATTAGAGACATAATCCAACGCCATCTTATTATTAAAAACAACGGAAGAAGTTCACTTTATTCATTAAAAAATTTACTATTTCGGACGAAGAGAGTCACGACTTAACAAACATTTTGGTTATTCCGTGCGCTCAACTGTGTAATTATTTATCGATTGTTGAGCGCTTGTTCGTCCTTCCTGTCAAAGTGAATTAAAGAATTAATACATATTCTTAAGCAATCAACGATAAAGAAAGCTTGAAACGCCTAAAAATTAATGTGTATGAATCGAACAGATTGAAATAGAACTAAAGCGCTTGAGGGACTAAGATGGAATTAGAAAAAAATCTGTTTTTTATTAAGATTTTCTTTATGAAAAGCCGAGCAAACTTTTGAACTATTCACGCTAGCCATTTCTAAGAACTTAAAGTGGATCGATGATCGTAGCCAAAGGGTAGATCAATAAGTCCAGAGTCTATAGCCTTTAGCTGAGTTTTTATATGAAATTTACACTGTACATTGTGATTAATATTCATCACCGAATCAAGTGTATTCACCAGGGAGAATGTGATGCCGAAATATATGTTTTGTTGCATAAAATGATACATAACAATTAGTATTTATTTATTTATTTTCTTTTTTGGCACTTACGTATATTGTGTGTTTGTTTGCACTTCTCTGTGTGTATGTATTTTTGATAGTTTGTTTGCGTGTGCGTGCGTGAGTGCGTGTATTTGTGTTGTCCAGAGTTTACATACGTACGGAATTAGAGTCTGATTATTGCAGGAGTCTCCAAAGTTGTTGATATCGACTCCTGGGGAATCAATGTGAATATCCAAAGTGTCAACAAATACTTGGGATGAAAAGAGGATCAGTAAGCACTGTAAGGGGTCTATGGACTTCTGGTATCAAAAACTGACATTGTATAAGAGATAAAATAAGTTGCCAATACACATTATTGATTCTTATATTATTGTTTTGTTTTTTTGTTTTTTGTCTTTTTTATATTCAGTTTAATGAAACATTTAATCGAGCAACATTGAAGTAATGAAAAACACGCCTCCTCACAAATGATAAAGGCATTATTTCACTCAAAAAAAGTCTCCCAGAGGAAACGGACTGTACCAATGGAACAAATCAAGTTCTCAAAATCAAGATGAAAAAAAGAAAGTGTATAATATCTTCGAAAAAGAAGCGAAAGGAGCTTTTCTTCAATTAACACATTATTTCTTATGCATTTTTACTGAAGGCTGTTCAAAGACCCCAGACATAGGAGTAGCACTTGGCATGTTTTTATTTGAATATACTGGAAGCAAACGATTCCAGTATGCCAATGCATTGGACTTTTATTATAGTTACTAGGAAAACTACCAATTACTAAAAATCATATTTGATCCACACTGACAACAATCGGATGCATTCGCTTGAGCTTTATAATAAGACTAATAAGAAGCTCACCAAGCCCTACTTGTTTGTTGAAACAAATCACACTTGACAAAGATTCTGGAGTCAACTTAGTGTCCAGTTGATGACTAGGCGTGACTGATGAGACTATATTCACCGTAGCCCGTTCTATACGTAAATGCTTAGTTGTTATCACCTTTCATTTATACCTTGCACACGGACGTAGTTGTAGACCATGATTTTACCCGTGAGTCAAGTCGTAAATCAATCTTCAAATCTTTGTTTATTTATCATTTTTTGTCATTGTGTGTGTTCAATCTTAGAAGCTACCTAATCGCAATTTTAGGAGAGAAAATTAATGCATTTAAATACTGCATGAATTCTATCCTTCTAAACGTGACAAAAGTTAAAATAGATAAAAATAGAGTGAAACGTTGTACAAAAGAAAAAAAATTATCTATTACAATAGTCTACTTCTATCGGAAATATTTACTGCAAGACTTTGCATAATCAGTTGCAAAACACCCACACATAGTCCTGGCTTTCATGAAAAATATTTTAGCAAAAAGCTCAACAGATCTTATTTCCTCGATATGGTCCCTGCAAACTCAATTCTGGGGTTTCTCTCCTGTGCCACAAACTCTAAAAATTCAAATACGGAAAAACTTCTTACTGAAAGAACACTTCAAGCAAATGATTTTGGCATTACAATTTCTCCTTTCAGGGTCATCCATATGTGCCCTCCGCAGGTGAGATAGTGCCCTGGAATTCGAAAAGGCCCTTCTTGAACCGGAAAAGGCCCTGTTTTGAAAAGAAAGGCCTATTTTTGGGAGGACCTTTGCATTGATTTTTTGAAGAGGGGTTCCCCACCTCCTCCTTGGTTCATCTGCCTTTGGTATCACTCGGAGGTGGGACTGTGCCCTTTTTTTTTTTTTTTCATAGGTCCCCAAAATTTGGAATTGTACTTTCCGTTTATCATAGAAAGCCCATTTCCAGGAAAGCACTTGGGTTGAAAATTGGAGAGCGAATCCATCCCCTATTTCCATCGCCTGTGGACTCCGTAGAGTTGCTTTTATTAGATTTCTTTTCAGGGGCCATGTTGAAATATCACTCTATATAAAAAAAAAAAGATCTCCAGCACCTAATATGATTATTTTCATTACTGAAGAACTCCGGTAGACTGTCATGATTTATGGGTTTTTTTTATGAAACATTGTCAATTTTTATTCATCCCCGAGAGAGAATCACAGATATATTTGAATTTTATGGGAATATATTTTAGAAAAGGAAGTAATTAATTCATTTCAGTGGATAAGAGATATTTTCATCAGCAAAATTCTTATTTTTAAGTTGAGCAGTCAATTCTTAAGACTGTGAAAGAAAACAATCACACTGTCCATAATATAGATTCGAATTTAGTCTGTGTACCACTGTATTCTAATTGTTTTCATCACACTAGT
Organism: Thysanoteuthis rhombus; assembly: GCA_963457665.1. NCBI lineage: Eukaryota > Metazoa > Mollusca > Cephalopoda > Oegopsida > Thysanoteuthidae > Thysanoteuthis > Thysanoteuthis major. The sequence continues at coordinate 36,325,594 of OY735216.1, forward strand.
AGCTTTAGATATGATAACAGTTTATTTTAGGTTGTTGATTTCCCATTATTTTTCCGATGTATTCAATCGCAACTCTTGTATCTCTATTCTAAGATTGTTAAATATGCAGCATTGATTAGAAATAAAATATAAGCCTCTGGCAACTTTTGAACCGCAAATTCAAATCTTGCAAGAGTCTCAATCCTTATTTTCAATCCATGCTGCTAACTTAATTGCCATAAGAATGCTGAGATTGGACATGAAATATAGCAAATAAAAGATGAAAAAAAAAGGAAAACATTAATTTTAATCACATGTGTTCAGGGAACTTAAAAAGCATAAAATTTATTGCATTGAAGAAGATGGTGGATATGGTGAAACTTGACATTTCTATGAATTGATTTGTTTTTTTAATGCATTTGCTTTCATATATTTTTTATATAAATGTAAGTTCGTGGATATCTTGAATGTGCAGTAACTTCATAGACACCCTATATAGTTCATTTGCATTTGGTTTGATATTTAATTTATAGAGAAATTTTATATGTGCTCTTAAAAGGGGAAAACTTCCATTATCTGCTGTCGTAATATACTGATGGGAGAAAGTTCTGGACTACCAGTAACGCTGAATTCGATGTAATTACGTTTGTGAAAATATTGGATTTGCGACTAAAAGGAACAGTAACGTTGGCCATGTGTGAGCCAACATTTACATCGTGGGTCAGTCACAGTTTTTACCAAACCAGTCTGTGGTTTATTAACAATGTAATCGAATTCATGAGTTCTTGGACTGGTTATTTTTAAACAAACGGATTTCAAGTCAAGGTAAGTATACGCACGTTTATTTGGTGTGCCGTATTCAGTTGTTCGATTTCATGTAGGGTCTATCTATTTTCGCATTAAATAACACTTTAGATGTCTTAATAATAAGATTGAACGGCATTTTGTCTTTATGCAATTTTATTATAACGTTCCGGAGGAGAAAATATCTGAAAGGTAAAAGCCAAAAATGGAAGTTAATATCATAGTCTGATAATTGATATTTTCAGCGATGAATTACCAGTAAACTGTTCTTTATCTTTCTCGTTCGATTCCAGTTTCGATAACTCTGACCAATTATTTTCTCTTGTCTATTTTTCGCTAATTGTTCCACGTTATCTGTTACTATACGAACTTGATAATTGCATTTCGGGAATAAATCAATCTATTATTTCAAATTTGTTTTAGTTTATACACTATTTCTTCATCCAGTATTCCCATAACAATCACATACACGCACTTCCTTTCATTGCTCATGGTACTTACATTTCCTGCTTCCTAAATTCCATTTCTTTAAATTTACGTCTATTGACTTTTTCCCCTTTTATTAATGTATTATTAGTCAATCTTTTTCTTCTATTGGGTTGGCCAAAAGGTTCATTCGGTTTATAAAGTGAAGAAAAAAAGACATTTTTTTCTTTTTTCTTTTTTCAATTTAAATTTATTGAACAACATATTTGGAGAGCCAAAAGGCCCGTTCGGTTTATTAACTGGAAATAAAAGATATTATTTCTTCTATTTTCGAATTCAACTTTATTGAACAACATATTTGATTAGCCGTAAGATTCGTTTGGTTTATTAGGAAAAAATGAAATACATTTATTTTTTTTTATTCCCCACATAAAATTTATTGAACAACATAGTAATAAAGCCAAAAGCTTCGTTCAGTTTATTGAATAAAAGTAGACGGGGTACGTGGGTTTTTTATTCAGTTTTTTTTCTTTCGAGAATAACTTCATTGAACAACATATTGGTTGAACAAAAAGATCCCTTGGTTTATTAAGTAAAATAAAACCTTTTTTTCAGACATAAACTTTAAAAAACATCATATCTGCCGTGTGCTTTCCTCTGCCATCTTTGGGCAATTTCATATTTCTATCTTCCCAGAAATTTCCATCTTTCTCAACAAAGATCTGCCCTGCGTATCCTTCGTAGTTTTTCTGGGGAACGGGATTTTTTTCCCATCTCGCAAATTTTATATAAAAAAAGATGAAGTATCAGTCAAATTTTCCTTGCCAAACTGTCTCAATTTTCACCTGATCGACGAAAAATCTGTAGTCTATGATCATCCTTGTTGAATGTTTCACCCTTTCTCCTAAATGATTCTAGACGCTGGTGGTCGATTATTTCTTCAGTTTGTCTGATTTAGAACAATATTTGTTTAAAATTAATATTTTGTTTCTCGCTGAAGAGCTCATGGGAAAAGACTCCCAACTAATCCGACCGTATGAGCTATTTTTCCTTTTTTGCTGAAACCTAAAGCGTCTAATATAACCAAGTTGGTGTAAATGGCTTTCAACACTCGATATGAATCTCTTGCTCAGTATGATGTTGATTATTATCAAGTAATCTGATTTGAGCACTATCAACCTCAACTGGTCAATCGGACTGTGGAGTATCATTCAAAGGAATGTCTCTACCATAAGACTTTGCAAACCGATTTTATGTTCCACCATTCACAGTACTTTCTTTGTAAACAGCACCAATCTTTTTTGCATTTTTACTTTTCTTGATTAAAGTGAAATGTACCGAAAATTCTTGCTCATTTATCATTGCTAAACACAATATGGGTTTTATGTACTGTCGGTTGGATCGGGTAAATCATGTGTTTTCACATTTATATGTGTTTATCTTCGCCAATCCCTAACCATTTATCGTAGCAACTAAGAAGTCTCAAACACACTTTCTTCAATGAAATAGAGAAGGATTTCTTTTATCTTTAAAAATCAGCTTCAAAAAAAGGTTTTGGTGGTTAGTTCAATTCTCAATGTAAGTTTCTGCTGAACTGGTTCCTCAGGTTATGACAACTTTTTTTTAAATCTGTGACTTTTTAGAGTCAAACAGAAGTGGAGAAAAGTAACATTAATCACTTCTTTTTCTAATTTTATCGCTCCATCACTCCAAATACGACATACAAACAGAAGACATTGGTCATCTGAAAGTTGAAAAAAATCACTTTTTCATCTATTATACATGTATTTGTTTTTCCCGTGTTCTGACCTTTATTCATACTAATTGTACCAATGGAGATCCCTTGGTTTCTGACAACTAAGATTATCCATTATATTCTTTCACCCTACGTCTATATCTTTTCATGCTTTTCCTTATCCAATCGAGTCTTTGTTGCCAACCATATATTTCTCAAGCGAGAATGTAAAAATGTTTAACTGGATAAAAAAGTTATTCATTAAGTATAGAATCTGATATGACTACACATCCTATTCTTTCTTTCACAATGAGATATATTCAAATGAAATCGGGAATACATTAACTAATATAATCAAGGTCTCTTCCGTAAAACTATTGGGATAAACAGGCTCAAATGTACAAATATAACATTCGTTGCATTTCTGAAACATCTGATGAATCAAGTAAATTTCCAACAATCACATAGATTTCAGGAAAAAATTGTTTCATTTATTTATTATTATTATTATTATTATTATTATTATTATTATTATTATTATTTGCAATCTCACACTGGTTGTCAGGTGGTTACCGATGGAGTTTGAGTGACAGCAAGTTTCCTCGTCTCCAGCCCTCCTTCCTAGTTCTCATAGGCCACAGTAATACAGTAGTTTACAGTTTCACACCGGTTGCCCAGTGGTCATTGCTGAAGGCTGAGTGACAATAAGTCTCCTCAGGTCTTCAGTCAACGTCTCTTCTCTCTTTTGCCTATGAGGCTAGTGCTGTGGTTTACACTTTCGCTTTCATTTCCCTTCCTCTGTTAGGTCACTGTTAACAATTAATGTTGAATTATTTATATTTCTAGCACTTCCCTTGGTATCTGCACAATTCCTTGCAGTGCTGTGGTCTGTACAGTCTCAATCCTTCCCTTTATCCCGAGCTCCTCTAGTCTTGCCGTCAGTGTCTGCAGGACAGTTCCTAAAGCGTCTATCATTACTGGTACTACCCTGACTTTCATGTTTCACGTCTTCTTCAGTTCTCTTGTTAGATCTTGGTATTTTTTCAGTTTTTCACTCTCCTTCCTCTCAACTCTATGGTCTGCAGGGACAGCCACGTCTATCATCTGGTAGGTTTTCCACTTCTTGTCAACGATTACCGAGTCCTGTCTCCTTGTCTGGATGAGATGATCTGTTCGAATGTCAAAGTCCCAGAGTAAATTATGGTTTCCATTCTCCAGGGCTGTTTCTGTTTAGTGCTGATACCACTTTTCCGTATGGTTAAATCCCATTTGTTTACTCAGTTCCCCATGTCTCACTGTTGCTACTCTATCGTGTCTGCGTTTATACTACTTCTGGGCTAGTTGACTACATTCACTAGTTATGTGGTTTACAGTCTCATATCTTTCACCACACAGGTGGCACTTGCTGTTAGTCTGTGTTTTGTCGATTTTTGTTTTGATATATTTTGTCCTGCATTTTTTCAGAGCTGCGATGATGAGCGATTCTTTTTCTCTCTTCACGTTTCCTTTTCGTAGCCATGTCTTTATCTATTGTCTGCCTCATCTTGTATCCGTCTCTTAAGATCTCCGTACAAGTTTTTTTTCCAATGTTTCTTTCCTTGTTTGCTGTGCTGTTCCATTTTGAGGAAGAAGAAGAAGAAGAAGAAGAAGAAGAAGAAGAAGAAGAAGAAGAAGAAGAAGAAGAAGAAGAAGAAAAAGAAGAAGAAGAAGAAGAATGATTACGGAAAATGAAAGTTTTTTTCAATTCTGACAATTAAAAAAAATATAGTTTCCCTTCAATTTAGATACCCCATCTCTGATCTTAATCCCTGAAAACAAATTATCTTTCGATTTCGACCCTTGAAAGTAAACCTTGCCTCTTACACCATAAAGTGAAAAAATAGAGGTCCTCTCGATATTAACTTCTTGAAAAAAACATATTAGAGTAGAAAAAATGTCACCTCATTTTTTACCCATGGAAGTCAAAAGAAAAGTTCCCTTACAGCTAAACCCCCGATGGTGCCAAATAAATGTTCCATTTGATCTTGACCCCTAGAGTGTCCAATGAAAGTTCTTATTCGATTTCGACCTCTAAAAGTGAAATATGGAAGTTGCTTCCGGTTTTGACCCTAATAGAATCCCCATTACCAAAACTTTTTTAATCGCGAATTTATGATTCAAATCATACTGGAAGTATACGCAATTTTTACTCCACTGCAGCTTAATGTACAAGATAAAAAGAAGTATATATAAGTGGCAGTGATTCATGATTTTCCTTGGAATGCAAATCTTTTCCTATCTCCAATGCTGGAATCGAAAAATCAAAGGTAAGTCTATTTCTAAAAAGCGTACTGTTATGATGGCTGTCACTGTATAATCAAAAACAAATCTATGAATGTATAAAGTTAAAACTAAATCCTCCTATTGCAAAGACAACCAAAGAACGATATTTTTGTCAAACCCCATGATTCTTGATAACCTGATTCAACTGTTTTTGCATCTCGATCGTGCAACTCTCTCTTTCTCTCTCTTTCTTTTGCTCTTTCTCTCTCTCTTTCTCTCTTTCATAATTTTAATCCTGTTTCCTTTATTTTATCTGTATTGCTATTTCTCTATCACTTTACCACTTTAATTATCTATCTAGCTATCTATCTATATATTATACAGTCAGTATGAACATCGTATCTTCTTTTATTGGGGAATGTCTCCTCAAACTCAAGTATATCTTTACCAATATCCCCCTCGCGTATTTTATACTCAATTTTGATTATAAGATATGAGATATAGTTCTCCATTCTTTTACTTCATCTCTCTCATACTTCTCTGTTTGTTGTATGATTATCATTGCCACATTTTTATCATTTTTATTATTATCAAGAATATTCCCACTCTACTATTTCCCAAAGCCTCACTTTTATTCTCTTTCATTTGCACTCACTATTAGAAACGGTCATGCAGAACTGTCAATAAAACTGTCAACATAGGTTTCTTCAGTTTTAAGTTGGTCTGTCCAGGTGACTTTGTATGTATCATGCATGCAGAGTGCGCTGAAGTAACTATAGGGTAAAAAAAAACATTGAATCCTTATTATGTCTTAAATTCTACCATCTCTTAAAAAACTTTCAGATGGCAGTTCAATTTACAATATAAGTTTATGCAGAGGTGGTCCCTTAAATTGTGTCCCATATAATTCACATTTGTTTACATTTTTAGAATTCAGACTTTTTCATTGAGCAAAATGCAAAAAGGAGCTTATTCATTAACAACTTATTTTCCAATTTTTAATTTGTCACCCTTAACATGACTTTGTGCCAAAAGATGTTGGTTACGTGACGGTTTTTATTGAGTGACTAACCAGACTTGTTCTTCTATTATTCATCCTCCCACACATCCGCCACTTTTTTCTTCTGCTTCTTACTGCTTTATCTTTCCTCTGTTACAATCTGCCATCATTAAAACGATATACACACAAAAGGGATCAAGACGACACTAAGCATTAATGTTTACTGCTTAATCCTCTTACGATGTTTTCTGCCTTCAAGATTCTGATTTATATAAGCAGTCAAACGTCCATGAAATTGCTTTCCACTTCGACGAAGCAGTTCTTTTACCAGTGTCCTTTTGTACTTAGCAATAAAAGATATTCTTTTTCTTATTGCCCTCGTCTTCCTGCCTTTAGCCCGTTCACTCATCCATGCGGCCATTTTGAGATCTATTTCTTCCGGACTACTACCACAATTGTGTCTGCCTCATTTGGGGAGGGTGGTATATATGTATAGGTCGACTTTTAGGAGGCTGTTAGACAAACGTTTAACTAATACCCTGAGTTTTGTCTAGAAGTTGATGTACTTAATTCATTTCATTGGTTCTCAAGTATCGCACGTATGAGCACGTCGAAGATATATATTTGTTACTCATAAAACTTGTTTAACGTCACTTACTTTGACACTGTTTGCTGGAAATTCAACCAGTTTGCACAAACTGAATGTAATACAGCCTTTTACTGCCACCGACTACTAAGTAGTATCAAAATACATATTTTTTAGAAATAACTTCGAAAGACACCGTGGAAACCAAGTGTTACAGTAGGTCAAATGTTCGTGGTGAAATCCATTGAACTTTTGGGACATATCGAATATATGGCAATCGGCATGGGCAACATGAATAGATAGAGATTAAAAGAATAGGCTGCAGCAGGAATCAAACTTGCACCCAAACAAGGAGACCATTTTATCACGATGCTGTTCTACCGACCAAGCAATGAACTGGTAATTGGAAGGTCAGATAACTGATATATATATATATATATATATATATATATATATATATATATATATATATATATATATATATATATATATGCTAACGCGGACACATTACCAACGGGTACAAAAATCAAATATAGAATATTATATCATTAAAAAAAGACTTAAATGAATTATTTGAAAAATTTGAAAAATATCCCACTACCTACACTTTCCTAAAATTGGATTACCCACACTTATATTTACATAATTATAATAATGTATACACATTTCCCTTTCACCTCCAACAAGGCACACTTACATACGTTACATGCACACATACAATTTTCTCAAAAACATTCACTGGATTCAACTACATATACACACACAAAACCATGTCACTTTCACTTCTTAATTACAAATAATTCGAACTTTGACACGAAAATATCTTCTCTTTTTACAACAGTCAAAATAACAAGTTTGCAACCCCTTCCCCTACTCTCTGGATCATTTTACACCCAAAATTTATCACTTGTTCCCATTTGACGATCGACAACGAAAAGAAACAACCCCCTAAGCATGAGACAGAAATAAATACAATCTAGTTTCTAAACTCCTGTGTTTCCTTATCGTCTATTAAACTCGTCATATGTACATATCAGCAAGGTTTCCAAGATTATTGGGGACGAGACAGATAATGCAATCCTCCAGAGACACCTTATCACTAACGCAGTAGAGTGATAAGTGACTGCTCAGATTCCACCCACACAAATGCAAACATATGCATCTAAGTGAGAGCAGAGACTTAAATTACAATCTGCTGGAGACAACTCTAAATATGTGAATTGAAAAGACATAGGCTTTAGTATTGGAAACTGGCTGAGCTTCGATTGGCACGTGAGTAGAATTTACGGGATGGCTACGAGTATAGATGCAATCAATACAAAGTTATCCTCCTATCAGAAGTGACACGATAGAGATGTTCAAGATGTCGGGGTTACAAGACAAGATATCGATAACGTCACTTTGGACGACGACCCCTATAAACCCCCCTGAACAGACATGGTCCAATGCTCATACTACCAAGTAAATGGGTTAACTTTAGGGTTCAGTGTGCGAACCATACTGCCAAGTAAGTGAGTTAACTTGGGGGCTTTTCTCCGACGCTGATAGACTCTCGTCGAACTGGACATGAAAGACAGAGAACATGGAGTTTTATCCATTCGTGTCTCCCGAAGTAAAGATCTTTAGAAAAGATAATCGTGACTATCGGATAGTGAAAAAAGCTTTTTTCATTCACGAGAGTGAGACGTGATACGCATTCGGAGCATGTGGTAAAGACACGGTGGCGTAGCTGCAAAGCTGTGCATATGTGTGAGGCTTGTTATTGGTGAAGTGAAATGGGCAAAGTTAGAGCAGAGATAGGTCACGGAGGGAAGATGTTTAAGATCGGATCGGCCACTGGGTCAGCGAAATCATAACAATCTTAAGGAGAAGGGAAGGGTGAAGGAGAAAGTGATGAGCGTCCAAGTGTTTTGTAGGGGTCGAGGGAGGAAGTGACGTTATCTATATCTGGCTAAAAGAAGAGTTTCATATCTAATTCCTAACAAAAAGAATAGAGGGCTACACTTTGTTCTCATAGATTGAGCACGTGAGGTTCAAGTGTTCACTCATCAACTCTTCTCAGTCAACTATAATGCCATAACAGTGACGTATGGTTCTTTTGGATATCAGGCGAGATCTGAGTGCACAAGGTAACATTTAGTCATGCCTTGGACATTGGTTAGAGGTAAACATTAACAGCTCTTGGTAAGGACTTGGGTATTGATTATCAACTCAGGAAATAAAATCGGCAAAGCGTGTTCGAAAAACTATGTTCTGTCGCGGCTAATTAGTTCCCATTGTTTATTATGCAGTGGATTACTTATTGATTGGACAAAATTTTGATGATTCAATACCACATTGACCAATCAAAGCCTGGCACATTTACCGAATACTTCAAAAGGATTTAATGCCGTTCTCCCTGTAGGAGTTATAGTATATATATATATATATATATATAGAGAGAGAGAGAGAGAGAGAGAGAGAGAGACAGAGAGATAGAGAGAGAGAGACAGAGAGAGAGAGAGAAAGGGGAGAAGAGGGTGCAGGGTATCGCATCAGTTACCGTATGAGTGTGTTTATTATCAATTTTCACATACGCTCTTCCTTGTCCCCGCACTCAGTCTTATTGATTATACCTTATTCATGGTGTCAGATCAGCTGATAAAGAGACAGTGTAAGTGCAGAGGTAAGCCAGTCCACCATAACTACTTTACTAAGTAAGAAGGAAAATGCTTTGTCAATCACCTTGACGGGTTAAAATCATCCTACAAAGACAGATAAACAGACATACACACACACACACACACATATATATATACATATATATATATATATATATATATATATATATATAAAATGCAATGCTCTTCGATAGGAATAGAGTACTCTGGTTGATGGGGAATATATGCTAAAATAAATATATTGCTAATATTCAACCTTACTGATCGTCCTATTCCCTGGCGCAGAGGTAGGATATTCCCCACCGAGTAATAATAGGAGAGCCGAAGGGCGAGTCCAAAGTCCTCCAATGTGCATAGCATTGGCAGCCTCAGTAAAACCTCATTGGCTGCACTCGGTCTTGACACCATCCGCAACACCCAATCTCCGGCCCATTCGACGGGCAAGTGTCAGTAGCTGCACCTCCGGCTCGGCCGTGGAACAGATACTACTTTGATCTCTGAAAAACCTCCACCACGAAAGCGTCCACTTGGCTACCTGCTCTGTTAACTGCAATAGAGCAGTGCTGCCCTGGGGAAACTGACACTCTGCAGCTGGAGTAATAATTGGAGATCCATGTGATTCTGAGCACGACTAACTAATGTACACATTGCATGGTTCTAAGTTTGGGGGGGGGGCAGTCTTTTGCTTAGGCTCAATGTTTCAGCTCCATAGGTGACAATCATGAGGGTGCTTTTGTTGTAAATTCTCCTTTCAGGATTTTTCTCTTTGGAGGTCGAACTTGCTAAAACGAAGGCTTGCCATCCTAGGATGATTATCCAAGATTTCATTCTGAGGATTTCTTGGAAATTCGTTGTTCTAGGTAGATACCACGCTTACTTTTTCCCACTCTGCGTTTTCGATTTAAATCTCTGTGTTATATATATATATATATATATATATATATATATATTAAATATATATATATATATACAAATAAAAACACATGCATATATATATATATATATATATATATATGTTTGCTAATGTCCATAAAGGAATCCTTATCGTCATAGATTGTAATTGCAGTACAAAATTGATTTACTTTGATTCTAAGAGGAATAAAAAGCCATTTGTTTACTGAAAGTTCACGCGTGTAGAATCAGTTTTGTTTGATTCCATCGTTTGACACTGTGTTCCATTCAAACAATCTTCAGGAATATCTCATATGGAATTGGTGGAAGGATTCCTTCTCAGTGCTGTTTACGATACTAAAACATTCTTGTGAGACAAAATTTCGAATAAAAATCGATAGTCCTGTGATTTCCCGAGTCCCAAGAAAATGCAATGGCGATGGGTGAACCGATCTGTAACGCAAATAGCCATGAAGATAAAAGAAATTCAAAACCAAAACAGAAAATCAGTCAAAGATTCCCAAAAGAATAGAAATATTGCTTTGTGGTCAATAGACGCTTTGCAAACAAGAGTATTCAAACATTATCTACGGTACATTAATGTGGTCATTTGGAAAGAGATAACAAAAAAATATATTCAGAAAAAAAGAATGTTTTATTTCAGATATTAGACTTTATCTTCAGATGAGAGTCTTTTTAACCATTAAGCCTTATCTAACTTCAACCATTAAGCGATAGGCAACTTTTAATTGACAGCTCTGTAAATATTCGCAAGATTCAAGAGAAATATAAAGATGAACACAAACGCACTCTTATGAACACACGCATACACACACACACACACGCACACGCATATATATATAGACTTATATATGTAATGAGAGAGTGTCAGACAGACAGGCATACAGACGGGTTCCTAGTCAAAATTGACAATTGATGTAAAAACATTTTTCACTTATTGCTGTACGGGCATCAGCTATTGAATGTTCATATTGCAGACAGAAGAATGGATTCAAGAATTTCCAAAGAGAATGAAAACAAACGAAACATAATCTGGCTCAGGTACAATGTTTATATATATATATATATATATATATATATATATATATATATATATATATATATATAGTGAGTGAGACAGATTCGTGAGTAAAGTGTATGTAAGTTAAGTTTTTTTATCCGTAAATCTTTTCATTAATGGTCTAGACATGTTTCGGAAGGTTTCTCATCTTCAGTAGTATGTGCTATGTGTGTGTACTTTTAGAAGTTATAGGTTTGATGTGGAACATGAGTCCGCCATCAGGAGTTTTGCTTTGTGAACCAAAAATGGTATCATATCTGCTTGGGGTATCCTGTTGTGTGAGAGGAAGTTCAGCCAGTGATGAAGTCTATCGTTTAGTAGCAGCAGTGAGTTTTGGAGAGGACCTAAGGTGTCTGAGTAGGAGGGAAGTGGTGTGGTGTAAGATAGCATGGGTAGGTAAGCAGTCAGGTTTATCATTGTTGTAGAGCTTAGGGATTTTATCCCTCGGTATAATAGTTACTTCTACACAGGACTTTTATTTGACTTTTTGTATCATCTACTGAATATCCTCTTTGAGTGGAATGTCGTGCTAGGTTATGGTTGTGTCTGTTGATTTCACTACCTGTAGTGCAAATTCTTCTAATTCTAAGAGCTTGTGAAAATGGTAGGCTTCTTTTTAGGTGTGGGGGATGGGCTGACTTAGAATGGAGGTAATTGTGGGTGTCAGTGGGTTTAGTTTGGAGGTTTCTGTTATTTTCTATGTATATGCAGGTGTCTAGGAAGGCGATGGAGTCAGTTGATGTCACAAAGTCAAACTTAATTGAATCGTGAGTTTATACGTTAAGAAATTCTCTAATTTGGCTTCATTTCCTAAGTTTATGAAAAAAATGTCGTCTATATATCTACCATAAAAGATGCAATCGTTGTATATCTCAGGGTAAATAGTGGCGAAATGTATGAAGTTTATCTAACATGATGGTGAACTTGATATACAATATGAAAGTTTCAGCTACATGTTTCGGGAGACTGGTTTCTCTCGTTGCCAAAAGGGGAAAATGATAAAATTATGGTATAATAAGGTTTGGAGACAAGGGGAGATGATGTCTGGGTATTATTATTATTATCATTATTATTATTATTATTATTATTATTATTATTATTATTATTATTATTATTATTATTATTATTATTATCGGGAAAAAAGAGAATCATATTGGTGTCAGAGTTCAACTCTCATTTTCACTTCACTTCGAATGCACGACGTAGATGAACTTTGACTCCAACACAGATCTCCAATTTTGCCAGAAAAATTTGAATGTATAACAGTATCAATAATAACTATGGAAATGACTGTAGCCATTTAGATGAAAAATAAACTGTTATTTGAATCAGCTAAATTGCTAATGTCCACAAAATTTCGTATCATCATTACTAGTAGATTTTTGAATTTTCATTTTTATTCTCTACTGATCCTTATGATGCTGTTTAAACACCCTGGAGAATGTATTCATTGTTCTGTTTGCAATGTCGAGCAAGAAGCGCACATATATCAATTGGACAAAAGTTAAACTTGCTAAGATGTAAATTTGTAATTCATATCCAATTATCAATAAGTTTCAATCTGAACTTTCTATCAGTCTATTCTCTATACTAGATCATTTTAACAGAGTAGGTAACTCATGAAATATCATATAGGGCATAGTCGACAGCTTTTCATGCCCCTCCCTACCCACTACCTCCAATTCTGAAAATTTTTTGTTGTGTCAGAGGTTTTCAATAACATACTAAAAGTATACTGGATTCAGCCCAATTAGTCATTTAATATTCACCCCACGAATTTTGTAGTACCAGGTGTGCTTGATAACATATCAAAATGCTACCACAGTTTGACCACTGTAAAGGTGTAATTTTCAATGTCACGTCTAAGATGACCGCCAAATCCTTAAAATGCCCATTGATTGTTCATGATTCACCTTACACAAGACATTTTTAAACCTAATCCCGTGTCTTTAGGAACTAGAAATCCAATTACCATATAGATACTACAATGTAAATGATTTCAATAATATGAAGATTACCGATCATATATTTATCTCTGAAAGAGATGTTGGATCAGCTCAGACTAAATAGTAGTCATTATGATTCTCTCCATACTATAGAGGTCTATTTTTACCCTAGCGTGCAGGGTTTTCTGTATCCTCTGTAACCACACCCCAGTATCCGGCAGTCAGTTTAGCGATTGCAGAAGACCATCTACAGCAGGCTTTCTGGGCAACAGTTTTCATAGTCAGATCTGGCACTTCTGAAGAGTCTCGGCACTCTTCCACTAACCACCTGTTTTTATGGGTTTTTTCCCTGTTTTGGCACTGAGATAGGATATCAGTACATTTCATTTTCAAAACGATATCATTTGCAAAATGAACATTTTCAATTTTCAGTTTTTCCTTTTTTTTTCCTTTTTTTTCCAATTTTCCCTTGAGGTAGATTTCCAAATGGTACAGAATCTTTATTATCAGAAATACACTACCTAGCATCTGTCAAATTACCGACTGCACTTGTAAGTGTAATCACTTCACGACTATTCAAATATGCTAATTGGATCCATATAACTAAAATACATAGAATTACGTATGAAACGTACTTGTCTAGAATAAATAATTAACTTTTACTGGGCATCCAATGATTCGGTAGATATCTTGAACACTATCTGAGAGAATACATGTGCCTAGAGGCCAAATTTTGGTTGACATTTGAAATCTTATCAAGCAAGAAGTAATTGTCATTTTATGGATTTTGTAGCCATCTTGAATGCCATGTTGAAAATTATGCATTTTCAGTCGTTAGACTGATAGACATTTAATATGTTATTGAGCAAACGTTAACAAAAAAAACTCTAAAAACATCCTAAAATGAAAAATAAATGAACGAGTAGTGGACCATTCCGAATTGATTTTCATCTTGTCGCCATCTTGGAAATTATACGTTTCAAGTAGTCAAAATGTGGTAAACTTTTAGTATGATACCTACCACATTTAATACCACAAGAAACTGTGGATAACTTTTATGTAGCATTTGGGGGTAAAGGTTTTTGTTCATAAATGCTCTCAACTAGTAAGATATTGATCGTTCTAGTCTTTGTGTGCATGTTTGATTTTATTTTCAAAGTTCTCTAAAGAAGTCTACAAACAAAAGTACACAAACACTAATATCATTTGTTCCATGCTCTTTTTTGTCCTTTTTTCTTTAACTGAGGGAAAGAATTTAGAAAATGTTGAGTTGCGGATAATAATAGAATACATCGCTACTTATAAAGTTCACGAAGCAGAAAAAATCAGCAGTATATTTATACACTCATAAAATTTGCGTTTCGCAACAGGAAGAATAAAATAAAGAAAATTATCGGCCACTTGGGCACGTAAAAATCACCGGAATCAGCCATTTTGTTCCCAAACAAAGCTGGCTTGATCGCACATGAGCAATTGGACAGGTTGCGATTACAAAGAATTCCACTTGAGCGGGAACTGGCGCTAAAAATAGTGTTGATACACGGAACTCAACGGCAATAAACGTCTGCGCTTTTAATGTTGGTACTTTATTTCATTTATTCCCGATCCGCCTGACCCTCCATGCATTTGTCCGTTTCAACAAACTTGTGGCATTTCCGTTGGCCGGTCAACGGACAACAATGTCCAAGCGGAGGTAACATGAAAGTTGAAGTTAGACGCATTTAGCCTCTCCAGCAATTCATTCAACTAAATTTATATCAGCTTGCCTCGCTGGAATACGAATCGAAGGTTTATTATGACCGATTCTCAGTTGTGTGTTGATCTGAAACTTATAACATGACAGATAAAACGTAGTTTGGTTTAAGTACACTATTTTTTAATCAAAATATCCAAGATGTTTTGATATTATGGAAAAAAGTTAATCTTCTGTTTAATATCTATTCTTTTACCAAATTGATCCTATGAGTAAATGTTTAGCTATTGACCTGTGGGCGTACATGCTTATGTTTATGATGCATCATAGAGAAAGCTGGCATGTATGCATATAATTGTATCCAAAGCTGAAATCCTAACTCTTGACTTAATTTTGACATGCCAAAGACACTGCATAATGAGAAAAAAAAGCAAGTTTAATTTAACCAGACTATAATCTAATCTAAAATCAAAACACGATTTACTCAGTGCCCATTTCAATCAATGCATGATACGTAGATCTATGAGTGTGTTGGTCAGTAGCGTACGGTGGTTATTCTCAGAACGCGTGCTCTGTCGTACGGTTCTGACCCACAAGTCTGAATAAGTATAACTCAAAAATAAACATTACAACTTCAGGCTATTTCTATACATAGTCCGGATTGAAAATGACATGAATTTCCATGCATAAATAAATTGAATTTCTAATATTTTATAAATTGTAAAAATTCAAAAATAGATCAGAAATCAATGTTATCCTATGCATAATTTATAAAATAAAAGCACTAGATAACTTTACTTGCTCAATTCACTTGAATGTCTGTTATATTCTTCTTCTTAAAGTTCTATAAACCGTTCTATGACCTCTTCATACAATAAATCTCTCTGTTTCAGTTGCATCAGAAAACATTTTTAATAGAGATTAAATTAAGGCCACTTAATCTTTCCTGATTTGGTGATCCATGAAAGCAAATGTTTCAGGGAAAAAAAGTGCGTCTGGTAGTGCAGTGTTACTCGGTATGGTTAAAAATATCACACCAAATAAAATACTTTTTTAAAACCTGATGTGAGACGTGTTTGAACCCCAGCCAGAAGGGTTTTTTTTGTGTAAACTCAGGGCATACATACAGAACAGTATGTCAATTTAAAGTTATTCAAAGCGTCATGGACCTCCTTTAGCACTATTAGAAAGTAGTCAGGAAACTTGATTTTCATATCAAAGTGAGGTATAACCACGTTGAAAAAAAGGAATTGCACCATACACAAGAACTCAATGAGCAGCTATTGTCAATCAAACAGTATGTCACAAGAACAGTTTCTGGATAACAAAAGATGAAAACAACATGCAAAAGAAAAGTCTCACAAAGATTTGAGAGGGAAAATGAGAAGTTCGAATTTGGACAGAAGTAAAAACGTTGAAAGGAAAATTCTCCCATCTATATTTTACTCTGCTATTGTAAATAGTGGGTCGTTCTGTCTGCTATCCCACATGGACATTCAGTAGCTACTTTATCTAGTTCTCTCTCACCGGTCAGCTGATATGAGAGAAAGATGTGAACAGTACCACTGTCTTTTTCTGATTACTTTCTAGAATTCTGATTCCGCTCCCGCTGACTCTGTTGCTTGGGGTTTCTTCATTTGAAAAGACAACCAATGAGAAGCTGTACACTGGTGGCTGGGCAACTCAAAACTCTTTATAAGAGAGTCTGCAAATGAGTAAACGATCCCACAAATAATTCCCAGCGAAACTAATGGTACCGATCAGCTAACACATGTTTCGCTTCGCAAACAGTTACAAAAACTCAATTTTTATCTAATCTAGCTACAAGGCTCTGGTACAATCTAAGATGGTTTTTCTTTACATTCACTTTTTTCTGGAGACAGGAAAAGTCTATCAATTTTCAAATCGATGTTCTCTGTAATGCTGAAGTAGTTGCAGCATCCATCTTCTCACAGCCAGAGAGAACATCATAATTTTGCTTTGGAACACTTTGTATAAAGCATCAGTATAGCCAAATAATTTTGAAAAAGATTCAAGGAACAGAATTGTCCAAAAATGTTGCAAAAACCTCAGATATCATTGTGCCTTTACAGAACTGCCATCATCCCGAACTCTGGAGTTTTGAAAAATGCCCTGAAAAGAATCAATTGGATGGAGATGTAAAATTTCATAATGTGGAAGATACAGGGGATAATCACCTGGCAACAGATTCCCATTGAGCATGCATCCGTTTAGAAGATTTAGAGAAAATGCTGTCAGGCCACTCGAGGTCTGAAAAAGATTCTGT
Source organism: Thysanoteuthis rhombus (assembly GCA_963457665.1). Lineage (NCBI taxonomy): Eukaryota > Metazoa > Mollusca > Cephalopoda > Oegopsida > Thysanoteuthidae > Thysanoteuthis > Thysanoteuthis major. The sequence continues at coordinate 36,342,944 of OY735216.1, forward strand.
ATTCCTTGATAACCTTGAATAAGAACTATATAATAGCATGCTGTTATTTTTTCGAATTTCATATTCAAACAAACAAACATCTTGTGTTTGCCAACTGGTAAATTACTCACATGATGGCATTTAAGCAAGAGACAGACCCAAAAAATTGAGAACCATGCAACGTACACATGAAAGAATAATGCTGGGCCTCACATGGAGAGACCACAAGACAGCACAGTACATCCAAGAAAAGACAAGACTTAGGGACATCATAGAATCCATTAAAAACCTCAAATGGCGGTGGGCTGGCCATGTTACAAAAATGGCAGACAATCGATGGACGTCGCGACTCACAACATGGATCCCCCGAGACCACATACGCAACCGAGGCCGGCAAAGTGTTAGATGGAGGGACGAATTGGACTAGTTCAGGAAGTACTGGCTCCGTGACGCCCATGATAGGGAAGTGTGGCAAATCCTTGGGAAGGTCTATGTTCAACGACGGACGCTAAAAGACCGATGATGATGATGATGATGATGATGATGATGATGATGATGATCAACAATAGAGAAAACTGAAGCAACCGAACTGAAAAGAAAATAATCCAAAAGAAACGAAAGGAGATGAAAGAAGATATACGACAGCAATCATCGGAAACATTCTAAAAAAGAATAAGTCAACAAAGGATGCGAAAATGGTGAGTTGTAAAATGCAAGTAAATACCAGCAAAAAAAAAATGCAGAAAATATTCCACACTGATCTGCAACTATTACCATACCAAAAAATCACACTCGATCCATTAATCTTGCATTGAAAAATAGATTTTAAATTCTTACTGAAAAAGACGACGCTAACATCAATGAACCAAGTGACAAAATGACAGCATTCATAATAGAAGTCACCATTATATCTAAACCCAAGAGCACACAAATCATCAATACAATCTAAGATTAAGTCAAGAATCTCATGGAAAAACGCAGGAACTTCAAGCCACCGAAAACTACAAGAAAGAAAATCAAAGAGACCGAACCAAACAAAATGATCAAGAAGAAATGAGACGGGGACAGAAGAAGATACACGACAGCAGTCATCGAATCGACTCTCAGAAAAGATCGGGGCTACAAAGCTATAAACAAAGGCCTCAAATAAGGATAAAAGCAAATAACCAACGTACTCGAGGAAAATGGAGACCTAACAACAGACAGAGACAGTATTATGGAACGTGCCAAAGAAATTCACCCAAAAATAAATTCATCCAAATAAGGATTGCAAAACAACAATCAGGATGCGCAAGACGCGAGCAATCAACTCAAAGGTTTCTCAGAAGTAACCTCGTGGGAGGTAAAACAAGCCATCAAACAAACAAGGACAGAAAGGCCCCAGGACCAGAAAACATCACTATTGACTCAGAAAAACGGGTAAGATCCTCACTAGGGAAATTGACCATACTATTCAACTTGTGCCTAAAAGAAAGTAAGGCCCCAGATGATTGGAACACTGCAATTATAATATTTTATATAAAAAAAAGGAATCTAAAAGATCTCAACAACTACAGACGTATAATGTTACTCAACTGCATGTACAAACTTTTCATTAAAAATAATCACCAACTGATTCACCAAATTGCAAGATGAAAACCAGCAACGTGATTTTAATTTGATAAATCACCTACTGAAAAAGTAGCAGAATGCCACTCTCTGTAGTATTTGTCGACATCAAGAAGGCCTTCGGCTAGATGGAATTTCCCAAGGTCATTGAGGCTATCACACTTCAAGGCTTGGACCCGTGTACATCAGCGTACTGCAACATATGAAGTCACAGCAGCTACATATAGACTATAGCATACGACTAAGTGATATCTGAACAACCTCGGATTCGCAGTTAACATCACCCGTTTTCGGAAGATCCTCTCCGACCTCAAACAAATGTTAGTCGAACTGAATGGAAGGAGCAAGGATGTTGGCCTTCAAATGAACTTCAGCAAAACAAATTTTTTTGGCAATGTTTGCGTCAAAAATGAACAAACAACGAATAAAATCGCAAACGCTGACCATTAAATAGTAGACCACTACATCTATCTGGGAAGACAAATACAAGACTAAGCGAAGAACCAGTCTATGATAGCAAGTTCAACCAAACAAGAGAATTCCATGAGCCTTAAAGAAAAGGTATACAACCAATGCATCCTCTCAATTGTCATCTCTTGATCAGAAACATGGAACGTAAATAAGAGATTAGCCCTCAAACTGAAAACCATGTATCGTGCACATGAGAGAATCATGGTCAACCTTATATGTAGAGATCACAAGACAACACCATATATCATAGGAAAAACAGGAATCTAAAACATCATAGAATCTATTATAAACGTCAAATAACGATTAGCTGGTCATGTTCCAAGGATGACAGATAACTGATGGATATCATGAATCACAATATGGATCCCCACAGAAAAATGTGTATGACCGACGCCGTCAGAATACAAGATGAAAAGTCAAACTAGACAAGTTTAAAAAGTATTGGCTCCGCTACGCCCATGATAGGGATATTTGGCGAATCTTGGGGGAGGTCAATGTCCAGTGACGGACGATAAGAGACTGATATTGATGATGACGATTATAGTTACATAGTGCATACATATACATCCATGATACTTATGATAGTTATATATGGCTATGTGTGCATATATATATATATATATATATATATATATATATATATATATATATATATATATATGCGTGCAATCAATCTGCCTGTTTTCCAGTTCTCTTGTTTATGCAACAATCTATTTTACTATGGGCTTTAACCTGATAAGTCTTTAGATTCTAAGACGAATTGTGATAACATTCAACCCACTGACATTGATAAGCGACGGTGCACCAAACAAGCACACATAAAAGATAATTGGATATTGACGTATCTGTCTATATTCTGAAGGCAGAATTGAATAAGAATGAAAGAAAAAAGTATTCCTATGTTGGCTATCTCTGTAGACCAATAGGTAACATATTTATCACTAACGCCATCAATCGATGCTCAACATCAGATAAGACGTGGGTTGTAATATTAGGGTAGACATAACAGATCATAATATTCGGCGATATGATTCAGAGTTTTTTTTTTCTTTGTTTGTTTTTTTTTCCTCCACATAACTGATAAGACTGGTCTTTGTCAACTTTCCAAACAAAGCGTGTTTAGTGATTTTATTCACCTCGGGCAACGTGAAAGAGACTTTACCGTTATCGGAAAGGTAGGTGTAATCGGAGAATTATCCCCGCGTCTGGTAGCGACACATTCAACACATTACGATACCATTTTTTTGCGCTGGAGTGTACGATTATAAATTGGCTCTTTCGGTGTTGTCTACTTATATAGTCTTAGGCGTGCAAACAGGGGAGTGCAACTGCCCCAATCTAATTCTGATAAAACAGCGTAAATATTTTGGTCTCTATTGTTTCTTCTATTAGATTCATGATGATGTGTTATTTATATTGATTTACTTGTCACGTCTGTCATCGCACCAAAACAATTTTTGAATTGGTAACCGTTATTATCTTCCATGATGATAATCTGAGTATTGCATTACCAGATCCAGCGAATGAACTCACTATTCTAGGAAACCATATCAAGTTTACCAGTGTATTTGTAAGCTTATCGTGGGTTTGTTTTTTTTTTAATTTTTAGTGGCTCTCATCTACGTCTATTCACTTGATTGGATGATTTGATCGTAGCAGATGCCCTGATTTGATTAATTTTACCTCATTTTCCAGTTATGGAGAGGACATAAAAAACGAGGGAACTGATCAGAAAAATAAATGTTTAATGGTTACTAAACTCATCTCGATATTTCTTAAAAAAAGATAATCCAATACATTGCCTTTTATCAAATGAAGATATGCGAAATCATCACTGTTTTACTTCACATCCACTTCACGCAGCTCCTGCAATATTTTAATGGTTAATAATGCAATATAGGACTTGAGAAATAAGCCAAGATTATGCTAAAATCTCTTTATTGATATTTAAAGAGATAAATGACCATGCATAATGCTTGAACATATTTTCAACACTGTTCTCGACAGAGTTTATCAGAGACTGGCTCACGAGTCAAGCATGATTTCAAGACTGGAACATCATAACACCAATCCTAAGACATACAGCAGTATCTCACAATATCACTTTGTCGGTTGAAAGACTGGAACAGATGTCTTGAGATTTGCTTGCTACATCGAACTGGATGCAAGCTGTGTCTGTTTCTGAAGCTTTGAAATATACCCCACCTCTATTTTACTTGTTTAATTCTTGGAATTTCAGGAATTTTGAGATCGAAGTAGCGCCCAAAGTCGATAGGAAATGCACTGTCAACCGTTTATATTCACGTTTCAGATTATGTTATTTTTCAACTTTCCCTGTTGATATTGTCTTCGAAAAGGACTGTTAGTCCCAGACTGGGTGCTGTATTCGTTTTGCCAACGACAAAATTATGATTCTTGTCTGTTGATTGATTTTGTTTATTTCTTAAATGATTTGAGACGGCGTCTGAGATCAGATGCATAGTTTTCCTCTGTTAGTTTGTCTCTTGCTCGACTTGCTTCTGTTGTGTCTTCAGTTCCAAAATAATCCAAGCGATTTCCTTATGTAACGATAAGGAACTTGACTATGAAAAATCAAAGGGAATAGAATTTGAACGCTAAATACACCCAGAATATATATATACATATATATATATATATATATATATATATATATATATATATATATATATATATATATATATATATATATATCATTGTAAATAATTCAAAGACAGTTTTAATCATCGGATCAATGACTGAATTGATTCATTGATAGGGAACTATTTTATAACCACCATCCTATGGCGTGGTTATGTAAGGTAAGTGAATCACACAGCTACAGCGAAATCAGCTCCTGTCACTTCTGTCCGGCTGGTGGCCAGGTTGTAAGAATGGTATATGCGTGACACGAGTAGTTTTTCATTTTTTGACGCAAGACAAAGTCGTTTTTAGTGACACATAGTGAAAAATAGATGTTATAGCTGGACTCATCATAATTTTTTAGTACAGCATCAATCAGATATAAATACGTTCTCCAGAAGCAACTGGTATCCAGTTCATGTTGAAAAAATTGCCTAACAACCTCCCCTACTTATATAATAGGCGACTGTGTTAATTGACTAAGTTTGGTCTAGTATGCACCTAGTGATAATCAAACTCACTAACAAGGGCTTGCAAGATTAGCTTTTTCCAACAAGCATTGTAGGCATTATTGATGCAAAGTGTGAATTATAGTTTACGTATGTGTTTACAGACTTTATCAAGAATTGGTTTTTCAGTGTTTGAATAAATGTGTATAATCTGATCATAGTGTGCATGTTTTCGTTGAGGATAGTAACGTGTTCATATCTAAAGCTGTAAACACAGAGGAGAAATGTATGACAGAGGAATAGAAAAAAGAAGAATCAGGTAAAATCTCTCGGGGTTTCCTCCAACAAATTCATGGAAAAAAATTCATTCAGTGAAACAAACAGCTGTTCATCTCGCTTGATTTAGTATTGTATCAGGGCAAGAGGACGTACGTGACATACCCTACAAGTGATGGGTCGCTGTTTCTGCTTCGTCAAAGATCAAATTAAATCTGCCATATATCGACAAGAGAACTGCACGCCCAGTGCAAATGCCAAGTCATTATCCTGTCGATTTGGTCGGGAAAAACATCGAATCTCATCATCCGAACTACTCCATACATCGACTTGAGATGGGAAGTACCCGATACGCAAATAATTGATATTTCACACCCTTATACACACGGGTCGCGAACCAGTCAATCGCCAAATAGTAAAATAGGTGTTTATAATGCGTGGTTATCGCACGTTTAACTACCAGTCAATCGACATATAGAAAGATATGTATTTCCAATACGCACGTAATGCAGATTTAACAATCAATCAATTGGTACATAAAGATATAAGTGCATATGATTTGTGGGTATCGAAGATTCAACAAGTTTAAAATATGTCGAGATCTTTCACTATGTTTTGATTCATACATTAATATCTTTATCTAATCTTTACTGAAGCATTAACAACTGGGGACAGTACTCAATTGGCTAGATATATCGGCAGATGCATATGCTATATAGATACTGATGATTTTATAAGTACATGAACGTACTGACTTTTTTTCAAATATATGAAGATTGCGCTGCGCCAATCTTCCTAGGGGTGAAGGCCCACCTTGTATATCAGCATCAAAAAAACTGACTTCAGACTCCAGATGGAAATACGCTACCTTGGCCAACCAGGAAGTTCTTTGATATATCAGGAATCTTCTTGTTACACCTTTTAAACAGTTTTTTTTTAACTAAATTAAAAATGAAATATCTATTAATCAGACGGCCTCATTGTAGAGCAACATATAGCAATCTTATCTTTATCAATTTGCGTCCTCATTAAATACCTGATACTTGTGATTTTGTAGCGTTTTATACTCAGCTCAGTAAATATCAATAATGAGATTAAATCCGTTTTCCTGTTTGTATCGGTCAAGACATTATCAAAATGTGGCTGTCCTTGATGGATCAAATGACTGCAAGTTCACTCATATGTACTCTTATTTTCAAAGTGGTTATGTCGAACAGATTGTGAATAAAACATATTAAAGAATTACCGAAGTTTATTTTTCTAAGAATTACTGAACGACACTCAATAATCACCAAATGAAAAATTAGCCAGAAGAGAAGAGAAAACCAAGTGTTTACAGTTATGCAAACAACACATAGGAGGATAAGAGCACGAATAATTCATGTAATAATTACAATCCTTCATCGCAGAACTTCCCACATCATTCATCAATTGTGAATGTTTCGACCTCTAGACAAGACGAGTAAATCCCTGTCAATAAGTCGATAATAAATACCTCCCGTTGGTCTTCTCCTTAACTGATCCCAAGCTGCGTTCACTTTAGCATCTGTCAATTAGAGTCTTCGGTCTTGAAATGTAAATTATGCAAAAGTGATGGCAGCTGTGCCTCTCTTGAAATAGTCCTTCCTTTAATTATAACCAGAGTAATTATGTATAATTGTGCAGTGTCGAGGGGTTGATGAGAAATCGATAGTGCTTGTCTGTGTTGATATTCGTCTGATTGACTAACTGATCGATCATAAATGAGTTTAAGTGGAAAGTCATCGACGTGGCCTCGAGTCCATTTCCTCGTTCATGTTTCTTTCTTTCTTGTGAATTCGCCCACAGATTGAACCCTGTCGTCAGATTGCCTCTTGCTATATTAAATGTCTTTCTTAATAATAGTGCTCAAGTTTCACTTTTGTACAATAAGTTTTCACTGAGATCGTGATCGGAAGTCGAGTTTGTATTTGCTTGTCAGAATTTATACGATTCTGGATTATTTTGGTTCATTGATGCAAGTACTACGCAAAACTTTCTGATTTTGTTTCTCATCTTGATTTTTCTCAGCACAGCAGGTCAGATGGTTGACTCTCCATCCTTCTACTGGAGAATGTGTTATCCTATGACGGATTCAAATAGTTACTTCACCGATTCTAAGTAAATGAGGGAAATAAAGAAGAAGAAGAAGAAGAAGAAGAAGAAGAAGAAGAAGAAGAAGAAGAAGAAGATAGAGGGAATAAACACATGAGCAGAATCGGTAGTTAAATACATTGGTCCATTTCTTAGGTGGATAAAGGATGAGCTCAAATCAATGCATCAGTGAACAAGAAGGCTTATGATAATGCACAAAACTTCAAACCCCAGAAATGACACAGATTAACTGTATGTGAAGGGTAGAAAATGCGGCAGAAGACTCATCACTGTGCCTAAAATGCCAAAACAGCACTAGAAAAATGTGGGCAAGCAAGTATTGAAGACACTATCAAAATGCAAAACGCCTACAGTAGTGCAATAAACAACAAAACAGTAGCAAACTAAGGGAATATCACAAAAGGTAACAAGGAAAGAAAAATGGGAACAGAAAATGATACAAAATATTGTCGACAAGAGATTATGGATACGGCTACGCAAGGGAAACCTGAAAGAAGAAATGGGATTGTTTATCATAGGAATCTCAGTCAGATGCATCATGATAAATAGTGTCGAGGCGAAAATTGACGGAACCAAAACACAGCAAATGCCATCTATGTGGAGAAAGGGGTGCGATTGTAAGCCACATAGCCTGTGAATGTAATAAGCTAGTCCAGTAGAAGTACAAAGAAACACAACAGAGTAGCAATACTTACACATTGGAAACAAAGGAAATGACCGGGGTTCGACCACGCAGACAAATAGTGTCAACACAAATCCTGAGACATTCCTAAAAAATAGAAAACATAAACTATTGTGGAACTTTGACACCTAAACTCGCCACTCCATCCAAATGAGAAGACCAGACCTGGTAGTCGTTGACGTGGGAAAGAGAACCTACAAGATAATAAACGTGGCTGCAGGTTATAGTGCAGATACGAAAGAGGGTGAAAAATTAAGGAAATACTAGGATCTAGCAAGGAAACTTAAGAAACGTGGAAGATGAAAGTAATTGTAGTACCAATAATGATAGGGGCACTCGGAACCGTTTGGAATAAGAGGGTGTAGATTAAACCTACAGTTATTGGTCCTAAAAACAATTCCTGAAACCTGTTAAAAGAAAAGGTCGGGATTAAGACCAAGATCAATGAACTGTAGAAAATAATCCTCTTTAAATCTGCCAGAATCTCCAGGAAATTCCCCGGGAGTTAACAACTAAGATTATCTTTTCAATCTTTTCTTTACCTTTTCTAGTCTTCATTGTCCGTCAATGATGTTTTTCTAAATGTTAGACTAACAAAGATCAGTTTCATATGCAAAAATGTAGATAGCCTTCAATGAACTAGGAAATTCTTTTGCTTTCTGCCGTCTATCATCTCTCTTGACTGACTTTACTCCCCTTTCATGTTGTTTTCTTCTCACCTACTCAGACACTACGATTCTTTTCCTACCGTCTCTTCTATCGCCTTATCAATCTATCTTCTCTCACCTTCCTCAATCTGACCCTTCGTAAACTATATGTCTTTCTTTGAGTAATATTTGATAGTAAGAAAAATAAGTAATACATTCCCATGAAAAAATCGAATATCTATCAAGATTTATTCACTGATTTGTAATTCTGAATATGAAGAAACGAACTTATTCCTGAACCGTATCGATTTATTGACTCGGATACCCATTTTCAGGGGACTGATTCCAACTCAATAAATATTTGCTTGTCTGGAGAGAGACTAATTCTGAATCGTGCATATATACAGGATCCTAATTTAAACGTCCTTGAAAATATTGCGCAGATTGTGCCTGATCCCAACCCCATACATAAACTTTATCTTTTTGACTCGGACACCTATCTTGAAATCACCTTTTCTGAACCTGATTTTTAACAATTTTGGTTGGTCTTGGAATGAGATTTAGGTAAAATGATTTTATTTCAGACTGTCATTGGTTGCCATATGTCTTTCGAGTGCAAATCAAGTAACTTCAGTACCAAAATAATCAAGAAACTTAAAATTCATCATCAGATTAAGCTTGCAGGAAAAATGGATTAAAATACATATAAATTTATTTATTGATTTATTCCATTTGGTGAAGTACTATCTATCATTATTTAGAGATGTGTGTTACTCTTTACATGCATGTCAATTCTTGTTACTTTTTATCTATTCTTTTATCAAATTTATTTAATGAAGTGTTGTCAATTTTTATTAATAATTTTTTTATTTATCTTCATCAGGCAATTTTCTCGTGGGTATTGAGGGAATAAATTATCATTGTGGATCAGTATAAAGAATGGTTTAGCTTCCCAGTGACAATGAAATTCAAGAATCTTGGCCGGAGGCAGACTCGGTTAACACACGACGGATCATGCTACTGCGCTACTGGAATCAGTGGCAAGTGCTTTTGTATTGTAAATCATCAACATTTTCTTGCAACTAATTACATTCATCTCAATCAATCGAACTCACAACCAACTATGCCAGAGAATGGCTTGATGATCTAGATAGCATTACGTTATAATAGATATGAATGCAAAATGATAAATAAGTATTTCTTTTCTGTATTGATGTCCTCCCCTCCCATGGTGGTGGTGGGGCAACACCGGGTATCCCAGCAACTAATGTATAAAATGAATGAATAAATACTATAGCATACTGAGGGAAATTTAAATACCAAATCCAAGCTAAGAACTGGATCCTGTCACCTTGAATAAATTGTAAAATAGTACTCATTGCTGTTCTCTAAGTGCACAGGTTGAAGTTGAAGAAAGAAAACTGAAATAAACTAGAATATAATAGTAATGGTAATTGGAGCACTCGGAACGCTTCTACAGTGGCTTACAAAGGAGTTGGAAGACTTAAAAATACGTGTGAAAATTCAAACACTAGAATATAGAGATAAAGATATAGAGAGTTCTGGGGTTGTGAAAAGATTTGGTGTAATTCAATCTCCGATGAATGACACTTCTGCAGATGAAAGACTCGAGTACACATTATGATTATACAGGTAATAATCTAAAACAAAATCCTTTGAAAAACGATCTCGTTTTATCAATGTCAGTCAACAATTCTTCTAGACTTGAAATAGATGGATAGATAGATAGATAGATAGATAGATAGATAGATAGATAGATAGATAGGTATGAATATAGGGATGAATTTGTATATGAATGTGTCCGAAGAAATGTAGGTAAAACTGTGTGTATGCATGTTAATTTGGTTATGCACGAGCATGAGACTATACATTGTATACATTTATGCGTCAGGTATTTGAAAGAGGTTGTAATGATTCATGAATGATGAAAAACATTCGTAGTTGCTGGAATTTTTTCCGTTCTCGTTCTAGATTTATGGGACGTATGTCATCTGTAATGTTACATCATGTTTTTCAATCAAGGAAGATATGCACTATGCAATCTGTTTATCTTAATAAATGATGATGATCATCATCATTATTAGCCTCTTAACGTCCGTTGTTGGACACAGACCTTCCCCAGGATTTGCCACAATTCTCTATCGTGGGCGTTGCAGAGCCAGTACTTTCTGAATTTGTCTTATACGTCTCTCCATCTAGTACCCTGCCGTCCCTCGGTTGTGCATGCCATCTCTGGGGATGTCGTGAGTCGTGATGTCCATCCGTTGTCTGTCATTCTTGCGACATGGCCAGCCCATTGGCATTTGGGCTTTTTTAATGGATTCTATCATGTCTCTGATTCCTGTCTTCTCCTGGATGTTTTGTCTTGTCTTGTGGTCTTTCCATATGGGGTTGAGCGAAATTCCTTCATATGCACGTTGCATGTCTCTCAATTTGCGAGTCTGTCTCTTGGTTAGGTTCCATGTTTCAGCTCAATAGGTGACTATTGGGAGGATGCATTGGTTGTATACCCGTCTTTTTAGGATTAACGGGATCTTTGTTTTGCTGAAGTTCATGTGTAGACCGACTTTTTGGTTCTCATCATTTAGTTCATCTTAACATTAGTTGGGGGTCGTGTACGTTCTCTACAGAAAGAGCAATGTTGTCAGCTGACCATTCTATATCGTGAATGTTGGGATGCTCTCCTTTCAGACCATTACCACAGTGATATGTTTAATCACCACTTGGTTCTCCATATTTGTACCCTTGTGCTAGACTACATTCGGCTTACTGAATACTGATAGCCATAGCTTTTTTCCCTAAAATAATGTGTTATGTTGAATCTTCATGTCTACATAGCCTGTTCTATAACAAACATCGATTGAAATACGGACTATAAATGTCTTTGAATACTTAATTTCTGAATAAAAAGGCACAATAGATTCCCTCACAGTATTTACTGCAAGGAGTTGTCGTCTAAAGCATTGTTAACATGGTTGGTCTGCCATTCTCAAATGATACGTTGGATCTTCATTTAGGTCTTGTGCCTGACAAAGCAAAACTTGGTCGTTGAAATCCAGTTTACTGTGGGGTATTCTTTGTAACTTTGTGAAGTATTATATATTAAAGTTTACTCACAGACCTGTATTTTAATCCGTACTCCTTAGCAAGTATTCCTGCAATGGAGTTTTGATACTATCCAAGCTGACAATCAAAAGGTATTTAGCAAAATAGCAATAGCCAATTCTGAAACAAATTGAACCTCCTCCAATATATCAACACAAAGAAAAGTCGTTTGGCAGCGAAAATCTCTACATGTCTGGTTTGGCCTGTGAATTTGCACTACAGCCTTTGCAATGGAGTGTGTGTGACACATGAACAGCTGACCCGGTCCTTCAAACCAATGTTTTTTATACACTGAGGAGAGAAGTATTCTTTGGTGTTCAAGCATTAATTTCGAAACGGAATTATCAGGCACAACACTTTGGCATCAAATTGAGACATTTTTTCTCTTTTGTCTGTATCTGTGGTCATCACAATGATTGTAAACTTCAACTAACATTATATTTTAACAATTACATCAGAGCACATTGAAACTCATACAAGAGCATATGTTCTATGAATTCACGACAATGAAACTTTCTGTTCAACACAGACAGAACAAATTGATAGATTCCATTATTTATTTTACTCCTGCACACATAATTAACATTCATTCTTTCGGTGAAACTTATTTGCTCCAATATTAAGAGAAAAAGAAGTCAGTGAACTGAAAAATAAAGTTATTTCACGGGATCTATTCTTCGACATGTGCTATTCCTCCCCATTCGTCGAATGTTCTATTTGTCTGTTCAAGTAATTTTCAATACTTTCGGCTAAGTTTACAATTAGGACTGCATATTCATGACAGCCCTCTTCGGTTTTCTTTCAGAATCTCGACCGTAGGGATCACATTTGATAATCAGATATTACAGCAACGGAAGCAAGTGAATAATTGGAATCTATCCCTCTATATATCAATGTATTCATCTCTCTCTCTCTCTCTCTCTATATATATATAATATATATATATATATATATATATATATA
>OY735216.1:36358417-36723417 GCA_963457665.1 Thysanoteuthis rhombus
AATATATATATATATATATATATATATGTATAAAGTACTAATCAGTAATGTGTGTGTTCGTATGTGTGTCTGTATGTATGAAATAATGAATGTAATGCTAGTTTGGTGGTGGAAAGAGATACTTCGGACGTTTTTCTGCATTTTGTCAAATTTCGAGTCTCTTGGCCAAATCTTGCACAGCTAAATCGTAAATGTACATCCATGGATTAACATGGTAAAGAAAAAGTTTATTTTCTTTGATGAAGACCTTTCCCCCCTCCCCAATAAAAAGGCGTTGCTAAATATGGACTTAACAAAGAGCAATCAGTCAATGTGCTAAAAATGTTAACTATACAAAGAATGCATAATACCAGCAATGGTTTACGGATATGAAACACAGAAATTGACAAAACGATCTGAGATTCCATTGAGAATCCCACAAATCCATGGAAAGTGTCTTGCTATCGATATTTCCAAGAGATAGAAGATGACTGGCATAGATCAAAGTGAGGGTTAGAGTGAAGGATACCATACAAATAATTAGACAACGCAATAGATATTGGCCGAGCAATTGGCTAGAAGAGATAAGTACAGATAGAGAAAAAGGCTTTGAACAGCAAATACCGTAGGGAAAGACCAAATCATAAGTATGTAGGTTAGTATATGTGCATAAATTAATCGAAATAACGACTCACCAGACAATGATAAGAACAAATAGTGAATAAATTCAAAATCTTCTTTGACAAGGAGCATACATAGTTACACTCATACACACACACATTTTATATATATATATATATATATATATATATATATATATATATATATATATATATATATGTATATATATATATATATATATATATATATATATATATATATATATATATATATATATCCTCCTTGTGTTGTTCTCTTCTGTCTCAGAAGTATTTACAGATCTTGCTACTTAAAGTTGCCCATGAGATTTCATGATAATTTGATAAGGCTTAATGGTTGAAAATTTAAAAAAAAAACGTCTGAATGAGAAGTCTGATATATAAAATGAAATACCCTGTCTTTTGTCTACGTTCCTGTTTTTTCTTTATCTCTTTCCAAATGACTGCATTAATGTATCGGAGGAAAATGGCAGAATACTCTTGTCTTTTTGCCTGATTTGTTCATTCGTTTTTACATTTCTTTTATCTTCATGGCTATTCGGTTCACAGTTCGGTTTGAAAACCGTCGTTGCGTTTTCTTGGGACTTGGGAAATCACAAAACTATTGATCTGCATTCCAAATCTGGTCTGGCAGGAATGTCTTAGTATTGCAAACGGGACTGAGAAAGAATTCTCCTTTCGACAATCATACCAATTCGAATTATTTTATTTTTGAAGACGGTTTAAATAGAATGCAGCGTCACACGAAAAACGCACTTGAAAATGAAGTCAGACGAAATTGATCCTACACATGTGACTAACACTGTTTTTATTGTTGTATGTTCTCAAATGCTTCCTCATTATCAAAGACCAAACAAAATCGTCTATTGTTTTCTGATTATTAGATTTATTGTATGTAAGTGGTCTTTTGTTGAGTAGCCACTTCTGAAGCCTTTTTTGAGTGTCTATTAGCCTGTTTGTGAGTACTTTTATTATTTATTAATAGTTTATATATGTTGGGCAATAAGGTGGTCGTTATCGAGGTCATGATTATCCCTTTTTTGTGGGGTAAGATCACTAACAGACAGAAAATTCTACATACTTTTCTTCCTCATATACTATGTGAAGAACTGCGCAGGTTCTTTGTTAAATACCTCTCCCAAATCTTCCGTGAAGTCTCTCACTATGTAATCCTCCCTTGGAGTTTTCCCGAGTTTCATATTTCGTAGTGCAACTAAACGGTTTATGTTACGCCAATGATATCGCTGATATATATCAGTTTATCATTTTGTGGTTCTTCTTTTTTTTTAAAGCGTACAAATTTTGATAGTAATCTTCAATCATTCTTTACATCTTGCATCTTCATGAGATAGCTTTGCCATTTCTGACTTTTAGCGCAAATATCTGCAGTTTGCCGATATCTGCTTTAACTCCTCCCTTTACTGATTTACCATCCATTTAATTTTTTCATTTTTTCCCTCTAGCTCTCATGACTATTAGATAAGTTCTGATATTTTGGTTCCGTCTTCTTCAGTTTCAATTTCTATATTCTTCCTCTCCATGATGTTTCTTTTGAGTATTTCCCTGTGCTATTGTTTATGTCATATTCTCTGCTGATTCCTTTATTATATTTGTCAAGCACTTTTTTTTATCTTACCCTCGTTATTCTACAAGGCTGAAAGTTCTCTATGGCTATTCAAAAATTAGTAATGTTCTCTATCTCTATCTCCTTCTAACATTTTTCTATTATCAAGAATTATTTTCTTCTTTTCAGTTTTAAAATTAAATTCCTGCACGCTACCATATTATGGTATTTTCATATACTTACTTTGTTTATGATTGTAACATCATCAACTTAGTTGATCTTGTCAACTTTTATCGAGTCGGATCTTCTTTTTCTTATACTATTTTGTCTTCTTACAGCTTTTTCGCTTTTGAAAGAATGTATTTGTTATCTCTTATCTGTACTCCAAATAAACTAGCATGTTACATATCTCTTTTTTTTTTTTTTGGCCTATTCAATATATCCCAACGATAGATTCTCCAACCTTCTCTTTACCCACCTTAACATTACAGTCTCCCGTGTGTATTGTCTGATTTATCTTCTCCCCATCTATTATCTGACTGATGTCATCATATTTCTTTCCCATATCCTGGGCAGAAGTTGGCGCATGCTCCTAGATCAACTTTAGTGTGTCTTTTGCTCAATCCAACTACTGTCTAAGCTATTTTTTCCGATGTTTAGTCAAAAGTTCTAAAGTTGTTTAAATATTACTAATGACTAAAAAATCAAAGATCTCTGAACTCGTCCCTTATAATATAAAATATAATTACTTACCTTCAGCTTTCTCTCTTTGTGGGTCGTACCGATACCTACGATGCACCAAGCGATTTTGTCGTAAACTAGCAATGCCCTGATCAATATGAGTGAAGATGTTCATGTTCTTAAAATTGTTTGATGTCCACGACTTTGGCATGCTTAGGTATTGTCTTCCCGCTCCCGCAGGTACATTGCTTGCAGGCACATGAAGCAATGCCGCTGGATTTACAATAGACAATAGTCCAACAAGTATGCTACGATATATATATATATATATATATATATATATATATATATATATATATATATATATATATTATATATATGTATGTATGTATGTATGTATGTGTGTGTGTGTGTAACAGGGTTTGAGGTTTTTCAAATGGAGAAGCAATGGTTTTGTTGCTGCTGCTGTTGAGTAAAGTAGTTATCGTAGAGTGACTTACCCCGTTACTTGTTTGTCCCTTCGTCTCGTTGACTTCTATCGTGGTACACCATCAACGAAAATTTTGTCGATGGGAAATAAGAATGTGTATACAAAGAGACGGAGGAGACTATATGCAAAATGAACCTGGAGACCCGTCCTGTTTACCAATGGTTTGAATCATTGCGATGGAAAGAAACAAAAATTACGATGCAAGAATCATTAATAAAAAATTGAAAAATGTTCTTTCTCGTAATGGAATCAAGATTATAATACAATTCTATCTTTCTGTCTTTTCAGCATTTTTACTGATTTTTGGAATGCTCTCATCCTGTTAATTTCAAATCTTCCATTTCCATAATTTTTGTAAGAGTTTTTGAAGTGATCGAAATGTTTCAATGATTATGGGTACGATTGTAACAATCCCAGAATCCAGTTCTCGATTCATGTTCATCTAGCCATTCAGTGGTCAGTTAGAAAGCTGACCCTCAATATCTGACAGTTCTTTCCTCCGTAGGGAAAGGGGTAACTAGATCTAGATTGAATTAAATTTTAAAACTTCCACAGCAGTGATGCGGTTTACAGTTCCACACCAGTTGCTCAATGGTTGTCGCTGAAGGCTGAGTGCCAGTAAGTCTCCGCATATCTTCAGCCCTCCTTTCATATCTCCTTCGCCAGTCACAGTAGTTTTCCTTTGGTTTATTTTCTATTTATTTTTTTTCTTTGCTGAAGGTCGTCCTCTTCTCTCTGTTAGGCCACTGCTATCTGCTAGGTTATAGAACTCATATTTCTAGTACTTCCCTCAGTATTCATGCAGTCCCCCGTCGTGATGTGGTCTGTATAGTCTCAATACTTCATTTTATCCCTAGTTCCTCCAATCTCGCTTCCAGTGTTTTTGGTACGGTTCTGAGCGCACCCACTATTACTGGCTTTCATGTTCCAATCATTCTTCAGTTCTCTTGCCAAGTCTTCATACTTTTCCTGCTTTTCAGCCTCTTTCCCATTTACTCTGTAGTCTGCAGGCACGGACACGTCTATTATTTGGTAGGTTCTCCTCTTATTGTCCATTATTACTATTATTAGTATCATCATTTACATTTTCATACGAATTGCCTGATGGTTGTCGTTGAATGTTGAATGATAGTCAGTCTCCTTTGGTCTCCAGCCTTCTGCTCATATCGTCTATTATTTAGCAGGTGCTCTTTCCCTTGCCCATGACTACCAGTTCTGGCCTTTTCGCTTGGATGGAGTGGCTTTTACTTTCCAGGACTGTCTCCTGTTTGAGCAGATATCATTTGACCACATGGTCAAATCCCAGTCACCTGCTCAGTTCCCAGTTTATATCTAATGCTACTCTGTCATGTCTGCTTTTATACTCTTTCTTGGCTAGTTCACTACATTTACTGATTATGCAGTTTACGTCTTCGCCCTCTCTCTACAGAGGTGAAATTTGCTATTTGTTTGCGTTTTGTCAGTCCTTGCCTTGACATAGTTTATCCTGATCCATTCGTTTTGGTCTGCCATGATGAACGATTCTATTTCTCTTTTCATGATTTCTCATCTGCAATATTTTGTATCCATCTTTTGAATTCCCTGGGTAGTTTTTTTTTCTGTCCCCATTGTTCCTGACTGTCCGCTTTGCTGTTCCACTGCTTGTTGTTTATTGCATTGCTTCAGGTATTTTGTATGATTTATTCACTGCTTGCTTGCAAATACTTTTTTAATCCTGTTTTGGCCTATTGGATACAGTTTTCTGTGTTGATGTGTCCTCTACAGCTTTCTTTCCTATTCATATACAGTCTTTCCGTGTCGTTTCTGGAGTGTAGAGATTTGTACAACGTCATAAGATTCCCCACTCCCTCGCCAGTCCATTGATTGAAGCTCTTCCTTCATCCATCAAAGAAATGGACCTGTGTATCCAGATATCGATACTGCACATGCGTCCATTCCTTTTATCAGATTTCTGTTTTTCAGCTTGGCCACTGATCCTCTGTACTAATGTACTGCAGAAGGCTTACAGCGGTATTATCACGCAATTTTCTAATAAGCATTTTCACAATAGTTGCTTGGTACTCATCACTAAAGGCTGAGTTACTGTAAGTCTCCTCAGGTCTCCAGCGCTCAATTTCCTAAAATATCATAGCAGCGCTGTCATTTGCACCATCTCAACTTCCCCCCGACTTTTCTTTGAACATACCTTTTCATCTTCGTTGTTATGCCATTGCTGTTGCATGGGAGTCAGAAGCCGTACATTTCTAATACTCTCCTCAGTATTCATGCAGATCCCAGAAGTGTTGTCGTCCGAATTGTCAATAGCGTACTGAGCTATTCGCGCATGGTATCTTTTGCATACCACTCGTTCGCATACCACTACATTAAATATAATAAATCATCAATTTGTGTTCGAAAAATCAAAGGATTAAAATGTTTAATTTAAATTAAATCCGATAAAAATTCTTTCATATATTATGAGTATATGACATTCAGATAATTTCATTAGTCACTTTTAACATTCAAATTAACTTTAATTCAGAGGAATTGAAGTCTACTCAGTTACCAGATAATTAGATCTACCCATCTTTAGCTTCTTTTAGCAATAAAGAAGGACCTTATCAAAATGGCTAGATATTGCAGATATAGCCAACGGTTTTGTCACGGAATAGTGAGTGTTATGTTTTTTAGGTATCTGACTCCAATTAATTAAATCAATGTTATGAGATTAAATCAGTATCCTTTATGCTTTATAAAAACCATGCTCATCAGAGGAGTGTAATACATTTACCCACCTCTGGATCAGGTCTCCGCATATAGGGTGAGGGGGTTTTAAAATTCAAACTTTAGAGTCAATAAAGGATAATAGTGCTGTACAATTGTTTCATCTAACCTAAACAATGTACCTATGTAAAAATATGATATTATTATTTGCTTGTGACACGGTTGCAGCTTAGATATTCCGAATATAATCTTTTGCCCCCGACCCCAAAATATATATTTTGTTGCCCCCCAGTGAAAAGCGGTAGTGGACGCACAGAATCGCAACCTAAACATATATTTCTTTAACTGTTTTTCCACATTGATGTAGAAATTATGGCCATTTTGCGTCAAAAGATTTTTTTTCTTCTTTTTTTACGAAAAGAATATTTTCTTCTTCCGAGAAAAGATAATTATTTTGATTTGAGAGATTTTTCCCCAATCAAATGATTAAATTAAAACAAAACATTGCATTATTATCATTCTGTTTGAAAGTAGATAGCAGTGTAAATATGATGGAAATAAGATGGGATTGAATGGTAGTATAATAAATCAATTGTGATGATTGTTTGAAACATCGCAATTCTGCAACAATACCAGTTCTCAAAATTCTACCACAACAAATTTAATATGCTCATAATTTGCAAACGGGAAAGCCCTCTCGCATACAATTATAACACGTGGTAAACATTCATATATAGTGGTACATACAATACTTTACGCAAATGTTCAGGTACGCAAATGAGCAGAATGCAAGAATATCGTGAATATTGTTACTACCCTAACCTGCATAGTCCATACTTCTGTCAGTTTACCCTGCGTCTTGTCTATCTTGGCATTTGTATAGTTAGCTATTATGGCGTTGTTCTGGGTCTTTATTTGTAACAAGTCGGTTTCTCCTTTCAGGTCCGAATCGTTGGATATGCAATGCCGTGCTTGTTTTTATAATCTGTCCTTTTGGTTGTTTTTTCCAATTTTTGATTTCGTGTTATTGTAATTATTATTCCCTTACTTTTCAGTATAATCTTCTATTCCCTTCATTGCTGAGTCTACACAATCCTCGATGCTAGTATTTCTCCTTCATCCCTCATTTTGTTTTACATATAATCCCGACATCATCTTTCGGGTGCAATGCTTTATACATTGTCATAAGGTTTCTTGATGTATTACGGGGTTTTGTGTTCCCCTTTCGTCCAGTTTCAAAGCTTATCTAACGATTGAAACTGCACAGGAATATATTCCTTTGATCAGGTTGCTGCTGCAGAGTTTGGTTTTCCAGTGGTTTTTCTTGTCCTTTTGAAGTATTCTGTATCTACCTTTTCCTTCATCTCGCTCAGTTTGATTGTGTCTCCTTCTACGATCCCTGGGTATTTGTACTTTTCCTTCTCGTTGAGTGCTCTGAAGTTTCATGGTAGGATAATTCAATTCTTTCTCTTAATTCTTTTTACTCTTTTGCTTTTTTTAGCGTTGCACGTTTTTCAATTCCATTCCATTCTAATATCGTGACTGAATACCCCAAATCCTTCTATTAGGGTTTCCACTTCCTCCCTGATTTTAGTTATATTATGTATATACGTCGACTATCATATACTACTCTGACCTTCATGTTTCTCACCTTTCTCAGCCCCACGACCGAGTCCTGGTACTTTTCCAGTCTTTCACACTCTTTCGTATCACTCAGTGGTAAATGTGAGAGTAATTTTGAAGGTATAGTTGAAGCTCACTTAAACAACTCTAGTATGTTGTTTACAAATCTTGGGAATATTTCAGAATTTACGAAGACGGATTCAACATTAATTTACTGAAAATAACATGGGTCAGCGTTCAAATATGAATCGTTTTCTTCTATTTCGACAGAGAAAGGTCATTTGGTGACTAAATAGTTATTGATAATAGCAAATTGATTCATTAGAAGAATTGAAAACGAAGAAAATCAAGGGTAGGTACAGGTCAACTCCTAATGTCTCAGCCTACACAAAATATAGTGGGGAAATTTTTCTCTGTGTTTTGCGTGGATCAAAGTAGTATTCTTATATCATGAATTACTGGAACCCGAACAAACTCTTATTCATTAACAAGTCGGTGAGCAACTTGTTCATTTGAATAACACATTTGAAGAGGAAGAGCATTTTTCTGGATAAAGAGAATGGGGTTGTGATTTTGCTGAATGACAACGACCATCCCGTTGTTGCAAATTCAACGCAGAAAAGAGATTTGATCGGAGATTGTCCCCACGTACTGCATAATCTCCAACCTGTCACATTCAGATTATCACTTGTTTCGCTTCATTGGAATCTCATCATCAGGACAGCGGTTTCAATTATTCCATAATCGGAATAATTGAAGCTAAACTGGGATTGTTCTTTTTTGTAGCGTCACACGATGGAAAGCCAGGGGAAAAAATTCTGACAACTGAGTAATGATGCTATATACCTATATGAAGAAGGATATTTTTAGAGGAACTGTTGGAATCTTTCGCATCAGCGTAACACACACGTGCACATGCACATATATATAAAACATCACAAAACATAAAACCCAAGTGAATAAATGCATTACCACTTGTGATTATAAGGTAAGTCATCTTATAAATACTTTCTAATACTGGAAATCTTCAGTCAGTCTTATCTACAGATTTATTCGAGGTATAAGCGAAAAGTATCCAGTCATTCATTAATGATAGACATGTAGTCTAAATTGGTCCGTGACATTATTGTCCCCTCAAAAATACTGAAGTTAACCTCTGATATTGAGACCCCGTGACCCTTTCCAAAACAATCTACCTAATCACATTCAGGAGGCCAAATAGTGGGAGTGCCTGATCTGGCTGAGGAGATATTCTAGGATGTGAAGATAGGAGACGATATCAATGAATCTGTAGCTTGACTGAAATATTGGACGAATCGTGATGTAAAATGTTTTTTGTCTAATGTTTAATCTATATGATTTCTGGGAAAGCGTTTTATTCAATGCATTGGAAAGAAGGAGATTAGAATGAATGATTGATGTTTTTGTGTCGAATGTTTCCATCATTACTTGACTACTGTCAGCCATAATGCATTAATTCCTGGCAACAAGCAACCCTTTTTTTCTGATTTTCAGCTTACAACATACAGACTGATCATCAAACATGCTCAGACACATTTTATCTCAATAATTGCAAAATTAATTTCTCCTTACCAACAGAAGCGTTCATTCTGTTAGGACAGCAAAAACAATAATGGAAAACACGTAGATTGGCGACAAAAGAGTAGGCAGAAAAGTCATTGGGTATCGATAAGAAAAATCAGTAAAAATCAGTGGGCAGCGATAAGAAAAGCTGAAATTGTGCTTAATATACCAGCTTTAGATGCAGTTGGAGCTCAGTTGAGTAATTTCAGGTATTTACTTGCTCGATCCTACTCGTGAGGTCACAGCTAATACGTATAAACAATTATTTCGGTGATAAAGAGAATAAAGTAACTCCAATTTCTCGGAAGTGTTGAAGTGCAAAAAGATAAGTTACCGAGGCAAAAACGAACGGCAAAATATGGTCAAATATGCAGACAATAAATCAAATATAAAGCAAAATATAAGAAAAGAGAAAATTAAGAGACTGCAACGGAATGATTTCAGAAAGACTTGAAAATATAAGTGACGGTTTTGCCTCAAGTGATTTGAAAATTGAAAAATGGTCTTGACAATGCTTTTAGGAGACTGAGGAAAATAAAATGAATTTTGAAATGGGAATTACACGTTCTTTCTGCATTGATTTCAATACAGTTCTCAAGAAAGATTTGGGACACTCTGTCATGTAGATTATCCATTGATGCGAACTTCCTTGTGGTGTAAGGGTAATCATGCAGATCACACGGTTCATTATTCTTGAGTAGTGAGTTCGATCCTGTCTGAGTGTCCCATAATTATGACATTGTGCTCAGAATAAGTTAAGCTTATTAAATAAATTATATTTACCTGGCATAGGATTCTTCGGTTGCCTTAAAAAATTAGAATGTCAAGTTCAAGGGAACATGTCCTCTAGGCTGCACCTTTCGATTGCCTTGAAGGTTATTCCCTGATTCCGTGCCTAAAGGCATGGCCGGGGGAACTAGATTGTTTGTCCTTTTTCCACATGTAAGATTGGAGATCCCACATTAAAAAAAAAAGACCATCCATCACACTCCGCTCAAGTGAGAAGGTGAAGAAACCTCTCAATACTCAGCCACATCGTAAGTGGGTGCAGCAAATTACCCAAGTGGAATTACGAGAATAGTTTTGAATGAATGAGGAAAGTTATCGGTTGGGGATTGCGCAACTGGCTGTATTCCTGAAAATCCTGAATCTGTCCTAGAGAATGAAACAAACAAAATGTCCAGGGACTTCATAAGTGAATGCAGCAAGCAACAAAAACATGCTCAAGTATTCAGTGAGAGACACTGGAAATTGTGCAAACGATTCGAGTTCGTCCATGTAAACAAATAGTACCTGCAGAAATCAGAGGCTTCTCATGAAAATGAGATTAATAATAATATTCTGAGACATTCAAAACAAGCGTTTCGTTCAATAAATAAAATAACCTTGGTCTAGAAAACAAGACATGCTTGAGGGTTGAGCTAACTGTACCAGCGGGCGACAGAATAAATACGGAAAAAAATGAAAAGCTGGAAAAATTCCAGAATGTTGAAACTAAAAGACAATGGGTAAATAGAGGTTAGGGTTGTGACTAAAGTAGTTGGCGATCTAGAGACCGTACCCCAAAACACTAAAATCCAGATAACATGATTTAGAAATCCCTGGAAGAAGTGAATCTGAGCAGACTACGCCGTTGCTGAGCTCTTGAAGTATACAAAGATAGATGGTGGTTATTAGATGATAACCACTGAACATCTGGTGTGAACATGCAAATACATGAAGTATAAACTATTCTATTGAATAGTGATGAGAGTTTGGGGTTATTAAAGATACTATCGGTCACTGGACTTGTGAAGGCTTCCAGAATCTACTTGAATTAAAACTTAATTACAGAATAACACAGATGAGAAGATGTTTGCTTGAGAAGATATCCTAGATGTAGACTAACAATAATACTGATAAACTCGTTTGTCGCTGATATGCTGATGAAAATATATGGTATTTTTTTTTTAAAGTAACTGTAATATTGTTGGTGGTAAAAAAATAAGTAATGCAAAACCCTCGGAGAACCATAGCACTCTCTCCTTTATCTAATATTATAGCCCCACTACGTTTGTTTACGGTAGCCTAAGACAAACTGATCGAACTTACAGATGATATCTTATATAAATACAATATTACCATTCGCTGTACAGCAATCGCTTTTTTTTCTGCTCATCTTACTATTTTGTATTGTTTCTATAGTACTTCATATTCTTATGAAATATTTTATACGTCATTATCATCATCATCATTATTATTATTATTATCATTATTATTATTACTACTATTACTACTACTACTATTACTACTCGATTACCAGCCAAAAATGACAGCATATGAGAAATATACAGAAACATTATGGATGCATTTTATATACTGGAAAATAAGGATTTGCATTGGAAAATAACATTATACTGGCCACTAGCAGATTCTTCTTGTTTTTATTACTTTTTATTGTTTTTTGAATTCGGCATTTTTACTACCTCATCAGGACAAAGAATTCAACTTGTACGTTTTCATAGACGTGGTGCGTACTCTAGCGTGACTGAGTACAAAACATATTGCTAATTATCATATAGGTTGGTTATTTGAAAAGATTTCTTCGGAAAAGTGCCTGAATTTCTTTCTGCGGTTCTAATTTGGTTCCACCAATCATTATTTCTTCGTCCTTCACGCAGCCCTCTTTAAATACAAATTTTCCGATGACAATGAACAACCAATTTTGTGCGATGCGTGTACAAATTGCGATTCTTAAATATTTAATGTATTCTTTTCATTTCCTTGTCGTTCAAGTTGAAATTGGCTCTCGGGAATAGTGTTCAGAAAAGAGAGAAACTGGAGTTGAAACGAGGGTGAAGAGTTCGCCGGGAAAGGAAACACAATTAAATCGACGGGAATAAATTTTATCGCATTATTTAAAAAATGCTGAGCCGGTTATAGAAGGTCATTAGTATAATTTCAGCCACTCATCAAAATTGGGGAGCATAAAAGCTTCTTGAGTCGAATGTTTAGTTCTGTCGGGAGAACAGGCAAGAGGCGGAAGATTGAGGTATTTACTGATTCGTCATTAGTTTTTTGTTGTTTTTTTTTTGCTTGATTTTTTACACTTGTAATAAATTCAATTCTCTAAAAACTAATTTCTTAATTTCAGTGCCATTTGTAATCTTGATATGCAACCCATTCTTCACAGCTAAAGTTTTGTGTGTGCATACAAGCGGCGTATTTGATGAAGAAAAACCTTGTCTGAAAGTGATAATTCCTATTTGTTCTATGAGTCGCGATCTTAGTTTCATTATGTATTTTCTGAGAAATAGATATTGAGAAAAGAGCAAGAGGGTGTGTCTGTTAGCCTGTGCATGTGTGTGTCTGTGTATGTTTGTGCATGCATATCTGTCTGTGTTAATTTGGATCATCACAGATTCTGCAAATGGCTGGAAGCAGTGATTGACGAATGGGCAAATCCAACTCTATTAAGAGAACTTCCACGACTTAGCACACAACGATTGATATAATGCCTTTGCATGGAACAGTATGCACATATTTCACATATTGGTCTAAAGAGACGTGCAGATTTCAAGATGAAATACTGTCATTATATTATGAGTCATTCAGTTTAGCATCCTCGTCATGGTTGGTTTTATACCAATATTTTCATTGAAGTAGGTATCTGATTTGGCCTTATTGTGGATATTCATTAGGAAGAATAAAGACAGGGTTACACTGAAGAATCTCTGTGGTAAATATAGACATAGAAAAGACTAGGGGATACACCAGCAGAAATTCTGTGATAAAAAGCCTAAATAACTCATGGAATAATGACTTTCTATATTGCATTACCGAAGAGAACCAGATCTATTCTTACGGTAAAAGTTTGGGTTTTTTTTTTTTAGGAATCGTCGATTGATTTTTAGGATCACAATCTTAATGCTACATACCTAAGCATTTTTAGCAGCAAACACTTTGTGCTGTTTTTGTTTTTGTTTTTTTTTTGTTTCTTTGTTTTTTGGTTTGTTTTTTTTTTATTTATAGATTCCAGGCGAGAGGTTTGCCGAACAATTGAATTTGTACAAAATAAACTCAGTAGGCTGACTTAATATATACGCCCTTTGGGAAGGATGGAATCTGCACATCAAAGAAAGGAAATGCTGTATTTTTCCTGTAAATTTTTTTCCATACCACATATGTGATGTTCAGATGTGCTTTTTCTGCTGAAACCACGTGGAAACATTTTTCTCATTGATTTATTGATTGAAAATAAATAAAATAATCGACAGATACGATTAATGGATATCTCAGCGATTAATACAGATAGAATTAAGGTTATATCAAGTAATGGTACGGTGTTTATAGCTGATCACGGTCACATCAGAAGGATGAACTATGTATCCAGACGAACTCTCCTTTTAGATTCAAGGTTTTGGAAAATGTCACACATCGAACAAAGCAAAAAGAAACCATTAGTTCTATCAGGAATTAGTTGTGGAGTCAATCATCCAATCACAGTTCCCTTGACTCAGCCAATCAGCTAAAAACTTAAAAGTAGTCCTCTCTTCTCATTGGTTGACTCTACAAACAAAGACGTGTTGACTGGATAATAGACAATGGGAATTCAATTGTAGTAGCAGTTTGAGGAAGACACCAGAAGTGATTATATCTCTCTCTGGCAAGCAGGCCAACTGAATTTTGATGAAGAAAGATTCCGTTCAACGTTTTCCTATTTCTGTTTGAATTGAATACTTCATTTCCCTCTCAAAAAACTTGTTCTGCTTTTCTTTGTTTTTCGAAAGTTGTCCTTGTAACTTTAATCAGCTGTTAGATTCACAATAGCTTCTCAGTGAATATTTGTGCCACGTGTAAATGTGTTTTACGCGTAGTTATACTGCAAATTTACCTCTCTCGATGGGTTATTGGTCCCTGTTGTTGCATATTACTTGGAAAAGAGACAGGCTCTGGGTAAATGGCCTCATCACTTCAAAAATACAATTTTTGATCTAGCATATAGGCCAACAATCTGTTGTTATCTTGATTATTCTGAATATTTTCCAAGCAGAGGGGATCAGCCTGCCGTGAAAAGAAGCATTAAAAATTCCCCGTTTTATCTCGGTTCATACTTTAACGACTCCTGATCTTCACTCTTTATCTTTTTTACCTTGATCTGTTTTGGGATTTGTCCCCAATATTCAATATTATGGATTTTGAAAGTAGCCAAACCGATAGCCAGAATTTTTATGGACAGTTTTGCATTCACAATCCACTCACCTATGTTCAATCCTATGGAAGACATAAATTTTTGTTAGAAAATAGAACAAAATATACTTGTTTGTAGTCTTCAATCTAACATATGTTAATAGGTGATTGCTGACCACATGCAAGCCAAACACTGTTAGAAACCAGCGACTATTGACGACGAATACAAAGAGGAAGGATATTCTGTATACTTTGGTAGATGTTCATCATCATCATCATCATCATCATCATCATCATCATCATCATCATCATCATTATCAGTCTTTCAACGTCCGTCGTTGGACATAGACCTTCCCAGGATCCAGCACATTTCTCTATCGTGGATGTCGCAGAGCCAATATTTTTTTAACTAGTCCAGTTCATCTCTCCATTTTGTATTTTTTCGGCCTAGGTTTCGCATTTGGTCTCTGGGGATCCATGTTTTGTGTCATGCTGTCCATCGGTTGTCTTTCATTCTCACAACATAACCAGCCCATTGCTATTTGAGTTTTGTCATGGATTCTATGATATCTCGGACTCCCGTTTTCTCTCTCATATATTGTGTTGTCTTATAATGTCTCCATGTGAGGTTGAGCATGATTCTTTCATGCACACGCTGCGTGCTTCTCAGTTTGTGGCTTTGTGTGGTGGTTAGGTTCCATGTTTCAGCTCCATAAGTGACTATTGGGAGGATGCATTGGTTGCATACCCTTCCAAACGTAGTTTGATTTAGTATTGGGAAACTCAGTAAGGATCGAACTCATCAAATTAGCAATGGTCTGCAATACTAGGTTGCTACGTCTTTACGGTCAGCACTCCGATGTGTACTTGTGTGTCTCTATAAGCTGATTTTGTGAAATGATTGAATCATCCTACATAAATTCAAACGTATATTTTTGTATGAATGCACATACCTATGTGTGCACGTCTATATCTATGAAATTGTGTGCTCGTGTATGTTTTCTGTGTGTATGTGTGTGTGTGTGTGTGTGTGTGTGTGTGTGTTTATACAGCCATCAATACAAAAATAGTCACACAAGTGGGGAAAACTTTGTTTGCCCTAAACTGCAGTTTCTGCAAATTTCCAGTTAATATTCTCTTTTACATTTTTATTTCTCAAATAGAATTATTTGAAGATCCTAATAGTTTTAAAGACATTAATTTTATTTTTGATTTTAGCTAGTCTCAATATGAAATTTAATCTTCAATAGAATAATTTTGTGCATCTTATTTCTTTAAAGGCTTTTTGTATTGCTTCGATAAAATTATCGCAGAAATTAGATAGTCTGCTTTTGTCTTTCCTTTAAAAATTGATAAAATACCCCAAACCAGCCATTAATTTATGAATAATTATATAAATTCCATTCCGTTCCCCAGCACTTCTCATGATGCACAATTGGCCGCTGAATAATCATCGAATTGTAAATTATACAAATTGAGTTTTATCGTGAAAGCGCGTATCTCATCTCTTTTTATTATTCACAATGTTTCTTAATTTAGTTTTTGAGCTTCTCGTCCAGAGATAATTTGTTTGGTTAGGTTGATTTCTTTTTTTCTTTCATATTTTCATAGTAATTTCCGTGGCATGTTAGGCTACAAATGAGATACTGGGCCAAAGAAGCCTAAAATAGTTCTACAGCATTTTTGGCATTGGCGTTATACATCAGAAAAATTAAATTTTTGATGGAAACTCGAGTTACAGCGGCAAATAATTGACAGCATGTTCAGTTTTTGTGGTGTAAAGTGACCAATCGACCAAAAAAATAAATTCTTAAATGCAAAATTCAAGGTAAAAGTATAATATCCGTGCAGACATTTTCACCAATTTATTCTGATGCAAATACAGCATATACCCATGGATAAGTCTTAAGTTTTGTCTTTAATTCTAAGCAATCATTTGGGAGTCAATCAATACATATCTCAAAATCTGTGTACTTTTTCAAAAACTCCTACTCCTCCTGCTTTGGTATGCTTGTTGCTTTCTATGCATCTCATTATGGAAAGCCAATAATGTTGACATTCGGGTTGATCAATTTAAAAATCAAAGAAGGGTAATCAATGAAATAATTTCTTACTTTGTTGGGCTGTAATCATTAAAAAGTCATAATTTCCAACGAAAACAAAAACAAGTGTGAACACCACCGAACATAAAATTTACGTACATTTTAAATCGAGCCTCCTAATAGGGAACTTAGAACGGGGGAGTATTTTCATAAAACAAAAAATGCTCCTTCCAGACATAATAAGGAGTGAATGTTTGAATCTTCAGCCCTCTGATTCCATTGGTGCATCCTATGCACGTGGCACATACATACATAGTTTTGTTGACAGCTATTGTAAACAATGAGTATTAAACAAATTACCAATGAGTATAGTTTTTAACTGCAATGTAAGTCGACTGTTCTCAGAAGAAATTACTGTCAAGACCAGATTCGAATAGGTAAACAGCGTTTGTATTGAATTAAGTGACCCGAAAGAAGCATCGTTGTAGAGGGATAAACAGTATTCTTAACAAAGAACAAATGTTATCTTGTTAAAAAGTAGGTTAATAAGCTAGTAGAGTGTTGGTAAAGATATGATGTAATGTGTGGTCAAGAAAGAGGAATATTATTTTCGTTTTTATCATGCTATGTCATATTTCCCTTCAAAAATCCATTCTTGAGAAGAAAAGAAAAGCACAAATAAGAAGCAAAGCAACAAAGCAGACTACACAGTGTTTATAATTAAGGTATGCATATCATATATATATTCATAACTTTTTTGAATCAATTATCGTTCTAAAATGAATACAAAACAGTACGAAAAAGAAAGAAAGAAAGCAGACTATACAGCGTTTATAATTGATGTATACATTTCATATACTCATAATTCTCTTAAAATCCAATTCTCTAGGTTGATAGATATAAGAAAGTATGAGGAAGAAAGCAGAAAAGAAAGAAGAGATAGAAAGCAAACTATACAGTGTTTATAGTTAATGTATACAGTTTATAAATGTATCTATAACTTTCTCACTTCACAATGAATTATATTGCATTCTGTTCGATATTCCTTGTTTCATATTTGATAAAATCATTATTCATTTTTCATATCAGACGTTTTAACGGAGATCAAGTTGAAAACCCAGTTGCTAAGGAAAGAGTTTATTGCAGAAACGGATGTTGACAAATGTTCTGAAATCCCATCGAAAATTGTGCATACATGGTTGTGGCTTTTGAATAGAGTCTGTTCTTTTTTCTTTTATTCATTTTTTATGACGTCGAGATTAATACTTATCGGTACTCATTCATGTAAAATACCTTAACTGATAATCACGTCATACGAGGACAATGCTTTCATGATTATCGAATATTTTAAATGAAGGTTTTTGAATTTTCAAATAAATAAATCTATAATAATTGAATAATCTATTTGTAATAATGATTTTCATCAGAGTAAAATCCAATTATCATTTTTCCAAAAGACAATTTTTATGGAGTATGCGAACACGATATGAACGCTGGGACTTTAGCATATAAACAATACTGATCTCTTGATTCTTAATGATATCTGAACATCATCATAACTGAGATGCAGTCAGTACCCTGTTCTTGTCAATTCACAATTAATTCCATTGGATACTTGCTGATCATCTCCTAATTTAAAAACAAAATCATTGAATACTGATAACTGAACTTTTGTTCGTGGCACGATATTCTTTTATGAGATGCACACGATATGATATCGATTTCATGATTAAACAATATTCGATGAATATTCAAGGAACAATTTCTTTTCTTTCACTTTAGGCGCATCTTGTTTCCATTTGCATTCAAAATAAATTGATAATATGATTCACAAAACAATAATACAAAGCACGACGAAATTCAAAGAAGCAATTATTGAAACTCCTGTTACTTTTTTTATATCGTAGCAACATGAATGGGCACGAAAAGAGTTTGATGTTCAAATATTCATAAAAGAATATGATTGTGGACAGGGAATACACTAATTTGGGAGAGTTAACCCTGGATATATAATTATAACATGATGAAATGCAACATAACCGTATTTTGAGTGAAATTCTCTGTATTAACTGACATTAACACACACACACACACACACACACACACACACACACATATATATATATATATATATATATATAAATATTTTGCAAGAATGGGAGAGAAAGAGAGTGAGAGGAAAGGGGAAAGAGAGTTTAATATATTTACTCAAAAAAGTTAATGAGGTCATCACTAGGAAACTAGCTATACTATATAACTTATGCCTAAATCGAAGTCCCAGAAGGTTTGAACACAGAAATTATAATGCTTTTTTTCAGGAAAAAAGAACTCAAAGTACCTCAACAACTACTGACTTATAAGCTTACTCAACTGCATCTACAAACTTTTCACAGAAGTCATCACCAACCGAATCATAAAAACACCAACGAGACCAAGCTGGCTTTAGCAGAGGTTACTTGACCAAGAACTCCTTTCAATGAATCAGCTGAAACAGAAAGTAGCAAAATACAAAATGCCACTTGCTGTAGTATTCATAGACTTTATGAAGGCATTCGATCCAGTAAAAATCCACATAGTCATGAAGACCATCCACTTAGCAAAGTGTAGACCCTGTATACGTTATAGAAATGAAACATTTATATAGTTACAGCGGCTTCTTTGTCAGACTACGTAAAGACTGAGTCCTTCCAGCTCCAAAAACGGGTGAGACACGGTGATAGCAGCTCATTTAAACTTTTTCCAGCCTGCCTCGAGATAACCTTCAGGAACCTAGACCGGGAAGATCAAGGAATTAAAATAAACGGTGAATATTTGAGCAAGCTTAGATTTGCTGACAACATCGTCCTTTTTGCAGAAAACCTACACTACTTCCAACTAATGCTCTATGAAAGGAATGAAAAATCAAGAAAATCAGCCTACACATGAACTTCAGCAGAACAAAGGTCATGTGCAATAATCACATCGGACATTAGAACACAAAGATCAAAACCGAAAAAGCAAAACTGGAGAAAGTAGACCACTACATTCACTTCGGACGATGAATCTCCATGAAATCCTCGAAAGAAGAAATTAAGCGAAGAATGAAGCTATTCTTTTCAGAACTGAGAATTCATGTACTCAATTTTGGCGTTTGTAGTTCGGTTATCTTCGACGAATGAAAAATGAATGCAATTAAGCATTATAGCCACATTTAATACCTTTAAACATTTGTTTTCTCAGAACTGACAAAATTCTGGGAGATTTAAAGGTATATAATTGAAAGCACAGAAAGAAATGAAAAGAAGAAACATTTGAATGAAAAAAATCCTTTTTTCCTCCGTCTGTTTAGCATTTTGAGTGCTGCTGTTTTTACCTTGTTTGAAAACAGTAGTCCTTTGTTACTGTCATTGATTTCTTTATCACTACATGCAGCTATTTTATCATGTGAGCGCTAACGCAGACCCCAATAGAAATTGACTGATTTTAAAATTTCAATCTAAAATCTATGCTGTGGGTACATTGATAACTACTGATTTCGGATATGCTTTTCTTCTCCGATGCATAGCTCTCACCTCATAAGAGTACAAACACAAATGCATAACTGATTAGTAATATATACAGCCAACTGATTGAAAGAGAAATCAACATCTGCAATTTCTTATGACAAATGGAAATTAAGGTTACAATTTTAGCTACATTGTAAATAGAATCATGTTCTAAAATCTGGAAAAAGATTATCTCATAGAGCATCTGTTTCTGCAGTAGTATTTTGCTAGATATTTCTCCACATAGAAGTGCCATCAATATTAAGCTTAGCTTCATGTAATAAAAACAACGGAGAAGTATCTGTGAAGACTAAACTTGCTACACAAGCTCATTGTCTATCAAAATAACTAACTAACTAATGCTTCCCATCAGACACCTGAATACACTGTCATCATAACAATGTGTCTCAGTGGTTTGTCTCCATCTTTTTTTTTAATCTTCACTCAATCATGTATTAGTGTTATAGTTCAGCAACATTTCAAGAGAGCGATGAATTAGGAGGTACTTAACATTATATATTTATTTGACGTTGAGTTGTTGCTTCACAAATGCGAAAAATACGCATTCAATAAAAATGTTGGGAAAGATTAAAAGAGAACAGAAATTTCGAAGAAAAATATACGAGAGCAGAATGTTCATGAAAAAATATAAGAATACTGAAGGAATGATAAACATCAGAGCTCCAAAAGGAATGAAAAACAACAGAAACTTCACAAAGGAATGAAAAACAACAGAAACTTCACAAAGGAATGAGAAACAACAGAAACTTCACAAAGAATGAAAAACAACAAAGGCTCCAAGAAGGAATGAAAAACAACAAAAATTTCACGACGGAATGAAAAATGACAGAAATTTCGAGAAGCGATGATGGAGAATAGAAACTTAAAAAGGAATGAAAGAGAACATACTTTTTGATTCAGTTCTCGATATAATATTTTGTTTAACATTAAAGCTTTTGTTCAAGGTTTGAATTTGAACGTAAAGGCATTTCTTGTGAAAACATTTTTATACCGATGATATATGAAAATTTCATGTTCATTTAAAGTCCATTTTATAAAAATTAGTTCCATGATTTTCTTCCATTTTGAAACCTGAATAAACATGTTAGTTCACACAAATACAGTGAATGTATATATCTATGTTGCAGTTGTCTTACTCACTAGAATAACCGTTACTAATACGGTCTCTTTAGTACAGCGCAATTCTAAATAGTGGGGAAGAAGTAGGGAGATCGTGTTATGCTAATCTTTAAAATAGAAAATGCTTATCATTCAACCTGAAAATTAGTATACTAAAATCTAACTTTTTACTTAGTCCAGAAAATTGGTCGGTGATTAAACTGCTTTTGTTTCAAAGCAAAATTCCTCATCTTGCTGAGCAGCGGACAGTCTGTATTTCAGTGTTCGATGAAATCGAATTTACTGAGCATAATTTCACAGTTGGGCGTTTCAGATTATACTATTAATCAAGTGTAATGGCTGCAAAGGAACCATACGGAGATTAAAAGTGTGCATTTACCTTCGGAAGATCATTTTGAAATTTCAAATTCAACTATTCTTATTAGTTGAAGATGCAATGTTTTTAGTTAATATTCTCCTCAAATATATATTAAATTACTTTCATAAATTTAAACGAAGTTCTCTTGTCATATTAACACTGGCAGCGCTCTCTACAAAGATTTTTGTAGACAGCATTCCATGACCACAACTGTTTGATACGAAAATCTTCATCTTTCTAGCCGTATTTTACATCCCATACTTCTTTAATGATATGTACGACCCAATAGGCGGCAATTTAGTGAGTATATCTGTTAAAAAAATTAGTAGCACTGAAAGTATTAAGGAGAATACAGAACCATACTGTAAAATATAGAGAAGGATTCTCAGCCACAGAATACGTCATTTAAGAGTGAGAATCGAAATTAGCGATACTGTCAGACTCTCTACTGATATGTTCGCCGAGTCACATCGCTCACCTGTTATAATTTCAATGTGCACACAAGAATCGCGGCTAAATCCCGGTTTCAAATGTCACATGCAGCACGCCCCTGTTGAGAACGGTTCGCATTGACAATGCAATACATGAGCGAGTGACTGAAATACATTGTAAATGCATGAAAGAAACTTTGGTGGAACAATTCAAGCGAAATACACGCAGGTTCGTTGAGATTTAGAAAAGACGAAGATTCCATTCACACAATATTGACCTTTTGCCTGTTCTAGGCGGCCATTGAAATTAGAATGCCGGTAAGCTGTAAAAGAAATGCTAACAGGAACAACCAGGAAAAGTTCAGAGGTGAATGTTTCTGACTAAATAAAGGAAAGAAGCGATATAAAGGTGCGATTCGTCTTATTTCAAAGAGAATGGAACCCTCTAATATCATCAATGTTGTTACTGTTAGTTGTCGTAATTACGCAGCATATTTATGATGGCTTCTTGAAGCAAAACAGGTATTGTCTCGTAAAGAAAACGCCTTTGGATTTTAAAGCAGTGTTTTATTCCGCGACGGTTATTTTGAGATACAATGCCTCACATTAGAAACGTAATGAAATAAGTCTCAACAGTATATAGGTTCCAGGAGTAATACAGGGGAGATACAGACCAACAGACAGACAGAGATAGGCAGTTAGTTGTTTATTAAGATGGTTGACTCTATGATACCTAGCATTTTTTATTTACACCATTATATTCTTAAAAAACATCATACATTTTTGATAATTAGTTGCCGAAGAACCTATGCAACAAATTTGGTTCTAATCAGTTTTGCAGTTCCAAAGTTCAATTTTTTGCATGTTGACATATGGTAATTCACGTATAAATGTAAATGTAAGCAATCGGGTTGTCTGTAATCCACCATTTTTTTATTCCCTTTGTCGACATAAGGTAAATTTCACCTGACTTGGTCAAGATTTGAGAATGTTTCCCAATTGTAGACAAAAATAAGGTTATAAAATGTAAACAAACAATCGGATCGGTCATTATCGGCCAACGTAGAAAATTTATTTGTAATATATTAAGGAATGACAAAGTTCAAGACGACGAGTGCCACAATAGCAACGTCAGGCACACATGGTGTTTTTTTTTGGGGGGGGGGTCAGCCTGGGACAAAAATATAAACTCTGAACACTATCCAACTAAGCTTTACTTTATGCATTGATAGATAGTTAAAGCAGATTTTGTAAATGATTCAATAGGTAAGTACAAAGCATCGATACAAAAGACACTTTCTTGGATCTTTTTTTCCCTCTTTCCCGAGGTTCCAAGAAATATTACGGATCCATTTTATGATTCACCGTTTTATACACTTTTGGATGGACCTGTCATCACTTGGAGTCTGTCTCTTCAAGCAGATAAGTTCTGAACAACAAAAACTTCAGTGGTTATTGGAGGAAAGTCATAACAAATATGGACTGCCATGTAACATACAGATGTCTTTAATGTTGACACAGCAAAGGACTGCATCAAAATTTCCGAATTAATAAATGAGCCTCAAGAAAGATTTTCAGACTTTAAAAACTTCAAGAATGATTTGTTTCCATTTTAGGTCCCATCCTCTGTTAATGTTAATACGGTACATGAAGATTTTCAGTTAGAATTAATTGAGCTCATGTGTAATTCTATGTTCAGAAAAAAGTTTACAAGTGTCGATGTTGGCTCATTTTATAATTATCCTGGGTTAAATTATCCCGAGATTAAATGTTTGGCCAAAAGAAGCACATGTGCCTTTGAGCAATTATTTTGCGGTCCAAGGTCTCTGAGATGCATCTCAATTCAGTACTAAACGTGATTAAAGGTCAGTCTTTGGTCCCAAACATTGCTGCACCAATCCATACCAAGAGGTGCTATCAGGGATCAGAAGAACAAGATGGAAACCTGATTAATTAAGGTAGATAAACACTTGATTTTATTTGTTTATTTGTTTGTATGTGCTTCATTCAAGCACGAAAACTGAATTAATCCACACTCCTATTTTGATATTACTCACCTTATACGTGATTCTTAATTGCTCATAGTTGTATTATCTGGCCAGCATACTGCCCACACATTTTATATTTGGCCTACTATGATAAATGAGTTTGACATCCCTGACTTAGAACAATTGTAACAAGTTCTAAGAATAGTTTTATTCATTATCTTCAGAACTGAACTGACAACGGCTCTAACTTGTCAAAGCATTTTGATGTAGAAACAAAAAAAAACAATCGTGTCAATGTTGAAATTGTAATAAAATTTACATTTGTAACTAGAACTTGAACACTCACATTTCAAGTAATTTTGACCACAGGATAAAATTATAAAACGATGGATGTAAGAAAACTTATACTGGACTTGAATGATGCAAATTGAGTTAGTGGCCTACTATCTACCCAGAAATCATTATTTCTTTCCGCCAAATAGCTTTCTTGTAATATTTTTCCTTCCCGCCATATAGCTTTCATTACCTGGATTTTGTTTTTTTGTTTTTGTTCTGTTTTTCATTTATGACGATAGGCACTCGTGGTCCTGGAGGTATAAACTTTAGTTTTGTGGACCAATGGGCATTAAGCCTAGTTAATTCGATAACCTCTCCAATCTGACAGCCCCATCAACCCCTTTAATCCATTCACTCCTTCAATCTGACAAAACCTTCTATCCAACCACCCCTAATCCAGCAATTCCTTTGAAGAACAAAGAAAAGGGTGATTTCTAAGGTTATCGTCAACTGCTACCGCTATTAACTATTTTGACGACAGCCACGGGTTTACTTTGTAGTTTAGACTAACATTCCTCTCCTGAGCATGGAAAATGAAATGGGTGCTCCAAGTTCAAATTCTGACTGAAGTTGCTCTAATGCTGTAAGGAAAAGGCATGAATCTACTTAATCGAATAGATCAAACAGACACAGAAAAAGACAGATGGAGACTAACAAGGATGAACTAGCATATGTTCCGCCAGGGTCATGATTATATTTTCGATCCATTTACAAATACAACCTAAATTTAGCCGGAATTTAACAAACCGTCATAAGAAAATATATTCCAGGGAAAATAAGAGAAAATTAGTCCAGGGATATTATAGAACTGAATCATTTTATCATGCTGTTTAATGTGCAAATTTTTGTTTGGTTCTATCTCGAAAGATGTAAAGAATACGATGATTCCTATACAAAAATGATTAATCTTTGGTTTGCTTCTCTTAAACTCAGCGCAGAACAACTTTCATGAAATAATATCTGTGCACAAACACATAGATATACGCACTATACACAGGTGTGCCGAACAGCTCTTCTGGAATTCTTTCAAACAGATTTCTTGATTAAACTGTTTGAAGCATCTTGATCAAAGTATTTCCTTTCTGACTTATTGAAACGTTTGATCTTCTATTTATATAAAGCTGCCCATGGGACTTACTCTTGCAAGTCGTTCAACTTTGAAACTCATTTGTTTGCTGCTATTTTTTTCCTTCTTTCATAAAAGAAAGTCTGAAACCAACCTATTACAAAAACGAGCGAACGTTACAAGCTACGATGGACAAAAACAATGTGTCGTTTTATTCACCGTTTTCGCCTCTAATATGATTTGATAGCATTTCCTTTTCTCTTATCATTTCTTGTGAATAGTTTCCATGTAGACTGAGATAATCTATTTTGCATGAATCTTTGATGGTCCACGGCGTCTATCCTCTCCACCCAGCTTTCCTAACCTTTTCTTCCTCTCTCATCTAAAGGAATCCTCACAAAGAAGCCCCATTTATATCTCTATAATATCGTTGTAACTATCGTCGTTTTTGTTGTTTATTATATCACGTCATTTATCAATAATCTATACTGGGAAATGATCAGTATGTCGATCGCTATTCAAGTATTATCGATGAATTCATCAACCAAAATAAATCAAAAACCTATCGGGTGATCAAATAACCAGTGAATATGTCTGATATACACATATACACTTGTACGGGCATCAATTAATCCGAAGCTTAAAAATGAAAACAAGATTTATTTTACATAACTCATTTTTATTTTTCATCATAATCTCTAACCTTGTCTATGCAAAGTAATTAGGTCAACTAATACGATATAAGGGTAGTCTTTTTAGAGGCAAAACTCGCAATGCTGACAGAAGCGTGCTATCGTTCAATACTCGTGGATCAAGCAATACTACTCAATAAAACTCAATGTGACTTGAATTTACTATCAATGGCTATTTTACTGCGACGAAATCTCACCTTAAGTATATTTATTAGTAAAAATTCTTTTTGTATCTCCAAGTGAAAATAACAGACAAAAAGTGAGCCACTTGTTAATGTTATGTTCTCACCAAGAGTCATTCTGAGCATCACATTGATTTTTCACTTACAATGATTGGTATTCAGGAATGTTCAGCCATTTCTTTTTCACTAAGACCCAGCATAATTCAACATGCGATCGTATACAAACGAAAAACATATTTGAGACATAAGTATTGAGTTGATATAAAAGTTCGACAAGATTTACTACGAGAATCGAAATGATATTGAAATATCCCTCAAGGAATTCATGAAATCGAAGATATCTCTCAAAGAATTCATTGAATTTTCTGATAGAATACACAATTCAGCTGAAATGAGGCATGATGATGTAGGACGCATGGAAATATTTTGGTGACTTCATGATTATGCTTTTTGAATAAGATATTCTGTCCAAAATACGCTCAAAACTCATTCATTAGCCTAATATGAGTTGTTATCCCAATCTATATAGTCATCTATACATTCAACTGAAGACATGGCATTTTGAAGTTAAGTTATGGAGCTTTGATTTCATAGCCGAAAGTTTTAAAGTGCATAGATTATGCAGTTTGAACCCTCACTCTTCCAAATTCCATTTTTTGACTCAGCAACAGAGTCATCAGCTAGTTCAATTCCATGGCGTTCATAGTTAAGTGTCTTCTCTTTGATTCTCATGGTTAACGTATGCCTAAATATAAAGTGAAGTTAGCATTTAGTACTTTTTACACTTGAGTATATATAACGTAAACACAAAAGAAACAAATTAAATGAATAAACTCATATACGTAAGGAAATTAACATACGTATATATTTGTACTTGCTCATGTATGAATACGTTATGTGGTTATCTCTAGATGTATAAAAGATATGCATCCGAATGAATAAAAGTTTATTAGTTATACGTATGTTCAGGTATTGGTGTATGTCAAGATAAATTTACAGTCATACACTCACCCATACATGTATACATACAGACATACGTACGCACGGACTGACACGCAAGCGCAGATGCACGCACATGAACATAGTCATGTTGTTAAACACACACAAAACTGAATAGAAGAATCTGCTCGCAGGTTATTGACTGTAACATTTCGTCAGTAAGGACTCAGTGTGAAATCTGGAGTCAGGCTGGTGTATAAGGAAAGGGTATATGAACATTATCGTTTCAGCAAGAAAAATATCTTCAGTGTGCTCGGCCACAGTGGCTGTGGGCTATATCGAAGACAGAGTTGCCCCACTGGGTGGCTGCAAGGTTCAGTGAAAAAAATGTCAAGAATAGAAAAAAATAAAATTAAAAAAAGATTAAAAATGTCCTGAAACTTTGTATTGCACTTGCTCACCTTATTGGACGTTTCGTTTTTAAAAGAGGTTTACGTTTTCTTTTGGTTTTAGTTGTTCTGTTTGTTTTATTGATATTTTCTCTGTATCTTTCGTACTAAAAAACAGCAAACCATCGAACGATCTAAATAGTGGACAACATACGTACTCATGTGCTTGTTTTTTCAGACGTGTGTTTGTGTGTAGAGTGGACTTTATGTGCGTAAGTATGTTTTATGGTCATATATGTGTTTATGTGTGTGTTTATTTGTACACACGTATACATATAGTTATGAATTTAGATGACTATATATATATAAATATATATAGTCATCTAAATTCATAACTATATATATATATATATATATAGTCGTTTAAATTCATAACTATATGTATATGTCATTCATATATATATATATATATATATATATATATATATATATATATATATATATATATATATATATATATATATATATATATATATATATATATATATATATATATATATGAATATCAATGACATATTTAGTTTATATACATCTATGTTGGATGGTGTAATGGTTAAAGCGTCTATCTTTACACGCAGGTGGTCATGTGTTCGATACAAGCTGAGAGCGTGGAAACCTTTCGTTAGGACAAATTTCCCTGAGTACTCAGCAGATAATTGAATACACTCGAGTACACAGACAGCATGTACAGAAGTTCTATATTATATGAACAGAAGATAGTGCGTATATATTTTTATACACTTCCCTCCCATTGTTAGATACGGGGTGCTACCTAAAGATTTGTGTAATTCGAACCATACGTGCAGACTGAATTAAGACCCAATTTTGCTTCTAATTTTTGGTAGTTATACATTTTGTCAGCCGGTATTCTGGATTGGAGGAGGTACAGTTAGTGCAGTCGACCGGGATGTTTATGTACATTTGGCACTGATGCCTTTGGGAAAGGCATGGATTCATTTATTTTCCCTAATCAAGCTATGCGTAAAATTCAAAGTCCTTCCAGCAGTTC
Source organism: Thysanoteuthis rhombus (assembly GCA_963457665.1). NCBI lineage: Eukaryota > Metazoa > Mollusca > Cephalopoda > Oegopsida > Thysanoteuthidae > Thysanoteuthis > Thysanoteuthis major. Next base: position 36,387,026 of record OY735216.1, read on the forward strand.
TTGATGTCAGACTTTGCTATTTGCTCACTTCTGGAGTACATCAACAAGGCCCAGAGGTGGATTCTTGCAACTGGAAATACACTTTGCCCTGGTATACACCATAAAGGAAAAGTCACTTTGTTTGCAGAGACAAAACGGAGGTAATTCATGCTGAGTCACAGAAGACGATGGAAACTCGGTTTTACTTATTTTAGGGCCTAATTTAGACTGAAAAATAGATTGGCACTCAAAACAAGAACCATGCAACCTGCACATGACAGAATAATGTTAAGCATCACATGGAGAGATCACAAGACGCCATAGGATATGAAAAACAAACAGGGTCAGAGATATCATAGAAACCATTTGGAAAATCAAATGGCAATGAACTGGCCATGTTGAAAGAAAAATAAACAATAGATTTTACGATTCACAATGTAGATCGACAGAGATCACATGTGAAACTGCAGCCTACATAATATCATATTGCGTGCCGGACCTGACAAATTGTAAAAGTATTGGCCCCGTGACACCCATGACATAGGTGTTTGACCAATCTTGCGGAGGGTTTATGACGAGCACTGAATGGCTGCTGCTGTTGCTGCTGATGCTGCTGATGCTGATGATGAAACACTCTCTTTAACGACTTCATTGGGGGGGGGATTACCATTAAATCTGAAAGTTGATAATACCTGATGGTTTCCATCGTTCGGTAAATAGAGACTAAGTTTAGTGGTTAGCTGCATTCAACGAACATTGTTCGGTAAATCCAGAGGTAATTTCGATACTGCTCGTTCTATTATTTTTTTTTTCATTCACTCTGTGAATAAGAAGAAATTTCGTTTCGTTCCACTTGCTAGCTGCATTTATCGAACTTCGTTTGGTAAATAAGGTCATTTCGGATGGATCCATGACTTCGTCAGAGCCAGATTTCATTGTAACGAGGTTCTTATAGCGACGGTTGATTGTATATCTATTTTGTTGAACCTTAACTTTGCAGCTACCAAGTAGGACTACTCTGTCTTCAATCCAGTTCACAGTCACAGTGGCTGAGCACACTAAAAATATTTGTATTGGCATGGTGTACATGCGTATGTGAGTTTAGATTACTGCAATCGTATGCATTCACACACAAACATACCTCCAAGTGCATATTTGTAAATATCTTTATACATATATTTGAACTTCCGAATCATGCATTGATTAATTTACTCAGCTTAGCCATGAACTGCCGAAGGTACTGAATGGAAGAATTGAACTCAAAAATAGTGGTTTGCACAAAACTTACCAACCATTGTCCGCTGACATGTGTTTATGCATAGGACCCGTATATCCACTTGCACACAAAGGCACATATGCGCACACGCACTCATAGATGAATACAAGCAAAAGTCCCCACCCAAGTGAAGCAAAAAGCTTTTGTTCTTCTCAGCTCGATATTTTTACATACCAATACTCCTAATCAAGTGGTGAAAATTAATCACACTGATCGAACATACGGTAAAATAAGGGAAAATTCATACACATATCCGTCTCAGGCTGAGGACTTTTTCTTCTGGAAATCTGAATGGCACAAATGAACTGAACAAACTAATGTTGCTGACCTCTGTGAGCATGACTCTAAAACCTATGTTCCATCTTCTCTTTCAACGTATTACTTCTACATAGTGAAAAAGTGTTAAAGTGAGTCATTTTTATGGTCAAATCCCTTTGGTTAGTATCATGTAATATATATATATATATATATATATATATATATATATATATAGAGAGAGAGAGAGAGAGAGAGAGAGAGAGAGAGGGAGAGAGAGAAAGAGAGAGAGAGAGAGAACAATGTATCTTATTCATCGATTCTATCGGTTGTTCTTAAATTAATAAAACCGATTTAGTAGTAAGTAAGTCTGTACATAAATATACGTTTAATTTTTACATTTTGGTACTCCAATGCTCTTCCAATAAATACTATCAATATCATAATAGTACTACTATACGGGTGTATATATTCTTACTTCTATATCATTATACGTATGAATAATATTACCTTGAATACTGATATACATGAACAAGCCTAAAATGTAAAACATTTACTCTTATCGACAGGATATATTTCGCTCATGAATTCAGCCGTATAGGTGGGCATCAGGCTATGCATTATGTGATAATGAATACTTTAAGTCTTTAAAAACTATTTCATTTTACCGCTGCGATATGTGCCTCTGCATACATACGTGGTGTTCTTGTTGAATTATTTATGGAGGCAGATTATGCTCAGGGGTTCCCTGAATTGTTCTTTTCTTATAATACCGATAATGTTGGGTGTTTGGCTGCCGAGTATTTCTTTCTTATTTGTTCCCTTTGCTTCATTTTCTTCGTTCTTAAAAAAGTTAGGTGCCCGTAAATAAGTTTCAAATAGGGAAATGAATGCTCACGTCCGAATATGTATGTCATTTTTCTCTCTAACTATATTTTTGTCCATGGCATTCCAACACAAAGGTATTGCTGGATATAAAGTCGATGGAAATTTCTAAAAAGTACTTGATTGCTCAAGCATTCAGGCATTGTGCAATCTGCAATTAATCAATGCAAAGAAAGGAAAACGTTGGAACTTCGAAGTCTCTTTCCAGATGGAGAAATCTCCTACAAGTTTGCTATGAATGAGTTATTGATATAAACAGAGTGATTATGATTTTAAAAATTAAATTTGAAAACACAAGCTCATCCAACCTAAGTGCAGTTCCGAAAGCGGCATGTGCAATCGGTTTCATTGCCATATAAACCCACAGAAAAGAGGCTAATGTTCATCTTTGCACTCTGCTGACAAGGTACTTACCACTGGCGTCATAACGTCTACAAACGTATAGGTGACCACGTGCAGGATTGTTAATACCTTTCAGCCCCATTAAGAAAATCATGCACTCTCCTTTCAGACTAAAACGTCCAGCAACAAGATGGCTTTTATTATGAGATATTCTTTTGGTGCCAAATCCTGGAATCGAAACCAAATAGAGTATTTTGAAAATGCGTTTACAACATGAAGGACGTCACAAAACCCATACATTTCTGAATTTCCTTCCCGAGGCAATTCTCTGAAAAATCTATATACAATTATTCAAAGGGAATAAACAATCCGGAAATCAACAATAAAGAATATTTTATTTCGCTTTAAGGCAAATAGCGACAATTCTTAATTGAATAATAGAGTAAAGCGCTCACTGTCTCGAATCCCAATTTTACTCACTGAATATAAAAACTCCGAGAGAAATCGAAAATTATTGCTTAAAGCCAAATCCGCGATTATTGACGAGAATAATAGATGAAGTAATCAAAATATCAAATTTTGTGGAGGACTATCAATTTTTCCTTCTATTTAATTTACTCCGCAAATTTATTGTGATTTTTATCAATATATTTTTTTTAAATTTCTACATCGTTAAATTTCATTTATTTGATCCGATGTCGTCTAAATCAAAATGAATCAAAGAAGACAATTCTATCGATAAGAACTAAAATAAATTTACTAAAATGAGAGACCAACAAAATTACATTCAATTTAACTTTTGAAATGAACAATTGAAGTTTTTGAAATGAAAGAGAATTCAATTTATCTATTTTGTTCGAATAGATGACATTTCTTCAATAGTGCAAATATAAATGAGAAAGATTTTGTGCTGACATTGGTCGATTGGCTCGATAGGAACACAAATTCTACAAATACTACCCTAAACTCTGAAGAAGAGGATTTTCTTCAGCGATATTCTGTTTGAAGATATGCGTCCATCCTTTAGAGGGTGAACGTAGAAGACTAGTTTAAAATAAAATGTCCAGTCCCAATTTGATGCCATTTTAAAAAGAGTTTCTAAATTGAATTAGAAACCAGAAGCCAGATTTTAAACTCAGCCAGACAAGTGCATTTCCTAGTGATTCAGCAAGTTTGATTGCAGTGGTGATTGTTAGAGCGTGGGATGAGATGACGTGAAGAAGCATTTTTTGTGGGAGTACTACGTATTCTGGTAATAGTTCGACTACGAATGTATGGCTAAAAATGAATTTTTATTATGCATTCAAACTTGAAATAGTGTGCTGCGTACGAATAGCTGAGATGAAGAATGGCAACCGAGGAAAATTCCTCGATCGGCTCCAAAATGTGAGCACTTCCCCCTTTGTTCATTGATCAAGATTCATGAAATTCATTGGAAACTTTTAGAAATTTTGAGCCGTGGAGATATAATTATGATGCGAGGGGGATGTGAACACCTCTTTCATATTCGATCCTCCACCATTCCACAAAACTTTGTTTTGATTCATTGAGAACTTTTGGATATATAGAGCTATGTGTATAGGTACGATGGTGGGTAATTGCAAAAAATCCTGGAACCGTTTTTAAACCCAACCACTTCATAGTCCAGTTCAATAATTTTTATTCAAATTGATTGGGAAACTTTTGTATCATGTGGACATTAAGTAAAGGTTCCGTTCTGTATTATAGTCATGTTGTAAATAGAACCCCCCTTTAACATCTGGAAAATTAATTTTCTTTTTATTACAGTATTTAACGCGATACACAGCAATAAGATGCATCAGTTGATGGTATGGCTTTGATATCTCGAAACTGTAACAGTAAATGGATGTAATATTAATAACGATAATAAGCTTTACTGCACTAAGGTCGAACATCCTCGATTCATTAAAATCTGAAAGGAAAATAGTGCAAAATTTGTTTCGTCATGCAATATTATCCCAAAGCTACGTGTCCCATTAAACTTTTTTCTACTCGTTCTTGAAATAAAACAAATCGACCTGAGTTTGGAGAATAAATTTGGCGTCAGTTTTGGGGTACAAAATTCTTATTCATGCCGTTTTAACGTCACAGGTATTTGGTAGAGTCATTGTCATTATTGTGACAAACGAAAATAAAGTCGCAACTCAATAGTAGGTCTTTGACAATAATGAAGGTATTTGCTTTCCCAGTGACATTAGAACTTTTTCAGAAAAGAAGACAAAAAACCACCAAGCTACAACAGAAAGTTTTGAGGTTCCCGAGGAAAATGGAAGGTGATGGCCATAAACTACTAAAAGAATTATTTCAAAATTCCTGGATCCGCACTGAAATTTATAGCGGGTGGCTGTAAAAAGGATCCACCCCAAAATTTCGACACTTCTTCTCTATTTCAATTCATCGAATACTTTTTAGGGTAAATCTCTGAATTTTTGAGATGAGGTATTATAATTTCTATAATTATTCGGACTATCCTCATATTGGTTGTTTTCCGTACAACGTTTTGGCCGTTGTACTCCACGGCCTTCATCGGGTATCATCTGGTAGGTGTTGGGATGTAACGAACCAAACCCTTTATTTAACCGAAGGGGGTATATTGCTAAGAGCAGTGCAGTCAATATATCCCCGTCGGTTAAATAAAGGGTTCGGTTAGTTACTTCCCCACACCTACCAGATGATACCTGATTAAGGCCGTAGAGTACAACGGCCGAAACGTTGTATGAAAAACAACCGAGATGATGATGGTTCGAATAATGATAGAAATAAACTTTTTGAGATATTGTGTTTTGTATATAAGGAGAAGATGAGGAGAATTGTTTTATTTTCCTGCAAATTTGAACAATACTGCCTTATTGCATTCCCAACCTTTTGTATAATTTATCAGGAATTTATTGAGCTTTTGAGGATGTAACACTGCTGATATATGGCTACAATGCGGTGAGGAGGAGTGATAGTGGAAGGAAGTCGGAATAAGAATAAATATTAATAACTAGACAGGTGCAATCATTTCATTATGGAATTGTGAGTTTAATTGCACCCTGACAGCAATTTTCTGATTCAATGAGCATGATATAGAATTTTCTGGAGAGAGCATTTCGTATTCTAGTAATATATACCACAGTTCTACAATTATTCTGAAGATTTTTTCCTCTTGATGTTCTAAAATGTAAACACATCTTCCTTGATACGAAATTCCACTGATATTCATTCAGAATTTTTAGAGGAATTCTGCTATGTACGTATAGCAAGGTAGCAGGGAAGGTAACTGTGAAAATTCCTAGGTCTGTCTCAAAATATGAATCCTCCTTTATTTGTTCATTATCCACCCTTCAACATTTAATTGAGGTTCATAGAGAACTTTGCACGTACATCTACGATATCGAGTAGGTGAGTAAAAAATTCTTGAATCTATCCCAAAATCTAAGAGCTTCTTCCTTAATCCATTCTCCACCATCCCATAAAATTCATTGAGAAAACTTTAAGATATCGAGTCGACACAAATCAAAATTTTAGTTTAATAGTTACGTTGTTAAAAGAACCCCATGGAAATTACTTTTTCCCAAACTGTACGTAAATGCAATCTGCATTATCAAGATGAATCCATTGATGGTAGAATAGAGTTGATGTCTCAAAAACTGTGACTGGAAAGCGCTGCAAAATGACCCCCATGAAAATTTTTCGGTGACAACTAAGATTATCTTCTAATTTTCTTTCTTAAGCATTCTCATTCTACTTGCTGCTTCATGATCTTTTCTAAATTTCATACAAACAGGGATTAGTTTCATGTGCAAAAAATTGTATATCCGTCATCAAATTACATTATCTTTCCTCCCTTATTAAACTCATCAACTTTCCTTTCATATTTCTCGCTTACAAACTGTCTTTCTTTATCATCATTCCCTTTTATTTCTTTCTGTTCTTCATTCTTTTCTTGATAACGCCCAAGTATCTGTTCCTTCCCTCCTCTCTCTCTCTCTCTCTCTCTCTCTCTCTCTCTCTCTCTCTCTCTCTCTCTCTCTCTCTCCTACCCACTCAGACAATACGGGACGTTTCCCCCTCTTCACTTCCTACCCGTTTATTGAAACTACGTACTTATCCTTTCTACAATCTTCATTGCAATTCCCATTGCTTTTCATTGCAACTAAACAATTTCCCATCAGGAGTGAGTGAATAAATTATAAAAAGCGCGGATTACAATTAAGAATGATTTCCTTGTGAAAATCAAACTTGCTATTCTCTCCTGGAGGATTTTTTATTTAACTACCAACCAATTTTGGCATTCAACTCAGGTATCAGTTGAGAATATGAGCCTAAATCAAGAACTTCAACTCATCATCCTCCCTGATCTTGTCTGCACTATGTTCATTATCAAGTATTGTAATTAATTAACAATTACCTGTTACACTCAACCTTCATCTCAATGTCTGTTATTTTTTATTGTAGTTAAACTCAATATAGGTTCCTTTCGACCGTGAATGAATTGATAATCATCGCAGATCAGAATAAAGAATAGATTAAAATTAAAAATTAAACTCACGCCACTATATTGAAGTGTGGCTCGGTTAATACCCGACTGATCTTACCACTGGGATGTAGGAATCAGTGGCAAGCACGAATCCAAATCAAATACTTGAACTCTTCTCTTATTCCAAACTTTCTTGTGACAAGTTTCATATCAAGTGGCTGTTCAGTGACTGTAGCCAACGTATTCACTCATTTATTTATCGAATGGATAATGTCAATTATCATTTTTATTTTCTACCATTTTCTTCATCGCAATGTCTATTGTTTTTATCGTAAGTAAACTCAGGCCATTCACCCCTCGGTAATGAACGAATAGATTAAGTGCACAGATTGCAATGAAGAATAATTTCTGGATGAGGATCGAACCCATGACCTTCTACATCAGAGACAGATGACAACCGGCCACTCTAGCCATTGAGCTACAGGTGAACCAAACAGCAGATCAAATCAAACACGGAAAAGATTCCTCCGTCTTGATCTCTCCCACATCATGTGCCATCATTCTTTTTGTTCAGTATCGGTGAACTAATTCATTTACCAATGGTTTGCAACCATCTATTTGCAACAATTTTTGTTGCTTTTTACTGCAACTAAACTCAGGTCGGTTTCCCTTTGGTTGTGAGTGAATAATATACCATCACTGATCAGAATGAAGAATAATTTCCACGTGAGTTGAGAAGTGTGAGGCAACGAGAATCATTGGAAAGTGTGAGTCCAAATCAAATAGTTGAACGCATCCCCTACCCTGATCTCTTCTGCACCGTGTTTCCTGTTACCTTGTAGTTTACTGAGGTAATCATATTTATTCATTCATTTATCTATTTACTTTTTACTAGATTAAAGATTGTCAATTATCATTATTGATTTTTTGCTAGTATTTATCTTAATCCAAATTTCTGTTAATTTTTATGGTAACTAAATTCAAATCATTTTTTTTAGTAGTAAAAAGAAAAATAAACAGTGTAGATTGAAATAAACAATAAGTTCTTGGTGAGAGTAGAACGTAAAATTCATTTACTGCGAGCTTTGTAAGCATATTTTGGAAACCTGACTGGGAAAGAATGGGAATAAGCATTAGAGAATATTTGAACCACTTAAGATTCAACGATGACGTTTTCATGGTGTCAGAATCATCGGAAAAAATCACAAAACATGTTGACTAATCTAAATAGAGAACGTAAAAATGTTGGCTCGAAGAGGAACAGAACAAAGACAAATGTAATGCTCAATGGTAGAGTCCCCAAAGGACTCATAAGAATTACAGCCGAGGCTCTGCAAGGGGTTAGTGAATTGGTTTACCTAGGAGTTAGAGAAAGACCACCAAAGCAAAATAAATCAATGCAAGGAGATCGGCTAAAATATAGACGTATTGAAGAGTATTTTGCTAATGTGCATAAAGTATACAATGCATAATATCAGCTATGACACAAAGATGCGAAACATAGAAATCAAGAAGATGAACTGATGAACAATTTAAAATCCTAGAGAGAGCCATGGAAAGAGCAATGTTATGGATAACTCCCGGAGATAGATAGGAAGGACTGCAGAGAAGGATATCACATAAATTATAAATTAAAGATTCAACTTGGGTCGGAAACTTTCTTTCTTCGTATGTATTTTTACCGAAAAAAAAATTAGAAACAGAAACAAACTTTCAGGGTTTTTTCTTGGAACTGACAAAATAGGGTGCAATGAACCTGGGAATTATTCTTTTTTATCATAAATGACGAAAATCCCTAGAAAGATCCCTAGCACCTATGAAAGCAAAATAACATTTATCCAGGTGGGCTTTAGAGACTGCAGTACAATCCGGCAAAAGCCCCTTGACAATTAACGTGTGTATCACAATGCCACAGCTCAATCAGAATTTAGGTACGTTGATTACAGACTTTAATTTACTCATTAAAAAGAATTTTGAAAAAATTGAAATATTCAGGCGTTCATTTTTTTTCTCTTTTTTTTTCTCGCTATCTTTGCTTCAACTCCGTCCTGTTCTTCCTTTTTCCCTCCTTCCTTTTTCCTTTTTCCCCACCTTCCTTCTTCCTCTTTTTCTTTATCATCATTCCCTCTCTTTTTTATGTTCTTCATTCTTTTTCTTGATGACGCCCGAATATCTGTTCCTTTTCTCTCTCTGTCTCTCTCTCTCTCTCTCTCTCTCTCTCTCTCATGATTGGTAATTTCATCAGAAAAAAAAGCTAAAAGATGAAAATAATTTGTTGGAGTTGTGATAAGATAAATAATATAGTTGATACGGATGGATATGAGCGAAATAGCCTCCCAAGCGACATCAAATCTTTGAAAAGAGCAAAAAAGTGACACAGTCGTACAACTTATCACATCGGATGGACCGTCCGAGGGTAGAGAGTATCATGGACATTGTTGGTGCGCCCCCGGAAAAAAAACAGAAGAGCAAGCGGTCTCTCCCCGTTTAAAAAAGAATATGAAGCGCCAAGGAAAATGAGGGAAGGGTGCCAACAAATAGAGAAAAACATTTTTAAATTCTTTGATCCTTTCCACAATCTGAAGTGGAAGACTGAAATTTTCTTGGATCGGCCCCCAAATTTATACAATTCCCCTTTAGTCCACAGAGTTAGTTGCATAAAATTTCGATTGAATTAATCGTGAGATTTTGGAGATATTGCACGGAATATATCGCTACAATGCTGGGAAGATGGTGGTGGAAAATTCATGGATCCGTCAAAAGATGTAAACATTTTTTCCTTTTGCCAACCGTTCAATGAAATCTTCCAGAAATTGATTGATAACATTTGATTCGGGCTAAAACAGACATCCAAGGACAGTAGTTAGATTCTCTTACGTGATATCAAACAAATAATAATAATAATAATAATAATAATGATAATAATAATAATAATAATAAATATTATTATCATCATTATTACATACATGCATACATTCATGCATGCATGCATATGAAAACAATGATTTGTTTCAGTTACGTGCAATCAAACTGACAAGAGGCGTGCAATTGCTCATGGAACAATGGGTTTGATCGTGCAGTCACAGGAGTTTGTTGATTTGAAGATTTGAAGGATGTTATGACATGAAATAGCATTTTTTTTCTCACAAAAGTACACTGCATTCTAGTAATCAATGACATAGTTCTTCAGTTATATCGCTAAAAGAATTGTTTGGTATTCGATCCGTAGATATTGTCATATGTATATATAGCTAGGATATGAGTAACCCCTGCTTTAAATATAAAGACTCCTTCCTTGTCCTATTGTCTATCTGTTCAGAATTTTCTTTTCTGGAATTTCTTATGAACATTATGATGTTTTGCTCTGCAGATGAAGCTACACATCCAATTAAACCAATGATAACGAAAAATGCATGAGGTTATTTTGAATCATTAACGTGCAACCAAACCAAAAAGAATTTAAAAAATCATTCGAGACAATAGTTTGTTCCACTCACGTATTGAAACTAGTTATAAAAATACATACGATAACTAAGAATGATTCGCTAACGTGCAATCAAACTAATAAAAATACATACGAGAATAATAGTTTGATTCACCAACGTGCAATCGATCTAAGTACACGATTTCAGCCGTCAAAAAACAGTTTACACCGCCTAAGTGTTCGATTATTGTGATTTTGAGGTACGGTATAACCAACCAAATCAGTCATTTCCGAATCAATTTATAAAGTCAAGGATTTATTGTAACGTAAGAATCGCATCTGACTATGGAACTCCATACAATAAATTCGTTCAAATATTTTTCATGTTTTGTTCCCAAACCTCGTTTTGTTAGACTAAGACGTTTTGGGGGAAGCAACATCTATACACCCCGTCTTATTCAGAGCTAATATCATTTCTGACAAGTAACAAATAAGGATCAAAATTACTAAATACTGGAATATACTGACAATAGTTTAAAAGGAAAGGCTTCAATACCTATCATCAATACTGAAAATTATTATCAAAAATGTATAACAAAAAATTATGTAAACGTGTGATGGTGTTTGTGAGTGACAACATGAAATTCTCCCGACATGACATGAAATTTAATGTGGCCTAATACAATCAATTGCAAAATCATATCTTCACTTAGCTTATTTACAAAATATTTTTTGACAGAGTACCCCTCCGTAGTGCATGGAAGTCGGTACTGGTTGGTTTGTTCTTCAACATATATTACATGAGATAACAAACTACTTGCTCATACCCAAACTCAATCATATTTTTGAAAGAGAAACTTGAATACTTTTTTTACAACTTTTGGCTTTGAAAAAAAAACAATTACTTAAATTATTGTCATACAATTTCAATATAAATGGATATCATTTGCTAAGATTTGAAATTTTCAATCAGGATTACTCTCCCAACATTATGCAGGAAGATCTGTTACCGTCTGTTGCTTTTTGCAGGCACTGAAACGCATTTTTCTTTCTGTGCTTTTCTGGTCGATTTTGACAATGGTTAAAGTTATGAAGACACAAAACGAAAGCTATGAAGCTGAGTGGGAAATTCCTCCAAAAATAGTACTGACCACGTATAAAATTTGATTCAGGGAAAATTGGTTAATTTAATGATTCACGGTGGGATATTGGTAAGATACTAAGTTGGACCATACTTGATGAAAAGATTTGTATGTAATAAAAAAAATGAATAATCGAAATTCTATCAGAACTTATTATCATCAAAATTTCGGAAGTTCATATTCATCGATTAGTACGACAACGTTCTTTCCGATTAGCAATGTTTCAAACGCATGCACGTGACATGAACATTTATAAGGTAATGCCTTTTTCTAAATAGCCATCAAAAAATCTCAATATCTTTTCGATGAAACGGAAAAGAGTACACTTAATGCAGTTTATTGCATTTCATTGCATTTAAATTTTCAAAAAGCAACAGAACGAAAAGTCCATGGTGGTAGATGTTATCCTTGTGGTTTGCTCAATTTTCTCTTCCAAAATATTGAACGTTTTCTAGGGTAGCTACCACAAGGGTCATTACATTTATTGAGTTGTGTTATATTTGCAAGAATATTCTTTTAAATTTCAGCTCTGATCAATACCGAAGCTTACGTTATTCTGTTTAATACTCCGATATGTTTTTCTATCATTTCCCCAACTCAACAAAAAGTACCTCAAAACCTTATTTTGAAAAACGTAGCATAAAACAATTATAAATAGATAATAGTGTCACATTTATTTACAGAACACTCATAAAATCTTGCTGATATACTTTTGGCAAGGCGTAAATTATATTTTTCTTTGATGTAATTTTACAAATTTAGAAGCACATTTGCTCCCTAAAACTGATGGCAAATTACAAAAATTCGTTTGATAATGATTCATGAATTACATAATGACTTCAAGTTTTCGGATGGAACTAAACATTAAAAAATACACTGGACTGAAAACAATGCCTTGCAGCAGTACTTTTCACCCCTGTCACTCTTTGCCATTTCCTATCATTCTCCGCCAGCCGTTTATGAAGTATTTTGATGCAAATCCAACCCAAACGCGTATTAATGAAAAGTCTTGATGCAAAAACTATTCTGCCATGCATTAATTGAATATTTTGATGCAAAAACTACCCTTGCCACTTGTTAATGCTTTCCAAGCATTGATGAAAGATGCAACAGGAGATGGCAGGGAAATGGTTTTTGTTTGAGATTTAGTAATATCAAGTAGTGTTAGGGATTGGAAGGTGGTTCATGTTTATGTTTATAATGGGATAAAGCCAACCCATCTTTGAAGAGAGTGACATGCGTAGTGATTGAGGCAATTGTATATTTCCCATTGGCTTGAGCCGCGGTGAAACGTTCACATCTTAAGGGAGGTCGACTTCTTTTTGTAGATTAGTGCAAAAATATTTGACATGCTATAATGCGTCATACTAAGTATAATAAGTACTCTCAAAGAAAATTAGAATGCATGGGATGGAATAAGAAATTATCAGCTTATTCAGTGCTCTTTCATGTTATAACTTGTAGTCTTATAATTTACATGGGAAAAATAAAATTCTAATATTTTAGTGCATGCAATCAACAGGGTTGTAAATCTTTCGCATAGAATTTGACAACTTGTGCTTTCTACTTGTATAAATTACACAGGATTCAAAACTACCTGTAAGATAGATAAGCTCTAAATCCAAGATATTGCACAATAATTGACCAAGTATTGGCTTTTCAGACATTGGTAATAGATACAGTTTTCCAGTATATCGTTTAATCATAGATTCGTTTAGGTCACTAAAATCGTTGAATGATTAATGTAATAAATATAACAAAGGATAAAATGGATATTCATGATAATCTAACAACGTTTGTCATAATTGGCTCCGTGTTAAACGGCACTCCAAGGAATACTCAATGAACAATCACAATTCCTTACAGTTTCTTTCAGACACACTACAACAGTAATCTTTGTAATTGTAATCATGAACTTCTTTACAGCAGAATAATTCTATGCTAATAGTCATTGATCAGCTTATCAAGTGTACATTCGAACCATGTGTTTGTTTTTTTCATGTATACAATTAGGTAAATAATGGCAAAGAAGGATGCATGGAGGAAGCAAGTGCTGAAGTAAATTTCAAGCAATGTGTAAAATGCTACTGTTCAAGGGAAGGGAAATTGAAGGAGCCCCCAACAGGAGTTCACATGAGAGTACAATTTAGGATGACAGCACTCGGTGAAATAATTGCAAAATTGGCAGCAGAAGATTCAAGCCACAAAAGATACTGTGTAACATGGATGTACTACACCATAAACATTAAGTGCATATAGCACGTGATGAAACTCACTACAATAGCATCGTCAGGAGAGGAGACCATCAACATCATCAAAGGTTACTGAAACTGATGAGGACCAAAAAAGGATACCCGATCACAATTCAAGTTGTATGATAAAAATGTTTTTCATATCAAGAAATTAAGGTTATTTACATGAATGTCAATGAGGAAATGAAAGACCTAATAAATCATTTGAACTACTGAGAATTGGTCGTTATCTATCCCTAATTCTTAGCAAACAATGATGTTCTGTCCTGTTATACTATCCACTACAAGCACTACATCACCAAGCATTGTCAAATTTTGAAGCAGCACCGAAACAATCAGGATGATGAAAACTGTCTATTTCTATCCATAAACTAAAAAAAATGGTTTCAAGGACGAAATTCTCTGAAGAAACCATAGAAATGTAGAGTAGCCCTATTCAATCAGCATCTCAATAGCATGGCTGTCGTACAGGAAATGGTTGTTCAGACATAAAATATTGCTGGAATCTTGCAGAATCCTTTATTTGAAGTGTCGACTGTAAGGCATGAAGTTGCATGTACATATACTTATCGTTTGACAATTATACTGTCACAGTATGGTGGCGACTTTAATTAGAGAGGTTGTTATTTTGTTGCTGAATTCGTTGATGTTGGTGTGGTTTTCTTTCGGTTCGGAAACAAATCTATATCTGTTTTCCAGTTCAAGCTTGCAGGGTTAAGTTCTTGAGGTACGATTAATTGTTGCAGTTTGATATGAAACCTTTTTCTTCATCCGTTGTTGGTGCTAATCTGGATTTTACATCTAACCATTCTGTGGTAGCTACATACGTTGTCTTATTCTAAGACTAGTATGTCTTTGTCAGTGTTGCTTTTTCCGCTAGGACGTATATTTTGGTCTTGGTTTAGTGTTTTAGGCTCTTCAATTTTCTTTTACGTTTCTTCTTGAATGATTCTGAAACTGTTCGAAGTTGCAAAGTCTACGATTTTCATCTCTCTCGTTCTGTTCTTTATATCTGAACTCGCCAACTCAACGCTCATTTCATTGTCCTACCTCTGCGTTGGAGTTTTCGATGATGACATTGAAGTATTTTCTGATATATTGGAGTATGGGGTTCATGTTATCGTAGAAGTTGTCTTTTCCCTCTCTGGTTGACGGCAGTTTGTATTACTTTGAGAACTGTACTATGTTATTGGCTATACAGTCAGCAACAGCTTTGTCTTTGAGGTCTTTACTGACGAGAAAGCCTACTTAGCTTTGTTTTACTTTTCCATGGTTGTAAATTCGATGTTTGCTTTTTAGTTTGATGAGTTCTTTTCCGGGTCTTCTCATTTGACTAATGCTGTTCATGTCGAATTTGATGTTTTTTGATACATTTTCAAGACCGATTAGATGCATATCTGTTGAAAGTATCCAACAATTCAACTAAAAACTCCAAATAACTAAAAAAAATGTACAACATCAACATCGATTTACTCAAGAAAGCTTGCAAGATCATCACTAGGAAACTAAGTATTCTATTTGACGTATGCCTAAAACAGAATAAAAGTCTTAGAAAATTAGAACACTGCTACCATAATACTATCATAAATTAAAGAAACTTCAATAACTACGGACTAATTATTCTACTCAACTGCATTTACAAACCTTTTGCAAAAATCATCACGAACCTAATCAAAGAAATCAAAGAAATGGGAGCAAACGAACTTGAAGAGAGATTTTTCAACCATGGACCATCTCCATTCGATAAATAAAGCAGCAGAATACAAAATGCCATTCGCTGTAGCGTTTATCAACTTCTAGGAGGCTCCTCAACTCAGTAGAAATTCCCAAAATCATTGATGCTATCACTCTACAAGGTGTAGCCCCCGTATAAAATAAGGTGATACCAGCTCACCCAAACACTTCACAGCCTACCTTGAGATGATAAGAAATAAAGAATAGGCAGCGAGTATCTGAGCAACCTCAAATTTGTAGTCGACATCGTCTTTTCATAAAGACCTCCAACTAATGCTAGATTGACTGAATGAAGAAAGCAAGGAAGTTGGCTTTCATATGAACTTTAGCAAAACAAAAGTCATGTGCAACAATCATGTCGGAAATAAACTCACGATAATCAAAATCGAAAACGCAGAGCTGAAGAAAGTAAACCACTACATCTATTAACGACTTCAAGAAATCCCCCAAAGAAGAAGAAATTAAGCAAAAAATTACTTTGTGATGGCAAGCCTTTGGCAGAGCAAGCTGAACCTCCAAGAACAGAAAAAAATCCCATTTGTTCAAAGGAAAAAGTGTATACAGCCAATGCATCTTTCAGATAATCACCTATGGAGCTGAAACATTGAATTTAACAAATTGGCTGACCTGTAAACTGAAAACCAGGCAATGTGCACATAAAAGAATCATACTCAACTTTGCATGGAGAAATTTCAAGACAACACCATATATTAGGGGAAAAAAGAATCATGGACATCATAGAATCCACCAGAAAACTCAAATTGCAACGGGCTGGTCATGTTGCAAGAATAGCAGACAACCAAAGGACATTAGACGACGTAGAACCCCAGAGATCTCATTCGAAACCAGCCACAGAAAAATACAAGTTAGAGAGACGAACTAAATATGTTCACAACATATCGGCTCCGCAACGCCCATCATAGAGAAATGTGGTGAAACTCAGGGATGTCCAACGATGGAACATAAAAAAACTGATGATGATGATCATGATGATCATCATGATCATGATGATGATGATGATGCAAACTCCATGTAAGAAAGAATGAGACTTATCCATACTGCAGGATTGGCACAAGACAGGGAATACAAAATAGAAGATTTAACAACAGCCAAAAACTTCCTGGCTTTCCTTGAACCAATAAAATCAACCCAAACCTCATCCTATATCTTTCACATAAAGCTGTCGTTCAATGCTAACTGCCGATCACAACCCGCACACGCAACGGTGGCGTGTCCACGAATGTGAGCCTAGTTGACATCGAAACTACACAAGAGGGATCCACACATTACTTGCCATGTATGCAGTAAATGGATCTTTTTTGGTAAACGCTACATATATAACTACGAGACACTGTGTCCACCCTTTGCAGAGTACCAAACCTCAAAACATTGTGGGTTCTGGGGGCCAACGACGGAAAATAAAACTCAAACCTATGGCCCAGAACGCACAGCAACATCACCAGGATTCTACTCACTCAATAACTGTGATACCACAGGCCATATCCATGGAAGGCAGGTGATGACGTAATCCATGCACTTACAAAGGCTGGTGCTGATCCATATCAGTGGTGTTGGCTATGAAAATTTTCTTCGTATCAGCTATTCAGCAATAAATCAGCTCCAGCACGTTGCTGGCATATGTTCAAACAGCTCAAAGACAACCAGGGTGTAGGAAAACTATTTCCTATTCAGAGATTTATCATTGGAAACATTATGTAAGCGAATTGACGAACTAACTTTTGATGCAGGATATAGTAGATGTTCCTGGGGATCCAGATCAACTCTCTTTGGAATGGAAAAAACAATATAACGGAAGTTGTGTTCCTGTGATACCGAAATTTTTTTTAGCACTAGAACGTTGTAAACTGTGACTGCAATTGCAATCAAGTGCAGTTGATGGGGTTCAGACAACAACAATAATCTGCCCTGGGAATTGCTCTGTAGGTGTGAAAGTATCAATAGGTTATGCAATAATGTTGCAAAGGAAGAGATTGATAATGATGATGAGGATGATGACGATGCTAGTGATAATGATGTGTAGTGGGAGAAAGTGACTAATGGAATGTTGAACATTAGTATCTGTTTTGTTTTCACGGCTATTTTTAGGTACTGTATTTTAATTTTTAGGTTTGCAGTGCATGCAATTTTGAGTTTAGTCTTCGTTTAATAATGTATAACTATGAAAAGAGTTTGTCTCCAAAATATTTCGTAGAGAGCGTATCATTATACATATGTATCACTAGTTCAACTGGTTTACAGCAATGTCCTGATATTTTTCCTCGATGTGGAAGACGGTATCTTTGATTTTGTATATGTATACAATGAACACATTTTAAGACGGTCTGTTTGACAAGTTTTGATATTATATTACTATAATAAGCTCATAAGAGAAAATCTATCGAACAAAAAAGACTCAAGCGTTACAATGTTCTATTCTTTCGGTATGTGCTGCTCGTCATCATGAGTTTTGCCACTTAACACAAATTTTAAAAAATTGAAAATACATCCTCGTTGTTGTTGTTGTTGTTGTTGTTGTTGTTGTTGTTGTTATGTGTGTGTGTGTGTGTGAGAGAGAGTGTGTGTGTGTGTGTGCGTGTGTGTGATTAGACTAAGGCAACATTTGTTGCGACGAGATGTAAGATAACCATAGAAAAATGAAAATGATTGGCACACGTGCTTCATCACGTACATTTTTGCCAACTCTCATTACACGCAAGACATTTGTAAAAATAGCTGAGGACTAGAGCCCAGGGATAAGTCAATTCAAGACTTTCTATGCATTATCCGTACGTGTATATTCGGTCTTTTATCAGTTATCTAGTATCCAATCAAATTAACTGATCATTAGATAAAGAAACCACGTGTTGCACACATATAGGATTTGCAAACACGTGTAATAATGAAGCAACAACTTATTCTCAAGATGCCCGTAATTGTATTCAACAGCCGTTGTATACTATTGCTATTTACAGAGTTTTACTGCAATGTCTACTATTTTTTATGGTGGGACCCTGATTTATTTTCATATGCATCAAGTTTTGCTTTTTACTGTACTAGATTTAAACAGGAAGATAAGGGAGGATTTGCGCCAATCTTCCAAGTTCGAATGATCTGCCTGTGTGCTTTGAAATTCAGCGATTGAAATTACATCGGATATAACACCAACCTCGGATGCCAGTTGGCGATATGAAACATTATTGTACAGGCCACTTTGATCAGTTTTGTTTTGTTTTGGTTTGTTTATTTTTGCACTTAGATGTGGCTGTTCCATTGCATGTACATGATTTTGTATTGCTGGAAATTTCAGGTGTGAGATGTTTTCCAAAAAATATCCAATGGATATCGAAAATCAAAAAGCAAAGTAACGAATAAAGAAAGCCAAGTAATGAAAACACTAGCAAGAACTATTTCTGTATAATTTCGCTTTTTTAAGAAAAAAAGAACACGTAGAGCATCCATGACTAGGTATAGTAGGAAGAAGAAAGAGGCAGTATGTTGAAACTGATGCATAATTCTATTACGAACGATTCCTTAAAGATAGCTGTTCAGAGACGAATGTATTCCCTCTCTTTATTTATTCATTGCTTTATTGTTTGAGATTCAAGCCTCACTAACCGTTACATGAGGATCATCAAAGCGAGCTTCTATCTATTCGTGGACACGTGTGTGAAATGCGTCGACCTACCTGACAATACGAATTTCATTATTCCTTTTCATTAGATATATCGGTGTATTTCCATTGCTGGTATGCTCGTGGAGGAAGGAAACTCCAATGTTTTTATTCTTGTATGTTATTCCGGCGTCTGAACTGATGTGCGTACCAAAGAAGGAATGGCGCAGGTGGCATATTGTATTGTTCGACTAGACTAAATGAATTAGCAAATACTTGATTGGCACCGCTCAATTTTTCTATAATTGTGCGGGGGGGGGGGAGTCCCAAGTGCTCTTTACAAACGAACTAATCTATGGCATTAACTAAATGGGCACATATACCCGTATGTTTGAAGAGAGATCAGAAGTTGAAATCCTGGCAAATTTAATTAAAACACTGGAATATACGTGAATATATGTATGTGTGCGTGTGTCTGTGTGTGTACCAATGTAATGAAGACTAAGTAGTAATATATAGAGAAGTTAAAGAAGTTATTTTTTCTTCCATATTATTATATTGGGTTGACAGTGGAATATACATTTCTATATGTGTATTCAGTCAAAAGTATGTACGTACACAAATAGATGTACATACCGATTACTCCAAGTTGATTTCTTCAGAAAAACACGTATAAAGTACAAACCCAACTTAAGCGTCTGTTGCACAGCAATAGTTAACTAAATAGTTTCACTGTGATCGCGTTCCTTGCAGGGTGTCCCACCGTTGAGGTTTTGTGCTAAACAAGGCACGCCAGCACACACAGCAGCAACAGATTTTTATTGCCTGTTGTTGGACATTGACTTTCTCTAAGATTCACCTGATTTCCCAGTCGTGGTATTCACAGAAACAGCACTTTCTGGACTAGTTTGTCTAGTCGTCTTTCTTCACCGGTCACGATTTCACGTATGAGCTCTGGGGATTCACGTTGTCAGCAACTGCCTCACATTCTTGACACTAGATCTGCCCATCGCCATTTCAGTTTGCTCATGGTTTCTATCGCTTATCACTGTTTGTTTTCGAATATAATGAGCTGTCTTGTGATCTCTACGTGATGATAAGCATGATTTTCTCCCGTGTTTGCTGCATAGTCCTCAGTCTGAAAGCCAAGCACATAAACACAAACAGGTATGTACACATTAATATCTTACAGATGTATGTTAGAAAACGAATTTTACTACACTTTTTATATCTTTCCTTTTCTTGCAGTGTGTGTGTGTGCGAGCAAGTGTTTGTCATTGCAATTAAAAGAGTAAAAAAATGTGGGTGATACACTACTCTATAGTCAGATGGAGTGATTGTATCCCTGCCCCACCGCCTCTAACATAGAAATTTATATATAGATACTACGAATCCGCGGGGAAAATCCAACCATGAAACAAATTACATAAAATTTAACTCGTAGTTGTTACTTACTTGCTGTTTTGTAGCTGGCAAACATGGGATTACTTTTTTATTTCTCTGTACATAACAAGAGTCTCTTACACTAAGAGATAGCAAATTAGCTGATGAAAACATCTCTGAATTATAAGTTCTGCCGAATCGAGTTCAGTATTTTGCTTTCTAAAAATTAGCTCATATCATTGTTTATATATATATATATATATATATATATAAATATATATATATATATATATATATATATATATATATATATACATATATATGTATGTATATATATATATATATATATATATATATATATATATATATATATATATATATATATATATATATATATATATAACACCAAATAATACGTTCACCTTGAAATAACAGAAGATCCGTTCAAATGCATTTCAATATAATATAACACAATTTATGGTCATTTCATCGGATAATACATTCATCTCCTAATAACACCTACGACCCCACATGCAAATATATATAAGGGTGTTTCATGAGATGATGGAATGAGAAAAATACTTTCAACTTCCTTTCCAATAAATCTTTTTCATTCCTAAGACAGTCATCCGTCACATCAATCACTTTTTGTATCACTTATGCAGCTGTGTCAACCACTAGTCTACAGCCGACTGTAGTACTTCTTCGAAGTAGAGATCTTTTGACTTTCGAATGTTGCTTAAAATCTACTAATTGCTTAAAATAAAAAGGAGCATAGTCATTTGAATAGGCTGAATGAGATATCTTTTAAAGCCACATTCACTAATGACAGTATCTGACATCCAAGCCGTCAGTGCTGGTACATCGTCTTGAGGAAGTAAGACATTAGCACTCAATATTCTTGAGCATTTTTATATTTTAACCTTATAAAAACAATATACATAAACAATATATCAACTAAACAATAATTTTGGTTCTCTCTCAAAAAGATCATAATTATATTCATAAATACCATCGTATACATACTTGATTGATTCCAAAATGCTCTGCCTTGTTTGACAATTAGTTTACCGGGAGACAATTGCAAACATCATTGAACACTCTCTAATTGTGCATAATTTCTCTGCAATTCCACATCGTAAATGGGAAATTGTATTGAGTCTCTTAGCATACACTGCAAGGTATCCTCATAATAATAAATAAATTGGTGATAAATATGGAGGACCTGGCAGGTATCCAACACTCCCAAAATGTCTCATTAGTCTGCTTAAAATCTTATCGTAATGATTAGATCAGGGGGCACAAAGAAAATGCGCCATTTTATCGAAAATAGTTCTACTCTGTTCAACCAAATAGAAAACTTGGAGCAATTGATCTTTGAAGCAGATTCGGCAGAACTTATAATTCAGAGATGTTTTCATCAGCTAATTTGCTATCTCTTAGTGTAAGAGACTCTTGTTATGTACAGAGAAATAAAAAAGTAATCCCATGTTTGCCAGCTACAAAACAGCAAGTAAGTAACAACTACGAGTTAAATTTTATGTAATTTGTTTCATGGTTGGATTTTCCACTCGGATTTGTAGTATATATATGTGTTTGTTTTTTTTTTTTCGTCTGGCTCCATCCATTCCAAAAATTATATATATATATATATATATATATATATATATATATATATATATATATATATATATATGCATGAAATTAAATTTATCGAGTACTTTTTACTGAAATGAATTTTCCTTTGCACTTGAAAGAGTTTTTCGTTTCGTCTTTCATATATATATTTCTCAAATGGTACATAACAATTGATTGTCTTTCTTGTTAACGACAAGCTGTGAATAGGCGGCTTTAAATAGATTTGCAACTCAAAAATTTGGCTTATCTATTCTGAACACGCTGAATAAGAATTTGATGCTTTTATTACATCTCAGTTGTCTGAAAATCACTTGTCATATATACATATAGACATATATATATATATATATAAATACGCTTGATGCAAAAATAATCATGGGTTATGTTATTTGAATGTTGCTTATTTTGGGGATAAACTATCATTCATTTATGTTCATGTAGAAACCATTTTGAAGCATAATTTTGCTCTACTTATTCAAGCTAAACGTTCACTTTCCACTATTCATTCTGGTTCATTTGATTAAGAAAATGGAGTATTTTGGTTTGATGATTTTAAAAATAAGACCTAAATCAAAGTTAACTGCTCCCAATATTAACCAAGTATTAAACAATAGGGCCATCGATGAACGTACAGCTCAATGTTAGTTCTGAAAAGTTCAAAACAGGCACGAGTACCATAAAAATTTGTGCATTTTTCCATGATTGACAGCATCTTTATTGAGACTGTCTCACAAAAAACAACTTTAGAGAGGGCAAATTAAGGACTCTGAATACAAAGCCAAAAATCTCACTTGAATTTCGAATGGCTCCGCAGAAACTGACCAAATTCTGTTACGAAAATCGCCCAGCTCACTCAACAGACCTCTCACTGACTGATTACCTATTTTTTAAGCATTTTGACCTCTTATTGTGCAAGGGAGCCTTCAACCAGGTAGCAGCTCAAAACACCTTCATTGGTCCGTGACCTCAGAATTCTATGCGTCCGGAAAAAATGTACTTCTAATTGGCCGAAATTGGTAGATTCTGAGGATTCTCATTCCGATTTATAACTTTTATTCTAAGCTGAGATATACTGCTGCAAATGATGAGAAAAAAACGATTATTTTTAAACCAATCATATATAGATAGATAGATAGATAGATAGATAGATAGATATACTTGCATATATAGAAAATGCATTCACTCTTCGATATTTTCAATATATATCGAAACTAAACCATCAGCTCACTTTTACGAAAACGAGAAAAGATTGCCAAAATATCATGCTGCCAAATTATATATATATATATATATATATATAGTGCTCCCCCATTCAGGGTTCATCACACTTTGAGTATGGTAGCTCGTTCATTATAAACTACAAGGCAATGTTCTTCCAACTTTGGAATGGAGCACTCTGGTTGATTGGGAAAGTGCATAAGTAAATATATCACTTAAATTCAGCCTTACTGACCGTCCAGTTCTGCGTCGGGTAGGGTTAGAATGCTTGGCCTCTGGGTTTTGAAGCGAAGGTTCATATCCTACTATGTGGCACTGGATGAGATCATGGATAGTTTATAGCCACACTGAACAGTTGTAATACAATATATATATATATATATATATATATATATATGTATATATATATATATATATATATATATATATATATATATATATATATATATATATATATATTACAGTAAATCAATTTTTTGAACACGTGTAAATATAGACTGGCATGACACAGCTTGATACAGTTATAGTGGTAATAGTAGAAACATACTACACAACTTGCTGTTCCGTAGTTGTGAACACTGGCATTAATTAAGGGAAAAAAATCTGAAATCTAGCACAACGTAGGAAAAAATGATTACCTGAAATATGTTATTTATTTTTATTAGCACGTATTTTTATTCAGAACTGTCAGTCAAAACTGTCAGCTAAAACTATCAACATGAGTTTCTCCAGTTTTCAAGTGGGTCTGACTGGCTTGCTATGTATCTGTGTATTAATCACGCGTCTAGCCCGTATCAATGGCGCTAGAGGGCTCGTTGATTAAACATTTACTCCATATTATGTCTACAAGAAAATTAGATAATTCCATCCAAATATACATGGGATAGTATACGTATGTGTTTATTGCGTATGCAGTGATTACTTCCCCCTCATGCATATATAATCCTGTAACGCAGCATTTGATTCTATGTGTGTACATGTATTACTTGGCTATATATGCTTGTGGCTATCATTACAAGTACAAAAATCTACATGTTCTATGTGTTCTGAAATGAATGTATACATGTGATTGTAAAGAAGCAAGTTCTTTCCTATATGCGTATTAATTTAACTCTGTTGCTCAAAATTACATTTGAAAGGTGACAAGATAGATAAATAAGGCAAGTTCGTTTCAAATTCTATTGTGAATAGGAACCAAACATTTTATTACGGCTTCTTGCCAAATAAAACTTGAATAAAAATCTGCATTGAAAATCTTTCTCGTGTTTTGCCTTTAGTTCTGATAAAATTGCTGACTGCTGGCACGTTCACAGTACTCTTTTCAGACCTTTCCTCCCCACATTTTATTTCACTGTCTTGCTTAACGCCTGTAGAAGACAATTTTAATGTAGACGTGTATAAGGTGACGATTGCCTCATCAATCAAACCGTACGTCAGTTGGTTGTGAGATACCGCTTGTCGGTGGAGGTTATGATGAAGAAGAATGCGGTGAAGTGATCGTCTCCTTCAATCAAAAAGCAATCATTGTAAAAAGAAGACGAAAGGATACAACTCTGTACAACGAGATATAATGAAATAATTTGTTCAGCGACATTATTAATTTCCTTTTCATTGTTCGATTTTCTTTCAAATAATTCATGATATCTATTCACCCTCTTTTTTTATCAACAATGTCAATCAAATGATTAATCGAGGCAAGACATACCAAATAACTACAAGAATTTTTATTTTGTTTAGAACTTTTATTTTTGTTCAGCATTAAAATTGCTAGGATTAGACCGAAATCAGCAGAATGTAAATTATTTGTTATTAAACGTTAGGGAAAACGATTCTTCCTTTACAATAAAATTTAGTGAAGATTGAAGTCTTGCAACTCACTGGGTAAAATAGAGGTTCTTAGCCAGTGGGGAATTCCCTCTTTGGATAATTTCAGGGTTTCAATTGGGAATATGGATCATAGAGTAACAGATTCAAACTGTTGCAAAATTGATATTTTGACTCAGCTAGTATGATTAAATTACATTACCCTTTTTGAAAAGTAGAAGTATATGGATACCTGTTTTTACAGAAACAATTTTTTAAAAAATACGAAATACATAGGGTCAAACTGAAAGTGGCTACTTTCCAATCAGAGCGATTGAACCTAGTTTGGTGCCTGAAGCTAAAGTGCAAGGATAGAATTTCAACTGACAGGGCATCATAGGTTGTTGAAGAGAAGCAACGTTTGACCATTCCTTCCAATAAACGAACCGATTTTTGAATATTGCTCAGTAGAATTAACCTTTGATATTCAATTGCCCAAGTAATATCAATTCATACAACAGAATAATGTAGCATAAATATAGAAATCCCATATACTGAAAAATATGAAAAAATATGAGAACTTAACCAATAATCATGCTATCACTTCTCCATGATGATACATTAAGAGACACAAGAAATTCTGGTATAAAGATAAATTAAAACAGAAATAAACTAGTACGCATGCACACACCAAAAAATACATGTATAAAATGAAAGCAATAAAAAAAAACGATTCAAATCAATTTAGAATAGTACGTGCACAAAAAAACACCAAGAAAAACAGAAGAAAAAAAAGAAAAATAAAGAGAATATGTAATCAAAAAGAGAAGAAATACATGGATAATTGGAGAAAGGAAGTCAAACTCCTTGCTGAATAAAAGCCACCACAAAGTAACTTTCATTTAATTGTAATTGTAAATAAAAGAGCATAGAAAAAATCACCGTATACTATAAGGTAGCACGCTAGAGAGAACAACAGAAAATCGTGTTCATCCACCAAAAGATTAGCATATAGATACAGGCTAGCTTAAACAATAAACAACAAACACATACTAATGTATTGAAGAAAAGACAGAAACATACACACAAACACACACACACACACTCATGGACAGAAGAATAATTACTCATTCAACAGGCAGCAGAAACATATTAACACAAAAACACAGACAAAACAAGATAACGTTAAGACTAAACAATGTTCCTTCATCAAAATTTCGACGATTATTTTCTTATATCTCGGAATGTGTCTGAGAAGATCCAGAAGATCTGCGCCCCATATAATATCCGGGCCGTATTCAGAAGCAGATCAACGCTACGCAGCTACCTCTCCCGCACCAAACCACCCACTGAGTTATCGAACACCAAAAACTGTGTATACTCAATACCGTGCAGCTGTGGGCACGAATACACAGGTGAAACATGTCGCCCCTTGGAGGTTCGGGTGGAAGAACATCGAAAAGCGGTGAGTAAAGGTGAAACCAACAAATCTGGTATAGCTGACCATAAATGGAAAGAAAAGGGAGACCACCTACCCCTCTGGAACAAGGTTGAGATAATTGATCAGGAAGAACACTGGAAAATTCGAAAATTGAAAGAGTCAGCCCATATGCTAGGCAAGCAAAACTGCCTCAGTAATCCTAGCATTGAAATCGATACAATATGGGAACCTCTAGTAATAAAAGACAGAAAACAATAACATCAAATAACATCAAAAACGTCATAACTGTCACCTGAGGTTTAAGGCTCCTAAAAATTAACACCTGTTGTCCACATGGACACATAGCGCAGTGGTTACAGCATCAGAAAAATTACTGTAAAGTAATCTGATGGTTCTAGGTTCGATCCTAGTGTGAGACAATATAACAATACTACTAACGCTAAGAGGGGAGTACGGTCAATATACCCCCGTCGGATAAATAAAGGGATCGGTTCGTTACTTCCCTAAATCTACCAGATGATACTTTACGAAGGCTGTAGAGTGAAAGGGCCGAAACATTGTATGAAAAACAACCAAGATGAGGATGGTCCGAATATCAATAGAAATGATTATATTCTTATTCTTGATGTGGTTATGGCACATGACGTTTGTTCTGTTGAAGTTCATGTCCAGGCCGACTTCCTTGTTTTCTTTATTTAGTTCATCTAACATTAGTCGGAGGTCATGAAGGTTTTATGCAAGATGGACGATGTCGTCTGCAAATCAGAAGCTGCTCAGATGTTTGCCATCTATTTTGATTCCTCGATTCTCCAAGTCCAGGTTTCTGAAGATCATCTTGAGTCAGGCTGTGAAGAGTTTTAGCGAGCTCGTATAACTTTTACTTACCACATATTGGAGCCAGAAGTGTTCAGATTTTTTATGTAGCCTGATAAAGGGGTTGCTGTGATTGTATATATGCTGCAGTACTCTGACATAAATAAAATCTACACCATGGGAATTTCTTGAACTATTTGAAGTCTATAAATTCTATAGCGAGAGGCATTTTGTATTCTGCTGCTTTCTCTTTCAGCTGATTTTTTAATAGAGATGATCCATGATTTGGTAACTTCTAAATCCAGCTTGTTCCTGTGGTTGATTTCATTCAGTGTTTTAGTGATCTGGTTGGTGATGATTTTTGTGAAACGTTTGCAATTGAGTAGAATTATAAGTTTGTAGTTGCTGAGGTCTTTAGGGATTTTTTTATTATGTAAACGCATTATTATTGCAGTATTCCGGTCTTTCGGGACTTTACTCTTTTTTAGACTCAACTTAATTAGGATAGCTAGTCCTTCTATTGACGATCTTACCAGCCTTTTTGAGTAGATTGATGGTGATGTTATCTGGTCCAGGGGCTTTTCCTTTATTTTTTTTTTGTTTGATAGCTTCTTTCCTATGGTTTAATTTCTGAGAAGTCCTCGGAAAGATTATCTGCGTTTTGCATATCTTGCTCGAAGACTGGAGTTCTTAGTAGAATTCTTGGGCGCGTTCGACAATAGATCTCCGTTTTCTTCGAGTATGCAAGTATCGTCTGAGATCTTACTCATTGTTTGTGTGTTTTTTGGTTTAAACATAGGAACAGATTCTATTGGAGAGGTTGTTATTTTGCTGTTGAGTTTGTTGATCGTCTTGTCGTTCTCTTCGGTAAGGATTTCATATCTGTTTTTCAATTCTAGCTTGGAGGATTGGAGTTCATTTGGTACATTTAGCTATCGCAGTTTAAGTGTCGAACATTTTTCTTTACTAGTCTTTACTTGCACCTTAAATTTTAACATTCAATGGTTGCTTCCAATGTTTACTTGGTTTAGAATTTGAATGTCTTTGATGATTTAGCTTTTGTCTGTTAGGATGTAGTCAATTCCATTTCCGGTTTCATAGTTGGGGCTGTTCAAAGTCCATTATCCACTGGGTTTCTCTTTGAAGAATGTATTCATGATTTTGAAGTTGTACGCAATTACAAAATCTTCACTGCTCTTGTTTTATATTTTATATCTGAACTTGCCAACGTAGCGTTCATTTCCTTGTCCTACCTATGCGTTGAAATCTCCCATGACGACATTGAAGTATCTTTTTGTATCTTGCAGTAGGGAGTTCAAGTCATCACAGAAGTTGTCTATTCCTTCTTTGGTTGGTTGCGAAGTGGGAGCGTAAACTTGGATGACGTTCAGCTTGTACCTCTTTGAGAGTTACATAGTGACACTGGCCATGCGGTCTGAGGCAGCTTCGAAGCCTACCACGTTGTCTTTGAGGTCTTCATTGAAGCAAAAGCCTACTCATCTTTGTTTTACTTTCTCTCTTCTCCGTTGTAGAGAAAATGTTTGCTTTTCAATTTTATTAGTTCTTCCCCTTGTTTCCTCATTTTGATAATACTGATGATGTCCCATTTGATGCTTTTCATTTTGTTTTCTAGATGGGTGAGAGTCTGTTGAGAGTGTTTTAACGTTGTAGGTGTTTGATAGGATATAAGATAAGGTATACAGACTTTTTTTCCTATGTTATTCACGTGGTTTATTCGAATAGACCAGCCCAGCTTACATCTTATCTTAGCGTATATGAGTCTACGACAGGATCCAGCTTTGTGTAGATTACTACCTCGTCTGATGGATTAATATCATTTCTTGTTCAGCCAGATGGGTAGTTCAAGCTTCAGTATACCTCTCCCTTATATTTCCTGTTTTGAACTTAGTAAGAGTCAATAGAAGTGGCTGTTAAAAATTAAAAGTCCTAATCTTGCATACACTTCTGGTAGGAGTTAGGAGAAATGATTAAAGATTAAGGGGGAAGTAGAGTAAACATATATAACAGTCAAGCAGACAACTATTGGTAAAGGTGAATTTTGAAATAAAAATAAATAAATGATGCTGTAAAGGAGGTTTTTGCTTTTTCAGTTCTATTAGTTCTCCTCCTGATCTTATTTCGCTTCTGCTGCTGATGTCCCACTTGATGCTTTTGATTTCGCTTTCTAAATGGGTTACGTGAGAGTCTATCGAGAGTGTTTTGACGTTGTAGGTGTTGATTTATAACGTTGTTCTCTTGGTAAGGGTTTTTTGGGGTTTAGATTCTCGAAGAGTTGAATCCGGTGCTGAAGAATTCGAAAGTATGAACTGATTTCTTGGAAGTTCGAATTAATTTTTTTTAGCCCTGATTGATAAAGCAGCAAATAATGTAGAATTTATATGTAAAAAAAAATATTATATTCAAAGGATATTTCTGAAGTAGGTTTAATAGGAACATCCATCATCCACGGATAAAGTATATGGTTATGAACCAGATAGCATAATATTTAATAACATAGTATTACGTGAAAAGCTATGACTTTGAATAAATGAAAAAATACAAAAGTTACCAGTTATGTACTGTATACTTAAAATGCATAAAAATTCCATATGTGATTGAATCATTGTAGTCCCCAGAGTTTGGAGTACTAAACCGTTTTGCAAAGGTGTTTCTAAAGTTTTTGATTTGATATACAATCAAATACAGCATTTTGATGATAAAAGTGAATTCGATACTTAGTTAAATCTCTTTTAGATATTGAATAAGTCTATGGCTATTTAAAAAAATGGATATAAAATAATACCCGTAGGGGGACTAAATCAACCTACGATTTTGATACTGTTCATACAAAAATTCCTCATAGAGATCTTATTAAAGAATGGAATAAAATAATAGACTTGGCATTTTTAAGAGGAAATTGTAAATATACTGGGCATACAAACTCTAAAACTTTCTGGTGTAAAACAAAAAAAGGCAAGAATTGCTTTACGTGTGCTACCCTTAGTCATCTTATCGGGGAATATTACTTTAAAATAGGAAATGAAATATCATCAGATCATGGGTATCCCAATGGGAATTGATCCTGTCCCAATTTGATAAATGCTATATACATAAGCAAGAACATATATTCACTTCTTCTCTAATCAAAACTTATTTAAAACTAGCTCGTTCATTAATAGGTTGTACCTGGTTTATTGATGATTCATGTTCTCTAAATGATGTGGGAGAATTAGGACAATTGTGTAGTAATATATGCCCTAAAGATCTTGGATTGATATGTGAACATAAAGAAATGCAAGCAACATTCCTAGATTTGGATATTAAAATAAAGAATGAAATGTTTATCACACATAAATTGTGTGATGAACGAGATAGTCTTTTGGACTTTTAAACATTAGTATACCACATAAGAAAATTATGTACTCATCTAAACTTGTGGCAATTTTAGTTAGTCTGGGGACTTCATTTTAGCTGAGTACATAATTTTCTTGATTTATTGTTCATTTCCTCTTTGTTCTGTGATAATCTTTAATGCCTGCCTATTCATCCAACCCTGTATTACATGCTTGTAAATGTCCTATACGTCGAATCGTTGGTCAAATAGCAAAAAAAAAAAAAAAAAAAAAATCTCCCCCAAATGCTGAAATCTAAATATCTAAAAGCTAAACTGAAAAAAAAAAAGAAAAAATCTGTAAATGTGCACCAATTCCGTATATTCCAAAGAACCTTAAATCCCCTCCCCCGAAATTAACCATAAATCTACAAGGAAAAAAAAAAAGAAAGAACCCTCCCCCAAATGCCGAAATCTAAATATCTAAAAGCTAAACTGACCCCATACTCCCCCCCCACTACCTCGACCTAACTCTGACTTGCCATAAAAAACAAACGAATGTAGGGTTGGATAGATTGAGGCCGTATCTATTGTCAGTAGTAAATTCTTGCTGGGAGACGGGCATGAATTATTTAGCAAGGAACGATGAAAAAAATGAAACTTTTTCAACTGCTAAAATGAAGTCCCCAGACTAACTATACTGATGCAACTATGTTTATAAACTTAAGCCTCCGTGGACTTTATCTAAGTTAAAAACTTAATATATAAGGGAGAGGTATCTTCCAAGTCGTCCCCACCGGAATCTGCATCCAACTTTTTTTTCTTTTTTTTTTTTTTTTTTTTCAACTTTGGTGCTCCGAACATCCACTCCTGTTTTCACAAGAACAGTTTGGATGTGTATCAAGAGCCGGTGGAGCTCTTTTGCCACTGACCCGCAGTGGACAATCCACTAGACCCCCTGCCAACACGTCTTGGGCCAGCGTGGCAGGGCATGGCCCATTACTCCCCATGATTTGCACACCAAATATTATATCGGCCGTTCCTGCTGGGTCATCGGCCCCAAAAGACTCAGCCACATCACTTACTTTGGGTAGGGGTGATGTGCTCCGAAAGCGACTACCCAAATCCTTCACCAAGGGACCCTCTGTCCCTACTGAGTCACCGCTCAAACAACGACCATTTCAACAGAACTCTAAGACTGTCAACAAGAAGACAAATTTATACATAGGCACATACAACGTCAGAACACTGTCAACTGACATGCACCTAACTGATCTAGAAAATGAAATCAGAAATGTCAAATGGGACATCATAGGCATTAGTGAGGTAAGAAGACCCGGAGAAGAACTAATCGAACTGAGAAGCAAGCATCTTCTTTACAGCTACGGTAAAGAGAAAGTAAAACAAAGTGGAGTTGGCTTTCTCATCAATAAGAACCTGAAAGACAATGTAACTGGCTTCAAAGCCGTCTCTGACCGGGTAGCTAGTGTCACCATACAACTTTCAAAACGATACAAACTCAATATAATCCAAGTCTACGCTCCCACTTCGCAATCAACCCAACAAGAAATAGACAACTTCTATGATGACTTGAACTCCCTACTCCAAGGCACCAGAAAACACTTCAATGTTATCATGGGAGACTTCAACGCACAAGTAGGACAAGGAAATGAAAATTGCGTCGGCAAATTTGGATACAAAATACGCAACGAGAGAGGAGAAGATCTTGTAAACTTTGCGACGGCTAATGGATTCAAAATCATGAACACCTTCTTCAAGAAGGGACCCAGTAGGAAATGGACTTGGAGGAGCCCCAATCACGAAACAAGAAACGAAATAGACTACATCCTAACGGACAAAAACGATATCGTCAAGGACATCCAAGTCCTAAATCAAGTCAATGTAGGCAGCGACCACAGAATGGTACGATGTAAAGTACAAATAAACACCAATAAAGAACGCAGGAAAATGTTCCATACAAAACCGCAGCCTCTAAACATACCAAAAGAGCACGTTCAATCTTTCAAGCTCGAATTGAAGAACAGATTCAGAATTCTTACTGAACAAGACAGCACCAACATCAACGAACTAAGCAGCAAAATGACAACGTCAATAATTGAAGTAGCCTCTACATTCAAGCCAATGGGCAAACAACCCATTAGCAAAATCTCGGATGAGACTAAAAATCTCATGGAAAAACGCAGAAACCTCAAGCCACCGACAACAACGAGGGAGAAAATTGAAGAAGCTGAACTAAACAAATTAATCAAGAAGAAGCGAAGAGAAGACAGAAGGAAATACACAACGGCAGTCATTGAATCAACTCTTGAAAAAGGTCGAGGCTTCAAAGCTATAAACAAACTCCTCAACTCGAGACGAAGGCAAATAACTAGCATACTCGAGGAAAACGGAAACCTAACAACAGACAGAGACAGGATTGTCGAACGCGCCAAAGAATTCTACCAAAAACTTTATTCGTCCAAACAAGGACTGCAAAACAATGAGCAAGATACGCAAGACACGGGCAAACAACTAGAGGACTTTCCAAAAGTAACCCCGTGGGAGGTGAAGGAAGCCATTAAACAGACAAAGAAAGGAACTGCCCCTGGACCAGACAACATCACCATCGACCTACTCCGAAAAGCAGGCAAAACCATCAATAGGAAACTGGCCGTCCTCTTCAACCTGTGTCTAAAACACAGTAAAGTCCCAGACGATTGGAATACTGCTATCATAATGCTTTTATATAAAAAAGGAAACCCGAAAGACCTCAACAACTATAGGCCTATAAGCCTACTCAACTGTGTGTATAAACTTTTCACAAAGATCATCACCAACCGAATCACAAAAACACTCGATGAAAACCAGCCACGTGAACAGGCTGGCTTTAGAAGAAGCTACTCGACCATGGACCACCTGCACTCGATAAATCAGCTGGAAGAAAAAGCAGCAGAGTATAGACTACCACTTGCCGTAGCATTTATCGACTTCAAAAAGGCGTTCGACTCAGTAGAAATCCCTAAGGTCATGGAGGCCATCAGTCGCCAAGGTGTAGATCCAGTATATGTTGAAGTGTTGAAACATATATACAATCACGGCAGCTCATTTATCAGGCTACATAAAGACTCGGACCCCTTCCAGCTCCAGAAAGGAGTAAGACAAGGTGATACCAGCTCACCTAAACTCTTCACAGCCTGCCTCGAGATGATCTTCAGAAGGCTAGACTGGGAGAGTAAAGGAATTAAAATAGACGGCGAGTATCTGAGCAACCTCAGATTCGCAGACGACATAGCCCTTTTCGCAGAGAACCTACACGACCTCCAACTAATGATAGATGAACTAAATGAGGAGAGCAAGAAAGTCGGCCTGCACATGAACTTCAGCAAGACGAAGATCATGTGCAACAACCACATTGGAGATAAGAACACTAAGATCGAAATCGAGGACACAGAACTCGAGAAAGTAGACCACTACATCTACCTAGGGCAACGAATCTCCATGAGACCCTCAAAAGAAGAAGAAATCAAGCGAAGAATCACACTAGGATGGCAAGCCTTTGGCAGAGCTAGCTCAACCTTCAAAAATAATAAGATCCCATTAATCCTAAAGAGAAGGGTGTATAACCAATGCATCCTCCCAATAGTCACTTATGGAGCTGAAACATGGAACTTAACCAAGAAACAGACCCGTAAGCTGAGAACCATGCAACGTGCACATGAAAGAATAATGCTGGGCCTCACATGGAGAGACCACAAAACAGCACAACACATCCGGGAAAAGACAAGAGTTAGAGACATCATAGAATCCATAAAAAATCTCAAATGTCGGTGGGCTGGCCATGTTGCAAGAATGGCTGACAATCGATGGACATCACGACTCACAACATGGATTCCCCGAGACCATATGCGCAACGGAGGCCGGCAAAATAATAGATGGAGAGATGAACTAGACAAGTTCAGGAAGTACTGGCTCCGTGACGCCCATGATAGAGAAGTGTGGCAAATCCTGGGGAAGGTCTATGTCCAACGACGGACGCTAAAAGACTGATGATGATGATGATGATGATGATGATACCACATAAAATTTTACGGATGATACTATCAGAATATTTGAAAATCGGTGAAGCAACCGAAAATTGTCTTTTAATTGTGAAATTAGTAAGATTTTCAAACTACTTAATATAAGCATGATTTGAAATAGGGCTCCTTTAAAAAAACTTTTCAGCTTAACCAAAGAGAAATAATAATGAAAATTGAACGAGGGTATAAAAATAGGATAAATGAATAGTGTATATTGAATTCAATCAATTAGTATTAATGTTTTGGGAATAGAGTAACCAAAAAAGATGAATCCATTCTTAGTCAGTATGAAAGACCATTGTATTGACTGGAACCAGGGAAAGGGGAAAACATTTTCCCTTGGCACATTTGTCTGACTAATAGTTAATTTGGTGTTGTTGGAGATCAATGTAACAAATTGTCAAAGTATATCACCAGAATCGCTTATTGATGTGTTACTACCCGTTGAGAAGTGGTTTGTTTTTGTTTCAACCATGTATATAAGGATACTTTGTTTGATAATTAAAAGCGTTAAAAAAATTGATGGATGTGTGATGGTATACGACGAGGAAAAATCAATTTTTAAGTTAATGGAAAAAATTGTCAATTTTTCCGGTTGAATATGTTGGTAGAAAAATGAATTTAAAGAAGTTTTTTTTTCTTTGTGATTAGTATTCTTAAAGATGATATCATGTTGGTTTGCATGTAGTCTGGGATTGAGACTGACACAAAAGATTTTATATTCACATTTGTTTTGGGGGTGACCTACGTAAGTAAGCTCTGTTTCCAAAAATAAATGGTATGCAGTATAAAAAAAATCAATATACAATATACATAATACCTTATAAAAAATGACAAACTACATGTATAATATAAACTATATATTACGAAAAGGAGGTGGTATCTGATTAACACTGCTGGGGTACCATGATAATATAACTGTTTTCTTTTTTAAACCCCCAAAATAGTTACATGGTAAGCAACTGATGATCCCAGCAAAGAACAATTCATACATTGTACCATAATAAGAAAGTATATGCGAAACAGAGGAAAGAAGACCGAAGAAAATTACATAAATTGCATTGACAGATATTGGGAAATAGGTAACTAAAGTTACACAAAAAAGAATTGGAAAGATTTTTTGATGTTTAGTGTTCCAAGTTGTGAAGATTTCTCGAATATATATATATATATATATATATATATATATATATGTATATATATATATATATATATATATATATATTCAAAGCATAAAACTTCACAAATGCTTTTGTTTACACTTGACTCACAAAATAACCAACTTTTCAGAGTGTCAGCCTCCGTAAAACTTAATGCATTCCTCTTCGCTTATCTTTCACCCAAAAGGTTTTTGTTTTGCGCACTAGTATTATTTTAAACACGAAGTATTTCTGATACGCTGGAATCACTACAGTTCACTTATCAAATATTCATTCTTTATTTTTGCTTTCAAAAACAATAAGTGAACTATGTGATATCAGTAGCGTAAACTTTGTCATCAAAAGCTCAAACCATCTTACTAGAATATTTTTCAGTAATAGTCTAATGAAATGTTAATAAGTATATGGGTTTCCAGGGTATCAAATTACTGTCAGAATATGAATATTCACAAGGCTGTTCCGGTCATATATCTGTGGAATAGGAGACAATCTTGGGAGTGCTGTGTAATTTTTTCTTCGATTTATGAGAGTGTTAGGATTATTAGTACAGTAACCTATAGGAAATATCAGGCCAGATTGTTCAAAATGTAAAAAAAAATATTTTGAAAACATGCATACTGGTAAATTCCCCTCAATATATACACAATATTTTTTCAACATGAACACAAGACACACACAATCTGCGGCTATCATTTTGATTTCAAAATATCTGCGCAAAAAAATGCGTTGTATATCAATTGATATTTGAGCCAGAATTGTCCAAAATGTGAAAAAGGTGTTAAAACCTCCTTACCAGTAGATATTTCTATGTACTTTCAAATAAAAACAAGTCACATCCGATCAGACCAAAATTCAGCTGCCAAGATGAATTGGCCATGTTTATCAGTTGAAATTTCAAGCATAATTTCAAGCATAATTTCAAGCATAATTGTTTGAAATGTAGGAAAATATGAAAACATGCCTACTGCTGGATTTTTCTATCCATAAAAAACAGTAACACCTGATCTGATATAATCTGATTTCAAAGTGGTCATCGTATAAAGATAGATGAAAATAGCTAGCATAAAAACTAAGTAAAAATCATAATACAGTGCGGGAGAATACTTGAAATATCCACCAGAAGAGTTGTTATGGGGGAAAAGTATGAAGCGTTGCATACAAGTGGATTTTTCTATCATTTTAGAACCCACATGATCTGACAGAAATAGAAACTGCTATCTTGATTCAGAATAGCCGCCATAAAAATATATTTTGCAATATATATTGAATTTTTAACCAGAATTGTTTGAAGAGGAAAAAATTTGCATACTGCTAGATATTTATGCTCCTCCATATGGGAAAAAGATATGCATGACCTGCATGAAATTGCAGCCGCCATCTTAATTTCAAAATGTCAATAAAAAGGTTTGCAATATAGAATTTTCAAAATTCCAACTAATATTGTTCAAAATATGAAAAAATGTGTGAAAGCTTGCACACTGGTAAATTTTTATGCTCTTCGATCTAAAACCAAGACACACACACTCTGACTAAAACCCCTGTCACCATCTCAATTTCAAAATGTCAACCGTAAATTATCGAAATTTTCAATATTGTTTGATTATTATTTCAAATATGAGTTCAGAATGGGGTGAAGTCTGAAAACATCACTTCAATTTAACAAAACAGAATGTATAAGCAGTATTACTTTGTTAATCTACATAAGGCAGGGTCAGTTTGAGCACAATTGTGTACCTTTTATTGGGCGTATTATCAAGAAACGAAGGAACATTACAACTTTACACGTTTCAGTCGTATCATTGTCAATGTCAAGATTGAAAAAATCTGCGTCATCAGTGAATGTTCCTGGAATGTCTTCACAATACAAACATTGATAAGCATCTGTACATAATATTCTACTCTGACTACGTGAGCAACTTTCATCGATTTTTTTTGCATGAACAGGAAATGAGAAATGATATCCCATCTTGCGCTGATTTACATGGCTTCCAAAGAATACTTAGGTGGTCATCACTGATTATTTATCCGTGTCCTTCTGAAACAGGAGTCTTCATGAAATGTCCAAGTGCTCTAAGCCAAGTTCCAGCTTGATAGTTTGCGAACTATGTTGTTGCAATGCATTTCTGCATGATGGCAGTGTCTCAGAAGGAGTCCCTCTTCCCTTTGACGGTGCTAACTGCATCCGACAATATCTATAGAAAATTCCGAATCGAATTCAGATTTCTTCCTATAACTATCATAGGCAAATATTTCATGAAATGAAAATAAATGGTCATTAACACAGAACAAGTTCCAAGACATACAAATACTTTTACATGATCTGATCTCATCTCAAGATTGGAAATAGTATCATCTTCCCTTTGCCAGCAAATGAAACGAAAGTGCTACACCAAGAAAAACTATTCGAACCAAATAGACTTGAGGAACATTTTCTTTGAACACCTGGATTCATCATCATCATCATCATCACCATCATCAGTCTCTTAGCGACCTTCCCCTAGAATGGCTAGACTTCTCTATTATGGGCATTGCAGCGCCATTACTTTCTGAATATATCGCGCTCGTCACGCCATTTTACTTCCTGCTGGCCACGACGTCGCACTCTTGGGATCCATGCTGTGAGATGCAATGTCCAGCGTTTGTCTGACATTCTTGCAATACATGTAGCTCATTGCCATTTGAGTTTGATAGCAGTTTTGTATTATGTATCGGACTCTCTCTCTCTCTCTCTCTCTCTCTCTCTCTCTCTCTCTCTTTCTCTCTCTTTCTCTGATATACTGTGTTATCTTATGATCACTTCACGTGATATTGAGTATGATTCTCTTATGTGTCTGTTTCATTCAGCTCCATAGGTGATTACCGGTAGGATACATCGGTTGTGTACCCCTTTTTTAGGACTTGTGGGATTTTCTTGTTCTCGAAAGTTGAGCTTGCTCTACCAGAAGCTTTTGAAACCAATGTGATTCTTTGGTTTATTTCTTCTTTTTATAATTTCATGGAGACTTGCTCTCCTTGGGTCGATTTAGTGGTATACTTTATCCACCGCGGCATTTTCGATTTTGATCGTTGTGTCTTTGTCCCCTTCATTAATATGAGTTGCAGCAGAGGTGATGTTGATGATTCTCTTCAAGTGTCACGTACAAGTCATGAATAGCAAATATGCATTAATAGCTTGTGTACATATGCTAAAACATTTACATTGAATGTATAACCACCAATAATGTTTTTCATGGTAATCTGCAACTTCCTCAAACGTTTTTCGTGTCCCTGTTCAACGTCGTTTCAATCAACGTGTCGTTTCCTGTTCAACTGAACGATCCATCATCTGATATATGTTCTGCAACGTTCAATTTTATGAATCCTGGGTAGATATCTAAAAACTACTCGGATAGGAAA
The DNA here is from genome assembly GCA_963457665.1 of Thysanoteuthis rhombus. Classification (NCBI taxonomy): domain Eukaryota; kingdom Metazoa; phylum Mollusca; class Cephalopoda; order Oegopsida; family Thysanoteuthidae; genus Thysanoteuthis; species Thysanoteuthis major. The sequence continues at coordinate 36,426,670 of OY735216.1, forward strand.
AGCATATCAACCAAAATAACCGTCGTGCTACGAGTAGATCATAGACAAAAAATGGAATAATGTCACTGATAGATTCTAGAAGCAGTTCCCGATTTCCATCTAACACAGCGTGTATGTTATCAAGCAGTGTGCCCAACATATTCAAAAATATTACCCCTAAATAACTGCAATGAATTTTCTTTCTTTCTAAATCATTGTTTATTAGGGAAAAAATTCGAATAGATCTAAAATTTTGGACTTTTCGACGGTTTACAGGAAATCTAGTTTCTTGACCCGTCATCAATTCAATTTGTTCAATATTGAACAGCAGTAATCCCGTTAGAGCCTCATGAGGCAATTTGTACAAAAATATGTCTGGTAGAGTCTTTCCTATAGTTGGATGGAACCGTATATCAGAACAGAACGTCGGGGTAGTGTATCACCGAGAACAACATCAGAAAATTATTTAACTACTTTGTCCATGTAAGCCATTAGTAAATGAAAAGTTCCCACCATCAACACGCAATTTGCCAACTTTTGTGGCTAACACCACTTTATTTTCACAGCCTTTGAATAGTACTATTTTCATACCAGAGTCATTTTGAATACTTTTAGTCAAGTTTAAAATCACAAAGTATTCGATTTCCTGAAGCAATTTTCATTAAGCTTTGACTACAAATAACGCAAATAATGTTGGTTTATGACCATATTTTTCACATGAATATCATTCGGCATGTAAAGATATTAAATGATGTATGACAAGTCCATACTCTGTGATATCGAAAGTCGGGTCAATGGAGTCAAGTCTCAAAATGCACTATTTTCGGTTTTGCCCAGTTGATGATGTTTTGGGCTCTTATAACCATTTTTCTCGGGTTTTTGTGATCATTTCATATTTTGAACACTCTGCATTGAAATCTCAATCTAATTTTTAATGCAAATCTTATTTCTCTATGGCAGCGATTCTAATCAAAATGGCAACTGATTTTTTTTCTCAGATCACGTGAGTTCTTGTTTTATATGAGTAATCATCAAAAGTTCTCCAAGTATGCAAGGTTTCATACCTTTTAATCGTTTAGAACCCTTTGCGTTGGAATTTCAAGTATTTTACTGTATCATATTGCAATTTTTGTTTTGTTTTTCATGGAAGCCATTTTCAAATTAGGATGTAGCCGCAAGTTTGACCAGGAAGTGTTTATCTTGGTTTTATATGAGATGGCACCATTATTTACTAGTATACAAGTTTCCAATCTTTTTCCCAATTTGAAAAATTCTGGTTGAAATATCAAACAGTCTATGTTGCAAATCCTACTTTTCCTATGCAGCCATTTTGAAATTAGGTTGGCAGCCGCAATTTTTGTCAGAGCAGAAGTATTCTTTTTTTATATGCAAGAACATAGAAGAACTTATCAGTACGCAAGTCTTCACATTTTTTTCTACCAGTATGCAAGTTTCCATCTTGTTTTTCACATCTTAACAAATTCCGGTTGAAATTTTAACGAATGAAAAAGGCGAATTTTTATTTTCTGAAATCGTAATAGCAGTCACATTTTATTTCAGATTTGGTGTTCTTTACATTTTGGATAATTCGAGCCGAAATTTCAAGTAATCTACACTGCAATTTTTGGTTTTTTATGGGGAACTATTTTGAAATCAAGATGTCGGTTAGATAGTGTATACCTTGTTTGTATATCAAAGAGCATAAATAATCTACAAGTATGCATGATTTTACACTTTTCTTTCATATTCTGAACAATTTGGCTCAAAGTTTTGTCTGGAATACCATTCAAAACCATTCCATGAATTGAGGGAAACGATTTACGCAGTACTCTCTAGATTATCCCAAATTTCATAACCAGAACAAGATTTATTTCCTTATTTTACATAGAATTCCCTATTATCTTATGAATAATTTGTTTGGTTAGTAATTTGTTATCCGATCTTCAATTTTTGCCTGTCATGGAAACAATGCATTGCTTTCATTCATCTTAATGTCATATACTTTCTATCGCAACTCTCAGATTTTCGTTTTACGGTTGTTTGTATGCTGTTCATTGTTTAGATCAAACATCGAAAGTATTTTTCCATGAGTTTTGTCATACCATCCTGATCGTTTGCATAAATTACGCAGAACTTACTTAGTTCCAATCATTGTTTTATTGATTTCTCAGTGGCATGGTTAGCAGGTGTAAAAATCAGTGCGTGTGGCCAACAAATGATCTTCTGCTTTAACGGCAACAAGTTTTTAAAAATCAGTTTTTAAAATGGTTTTAAAATTTGATTGACTGTGTCATATTTGGGTCTCAGTGTTTGTTTTTTTTTTAAATCAGTTTTCAAAAGAGGAAAATTACGCTTGCAGTTCACATTCAATGTATTCGACAAAATCAGTTTTCAAAATAGTTGCCGTTTCATATAATAAACACATGTTCAATAAAAAGTGTATTGAATTGCGAATTATTTAATTTTTCATGTTTAACACTTTAATATGGAGATATTACATAGCATCCGTAACATCTGCACCGTGATGCAAGGTAAGCCGATGGTTTCTGACTGTTATAATATAAATGCATAAATGATACTATATTATTGTGTATAAATGAATAATATCATAAAGCAACACATATTTTGCAGAAATTTAATGCATATATGTTGCAACTGGCCTCGGGATTAGGGTCTATTGCAACTTCAGACTCATCCCGTTCAAATTAATATTCTGAACAACATCTCATTTTTAATAGTCTTTTAAATGGTATGGGTAATCAGCATACATGTGTAAGTTTGATGTATACAAATTCGGTTGGTTTTGTCAAAAATAGCCCTTGCGTAACAGACAGAGAAGCAAAACGTGGTACAATCGTTCCAAGCATCTCTTACTTTCTATCGTATTTTCTTATTCATTGGTTGGTTTCTAGGGGTTTTTTTGTGGAGTAGATCAAGCATTAACAATATTTATAGTCTTGTCACAACTTGGACGTTTTTTTTACTACTGATTTGTCGATCACGTAAATGGATCAATTACGAGAAACATTTATTTCATTCATTTCCATTTTTAAGGGTCGATATGTAGGGAAGATTTCCCATTCATAGAGGTTAAAATTTAGGGGATTTTTTGAGGATCAGAATAGAGATGAAATCTTCTACTTTTGAGGTTAAAAATAGAAGGGGAATTTATTTTTCACTTCTGGGGGTCAAAATGGAAGGGGATTTTCCAGCACTTTTAGTAGCCAAAATAAAGTGGGTTCTATCTCCAATTTTTAAGGTCAAAATTTGGGATGGAATTTTTTTCCCATTTTTATGGCTTTAAAGTGGAGGGGGCATTCTTTTATTCACGTTTACAGGCTAAGATCGATGAAAAGTCTTATTGTCCACTTTCGTGGGTCAAAATCAAGAAGTAATCTTGCACTAAATTTTATGTGTCGAAATTTAAGAAAATTCCTTTATAAATTTTAGGAATCAAAATGAGAAAAATCTTTTCCCCATTTACATTGGTACAGAGGAAACACTCTGTTAACTTTGAGGAGTCAAAATCTTGTGGAATTTAATGTGTCAACATTGATTAGCACTTTCTTTTTTCGAAAGTGACAGTAAATTCATTTACATGGATTCATAGGACCCAGGCATGTTTCAGACAATATACTTTTTAAAAATTCCAACGCAAAGAAAATTCAAAAATGTTTTAGCAAGAGGATCAATTCACAAAGTGAGTACGATACTAAACTGGACCCTTACTTGGTATCCCTGTGCAAATATTCATTGTGGTATTTGCATTTGCAGTCACACCAATTATGATGATCTGATTCTCATTTATCTATGGATTAAATAGATTTTGAATTATTTACCGGTGTAGATAGTTACGTCACCCATAATCATTACTTATTCTATTTAGAATATCAAATATTTCTTCTGGAAAGAAACCAGGGAAAAATGGGGCTCACATAGTTTACTGGGAGGAAAGAGAAATAAATTGGGGCAATTTGATCAAAGGGTAGAAAGAGAGAGTGGGGAATGTTAGAATGTGTCTGGTGGAATCGGGACGTTTGATAAGAGGGTACAAAGAGAGAGGACAGGACATAAATTGAGGTAGTTCTCGTCTGCTACATCCTATATTTGTCTTTTAGATTCTCCGTATATGTTTTTCTTTTCCCATTTTTCTTTCCTTGTTTACTGTGCTGTTCCATTGTTTTCTACTTTGTTGTTTGTTGCACTGCTTTGTGCATTCTTTATGATGTTTTCGCTGTTTGTTTGCACATACTTTTTCCTATATCTGTTTCGGCTCTCTGGACGCAGTCCTCTATTCTGATGAGCCTCATACCACCTTCTTTTCTATTCACATATAGTCTATCCGTGTCATCTCTGGGGTGTGAGATTTTATACATTGTCATAAGTTCCCTTGTTTGCCAGTCCATTGATTGGCGTTCTTCTTTTGTCTATCCAAGGAATGGTCCTATGTCTCTTACCATTGATACGGCCCAGGTGTCCATTTTTTTATGAGATCCCAGCTATTTAATTTGGTCTCTAATATTTTCCCTATCCTGCTAAGGTATTCTTTCTTTATTTTCTCCTTCATTTCTTCCTATTTTATCGAGTCACATCCAAGAATTCCCTGGTATGTGTACCGGTCCAGTGCGATCAGTGCTCTAATTTTCCTGATGTCTTAGAGTTCGATTCTCTCTGTTGTTGCAAGCTTTCCTTTGTGCATTACCATAATTGCACATTTTTCAATTCCAAACTCCATCCCAATGTCATCACTATATCCTTTCACTTTGTTCAACAGTATCTCGAGCTCTCCTCTGTTAATAATTGCAAATAATTTTATATCGTTCATGTACATTAGGTGGTTGTCATTCCCTTTTGTTTTGAAGAAATGGTATCCTTGTTCTTTTTTCAGCTTTTTATTGAGCAGTATCATAGTTAGAACTAATAATCGTAAAGACAGCGAGTCTCCCTGGAAGATTCCCCTTTTTATACTTACCTCTGCTAAATTTTCTCAGGTGTACTTTCCAGTTTTTCATTGAGTTGGCTATAAGTCTCACCGCTGGTTTGCTCATCTTGAACATTCTGAGGTATTCAAGTATCCAGCTGTGTGGAATCATGATGCATACTTTTTTGTCGTCTATCCATCCCATTGCAATGTTTTTCTTCCTTTTCCTTACTTAATTCAAGATCATCTGGTTGACGTTGAGCAAGTCATTCGCTCCCTTGGTTCCTCTCCTGCATCCTCTCTGTTCTTCTGGTCTTCTTTCCATCCATAGGAATAGAGCACTCTGGTGGATGAGGAGTTTCTGTGTAGAAATGAATATATCGCTTAAATTCAGCCGTATTGACAACCCAGTTTCGTAGTCCAGAGGTAGGATATCAACCTCGCAGTACTGGATGGGATAATGTCTATAGCCACACTGAAGAGATGTAATACATCGAAAGAGCTGTCTGTGGATGACACAATATATATATATATATATATATATATATTTTTTTTTTTTTTTCTTCTATTCCTCCAGTCAGGATTTTCCACATGAGTGTTAAGCACATGATTGGTCTATAATTGCCCTTTTCTTGGTCCTTTTTGGATAAGGGTGGTTTTGTCTCTGGTCATCCATTCTAGTACTTCACCTTCAATTAGGCAATTTGGGAGTTGGTGGGTGAGTCTGTCATGTAGTGTGGTGTATTTTTTAACCTAATATCCTTGGATCCTGTCAGGTCCTGTCACTTTCCAGTTGGCTATTCTCGTGAGAGTATGTTTCGATGTGGTTTTGTTCAATACTATTGGTTCTATGTCTATGTATTTGAGTTCTATTTTCATTGTTCTATAAACATTGTGGGGTTTCGTTGTGTCTTTCAGGTGTCCCAATATGCTGTTCTAGTGGTTCTTGATCTCTGTGGCGTCCGGCTTTATCTTCTGTCTTCTTTTTCCGTTCAGATCTTGGTAAAACTTTCTCAGTTCTATGTATATTGGACAGTCCTTTGCCCCCTTGGCTGATTTCCTCTGATGTATCTCATCCACTGCCGCTGAGATACATTTTTGTGTTATCTTGTATTTGTCCAAAGGTCTTACTCGTGATCTGTTTGTATGTGGTGTATTTTCAGTAATACTTCATCTCTCTGGAGTAGTGAGATCAGTCTTTCCAATCTTCTTTCCAAGTGGGGTTTTTCCTTCTTATTACTATTTAGGGTTATTTTTTCTGTTGTGAAACTGGTAAAGGCAGATGGTTTCGATATGTTGTAAGAGGCAGTTGACATGTTTGGTCGTTTCTCCAAGTTTCTTTCTGTCCTTGTCTCTAAGAGTTGGGAGTATCGTTTTTTACTTGCATGATTTCTTTTAAAGTTAGTATCTGAGTTTTCTTTTCCTCAGTTGGGGTGTCGTTGACTTTCTCCAGTGTGTGCCTTTCTTCAGGGATTTTGTTTTTGTTTGGGATTGTTTCAGTTTTGTGATTTACTGCGTTGGTTGTGTCTCGGAGAGCCATTTGTTTTTCAGAGTTTGTTTTACTTGGTCAGCTAGGCACTGACTTGATACATCCACATCGGATTCTTCCCTCCATATTTTGAGCATGCAAAGGTTTGCTTTTGAAGTAGTAATACTGTACTAGCTTCTCTTGACCGTTTCTTCATCTTGTTCTTTATAGCTACCACTCGGATTATTATCATCATTATCATTACTATCGTTATTATTATTATTATTATTATTGTTGTTGTTGTTGTTGTTGTTGTTGTTGTTGTTATGTTTAGTTTCTTTGTTTGCCAATTGTTGTATTTGCAAATAGCAAGCAAGGAATTGCTTCCAAGGATATGGCGTAAACTAGTCATCTAGTCAATTTTTCATGGTGAAATTTGCTGAACTTTTTGGGTTGCACATAGCATAATAGGCAAGGCGATTTTCAGTTATTTCTTCTGGTAAAAAAATGTACGTCCTATATGCTATCAAATGTTGGAATCGTTTAAGTATCAACATTTTTAAATCAGATCTAGACATATCAAACGAAACATTCAGAATTAGAGCAAACACTCCAAATCTCATGCTTAACGTTATCTCCGGGTAAATTTGACGATACTGTGTTATTGACTTAAATCTGATTTGTTTTGAATGTTGAACGAGTACAAGCAGAAAAATATTTTCCGTTGCATACCTTAACAAAGGTAAAGGATAGAGAGGAGAAATGAAACCGATATTCACCAATGAATGAATCATTTTTCTATTCATAATCCAGGGATGAGGACTTCTCCAGACTAGAACGTTTGCTTTACTACGTTTGCTAATTGAAAATACGGAAATGATGCTAACTTAGAGCTACAATAACATTATTCAAAAATTCATTTAACTCTCATTACTTGCAAGCCACCTGCACACTGAATGCACTGAGACAAACAGAAAATAATAGTTTTGATTCGCAGATGGAAAAATTGAGAGATGGATGGAGTGAAAAGCGAAGTGAGAGAAGGTTATGTAACCCAGAATAACTACTCATAAAATTCTTAAGGAGACACTGTGAGGTATCATAGGTCATTTTCTATTGAATGCATTGCATGCCTTCCACATGATATACCTGCTGGCAAAAATTAATTCGGCAATACAGCACCTGGCATTGAGTTTTGGGTAACATTTTTCGAATTTGCTGACATGACTGTGATTAATTTTCGGTTTATAAGTATAAAATACGAAAGCCACGCAGTGAAAAAAATGTTGATATTTGCATCAGTTTTATTTAGTCATCCACACCTTCCGTTATTTCTCTCTTTCTCCCTTTTCCACTTGTTTTCTTCTCTTCTCTTTCTTCGCTTTTCAGTCTCTCCTTTCGTTTTCCTATCCTTCAATAGTTCTCTTTTCTTACTGTCACTTTTTCACTCTCTTCTTATAGGTTTTCTCCTTTCTGTTCCTCTTTCTTGTATGGCCCTGCCTTCTTCTATCCTCTCTTTCTCTTCCTGAATCCTGATTTCTTCTTTGCTTTGTCTTCATCATCTATCTCTCAGTATTAGTTTCTTCTTTCTCTTTCTCTCATACATGGCTTCTTGTTCTTTTTTTTTTTTTTTTTCTAGCTCCTATCCTATTTGGGTTTTTTTTTTGTCTTTTGGGTTTGTTTTTTTTTTTTTCAAATCAATTCTCGGAGATAAAGATATGAAGTAGACTATTTTCCTCTTTCAGAAAGAAGTAAAAACATTTTTTCACATATCTCATAAAGTGATGTGCATTGGTGACACATGGATACTTTGAATAACAGTGTTTTGATTAGTGCATGTTTCGATGTAATATGGTTAAGTTAAGTTTCCTAAAACACGGAATTTAGGGATCAGAGTTCATAATGATTACAGGAAGGAAACTTTTATCTAATTTATTCTTTTTACTTTTTTTACGTTGAAATAGATTTTTTTCACTTTTGGGGGTTTACATTGGAATGTCATTTTCTTTCCACTTTCAGGGGGGCAAATTGCAAGGGATTTTTATTTTCGTATATTTTTGGGATGATATTTCTCACTTTTAGGTGTCGAAACCAGTGGTGAGATTTTTCTTCCAATTTTTAGGGGTTGGAATCCAAAGGATTTTTTTTTACTTAAAGGTCAAAATCGAGAGTCAAGAATGTTTTCAGGATCAGGGCATTGAATCGTGGGAAATTCTTTCCGCTTTCAGAGGTGGAATTCGGGGGAAAGTTTTTCTCTTCTTTTGGGTTTCAAAATCGAGTAAAAATTTTCCACTTCTAGGGATGAAAAACAAGGGGTATTCTTTTTCACTTTTATGAGCTTAGATTGAGGGGTGTCTCTTTTTTACTGGTCAAAATTGGGGAGGGGCTTTTTCCTACTCTTAACATCACCTGTAACCTATGAAAGATTACCCCCAGAAACAAATTTGAGGAGAATGGTTTAGTTTTTTTAATTTCTAAAGGTCGAAATCGAAAGGTGAACTTTTTTCTTTTTTTGGTCAGAATCGAAGGGGAACTCTCCCCTCACGTAAGATCATCCCCCGCCTTTTCTGCATCAACTCGGACGATCTTTTTTTTCTAATTTTTCCAATCTCTTTTGATATTAGCTCCCCTTTTTAACATTACCTCTTTTATAAATAGTCCCCGTTTTCTTAATATCACTCCCTTTTCCCCAAACATCCAACCCCTTTTTTATATCAGTTCCCCTCATTTTGGAGATTAGCCCTACTTTTTTATAAGATTACTTGAGTTTTTAATATCAACCCCTTTTTTTACGTTAGCCTGACCTTTTTTCAACATTAGCCGAAGATATGTTTTTACATTAGCACCTCACTTTTTCAACATTAGCTTCCCTCCTTTTTTTGGCTAACAGTGTAAAAAATAGTATTAAATCAATTAAAAAAACAAATTAAATTGAATTCTATCTGATTTCTATTTTTCTATCTTTCTATTCCTTTTTTTGTCAGCAATGTGCACTGCCAGCAGTTCAATTCAGAAAATAAGTTGGACAACATCTGAAGTTTCATCAAGTTAGGAAATATCAGTTCATATCTTCAAAGAACTAACTACCAATGCTTATCAATATCGTTCAATCATCTTTTAATTTTCACACGATTGACTACGTTGGTGACATTGCTTACTCCTTTGTAATAGTTGCAACTTTCACGATCCATTTGAATAAGCCATTATGGAAAAGGAAGAAGAGAGTTAAAGAGATGGGGTAAGAGAGAGAAACAGCGGAAATAAATGAACAATACGTTTTGGACGCAAAGAAAGACAGAAAGCAGAGCGAAGATCAGAATTTTTAAATAATGTAACTTTAAAAGAAGGTTTTGAAGTTCAACATACTCGCCTATTTGATGTTAAAAAATTAGATAAAAGAATTCCTGAAACAAAGTAGTAAGTACCTGAAAAATTTTATTAAGGCTTTGAATAAATTAAATTGTTAACTTGTTTTATCAATTCATCAGGTTCAAATAAGTTTGGGAAATGATTTCGAAGATCTGGAGTTTTTTTAGGTTTAGACAGTTAGGGTCAATTCACATTGTTTTTTATGGACGTTTTTCTTTCGAGCTATGAAAAATTCCTTGATTCCTTTTATGGTTTAGGGGTGGTATGCATCCCTAAATCAACATATGATTATTTTCCATTGGCCTTATGAAATATGAATAATTTGTTTATAATAATAAGAAATTTCGAAGGGGGATTTGATCTTTGCTTTTTCAAAATAAAAGCAAGTTACGTAAGCAGAATTCGAGAAAGAGTTTAACATGATAGAATGATTGTTAAAGTGACACGAATAGGTTGCAAACTCAAACTTGCTTTTTGGCTAAAACTGCTTAAACATGGTTAAAATCGGCTGAATCTTTCCCACTTTCGGTAGATGGCCAAAATGCAAAGGTTTCTGCTGAAATTCGGTTTATCGATGTTTTATCATGAATGGATATTTTCTTACGTATTTTTATTTTCTTGATGGACCTTGATCTTCGTTTCTTCTACAAAAGTTTTCATTTTTTTTTTCTGAAAACGTAACACTGTAGCGTATGAAAACTGTTCGTTTTTGGCTAAAACTGCTTAAAAACTGCTTTTCGATTTTCTATCATTTCGTTACTGAAAATTTTAACATCGGCTATTTCGAATAGTTGAAAGCATCCAGATTCTTAAATGAAGTTGATCTCCTTCTAAAAATACCTCTTCTCGGCATTCTTTCAATTAAGGGACCAATGCCGTTTTCAGCATGGCTAAAAGTACGATTGTAAAACGTACAATTGTCAAATACTGATATTAATCAACAATAAAAGCCAATAATTTGTTTTAGGGTCTTAGAAATTGGTAGATTAATATGTAGATTTAGTGTAAGGATTAGTAGGTAGGGTAATGGTTGAGTTTCTAGGTTTGGGATGAGGGTTACAAAGAATGTAGATTTCAAAGATTTTCTTTCCTAATATTCTGTTGAATTAAAACCTTTCATAAATCATGCATTGATATTGCGTTGGAGAACACCTCATCTACTATATATCTGATATACCATATAAACTTTCAACTATCGTATAGTTTTCAAAGTAACCGAGGTATTTCCGCGGGCACTGCTAGGAGGTATCATTATGGAACCGAGAATGTCAAGGCGAATCGTCAATTGAAATGTTAAAAAAAAGATAACTAATCGTGAATAAACAGTTTTAATAACCATTTGTTTAATGACTTAGAAAACATATTTGAAATACATTATGGTCGACTGTATTTTTTCAGTATTCCGAGTAAACAGGGGCTGATAACTCACTAATGGGCTTTTGAGACGTATCAACGATTGCACAAATGTTTCGGCGGGGACTAATAGTGTGTAAACACCGCTTGCAGCTTTCACGATCAATTTGGTCCTGCTGTTTTCTAAAATAACTCCAGTGATACCAGCTGCGACCACGAGGCAAAACCTTTTATGGAAATGTAATTCATATGTATGCAAGCATATAGACGTGTGTGTTCGTGCATGTTTGTGTGTGTTGGTTATGTTGGTGTTGAGGGTATGTAGCTGTGCGCTTATCCATTTATGTCAATTATCACCGAGACAATTTGGTTTCTTTTTCAAATATTGCAAATATAATCATTCACTCATCCACTTGTACCATTGACTGGAATCACAGGGTTATTCCATAAAAGCCTTTATTATAATCCCCTCCTGAATATGGTAATAGCAGTTGTACATTTGCATTGTTGTTACGTATGTCTGTCTATTCTTTGGACTGCACCAGACAAATAACTGAATGTAAGTTCTTGAATCAGTTACCATTTGCACATGGATAAGTGTGTGTGTGTGTGTGTGTGTGTGTGTGTGAGAGAGAGAGAGAGAGAGAGAGAGAGAGAGATGGGGGGTAAGAGAATAAGTTTACTTGCATTGATATGACCGCGGCGAGGGACACAATTCTGGATATCTGAACAATATATGATGATAAAATGTGGTGGGGGGACGAGTGTGTACTTATGTGGGGATGCATGTGTGCATTTGTATGTGTGTGTGCGTGTGTGACTTGAACGGAGCGGCAAAATGAAGACGTAAACAACGAAAGAGAATGGCCAGCGTATTTCTCATGACAAAAGCGTTTGTATATTATTATCTGTTCTGGAATCAGAGTGTGTATATGTGACATGTTTATTAACTTAGATACGAATTCATGTGTCTGAATGATCAGTATCAAAAGATATCATACACATAAAACATGCAAATATATTGTATGCAAATATATATCGAAGCATATATTCGTGCACCCACACACACACTCATACTCACATACTAATATATATATATATATATATATATATATATATATATATATATATATATATATATATATATATATATATATATATACATATATATATACAGATGTTTGTGTATGGAGAGAGAACGGAAAGCAAAAGATTCCATTGTTGAAAAAATGATTTAATATTAAACCTGTGGTGATTTTATAATTGGACAATATTTTTCATCAAAAATGCCCGTGGCAACTTGCAAACAAATTAGACAACACATCTAATACATGTGTATGTATAATTGTGCGTATGTTTGTTTACCTGTATAACTGAGTTTCAACAACATGTGGATATAAATATATATATACATATATATATATATATATATATATATATATATATATATATATATATATATATATATATATACATATATATATATATATATATATATATATATATATATATATATATATATATATATGGATCGGTTTAAATGAATCGGTATATATGAATATATACATGTATACATATATTTACACGCGTATAAATCAATGTCTCATCATTATCATCCACAGTCTCTTAACGTCTGTCTTTTGATAAAGACCTCCCAAGGATTCGCCAAACTTCTCTGTCATGGGTGTCGCAGAGCCAGTACTTTCCTTATTTGTCTAGTTCGTCTCTGGATGTAGAACCTTGCCTGCCGGCCTTGTTTGCGTATGTGGTCTTTGGGGATCCATGTTGTGAGTCCATCGGTTGTTTGTCACTCTTGCAACATAGCCAGCCCTTTGCCATTTGGTTTTTTAATGGATTCTTTGATGTCTTGACTCCTGTTTTCTTCCTGATATACTGTGCTTTCTTGTGATCTCTCCATGTAAGGTTGGCCATGATTCTCTCATGCGCACGTTGCATGCTTCTCAGTTAGCGGGTCTGTCTCTTGGTTAAGTTCCATGGTTCATTTCAATGAGAGACAATCGGGAAAATGCATTGGTTGTATACCTTTTTCGAAGATTGAGCGTGCTCTACCAAAGGATTGCCATCATAGATTGATTATTCACTTGATTTCTTCTTCTTTTGAGGGTTTCAAGGAGATTCGTTGTCCTAGGTATATGTAGTGGTGTACTTTTTCAAGTTCTCATTTCTGACATGGTTGTTGCATCTTTGTCTTGCTGAACTTCATGTGTAGGCCGACTTTCTTGTTTTCTTCGTTTAGTTCATCTAGCACCAGTTTACAGTTGTGTAGGTTCTCCAAGGATCTCCAGGATCCTGTAGGTGATGATTTTTATGAAAAATTTATAGATGCAGTTAAGTAAGCTTATAGGTCTGTAGTTGTGGTCTTTGGGGGGGGGGGGTTGTATAAAAGCATTATGATTGTGGTGTTCCAATCTCTTGGGACTTCGTTTCAGGCATAATTCGAATAGAATAGCCAGTTTCCTAATGACGATATAACCTGCTTTTCTGAGTAAATCAATAGTCATGTTGTCTGATCCAGGGGCTTTTCCTTTCTTTCTTTCTTTGATGGCTTGTCTTACCGTGCATGAGGTTATTTCTTGGAAATTTTCGAGTTGATTGTTCGTGTCTTACGTATCCCGCTCGTTATTTCATAATCCTTGTTCGGAGGAGTAGAGTTTTTTGTAAAATTCTTGAGCACGTTCCTCAATCCTGCCTCTGTCTGTTGTTAGGTCTCCATTTTCCGCGGGTATGCTGATTATTTGCTTCCGTCCTAAATTGAGACCTTTGTTTATAGCTTTGAAACCCCGACTTTTTCCGAAAGTTGATTCGATGATTGCTGTCATGTATCTTCTGTCTTCTCTTTTTGATTAATTTATTCAGTTTTGTCTCTTCAATTTTCCGTGTTCTTGTTGCCATTGGCTTGGGTTTTTCTGCATTTTTCTATGAGATTACTGGTTTCATCTGAGATTTTATTAATGGTTTATGAGCTTGATGGTTTGAGAGCCTGTTGAGTTCGTTGTTGTTGGTGTCATTCTCTTATTCAGTAAAATTTTCTTTTTCAATTTAAGCTTGGAGGATAGAGAGTTTTTTTTGTATATTTAATGGTTGCAGTTTGGTATTGAACATTTATCTGCATTCTTCTTTGATGTTTACTTGCATTTTAAATCTTGCCATTCTGAGGTCACTTCCCACATTGATTTGATTTGGGACTTTGGTATCCTCGATGATGTCGCTCTTATCCGTTAGGATGTAGCCTATTTCGTTCTACGTTCTGTATTTGGGGCTTTTCCAAGTCCTTTTCCTATTTGCTTCCTTCTTGAAGAAGGTGTTCATGATTTTGAACCTATTAGCCGTTTCGAAGTTTTCTTCTCCTCTCTCGTTTCGTACTTTATATCGGCACTTGCCGATGCAATTTCCATTTCCTTGTCCCAACTGTGTGTTGAAGTTTCATGTGATGACAGTTATGTATTTTCTGGTGTCTTTGAGTCGGGAGTTCAAGTTGTCTATTTCTTTTTATGTTGATTGCAAAGCGGAATCGTAGACTGGGATAATATTCAGTTTGGACCTGTTTGAAAGTTGTATTTTGACGTTGGCTATTCGGTCTGAGACGGCTTCGAAGCCTACCTCGTTGTCTTTGAGGTCCTTATTGACGAGAAAGACCTCAAAAACAATGTGTCTATGTTGTCTTAAAAGAGAAAGCGGCTAAGAGTGGAATATATGAGACTGAAAGGCAGTATGCAATAGTATATGCATTCAAAAACTTATTTATTTTCACGCACAAGATCGACATGAAAAAATAATGCCAATATGTGTTTGTATCTATATATTTTATGAAAATTCTATAGGTGTCTTTAACATTTTAAATCATGATTAAAATAAGGGTTGTGAAGGAAATTCTAAAAAGCATATATTAGGAGAGTCAATGTTCTACCGGAATATACATCCAGTATTGTTTAAAAACATCGATCGATACAAATTGTGTTAAACAATTTTTATTAGAGAGGGTATGTAATATCACGTAAACCAAATGAAAGCAATCAAGATTTTTTCGATGAAAAAAAGTCGACAATTTTGTTATTTAGATAATTAGGTAACCATTCTTATGTTTTCGAAATCTTGAATTGGTGTCTGATTTGTTATAATGATACAGCCCGTACTTCTATTAGTTTGAACCTAATTTCACATCCAAAATACAAGCACAATGATATTAAATCCTCCTAAGAAATTCGAATTCCAGTGAGCAACAGTAAGTTACTATTCGATGTAAAGAAAACACACTTAGACTATCACTAATATCCCGAATAGTAGTAAAACTGAACAAACTTCTTCATCAGTCTTTTTTCCTTCAACAGAAAAAATGGGAGTATTGGGATAACGAAGAAACTAAGCATTGTCCTCGTTAGTTAAATAGTTAAGAGCGACCTTACGTTAAGCAGCCACCTATCGATCGCAGATTCCTGCATCAACACTATCTCTCTAATTGTTTATTCTATTTACGCTGTGTAGGCCATTAGCGGGTATTAGAGGATAATCATTTTGAAATAGAGTTTCAAAGTAGTACAACACATTTATAAACATATCCGTCGGATTGTACATCCATTTCTTGATGATACATATATATGTGTGTCAGTCGGTCTTTGTATATATGCACTTGTCCTTATGCATATTAGTGCAAATAAGAAGTTTCAACTTTGGAAATTGCAAAGATTATATTTATCGTTCATTAGCAGCAGCCTTTAGCCTCCGTTGTAGGACATTGCAGAGCCAATACATTCAGAATGTTAGTTCGTAATGTCATCTTATGTTTGCCGGCCCAAGTTTCGCTTACGATCCCTGGGAATCCAAGTTTTGAGTCATGGTATCCTGCGGCCATCCAAGATACTTACAACATGACCAGCCCATTGCTTTTTGACTTTTCTATTGGGTTCTATGATATTTGACTCCAATGTTTTCTCTATTATACTGTGCTGTCTTGTAATCTCTCCAAGTGATGTTGAGAAAATTCTCTCATGTGCACATTACAATCTTTTACCTAAGTTCTAAGTTTCATCTCCATACATTACTATGGAGCGGATGTATTGCTGTATCCCCTTCTTTTTAGGACTAATGGGATTTTTCTGAGCTTGCTGTACCAAAAGCTCACCAGCTTGAAATGATACTTCGCTTAATTCCTTCGTCTTTTGAGTATTCTGTTGTCCCAGGTAGATATAGTTGTTAACTTGACTTCGGTTCTGCAGTTTCGAATTTGATCCTTGTACATTTATCCTCGGCGTAGTATGACCAAGTGCCAATCGTTTTTGCACGCGGCACAAAAGTTCGAAGCGGGGCTATTGTGAAAACAACATAAGGAAAAGAATCAAAAAAAGATTTGAAGAGGGGAAAATTAGGAGTTCAAACTCTAACTGAGGTAGAAAAGGTTGAAACAGATTTTTTTTCCAAGATTCCTGCTCATACGTTGTTGGACACAAACCCTTGGCCACTCCATCTAATACTGCTCCACTCACACCAACTGGCTGCTGCCCAAGGAGTGTGGTCGTCTGTCAGCTGCCTGTGTCTTTCTCTGACTGCTCTACTATAATCGATTTCTCCCCCTGCTGACACTGCCATCATGCTGTTTCAGATTGGAGAGTCACCCAATAACGAGAGAGAAAAATGCTTTTAAGCTGTACGCTGCTTGGACAGGCGAGTCAAAACGAACGGGAGTTTATTAGGCCGACCGGTCCTGCTAAAACTAACTTTATTAATTCTTTTTGTTTGATATGGAAATACATAGTTTATTACACACCTATGTAGCAAGCAGAGAATAATCTGCAATTTTTTTCCAAAACCTCAAATCTAAAAAAGGAAAATGCGCCTGCATATGCATTACTTCATCCTTTTGATGTGGTTAGCCATAACAACCATAGCTTTGCAGGATAACTGTTTGATTATATATGTTTTGCAAATTCTATTCCCACTCATACATGGTAAATACGCCAACATATCATCTTCCTAATGTGACCGTAATTATCTATAATAATAGTTTGATAACTATATTAATTATATCGCTTATATGTTTGCAAGATCAACCCCAACTTTATATATTTGATTAAGCCTGAATTATCTGATCAATGACTCCACATCTAAACAATTGAACCCACTTATGTTATTTCATTTTCAAGGCTTCCAATTAACTCAATCAGATAAAATGTTTTCCTCTCAAAACCAACTGTAGATTCAAATCTCAACAAATACATAGATTTAATGAAAAAAGACGTTTTACAAAGAAAATACTGTATTGCTCAGAAGGGAACGACACAGAATTTTACAAGTCCACAAATCTCATCTTTACAGAGCTACCATTTCGTCTTGAGCAATATCCTTGGGGAATACAGACTCGTAACAGGGCAACAATGCCTTCCAGGAAAGACAAACATTAATCCTACACACCATGACTGGACCCAGAGAAGAAAAAAAACATTCGGGTACATATTCCTTGCAGTGAGTTTTTCACTGTTTCAATCAACTTAGTTGAAATACACCGGAAAATAAATCCAGTTAGTTCATACTGCATGGTCGAGTAGCTTTTTTCGCGCCTGTTCCTGCAGTTGGTTTTCATCCAGCGTTTTGGAGATGCGGTTGATGATTATTTTGGTAAAACATTTGCAGATGCAATTGAGTAGGCTTATTGGCCTGCTGTAGTTTCGTTCTTTTAGTTTCCCTTTGTTTATATAATAGCATAATGATTGCAGTGTCCCAATCCTTTCGAACTTAACTCCGTTTTAGGCAAAAGTTGAATAGAATTGCTAGTTTCCTCTTGATCATTTTATCAGTTTTTAAACTAGCCGATGGTGGTTTTATGTGTTGCCTATTGTTTTTGAGTGTTTGATGTCCAGTTTCACTTTCAGTGGAGAAACTTCTTGAAACTCTTCAAACGTGCCTCGTATATTTTGTTCATTGTTCTTCGTTCTTAGTTTGAAGGAATAGCAGTTCTTTTGCTGCATTTTTTTTTGTTTGGTAAATGTTTTTTTTCAATATGAGTCCATGCCTTATCCAAGAGTGCATTGTGCTCAACAAACTGTAGCAAAATGGTTTTATTGATTTCACCCTTCTTTCCCCCATGTCCAATATAAGTGCATGCGACTGTTTGTAAGCGAATGTTTTACTGCCTCTTTTAGTTGGACATTACAGGAGATCTGATCTTGCTGTAATGATAAGAGACGAAAGGATTAATTCTTGCCACGTATGTAGCACTAAAACCCGCTGAGACACTATAATTTACTGTCTAGACGTTTTTCTCGAAATACGACCAACAAAAATGGTCAGCTTTGCTCTACTTGCAGCATAGAAGTGTCCTGTTCTGTATATGTCTGGTAAGACAAGATGGAGTAGGGTGAGGAGATTCTAACAACACCAGTTTCCAACTTCAATAATTTGGTTTCATCCATATTCGCCTGCATCCTCTTTTTTTCTTTTCTGAATGATATCATTTAGGTATCTAGTTCTCTCTCTCTCTCTCTCTCTCTCTCTCTCTCTCTCTCTCTCTCATTCTTTATTCTCCATTCTTGCTCTTGTTCTCACGACTTTCTCTTTTCCCACTTTTTAAAACTTTTTCTTCCTTACTTCTTTCTTCCTTCTGTCCTTATTTCTTCCTTTTTCTTGTCACAACCTTTTTCTGTCTCTCTTCATATCGTTCTTTTTTTTTGCTCCATCACGCCTTGTCTTTCTTTCACTTTTTCCTTTCTTTTTTTCTCTTTCTTTCTTCTTTTCCACTTCATGTCTTTCTTTTCCTCTCTTTCTCTCTCTCTCATTCTGCCTCTTTCTTCCACCCTCTTTCTTTCTTTGCATGTATATGCGTATACAATTGCTTATTTCTATTCCTACGTGTATTAATATAGAAGAATCTATAAATTATAATTGCTGATAATGTTATCAAACTGATATTGTTATTTAAATCAATCAAACCCAAACACTTTATTGAGTGGGAATCAAAATTTCATATGAATTTCCGGTACATTTTTGAAAATTTTGAATGTAAAAATTGTATATGACAACGAACCTAATAACATGACAATGAATTTATAACAATGAATGTAAAATGTCGAATGTAATTTCATGACAATGAATATTAGTGCATATATACACACTAGTTGTATATTTATGATTGTTACCATATATATATATATATATATATAATGTGTACTTTAGAGAGTGAGACAGACTCGGGAGTGAAGTTTTTGGTGGTAAGGTTTATTAATCCTTATTTGTCAATAGTCCATACATGTTTCGAGATTTCTCTCATCATCAGTGGTGCGTGTTGTGTGAGTGTGAATTAAAATGTACCATGTGGAACCAGAGTCCACTGTCAGCGGCTATGCATTGTGGGTAGGTTTTGTTGTCAGGGCTACAAGAGGCCTCATGCTGAATGTAAGAATGACCAGCAGGTATTGGGATTTTGGTAAAGCAGCAGCAGTTGGACTTGGGGAGGGCAGAGTGTGTCAAGGTGGGGGGTAGTGTTGGGGAGGTGGGTTTTTTGGTATGTTTGGGATAGTATAGAAGGAGGGGTGGTGGAGTCAAGGAGCTACATAGGTATCAACCTTAAAAGTTACTGAAGATGTTGCTGAAAGTGTTTTAGCTAAGAATTGGACAGGGGTTGTAACAGGCTAAGGTGAAGTTTTTCCTATGGGTCTAGGTGACTTTGAAGCTTCCATTATTGAGTGTGTCTAAGATGTGGGTGTGAGGATATTAATGGTAGGATTTGTGTGTATTAGTGTTCTGTGTGGTGTGGGTTGTTCAGTTTAGTATTTAATCCATTAGGGTATAGGGTTTTAAGTTTGTTGATCCACATGTCTTCGTGTTTTTCTAGAACTTTAGTTATGTCAATTGGAGTAGTTTTTTCTATTTTTTCTATGATGGTGAAGGTGGCATCAGTGGCAAAATTGTGGTCAGGTGTGCGGAAATGTAGTTCTACAGGGAGTGGGCTACGGTTATTTTTTGACTTAATCCTATGTCTATAATTGTTGAGTCTAATATTAAATTGCCACTCGGACTTGCCAATGTACTGTAACTTACACCTATTGCACTCTAGAAGGTATATAATGTTCTTACTGCGGCAGTTGCTATTGTGGTATATGTGGTAACTCACTTTTGTGGTGGTGCTTGTGAATGTGTTGGTGTGCTTGAGGTGGTTGCAACATAGACTGTTTCTTATGTTGCAAGGTGTGCAGAAATTAATTGTTCTAGGTGTATTTTTGTGTACGACTTTATTGTTAACGATAGTATTGCTACTAATCATGTCTCTGATGTTTTTGGGTCTGCGGTAGGAGATAACACATGGGTCTGTGAATGTTTCTTTTAGATCTGTTTTGATCGTGAGAATGTTCCATCTATTATTGATGATGTGTGCTAAGGGTGGGAGTGTGTTGTTGAAGGTTGTTATAAGGGGTATGCGGTTGGGTTTGTTATTGTGGGACAGTAAAAGGGTTTGATCTCTGGGTATTCCAGTCGCTTTTTTTATTTGTTTTTTTGTGTCATCTAGTGGATAACCTCGTTGGGTGAAATATTGTATTAGGTTATATATATATATATATAAACCTTGTGTTCTAAAAAAGTAAAACTTGGGTAATATCAATATACAATACATAATCGTTATAAGTAGTACAAAATAACGAATTAGATGTATGACATAAGCCATATGTTAAAATCATATCTTTATGAGAGATGATATTTGATCAACCTTGTCGTGAACGATGTTTATATTAATGTTGGTTTTTCAAATCCCTGAAACGGTTACATGGTAAACAACTGATATCTCAACAAGAAAAGAATTACTCATCGTACTTTATTATCAAAATCTCTTTAAAATGAAAAAAATACTTGAAACTGCATAAATTGCATCAATAGACATAGGCGAATAGGTGACTGTAGTATCACAAAAAAAAATTGAAAAAAGATTTTGGTTTGGTTTGTTATTTAAAGTTATGAAGCTTTCTACACTAATATATATACATAGCTATGTCGATCAATGCCAACACTGCCGTAGTGGCATTGTTTGAATTCGGTCGATAACAACGTAATTGAAAATTGAAAATGTTAATCAAATTTGATTAACAGTAATGCGTCTAGAATTTTTTACGTTATACTTTTGATTATCAGGCGGGTAATTAAGATCTGTCTGCCATAAAATAACTGTAATTTCTTTCCCCATTAATCCATATTGACCAGAATGTTTGATGATTCTTCATTTAAGGAATTTGAAAAACTTACTTTTGTTGTCCAAGAAGTATTGAACGTAAGTTGAAGAAAAACATTATCTGAATATAATGATAGAGACAATGCTTCATTTAAGAAATTTGGACAACTTGAGACTCTTACGTCGAATACTACTAAGACCACAAAAGATAAATGAAAGAAAAACTAGTTTTAAATTGATAATGAATATGTTCTTGTAATCAAGTAAGTCCCGAATTTTATAGAATTGTTCTGGAAAAAAGGTTGAGTTACTTTCCCTCGACTTGAATATGTGTTTACGTTCTATGAAAAAGAGATTTTAAAGATTTAAATTTTGATGACTTCAGCAACCATCCTAGCATTGGATTATGTAGTTTAACTAAGGAAAATCTAGACGAAATTTGGGGGGAAAGAAAATTATTCAGTTGGAAAATTATTTGCTTATTTCAATCCTTGAAGTGCCTGATTTTATCCTTTCTGGACCTCT
This sequence comes from Thysanoteuthis rhombus, assembly GCA_963457665.1. NCBI lineage: Eukaryota > Metazoa > Mollusca > Cephalopoda > Oegopsida > Thysanoteuthidae > Thysanoteuthis > Thysanoteuthis major. Next base: position 36,448,453 of record OY735216.1, read on the forward strand.
TAAAAACCGAAAAAGACTTTTGAGAAATTACATGAACTTTGAGAGAAGACAAGAGAAGATTGTCCCTGCCCGGCCTACACCTATCACAAGTTTTTTTCTGTTTTGGTTCCTGTTTGCAAATATGAAAAAGAGGCGACAAACACTCAAAGTGTCATTACTGGCTTCACTTTGCGCAACCTATAGCTTGGAGAGAGATTAATTCATGCCTTTTCCGAGGCAATAGTGCAGAGTAAACGCAAATTGTCTCGGTCAGAATTTGAATTCTGCTTCCCGAATCCATTTTTTGAGCCATTTTCGGCTCTGCCAACCAGCTCTTTCTTATCATATAGGTATGTGTGTTATTAACATTGCGCTGGCAAGGGACAGAGAATGTGGTTTGTGATTCAGTTGCTGCTTCATATTTCATATGCACATGACATCACCGTTTGAACCACTAAAGAAACTATTTGTGCGTGTAAAAACCTCAGCTCTTTGCGACGAAACGTGTTTGTTTTCTAAATGTGCAAAATGGAAATAAAAAGTAAGAAGCACAGAAAGAAGCTGATAGAATGTGTATATTGGAAATTGAATGTCATCAAGTAGCTACACATCTACGTTGTTCACGTAAAAGCGTCTGGAACAGCAACATTATAACATGGCTCACGTCTTTCATGAAATAAGTACAGTTGATATAAAACTTATCCCCAAGATTATATGATTTATTATGATATATATTGTTCCAAATTCTATAGATCAGATACGAACACGCAAGTATTTCAACCTGAAAGTGACAGAGTAATTAAATTCCGAAAGATCCAACAAATTTATTTTCTTGAAATCTCATAAAATATCAGATACATGAATAGTCGTATACTACGTGTTCAACTCCTTACATGGTGAGAACTTTGTTCATTTGGCACAATGAATGAAACCATTGATTCTCGGATAACGCTTATCTCTATTCCTGTTCTATACATGTGGCCAGGAGGAATAACCGACGTATAAAGCTTGAAAAAGTATCATTTTGTTGGAGCGTTGTAAAGTTCCGCAGCCTAATTTCATCAATTTCTGCAGGGTCTTTCGTACCGCATGCAAGCTTTTTTTGCTTTTACAATTCTGTGTAAATTTTGAACTGTTGAATGGTCAACGTTCAGCTCTCCTGCTATCTCGTTCGTTGTTTTGCATAAATCCACCTCAATATCGGACTTGGATGAGAAGTCGTCAATGATAGAAGACCTTTCAAGGCTCAAGTTTCCTTTCAAAATTTCTGAAACTGACGTTCGTTGACGGTCCCCTTGAATTCATACAACAAAATTGCTCAGATCTGATTTCTTTTTCTAATTTTGATTTAACATCTTCAAATAAACCAGGATAGAAAGTGAAAAGAAAACGTTCAGCTTAAACAGTTCAATAGAGCGAAATTCATGCTTAAAAGTTTATACAACATTAATATAGTAAAATAACTTAAAATGAACATCGAAGTTTAAAATAAGAAAAACCGCAATCATTTTTGCACCAACCAGCTAAATGAGAACGGAATCTTTGGCAAAGAATAGTATCCGTCTAATCGTAGAGAGAATCTGCCTGTGACTCAAAAATGATAAATATATTACAATTTCTATGATGATATTAGTATCACATATGTCTGTAAAAACATTTAATTTAAGCACATTATGAATGCATAATTGAGTTGGCAAGCCATTATAGGTAGTGAAAAGATCTCCAGGATTAGCGGAGAGTTTTCGTTGTTATCTTTTATTGTATTTTTTCTTAATCGTTGAGTTGTCTGATTCACTGCCGATGGCAGTCTTGTCTTCAGAATTTGAGCTGCTAAAATAAAATAAATCGATATCAAGAAAGTATTGTATGAAATGTAAAAGATAATCGTTTAAAAAGCCTTAGTAAATACACATTGTGTATTGAAATCACCATGATATTTTTTCACCTCTAGAAATACACTTCTTCAACATTATATGAGATAAATTTTAGGGGAAAAAATTGTTTAATGTGTATAATCTTTTCTTGTGTAACGTCATTTTGAGTGCAGTATGATTATATACACCTTTGGGGAATCCTGTGATTTTTGAAAAGAAAAGAAACCACAATGGTTCATATCGATTATGAATTATAAGAGGAAACGCAAGAAATGAAAAAAAAGATGCTTAGTATTCAGATCATTTCAAAATTAGTACTACTCATTATACATTACATTTAATTGATATTTTTAAGGTAAGAAAGCTATCATTTTTTTTTTTTCATTTTATCAATTCCAATTTGTTTATGTAGTTTTTATAATAGCCCATAGTTAACCATAATATTATCGACACTTAAATTAATTCAGTGTTCACGACAAGAGAAATTAATAAACATTTCACGCTGTACTATCATTCCAGCTTAATCCCATATCATATTGGATACATCGTTTCTGGGGTGATATTTTTAATTACCATCGAGCCTGGTCAGTTCTCAGATGTATTACCTCTTGGGAGCACCCAGTGCCGTAAGAGATGATGGTCAAAAGGATTATACCACTTTGGGTGCTTGTCGTATCTAATTCTATTTCTCATATCGAAAGCCGAGACAAGAGGCAGGTGATATGTGAAACCTGGCCAGGAATAGCCGATGCAACAGCCAGCGCAAGGTTAGTAAAGAACAAGAAAATGAAGAAGAAAAAAAAGAGTATTATTTTTATGTGTTCCACATTTACACTCATCGTTCAAGAAGATTTATACTTAGCTGTGTCGTTTCCACTTTCACACGATCCGAAACCATTACGGAGCCTAGAAAAATGATATCCATTATTTGAGGAATGTGAGGGTTTTAGCACTGAAAGTACAGTCAGTAAAAGCCTTCTTTTTATTCCGAGTTGTCGGGGACAAAGTCGGAAATGCTCCAGCTGAAGAAAGTAGACCACTATATCTATCTAGGGCGACAAATCTTCAAAAGAAAAAGAAATAAAGCGAAGAATCACTGGAGGTTAGCAATTTTCTGCTGGAGTAAGCTCCACTTTCAAAGACAAGAAAATACCACAAGTTCTTAAAAAAAGGGTGAACAACCATTGCATCCTCCTGATAGTCAACTCTGGAGATAAAACGCGAAATCTAAGCAAAAGATTGCCCGTCAAATTGAGAACAATGAAACATGCGCAAGAGAGAATCATGCTCAACCTCACGTGGAGAGAAAATACAGGAGTCAGACATATCATAAAGCCATTAGAAAATGGCAATGGGCTAATCATGTTGCCAGAATGTCAGACAGCTGCTGGACATTATGGCTCACAACGTGGATCCCAACAGATCATATGCGAAATTTTAACTAACAAAAATAAGATGGCATAACGACCTAGATTATTTCAGAATATACTGGCTCCATGACGCCCATGCCAGAAAGGTCTGGCGAATCTTGGAGAAAGTCTATGTTCAAAGTAGAACACTAGGAGGATGATGATGATCCATCAAAAAATAGCAGAATTGTCAAAGTATTCTGCCAGCATTGAATATTTGGCTTTTAAAAAGTGTCGACTGGATAGATTGGTCATTCAATACAAACCGTCACGTGACCGACAGGATTTGGCAGCATGCCGTGTTTGGGCAGAATAATGTTAAAACATTTTTAAAAAAGGGGGTGCTCAATGAATTAGTTTTTTTTCGACTTTTTTGGGGTAGTGATCAAAAAGTCTGAATTTAAAAAAAAAAACGAGCATTTACACTGCCGGACACAAAGAGACCAATTTAGTATAAACTTACATTGTAAACAGAGCTCTACAATAACAACACTTTTTGGGGTGGATAGGGTTGAGGCCGTTTTTTGTTGACATTATCAGGAGTAAATGTTCAAGTTTTCTGCCCCCAAGCTCCATTAGTTTAGCCTGTTCGCGTGATCAGCCAGACAGACAAACTTAAAAACTGAAAAAACCTTTTTTTGATTTTGACAGATTCGGTTTGCAGTTACTAACAGATAGATATGCACGCGTACTTGGAAAGTTGTCAGCTTTATTGAAATAATGAATGCATGCGAGTCGCGAAAGACCGAGCCGGGAATCTGTATTCAATTCAGTGAATATTGCTTGCAGGGACCAATAACGAATGTAATGCAAAAAATCTTTGTTGCACATCGCCAACACTTGAAGGAGAATAAAACAAAAAATACGAAGTCGTTGATGAGATATTGGAACAAATGATAATGTTGCAGGGCGTTCATAGAGTCGATAGGTTCTTACTCCATCCATACACTTGTCTTCACATATTACGATTATCTGTGCATGCATGTATACATACATATACGTGTATGTGTGCATGCGCATATCTATGTGGACATATATATATATATATATATATATATATATATATAAATATAAGTAGTATATGAATGCATATATATATATATATATATATTATATATATATATATATATATCCTAATTATTTGTTGTAAAAAGTGGGTAAGGTAAAAATAATAATGTTGACATCAGCAGCAGCAACAACTAAGGAACCGGCCTATTCATTTTTATCAGATTAAGTGTTGTACACCATAGCTTCTCAAACTAGAGGATGAGATGCTTCCTGGGGTTGTGTGAATAATATTGGGATTATCAGAAATATCAAGGATAACTATTACAACAAAAGATTTTTTTTATCCCTGCACTCATTTTTACCCCAGTTGGGGCTTTTGCGAAATGACTTAATGCTTTTCAATAATTTTATGATTACAAATTTCGTTTCCGTTAAATTCTAGTAATTTTCTCAAAACAGTATTTCTCCACCGTAAATAATATATGGCAATTTCTCAGGGGATGGGGGCAGTTTGTTTCTATGTTCAGTTACAGTAAGATTACGACTAAAGACTAAATGTTTGGGGGCATATGGTTTTAAAACACTGAATGTGGGGTCACAAAATAATTTGTCTCATCGGCCACATTTTTCAAGTTCAAGATGCCCAGCTGTGAACTTTTATTTTCATTTTTTGTCTATCAATTCTCATCATAATTTTTAGATGATTGTAGGTTATGATTTTTGTTACCAGTAGAAGCAAAAATCATATTTAAGAAAATGTTATGCTTTGTTTGATAAGTGTCAGCTGTTAGGAAAAAAATATTTTAGTTCAGGGTGATATTTACGATATATGTATAGTGCTGAACTGGAAAATCACTATCCGTCTATCGCCCAAAATAATTTTTCAAAATATGGTAATATATTTGAACAGAATTGAAAATGAAAAATCTGCAATCTAATTTATTTTACATCGGCAGTAACCTAAATAGTTTATGGGAAGTAAAGGTTAAGAATAGCATTAAAGTAACAACGTGAATAGAACCTCATTCCCCAAAAAAAACTTTTCCCTGAAAAAAAATTATAATTTTCTGTTTGTAGAGGTTTATCAAGTGTTAAACGTGCAGATCCATTTGTTGTGTTGTGTACGAAGAAATATACTAAAGAATATACTTTCCACTGAGTTGTCAAATTTTAAGTTATTTTTCCCGGGTAACACCGCAAGATGTATATATATATATATATATATATATATATATATATATATATATATATATATATATATATATATATATATGTTGCATTGTATATATATATATATATATATATATATATATATATATATATATATATATATATGACAAATTATACATTTTTTAAAATGTTTCAACGTGTTTCAATGAGTTATTCATCTTCTCAAGCTAGTTAGACGTTAATTTTATATTTAAGTGATATTCCTCATCGTCATATGGCCATGCAGAGCTGCTTCTGTCATCGCTTTGTGACATTTATTTATGGTACCTTCGTAGGACCTCAATTCGTGTTCAAATACGATGAATCGAGCAAAAGGAGACATAAGTGTATGTTGCTACAGTTATGTAGAGATATCTACTTTAATACATATACATAGATATTGTAAATATTGTGTGTATACTTGCTTTTGTGTGTGTATGCATGCATATGTACGTATAAATGCACACATATATGTGCATGTAAAATATTTTTAGAGAGTTGTATATACACATGTGTGTATATTTATAATGCATGCTTATTACGAATAGTTTAGCCCTTAAAAAAGAGGTGATGTGCCTTAAACCATACACACATACACATATGTATTTGCACACATATACATCTGCATACACATTTGTGTATAGATTGAGACTTGGATGTAGCAATGCAACAATATATTTAAAAATTGTAAAGCAATCCTTTCTATACGAAGTGATACATTTTGTATCTAATTTTTATTGTGCACCAAGTAGTATCAAACGTGGATCATAGTAATAGCTCATATATGCACAAGTCTCGGTATCTGTGCATACTTATTGATGCTTGAATGCATGAGTTGTAGCTGTGTCTATTTATGTACTAGTGTAGACCTATTCAGTCACGGTATCAGGGTAACTAGTGAATAATAACCAGACAATCTTTATACCCACTGCTCTATGGTATGTGCATCTCATGTCAATGAAGATCTTTACTTAGTTTAACTTATTTTTGCACAGCGCTGCAATAGTAGCCACTATTAAGAACCGAACTCATTACACAAACAATCCTGTGTAAGACAAGTTTGCAGTTTATCACTTTGGCAGGTTTTTTTCATGTCTACATCGAGACTTAAGCTTAGATTGGTAAATAGTGATCATCGAATTAGGATCGATCTCACTACACTAAAGATTGTCTTCGGGAATAGTTTGTTCACTATTACTCCATAGTTGGCGCTCTTTATTTCGTTTTACATTAGGTGCTCATGTATGCTAAACTTAGCATTGTCTGTTGCCATACCACTATAGTTGGTCACTCATTTAGGATCAAACTCGATCAAGTGGGAAAGATTGACGTGAATAGCTAGCAAACCGTCGCACTTCAGTACCACCCTCTAATGAATAAATAGAGGAACTAAGTTACTTGATATTCTGTAGCTGTTAATCACGTTGAATTAGTAATGCCGAATCACAAGTTACTTTCGAGCAGCATTGCAACCAAACTGGTAGGTATGAATCTAAGTTATCCCTTCAACAGGGCATCTGCTCACGCAAAACAGCAGGTACTTCTAAATGCGACTTTGCAATAGTAAAGATTTGCACGCATCGATATTTTCCTGTTACTGAAAACTTAATTAAAAATGGAGGAAGGAAACAAAATCGAGAAGTTTTCTTGTAGAATGTTTCGAAAGTATCTATAAATAAGGTGTTGCCTGTTGCTTTCTGCATAACTTTCAGATTATCCAAGGTTGGTATAATATGCAGATCATGGAGAACATTTTGTGCAAAAATCAGAACACGAAGGCTTGTCATTTCACTCATTGAAAAGTACAATTGACTAATTGAATAACTAATGGGATATAGACATCTTAAAATTAACAGCTACTAATTCCTTAAGAAAGGCACCCTTTTGAAATCTAGAGCAACATCCCACACTGATGCATGTTTTCTTTGTTTAGAATAAAGGAAATTACATCTATGAAAAAAATGGTAATATTCACAGTCAATTATCATTGCTATCTATTTTTTCTATTTTGACGGATGAGCAACTGAATCGTTTAAATCAAAAAACAAATGCAGCATTCGAACTCACATGGGATGACTTACGAGTAAAAATATATCGGTCTTAGCATTGGAGATCCGTTCATCATCATCACCATCAGTTCATTACAAAGTTCTACCTAAAGTTCGGAAGTCAGATTCCAGAGAGAATCCTGCCTTTGCGCTTAGTGTCCTCAGTCCCCTTCGAAGTACTCACCTTGGGTATGTATACAATTGGTCGCAAATGATACTGCTCACAAGAATTTTGGATTTTACCTGATATCTGCATTTGATACCTTTATGACACAGCTGATTTCTATTTTTTTTATTCTCCTAATCTGTTTAAATATTTACTGTATCAGCCAAATTTTACCGCCAGACTACATGCATTGAGAATCATTAAGTAAAGAACTCGTTATGAAGGGGCTGCGTTTCTAGTACACTCATCACTGCATTACGGTAATTGTTATCCTCTTAGGTTTCATAGCAGACAAAAATACATATTGCTAATCTATTTAGCTTAGTTTCCGATATTTTCCATTATTATTCGTATTTCCTTGATTTAGTCTTTGATACAATTATTTACCAAGTTCTTCACCTGCGACCAAAGGTGAATTAAGGTACATCTTAGAAGTCACTAGGCTCTTTTCTACCAACCTCCCTCCCTCTCTCTCTCTCTCTCCTTCCCATTTTTCTTCCGTATTATTTGTTTGCCTTCGACGTATTAGTCACAAACAGGCATTTAGAATTTTAAAAAGAAATTTAGACGAATACAAAATTCAAGAAACATAAGGACTAGAAATTTGGGTAAAAATTTAGGTTGGAGAATATTGGATTGAGAGATTTTTTTAAGTATATGATCAGGTCTGATCCTCATGATCTTTAGGATTGCAGATAAAGATAATTTGGGGGGTGGTGCTTCAAGGTTTCTTTCAAATGAGTCGTATCTTATTTAAGAATTCATTTGGGGCCAGGGTAGATCAGCCAGACATTAGGTAGTCAATAAGATCTTGTTAGCAGGCTTTATTTTTTAGCGGATAAGCTTCTCTTCAGCTTGTTGTTTGATGTTTTTGGCCTCTTTTGTTGGTATCTTGCTTCACATTTCACCTTGAACGTTTAGGTGTGTATATTACATTATCATCATTATCATTATTGGGTTTATACTCAGCATCAACTGATGGATTTCGGATATCGTGTGACAGTAGGCCTCCTCATTTTTCCTGTGCTTTTCTCAGTATTCTGACCGACTTCAGTGTTCCCAGGGTTCCAACCATAAATGTCACTTCAGTCAACCCCATGTTTCATGATTTATTCAGCGTTCTGACAGTGTCCAGATATTTATCTAACGTTTCACTCTCCTTCAGTCTCATTTTGTGATCCACTGGGACAGCAAAATCTATTATTTGACTTTTTTTTTCTTTTCTGGATCTTGTCTTCTTGCCACGATTAGGTGATCTCAGAGTTCTGGAGAATTTTATACGTTTTATTCTTGAGGACAAATTCCGATCCGTGCACGAATAATTAGTTTGTGTGGTTGGAATGTAGATGCTTGCACAGTTTTATCCTCCCATAATCTAAACGTGATGTTCCCCTGTGTTTTGTTTATCTTTGCCTTTTTATACTTTGTTTTTATTGTGTTGTTGTAGGTCGCTATTAGGGTCGAACCGGTTTCTGTCTTTAGGTTCCCTTTGCATAACCATTTCTGTCTGATTTGCAATATCTTTAGTCCTCCATGCAGTTGTTCTTCCCCATTCTTGGATTCTTGTTTTAAGGTTTGTTGGTCCTCTAATCTCTCTGTTGGTTCTATTGTTTTTTTCTGACTGCAGTAATTAATGCCCATGGATTCATTTATTGAGTTTCTACTGCTTAGGTCTCAAGTTATTTTCTTATTCTTCTACGGTATTTTGCTTACCATGTCTTTACTTTCACTCTGTTTGATTGTGTCTACTTCTAAAATGCCCAAGTATCTATAGATTTTTTGTTGTTCTTGTTATTGTTGTTGAGAGTTTTGATAGCTTTCTGTCTGAGAAATTCAATTCCTTCTGCTGTTTCTTTTTTTTCTTTTAACATAATCTTGTCAATGCACTCAATTCAGTGGTGAATCACATAGATTGCACATTATGCAGCGACAGTTTCAGCTAATGACTACATGTCAGTCTATAAACTTATCATCCAACCATGGTATGTTGCACTTGGTGATCTTTGCAAATCGCTTGGTACTTGTTGCTCTTTTCATAAGCAACGAGTGACCGGCTCGGAGATTTCCCGAAAAATCTGAACTACTACAGACTAATAAGCCTACTTAAATGCATCTCTAAACTTTTTCTTAAAGCCTCTTCATTATGTATTCGGTAAATCAACTACAACAAAAAGCAGCAGAATATGTAATACCACTCCTTGCAGAATTTGCTGACTACAAGAAGGCATCGAAAAAGGTGTAAGACAAGAAGATACTAGCTCAACTGAATAGTGAAATGAAGGAATCGGAATAGACGGCAAATATCTAGGTAACCTAAGATTTGCTGACCACGTTGTCATCTTGGCTGAGAACCTTCATGATCTCCTGATAATGAGGGATGAACTAAATGGAGAATGCAAAAAGGAAGTCTCCACATAGACTTCAGAAGAACAAATGTACAATAATATGTTAAGGATAAAGACACAAAAATCAGAATTAAAAACGCAGAGCTGAAGAGAGTGGACCACTTCATCTACCTAGGACGACAAATCTCCATGAAATCCTCTGAAGAAAAAGAAATTGAACAAAGTATAGGTTAGCAAGCCTTCGGTAATGTTAGCTCGACTTTCAAAGACAAGAAAGTACCACTAGTCCTAAGAAGGAAGGATGTACAAACAGTGCATCCTCAATCTCACCTGGACAGATCACGAGACAACACAATATATTAAAGGAAAAATAGTAGTCTGAGATATCATTGAATCTATTCGGAAACTCAAATGGCAATGGACTGGTCATGTAGCACGAATGACAGATAACCACTGGACATCATCAAACTCATTGTGTTTTCCAAGAGAACTGTGGCCAGCAGAAAGTAAGATGAGGTAACGAACTATACGAACCCAGAAAGTACTGGCTCCGTAGCGCCCACGACAGGGAGGTCTGGCTATGTTCAACGATGGACACTTAAACGCAGCTGCTGCAGATGATGACTTTTCTTCAAGTAGCTGCATCTCCAAAATATCACTGGATAAAACACACTCTGGAGTGGGGTTAATAGAGTAGATTTTGAAATGAAACTCGCAGTATCTAATTTTCTCCAAGGCATTTTGTAGAAGAAAACCAGCTGCTGCATAAACCCAAGTTTTCTGTTTCTTCTCGAAAATAACTATTGGTTGGAATAACACAGAAGTTATATAAAACCTTTTAAACCAAATTCACAAAACATCTCTTTCGGCTGACCGAAAATCAGTGTGAAGTTTCTTTATGTGTCGTAGTGTCTGAGCGCATTAGCTGAGAATTAAAACGGTTTCCACCAGCTACAAGTAAGGCCTATGTCTTTCTTCTTCCACTCCTTATCCCTCTCTTTCTTTCAATCGACATAAACAGACCAGAAAGCAAAAACATGACTGGACGTTGTCAAGGTTGGCTATGGAAGTAACAGCTTTTATTTGCTACTGGACATATAAGATAGATTTTGGAGAGTGGTTTGCTCACATCACACGTTCTTCTCTCCATCAATTTGGAATACCAGTAATGGTACATTTTGACAAGATATATAGTAAAGACAGGATAACATTCATGCTTTCCTCAAGGACATCAATGAGAAATTACCATAAACAACTTCAGTCAGAAATCGAACTTGGATCATAGAGTACGAAGTAGCACAACGCTGATCTACAAGAGCAATGTTGCGTTAAAGGAAACTGCTCCTCATATTCAAAGCCTGACTTCACTCAAAATTGGACAATTTTTATACAGCATTTCCCTATTATTATTTGATTACTAGTTGATTTTATCTTATTATTCTTGTTTTTATGTGGCACTTTCACTATTATAATCCAATTAGTTTCATTATATCATACCATGTTGCTTTTTAGATGTAGCATTCTCACTCTCACTATTTTATTACTAATTCTACTCAATTTTATTATTGGTGTGTTTAATTGCAGTATTTCCTCTACTGTATTTTTCCTTGTCTTGCACCATCATATCAATGACATATTTAAGATTAAGCATTTTTCTATAATTATCTCATCACTAGTTTAACTCTATACTATCATTGATTTTAGATGCTTGCGTCTATCGCAGCAACGGCTTACTGACGGACAATCTGACAAATCGACACAGCAAACAGCCCACACCATATCCACAAACTGATGTCGCTTATGTGACATTTTATTATTACATGAGTACATGGAATTTCATTTTACTACTTCAGAAGAGAAATGCAGGTCAGTTACACGAATTGAATTTAATTTTGGTACAATGTTACCGTGACTGGAGACATTTGCACATAGGTAATTTATATGTGTGAATTGATTTTGACTACTATTTACCTTCATCTTAATTCTAAGATACGCGAGCATCTCTAGTACCAAATGCCGTCACTGACTGACCAACTGACATGCATAAACAAAATTTGCCAATTTAGCTTTTTTTGCGCTAGATTTAGCTACATTTCATACATTCAGTTTATTTGAGTCACTGACTGACTGACTTGTCGAAACGATTTTGAAGAAAAGAGTTTTGAAAAGAAAATGCTGTTATATTAATATGCTTTCAGGGCAGCTTTTAAAGGTGGAAGCTTCGAGAAGAATGGGTCTCTAAATATTGAACTACTGCATCAATGGTTTTACTTTCAGGTTTGGGATGTGAGTTTGTTGGTTAGAGCACTCTTCAACCGCTTGTGCAACTTGAACACACACACTCGGTAACTTCAGAAACATGAGGCAAGATGAGTTACGACACGGCCACTGACTACTAAATAAATGGCTATTAAGTGCATAATGGGGTTATAGATTATTAGCTGATCATTTCTAACCCTTTCGCAGGCTTCGGTGCTTTTGATTAGCTAGACATTCAATATCTATGTAAGGGATTTCCACCGTTGTCTTCTTTTCTTTTTCTTTTTTTTTTTTTGTCCAAATGCAAAACATAATTAGTTGCCTGTAAACTCCATTTTGTTTGCTATCCTTTCTTCAGTTCACACTTGTTGACATTTCTCTGATTCAATCCCCTCTCTCTCTGTCTCTCTCTGTCTCTCTCTGTCTCTCTGTCTCTCTCTCTCTCTCTCTCTCTCTCTCTCTCTCTCTCTCTCTCTCTCTCTCTCTCTCTCCCAACTTTCACTTTCTCTGTCGACCTATCAATTCTATTATTAGCATTTCTTTCTTTCTTGTAGGTTTCTCTTTCTACTCTCTTTCTTGTTCTTATTTCATGAATGATATTTCTCTCAATCTATTTTTCCGATTCCCAAACTCATCTTGGAGCCTTTTCTGCCTTATTTTCTTTTTGTTTTGATTATTTCTTTTCCTTTTTCTGTTTTTTGAGTGGGGGGTATCTTCATTCTTTTCATTTCTTTATATTCTTTTTTTATTTATTTACTTATTTTATTTCTATTTATTTATCTTTCCCTTATTACGAGGGCATAATACAAAATATGCAACCTGACATGCAGCTATTAGTAGCAGTTTTAGCCAAAATTTCCACTGTATGATGTTCAATCTGTGTAATAAGTATTTACCACTGAATTAAGTGTGTCGACAAGGAAGGGGAAAATGGAAAAAAATAAATATTTGTTTTCTAAAATCGAAACTTTTTCATCATTAGGCTACGTACTTATCCATATACTTATGTAACTCCAACCGCCTCTTTTTGCTTTTGTTTCTTTCTTTCTCACACTCACTTTTCTTCTAGTTCTCCTTTCTCTGCACTTTCATTAGTTTAGTTTTGTTTTTTTTTAGTCTTTCGATCACTATATAGCTGTCTGCATCTTTTCTCACCTTGATTTTGATTGCCAAATGCACACACACACACGTATATATACGTGTGCGTGTGTGTGTGTATGTATATATATATATATATATATATATATGTATATATATATGTATATATATATATATATATATATATATATATATATATATATATATATATATATATATATATATATTTATATATAGTGTTATACAATATTGAAACAATATTTGTAATGATTTCCAGTTCACCCGGTGAATGTATCATCTGGCCATGGAAACATAAATAAAAAAAAGATTGTAAGGGGGTTAGATTTAGAAAAAGGTGTCAACGTTAGAAAAAAAAGTATGGCTAATCTCAATAATGTGAAAAGAAGAATGAGCTGATGTTTAAACAGTAAAAGAAAATTAAAAGGAGTGGTGTAATTTTAAAGAAACGAACCAATGTTAAGAAAAAAGTGACTTTAGTTAATGGGGGGGGGGTCAAATTAATTAAAAAATTGGGGACGTTCCCCTCTAGATTTTGATCAGTAAAAGAGAAATAAGTTCATCTCCCAATTCTGATCCCTGAAAGTTCAAAAAAAAATGTTCCCTTAAGTTTTGACACCTAAAAGAGAAAAAAATTTCCTGTTCGGTTTTGACTGCTTAGAATGAAAAAATGAATTCATTGATGATGTCGACCCCCGAAGGGATCCCAAACTATAAACCTGAAAGTGAAAAAAAAATCAATTTGATTTAGATCCTGAAAAAGAAATTTCTTCCAGATTTTGACCCTAAAAGTTAAGATGAAAATCTTCCTTCTCGATTTTGATTCCTAGAAGCAAAAAAATCCCCTTGGATTTTGACCCTTAAAATTTATAAATTATGTATGTATATAGTACGTTTAATTTTGACTCCCGGGAATGAAAAAAATCTCTCGATTTTGCCCCCCTAAAAGTATCAAAATGGAGAGGGAAGATTTTTACCTTCACTTGTAGGGGTCGAAATCATAAGGAAATTTCAGTTTGTTAAAAAATGTTTAAACTTCCTAATTCAAGAACGCAATTTACGTCACTTTTCGATTTTGAGAATTGATTTCAGAAAAAAGAATAGAAAATGTTTTTTTAGCGCGTCATCAAAAAGTTGGAGACCATTTTAATCACGATAGATAATCACGTAAATAGATCCCAACCCCCAAAGAGTGGTTTTCAGAAGTTAATTTACTAAAAACATACCCTGGTGATCGGATACGTACCCACAGAAATTTCATAGGTTTATGTCGAGTAGTTTTGGTGGTAGGTGAGTGTATACATGCATACAGACAGGCGGGCGGGCTTTTCCCCAGTTATAAGATACTTCTAAAGAGAAATTCTTGCAGCTAATTAGATATCAATTTGTGTCAAGCACGCTCTTTGAAATTCCAGTCATTGAAATTCCAGTCATTAATTTTGCCTTGAATTTTCTAATGGTAACTCAAATCAGTCATTCAGTATTCGGAGTGAAATATTTTAAAATAATCTCGGTACTTTTTCAAGTACTCACTTTTACATTTTGTCGTCGGATGTTGAGTTTTTTTGCTGAACAAATCAATATCAATAATAATAGATTTAAAGAGAAATCGGTCTCTTAATTTTAATCTGGTCATATAACGCATTGGATATTTTTAATCAGATTTCGTATTCTCAGTATCTAAAAATGTAATTCATGCATTAACTTTACTATCACAAACTTCGAATAAAGTGAAAAAAACTTTTCTATCTTGGATGTTCTATATAAAAAATGACAGAACTAAATAAGACACATCTTATTTCTGGGGGTAGTTATAAAAAGTTACTACGTTGCGATAACTGAAATGCTTTAGTAGTATTAGTATACACCCAGAATTCAATATAGCAAAAGAAGCACAAAAGATTCTGATAGGTAAAAGGCGTCTGAATGAACAAAAATGCCCTGAATAGACAAGTTCATCCTCTTCAGAAACTGTAAATGAATTCTGAGATGAGAGCACGGAGTAGAGAGTTAGTACGTACATAGCGAATGCATTTATCGTAAAGAAAATCTGTCTCAAGGTTTCTCGTCCATTACTGATCCCCTAAAAGCATCATAAAAATCACTCTTCCAAATACTGAGAAACGCTGTCTTTACTTCACCATACGCTTTCAGACAAAGATCGATTGTGGACTGTGCCTCCACCCACCCTTATTCGAACAGCCCCAGTCAGGACCTTCTGATATTTACCCATCGACTCAGAAGAAAAGAACGGAGAGGAAAAGAGTTTTGGCAAATCTGTGTGGTTGAATTCGACCAATCATCCCCTCTCTTTGTTTGAGACTTTTCCATGAAAGACTCTATCAATTCAAGCCGACGGTGGGTTCGAACGAACAGACTTCATTTCACCGCATTGGAAATTAGATTATTCACTTATTGTAACATGTGCAAAAGTATAAGGTATGGTGCTCTAGTGATATAAACCCGACAGGCGTGTAATTCGGTTTGCGAAGTCTGCTGCCTCTGTTCTTCGAGGCTTGTCAAGCAACGAGTTTCTCGTTATTTTTGCAATTATTGGCGTAAACGAAACTGACACCAAAGACAGATGCGTATCTTTTTGTTACGCACTGATACACCGATATGCAGGAGAGTTGAACGAACGATGAGTACTTATTCCCGCATTATCCAGCTTATCATTCTCTGTGCGATTGTTAATACCGTCTTGGTGTATCTATGATTGCCCAAATGTCGTTATTAATTTGGAAATGCGTCAGTGTTGATAATTGATAGATACACGAAACAGCTGCGATCTGCTCAAGTTGAGGCAGTTATTCACAGGAGCGTAACACCATTCCGTGCTGAAAAGTGTTATATCGACGATTTCATGTATTTATTGTTTGTAATCTTTTTTGCTAGTCTTGTATGGCAGGATTATTTAAATTACTGATTGATATCTACTCTAAAGAATTAGAATTATTAGATTTGTGGTTTTTCAAATATACTGGTCTAGCAAGCCAGTTATAGTGAGTTTGCTCTTCACCTAATGCCTCAGAAATGTCAATGGGCGTCTGCTTCCACTTTTTCAAGGGGGATATATTTCTGGGGATTGGGACAAAAATGTATACTTAGAATATATTTTGGCGGTCACCCTGCAAAGAATAATACCTTACACAATAGATTGGGGTTACATAAAACAGGTTTACATCATCATTAACTTTTTATTGAGTATCAGATTCCAATGTTCCAATTTCCTCAGCCAAGCTAAGAATACCCCGTCTGAATCTGACCACCACCACCAGCAGTCGCTCCAATGCTTCTGTCAGATATGTCAATGTTCACGGAAAGCGAGATCAAAAACTAATCAATGAATAATGCAATCATGTAATAAAGATTTTGTCTGTGCTACACATTCGATGTATTCGTGAACATTCATTGGATTAAACAAACGTTGACACAGGGCCACGTTCACAGGATATCCTAGAAGGAATCAGCGCAAAATCGGCTTACAAGACTATGTTAAACGCTGGTGTATGTCACTCTTGGAGAGTGACTGTGTAATACATCATTCATATAGGCACCTATCTAGTGGCTCATCTAATAGTGATGTCCATGCCTGGGATTGAAACGTCGATTTTTTGTTGATATTCATGTTGAATGGTTATGTATATTGGATTTCAGGTCGTTGATGAATACACTAGTTAAATTCTGTGCATAATACATATGTTCACACAATCGAATAAAACTCAGTTTCATCTCTTTCCGGTATAGAAGATAAAGCAGCCCAGGAGCCACCCATGGTATCTAATATCTAATTGGTACTTTTCAGGGGATATTGTTGTCTCAGAATTGAAAATACTGACATAATCTTACTTCTATCAGCGGTGTAGCAGTAGATCCTCTTCCAACATTTAGTGTGGTAGTTCTCAACCTTGAGGTCACAGACCCCTGGGAGTCCACAAAGGTATTTCTGAGGCTGCAGAAGTGTCAAAAGCCTTGGGTCCGTGGCCTTTTTGAGAAGGCAACAATATGATGCTAAAAAGAATATCAATTGATTATTGAGTGTTAGTCAGGAGGAAAAAGTGAAAAATCATGTTGAAGCCCTTGAAAAATAAGATGTTGAGTCTTTTTACATTTTCAGCATCCTTATAAACTCTAACCCACATTTTCGGATGATAACATCAAAAATACGAAATGGCAATTTTTTTCTTTTTTGCATTTTTCTAATATGTCTGCCGATAACGTTCACCGGAATATCAATCTCTGAATTTTTCATTAGATAGAGCGTTGGAAACTGACAAAAACATGTAAGAACCAATTCTCTCTCACTCTCTCTTCAACCGTTCAAAAGATATGGTACTTTGATGTTTCAGGAAATCAGAGGTAGCATTTCAGTCGGATGCCTACGTGCTTCATATCTCCCTATCATTAAAACTTTTAAAACTACATTTTTTGTAGAATGCAATGATATAACATTTACTACGGAGAATTTGCGTTACAAGACTCATTTCTTGGAAGTGAAAGATTGTTATTACTGTGACATGGAAAAACTGACCCCTCTGATCAATTATTGAACGACTTTTTTGAGCTCAGTAGGTGGCATTCGGATAAGATAACAGACCAGGATTGAGTAAATGGCATTTTTCCGTCCAAATACAAAGATTCATCTCAGTTGGTATTATTAATATTATATTATGATACTTGTATTATGAAAGCGTGTGGTGTTGCTGTTGTTGATAATACCTAGTGCTTTATGCCCATCAGTATTTTCCATGCTGATGAACTAAGTTGTTAGTTTACTCAAAGACTAATGATTTTCATTCAAAAGGTACAATCATACATCAATGAATTTGTTCATTGTTCAGCATCAGCATCTTCTAAACCTGATTTTTTGTTATTGGATTGACATCTAATGAGCCAGCTTCGCAAGCATGGAAAATAGTACAATAAGATAAGCTACAGTTGCAAGCACATTCTTCACATCGACACAAATTCTAAATCTTATCAGGGACCACTTCTGTCCCTGTTGTGATGATGCAAGGCTTCCAGAGTGACCTTGTTCACATCTATCATCTATTGGACGTCGTGGTAGTGACATGCCGGAAATAGATTTTAGTGCAACTTAATAAAGAGGTCTTTCTATATTTTCAGCTTGATAGATGACACAGAATCCTTTTCCAATTCTTTTCTCTTTTTTTTTTTTTTTTTGGCAGTGGGTCATTTATTTGCAGTCTTTGAATGTCATACCAACGCTGGCAATCAAGATGACAGTTGCAAAGTTGCAGACATGAGCAAAATCTGCTTCGGGGTAACGAATTATGGACAAGTTATCTGTGTCAATTGTTCAATAATAGACATGAGAGCAAGTGCCAACTTTTTTTCCAATTTTTTATATTGCTTTGACAGTATATACACCTGTGAGGATGGCCCTTACAATATTCTTATCTTTATGAACAGTTGCTCTCTTGCCTACGATTGAACAACTTGCAAATGGTGAGGCCATGTACAGAGCACTGATACATTTTTTAGGAGCGTAGAAATGTAGAACAAAAATGAAAACATCTGCATCATCAGAAATCCCCCTCCTTCACATCACTTTACAGTTAGTTGCACAAGAACAGTATCTACCTTTTTAAATCTTGATGAAAGATCTGTACGCTCAGAACGTGACCCCGTGGAAATTCCTGCAGGTACGTGATCCAAACCAACAGGATTCAAGGTGTGCCCATTCAGAGTAACCTCTTCAGCTGCATCTTGTTTTCAAAGCACCAGGGATCACACTCTCAAGTGGTATGGGCACATATGATTTCAGTACGTGCACTCGTTTGTTTTTCTCTTGTCGGAGCAGATGAAAATGGGTCTTAGTGCTGTCTTCAAAGTATCTATCAAAGAACAACATGACATTGTTGACAATGTCTCACAAAGATCTCCGGTGTAGGACTAAAGTGTACCATGTGGCCATTTAAAATTCCATATCAATGCAAATACATCATACACAATAATGTCCACAACAGACACTGATCGGTTTGCTGGGATGATTTTGAGAGTAGATTTAATTTCTGAGTTTTTCAACAAAAGCCTCATCCCAGAACAGTGCTGGTGTATTCCAGACTATGCACCATTCCTGATAAATGAATTCCCTATTCTTTTTTTTATAAAAGAAAATTTACTCTAATAAGGAACATTGCGATTTTCTTGGTTTGCTGGTCGTAATACTGAGCAGTTCCACTGGAGAAGAGGAATCCAAACAATTTCAATGGGAAAATACTCCCTGTCCACTACCTCAAACTATGCACTATTCCCAGTAAACAAATTATATGCAAACATATCCTTTGATTTTTTTCACTTAATGAGAAGATGGTATGAAAAATTAGTTTAATCTGTGGATTATTTCACAGGGATTAACTAGTAAGTATTTAACAAGAGCATGGCTCGTGCTGGCGAAATGGACGACAACAACATGCAAACATCATTTTGTCATACATTTTATTTGGGGTGATAAGAATACACCTTCTTAAAGAACTTAATAGATTTTGTTTTCTTGTTTTTCTGAAACTTCAAAATACTACATCTCTCGGACAATTCTTGTGTTTTCTTCTCATTCTATCAAATAAACATTTTGGTTTCGGAAAATTCGGAGATTAATATTTGGAGGAACGTGATTCGCAGCTATCTTGGAAAAATGCAAATAAGAAACCGCTTATTTTATATTATCCCCCAGAAATTTTGACTAGAGGTCCCAAGAGTTGCCAAATATGGCTTGGGGCGTATGGCCAAATAAATCCGAGGAAGATACTCTGATGTCTGAATAATGTCTGGTGCTTTGAATTGATGTGAATAATAGATTTTGTCAAAAAATGCTGGAAACGTTTGCATCGATCTGATAGTATTGATAGGAGAATCATTGGTTTCGATCAACTCTACTTAGTAATACTGACCAAAGAACTTTCTTCCCTCCATCCGTTATTCCTATATTTTTCTTGTTCCTACTTACTGTCTGTTCAATAATCAATGCGTTCTCGATACCTTCCCATTCTGATAAATATCTCTTTCATCAATGGCTTGATACAAAGAAATTTGATTGGTTTATTAATAAACTGACTATCCGGAGTGATGCAAACAGCAAACACTTGTGTAGACAATCGTGCGTCTGGTTCCAAAATAAACGTCAGGGTTTAATTATAAAGACCAAGAAAGGACAGAATCCGGGCTGCTGTTATTTATCGAATCACAAAAACTTTTAGTTTTGTCATGCTCAGCGTTTTGAACAATCTCAACAATAACGATAACAAAATGACTTCGCTTCTTCACTTGTGGCTGCCATATCCTTAAAATAATTTTCGACGCCATCCATTTCATACTATAAATAAACATGTTTTTTTAATAACATATATCATTATGTCGTAGTCACAAAGCAGGCCTAGGTGATCAAATGAATGAAATGTGTACGTGAGCTGTATGATATCAAGCAGTATAGTTATGCGATCTGAATTTTTTTATAGTTCTGACCTAATTTCAAATATAAATGGCTGAAATTGAATAACGATTCAATTAGATATGTCTAATTCTTTTCTTTCTTGGTTTAATAGTACTGATACACTCATTTTATCCGAAATATTATATAATAGTTTCTTTACATTTATTATGTATATCTATCAATCCCTGAGATACAGTGTATACTAGGTGTGTAATAGAGGCGTCAAAAGTTTTTAACTGGGTTGTAATTGACATGTAGTCACGACAATATATGAACTATAGGGCTTTGATCCATGCTACACATATTAGCACTCTATTATGCTTGTAAAAGTTGTAAATTTCGATGCTGAACATACAGATTGACCTTCGGAACATACTCATTTTTTTTTAGTTGCATAAGCTATGCTTAGATTAGGGTAAATGATAAACAAAAGTATTGAGGAGTGGTTATAATGTCAATGAGAAACCATCAGAGGGAAAAAACGGGCCTATATATACAGCGTTCTAATTCAGTTGGTGCTAAAGTAGAACTGTGATTATTATTTCATTTTTCCCTACCAATTCATTGTGTCCTTTTAGAATAAATGAAAACTTTGACACGTTTATCTATTAAATCATCCTCATGATACCACGTGTTGCATACATGGTAATATTAGATATAAATGGATAAATCTGGCGGTTGTTCGCTGCTATCTTTTAATTCGTAGACTGAAGCCATTGAGCCGATGTGGTGGAGTTAATTTGGATTCAGACAAACGAATTACCTCTCAACGCAATCGAACAAAATGCAGACATGATTCTTCACCGAGAAAACAAAAAAAAACAAGCACTTTAATGACTGCAACAGCTATTCTCGCTTCTACTTAGCTTGCTAACAAGACTCTTAGTCAGGCAAGAAAAGTACAAAATCAGATAGGATTTCTTTGAAAATAATCCGTTGAGGTTTTTGCATTTTGGACATCCTTTGTACCTCTAATTGACATTTCTGGATGATAGCATTGACAATAGGCAGTGAAATTTTTTTCATTCCCATTTTTTCCAAGATGACTGACCGTCAAAATATTAATCACTGAATCTTCCAAAACCAATATGTTCATTTGATAGAGCGTTTTAAGATTTAGTAGAAAACATTTAGGAACCATCCATTCGAGAGATATGGTACTTTGAATTTCCAGAAACCCAGAGGAAACATTACTGTTGGATACATATATCCTTACCCTTGACTAACGTTAAGTTTTTAGAACTTTTTATGCGATGCAATAATACATTACTCACTACGTAAAATCTGCGTCACTATTTATCTTTTGGAAGTGAAAGTTTGCTAAAGTTTTGACATGGAAATACTGCCACCACCTAGTCGATCATTTAACGACCTTTTGAATGAAAACTTTTCGATGCTCGACCGTAGTTCCCACTTCCCTCGTACTCTTGCTGCAGTTGAACTGAATTCCATAAATTTGTACAATCTGCAGACATCGTACCAGCTGTGTTGAGGAAAGGTGGGTCTTCAAGTGCTCTGCTGTCCTCCTTATCGAAGTTATACAGGATATTGGTTCTCCATGCAGAATGATACCTGGCGTCAGCAGCATGAAGATTAGACTCAAGCATAGGCACTAGTCTTACTTTGACAGCATTTCCTAAACTATCGTTTCTTTCAAGATTTAATGACCTCTGTGAACTTCCGGTCATGTTGTTCAAATTCAGTACGTACCAGATGGGCATATTTTCGAGGAATTTTAGTGTTTAATTCGCATAGTTATACGCAGGTTGTACGAGTTATGCAGAATAGACAATGTTTCTTGAAATCAAATTTCATATCGCTATCATCTACAGGAGCATCAGATCTCAATTGTATGGAATTTTGAGCTTCACTCAATTCCTCACTTCAGCTGTCACAGCTCTCTTAATAACTGATTTGGAAGGATATGAAGATACATATATTCTATGAATCTGTATTATACCAACACTCTCCAACTGTACACTGCCACTCTTTCTTTAGACGCTATTCGGATACTGTTTCAGAGACAATTTCTGGGAAATCCCCACCAACTACTTTAAACTCACCAACTCTCCCCAATGTACACTCCATCTTAAACGGCTTAAGAGCTTGAAATATTACAGTTTTGATTAGAACTAACTATTACGCTATTAATTCCAAAAAAGAATAGCTCAAGAATAAGTTTTGCCTTAAATTTTTTTATGTCTAAATTTTCGATCTCCTACGATTAAAAAACAAATCGTGGCCAAAAATCCAAGTATCTAATCCAATAATGAACAGTTACTCAATAAATGAACTTTCCTATCTTTTTGCTTTTCGGTCATGATACAAAACTGTTACACTAAGGAAGTTCGGGTACAATTTCGGTGGATAAATACGTGCTGTACACTGCTATGCACTATTCCTGGTAAACGAATTCAGTATTTTCTTTCTAAAAAAAAAAAAAAGAAACAACATCTCACTGCAAATATATCCGTAATTTTTATATGAAAATAGAGTTTCATTGAAATAAAAGCACGAATTATTTCAGTAATAAGAACACAGCTCAAGCTACTTGAATGGACGACTACAACATATCAACATCGTACATTTTTATCAGAGATGAAAAGAAGCCAAATGTCATTCTAGGGTAAAAAGTCATCAAGTTCCTTAATATCTAGTACAAAACACTTTTTAAAATCAGTTTTCTTACTGCAGAATCACACATGGTTTTCACATGTTTTCTGCACGGTCTATCGGATGATCATATTCGTTTTGGATAATTTGGAGATTAATATTTTGGTGAACGTGATATGCAGCCATCTTGGAAAATGCAAAAAAAAGATTTCCACTGTTTATTTCTGATGTTATCAACTAGAAATGTTGTCTTGAGGTCCTAAATATACCCAAAATGCAAAAACCTCAACTACTTTTTTTCAGGGTGGGGGGTCAACTGCTGTTCCTCCTGATAGGATATTATATTGTAAAATGTCAAGTTTTTTTCGTCCAGTTATCATCTATACAACAACCTTTCTGGAAATAATGTTATTCAAACTCCAGTCCATGTTAGGAGTTGATTTTTTACGATCGTAACAACAACAACAACAGCAATACTCACCGAGTTTAGGGGAGTCGACTCTTCATCGTTTGTCTGCCCTGTCACATTGAATTAAACAATATGAAATATTACAATCCCCCCCCCAATGATTTAAAATCAAGACCCAGTGATCTGTAGGTGACTCTCTTACCAACCGAGCTAAACAGCCAAGTCTTAAACCATTTATGAAAATTGATGTTGCAAATAGCTTATGTCATTCGAATAAATGAATACATTTATATGAGAAAAAGTAGAAAAGAAATCCAATATTTTTCTATTTATCATGTATACAATGCAAATTCTGTAGTAATCCTTTTCAGCTGGAATAAAAATAGCAGTGGATTTTGACCCTAAAGCAGCCATACCTTTTTTCGCTATTTTTTTTCTTTCAGTTCGCCTGAGAATAGTAAAAAGAGAAAATATTAGCTATTGTAGTGAACTATTATTACTCTTATGAATATGTTTCTCGCAGGGTGTCTTACACTTGAGACCCTTTGCTAAACTAAGGTCAGCAAGGTAGTTTCTCAGGTTATTACTATTAGGGTAGTAAGGTAATTGTATAATTCAGATTTCATTGTAATAAAAGATTTAGGAGATCAATCTATTAATGTGATGTGCTGTCAAGAATATGGCAGTTGGATAAAACTAATTAATCCCTGTGAAAAAATCATTAAAGTATCTTAATTTCTATGAGATGATTGCTTTCGAAAAGAAACTGTAGAGTTCATTCCAGTGGGGAGTCCATTATTATAAATGGTTGGTAGGAGACACCTTTACCTGCGAAATTATTGCCTTGAAGTGGAGGAGTCAATTTTTACAAACAGAAAAAATAGAAAAAAATTTTATAGTTCCTCTCATAAGTAGATTCCTCCGGAAAGTTCATCAATAGAAAGGTGGCCGTGTAATCAAAGTGTGTGTTGATGCATATATCACGAATTGAGATTTCATTAATACTATGATATATCATTGCAGTGATTTACATGAGTAACTGGAGACCTAGCAATGAAAAAAAAACACTGCTCCTCAAGTTTGACGAGACTATTTATGTATTTACACGATGTTTTAGTACTTGGGTCCAAGAAAAATCCAATGAAAGTACTATACAATATTCAACAATGACCAAATTACGGTACAATACTTCTCCATTGCACTAAGAAATAAGGGTTAGTGGGAAGACCCTGTAGCCTACGGCGATGGGTTGATCGAACTAGACATTTTTGTCAATAATCCACAAGTAAATTTGTGTGTTCCACCATTTGAAATTGATCATGTGCTGCATGTTGTCAGCATGGACGGCTGAGTAGATTTCTTCAGAACGACAACCAAGTTCTGGTCATCCAAAATCGGATTTGTTAAAGAAAAAATCCAAAACGAGTAACGTCTACATGTGAGTAATTCTATAATAATAAAAAAAAGATCTTACGATACTACAATTATGCAACTTCTGACTGATGGTTGAGTGGATTTTTTATCACAAATTACTTTCAACGTCTACAACCACAATTCAATCGTTTACTAAGTAAATCTTCTCAATGGCACAAGAGGAACGATCTTTTCGTCAGCTTATTTAATGCTACAAGCATTGAAAAAAGATACAGAAGCAAAAGGCAATTCGCTTTGTAAATGTTGCGTGGCTTCTGATTCTGGAAATCTCCAAATGAGCCTTAAGCAAAAGTTTCTTAGCTTTTAAAGGCCACAAAACACTTGCTGTTCGTGAAAAGGTTAAATGTATGCTAATCGTAAACAAAGTGCTTTCAGTCACATCAACAACATCCTAAAGAAGCCGGGGTTGTTTTCAGTAGACTGCCAGTTTAACTCCGTTATGTTTGGTTATCTTATCAACAAAGTTATTTCAAAGTTTTACAAACTAGCAACGAGAATGAAAAAAAGTCCAAAAAGTGAGGACCAAGCTTCGGTTTTAAATTCAAGTACAGTATTTGCAAATGAAGCCATGCCATTTTTAATTATACAACTTTATCATAGCTTATTTTAGTCGCAGGGAATATAATAAAATGAAAAGTGCGAGTGTCGAATTTAATGCAAGTTACAATTCCGAATTGGTTGGTCGAACCTTCCGAAAAACTACTGAATAAGAACAATATAAAATGGGAGATTGAAAGAGTAGAAAGTAAAATTGTGACGTAATGAGGAATGGAAAATATCTTTAATATTCCTTCAAGCAGGATAAAAAAAAACATGACAATTGAGGATTGAATAAAGTTAGTAATAGTGTCAAACACTAAGAAACAGGTTCAGAAAGGAAGAAAGAAAAGTTGAAAATAGGAGAAAGATAAACAGTGTGAAACACCAAAAAACAGGTCTAGAAAGGAAGAGAGTTAGAAAGAAAGAAAAGTTAAAAACAGGATAGGGCTTTAGTAACGATGAAAGTTATTCATCTGTTTTTACAAAATGCAATTAGGCATCTATTTTGAGTTGGTACCTGTTTGACGCAACGGCAATTTTATGTAAGTAGATAAAAACTGTGAAGATATTTAACACAACTTACAAAACAGAAGAAAATCGCTCTCCTCATAGAGGTGAAAATATAGGTGTGGTGGGTTGATCACCATCAAGCTACTGGGTAAAAATGTTCAAAATTCTGGCTTCACTTCCTTACCTTTTCTCGGCTTATCTTCTGTTTATCAGGGTTAAGTGCAGAAGAAATGATTAGCCGATACATACATCACTTCGGTAATCTTACTCAATTACCTCCCTCGGCCAGA
The DNA here is from genome assembly GCA_963457665.1 of Thysanoteuthis rhombus. Classification (NCBI taxonomy): domain Eukaryota; kingdom Metazoa; phylum Mollusca; class Cephalopoda; order Oegopsida; family Thysanoteuthidae; genus Thysanoteuthis; species Thysanoteuthis major. The sequence goes on from OY735216.1 coordinate 36,475,115, forward strand.
AAAATACGTGAAGTAAAATAAGGGTTATGGCTCGAGTCTCATTACCTATCGTTGAAGAAAAAAAGTAATTTACGAATGTTATCATGTGCCAAGATGTGTTTTCGTTGTCACCACGTTTAATGACTACAAACAAAAGATGTTTGTATTTGAAATTATGTAGTAAACGTTGTATTCTGAAAAGGCTGTATGGCAATGAAAAACACCAAGTTTTAGTTTCCATCACGCAGACATTTTGAAGAAATCTAGTGAATGGTCGTTGCTTTAAAAAAAAAAAAAACGATCTGTTCTATATCAGTATGTTTACGCAGTGATTTGAAAGGTTGACGTGGGGTTTTGTTAGGTAAAATTATTGTATTTAAAAAAATCAACACATGCAGTAGCAGTAATAGTAGTTGCCGTCGTATTATCAGCAGTCACCGGAAATAACACACGCATGCACGAACAGTAGAACAGCTAATGTGTGTTTTTATATTTTTATGTTCATTTTATCCACTTCCTCCATCTGTTTGTACAAGCAATCAGTGGAACGAACCCACACAAAAGGACAGCCAAATTCGAGTTGGCGTGTTCGCTTCGCTCTTTCCCTCATGTTTTGCTTGTTGCAACAGACAAAATGACAACTTTTCAAATTCATTATTACAAGCCAGCCTATACGTTCAATCCACTAGTTGGAAGTATCACGCATTTATCAAAGAACAGAATTGAATATCACAAATCAAAGAAATCCTCACTGTCGACTAAAAAGACCACTTTGAGCGGACTCTATTCAACAAGTCAATCCTAAATTTGTAACGTTTGAGTAAACATCTTATATAAATTGTTTTTCCCTGCAAGTTCACGTGTTGTTTGTGCTGCATCTTCCTTCGAAAATCAGCATCTAGGCATTTTTAGAGCATTCTTTATGTTTCAGCTCAAGATCTTTTTTTACTTTATACCATTCAAAATACGTGCTTTTACCAACTGAATCATTACCAAAAGCTTTAGGGATCCATTTCTCAGATCTTGCTTCACTTTAACCAGATTAAACATAAAGAGTAAACGGTGTCAAATGCGCATTTTGTAATATTTTCCAACTGTCTGGATATCATTCTTCCTCAAAAAATTATGAAAGAATAAGCACGCACAAGTAATGAAGAGCTGAATGAATTTTAAAGACACTTCTAAGATTTCTCTAAAGTATTTCAAAATTCTGAGATCTTTTATGTCTGCCTAAAAATCTTGAACGATTGTCTCAAGTTTCATCTTTGAAGAGCTGGGATTTGGACTCTGCAATATTCCACTTTCAATATTCAGCTGGTTTTACAAAAGTAGCCATTGAATTTGCCAGGACTTGCTCAAACAAATATTTTTGAAGAATGATGTCGTTCCAATTTTCCGAGAAAGTGAAATTGTGCCATAGCCAACAATGTGGCTGAAAAAATTACACATTTTCCATCGGTGCCTGACGCCAGAATTTGATAGTAGGTGGAAAATCCAGGATTTTGGATGATGATCTTCTTGGAAGGTAAGTCCTCCTCCTTTGCAAATTTGCCTAACGCATTCCTCTTCTAAGCTTGATCTTGTTCCGTACAGACATGATTTAACAAATTTTAAGACAAACAAGGCAAACAATGAATTTTGGCACTCAAATTTGATTGTCAACTGGATTCGAAACCGGCATCAGACTCCATAAGCGAACTTGTAGGTATATTTATAACGTTATTAAGAATAGTAAAACTGGAAATGTTCCATATTCTTCCCGTCAACGCCGATTAATGAGTAAATTTCGTGTCAGTGAAGAAGAAATGTAGCCATTTTCGCATGCTGTCATCTCGAGCAAAGAAATGTTTACAATATAAATTGAATTCATCTTATACACGTACATAACTCGTAAGCATTGCCTGCAATAAATCTGTCTAGGCTGAGATGTGGTCATTCTTGAACCGAACCTTTTTGTATGCACTGAGAGGTGATGTTCCCTCTTCAAACTGGCAAAACTTTCCAAACAGTGGAATAGCAAACACTTTCAAACTTCTCATAAAGTTCACACGTCACAGCAAAACGAAACTTTTGCCAGTGGATATATGACATGACGCTTAGCCGAGGATTTATGCTTTCTTATAAAGACAACGCTACTGTGCACAATACATTTATGTTGACACAGATAGTAAGCCAGAGAGACAGACAGCGGCAAGAGAAACACTTACACTCAATATTCTATGCTCGACGGCGATTCCACAACACGAGGCGAGTCTATTAGAGCTTTTATACATAATGGACGGACATATATTTACGTGATGAATAATGACAGAAATATCTGGCAAATCTCGTTTAAGCTACCTTTATATTCTGAAGACATACTAGTTCAGAATCTAAGTGTACTGAGAGGTCCCCTACGAGCTGATGGCTTTGTTTGTCTGGTACAAGAGAGGATTTGGTGAAATCTAATCTATTTCCAAATAATGACAAACGCTATCAGGTGATAAGGCGAGGAAAAAAGGGTTGCGTTATTTTCAAATTTTTAGTAAATATCTATTGCTTGCAAGATTTTATTGATTATTGATATAAATCTTCAGTCGAAAGAATTTAAAGGGGATACTTTAATAATTATTTAGTGCTCTGGTGCATATACAAGAGAACTGACAATAATTCTGTCCGAAAATTAGTGATTAATACCAAAGGAGAGTGTCTGAAATAAGACACATAAAAAAATAGATATTCTCTATCAGAAATCAAAGGGTAAGTCAGAAGTAGTTACCTCCAAGCTGTTCAGATATCTTTTAAATCGGACAGCCAGTTCGTTAGAAACAATGAGTAATGGATATACAAATTGTGTAATTATTTATAACGGCCCCTTTCAACAAGATATCGACACGAACACTGGGCACAAGGGACAACAAAACTTTCGCCAAAAAACAGACGTATTCACTTCTGGTTGTCAGCTCCCGATACATGTATATATATGTGTGTGTGTGTGTGTGTGTGTGATAGCTATGGATATATACATAGGTATATGAATATAGATATATATGATATATAGATATATAGAGGGGAAGGGAGAGCAAAAAAGTCCATGTGACAGATATAATAGTACATAATCAATGAGTAAATTTCAAAGAAACATGATACTTAGAGTTACTCAGACCAATGTGTGCCCATTCGACCTTGATTGACGACAGTGTTTTATTTTATTTTGGAAATCATATCAACTCAATCATATGTTTTGACAAGTCTGTAACATTTTGTAGTAGACAAATCAAGGCTAGCTCAGCGTCAGGCTTAAATGTAGTTTGTGTTTGACTTCATCGTACTCTCTACAATTTTAATGTTTTAATATCCTCATTTTTTAGAAAATCACCTGATAATCTTAACAACTTTGGTGGCAAGCTGTAATCAACTTTGGGTCTGACAATTTGAAAATGCATATTCTTCAATTCACCTGGTCTTTATACTAGGTATTCTCATCACAAACGCTTTCATTCGGTATGGAGAGAAAAACCTCTGACTATTTCATTTTCATATTCCGAGAAGAAAATGACATTTGTACTTCACTCGGTTTCATTTTCAGATTCAAAGTGAATGTTGAATTTTAGATGATGCTCAACGTTGATTGATTTTCTAAAATAGTTTTTGTTCACTAAGTTTTCTTTTTTCATTTCAGTCATTCTCGCATATTACATCAATTCAAATATTTGAATTTGTTCCATTAATACTTTTTCACAACAAAAACCTGCTGTAATTTTCCGGTAGCTCATTTTAATTGAACGTTGTAAAATCACCGATTTGGTTTTGTGACGAGTTTCCCACGAAATATTTGAGTAATCACTATTCAAACATCTTACTAAATGACAATTGATATACATTTGTCCACTCTCCAGTGCCTTATTAGAGCCCCATCCAATTAAAGCCTCCTGTGTCACCTGATCGGACCATCCAATAGGAATATTGGAAGCCAGTTGCATGACAAGTGCATATTTTGAATCACCTTCTCTCTTTTCTCCAGAAGCTGATCAGTCAAGACATTTCTGATCCGAGCTCCTTAGTCTGATCCTTAGAGCCATGTGTTATTTGTTAATTTGCATTCACTACAACACATATAGATTATATCTTACACAGAATATCGGTAAACGTGTGTTGCTAGAAATAACGCTAAAACATGAGTGAATTCCACGCACTCTAAGACGATAAAACACAATTATATTTTATCATACTGCATTACAATATTATAATATTTCACTTAACACAAAATTGTAAACTCTTTGCATTGCAAACGAAGACAATTCTTATCCGTTGGATGAATAAAATCATTCCTTTTTATGAAGGTTGTGTTGTTTCATTGTTACAATCTCTTTAGGATATCAACTTATGATAATCATACATTTTACCAATCTTATGTGGCAGCACATATCGTCTTTCCCTTTACTGTAAGTGGGTCAACTACCTAAACCCATCAAATTATCAAATTGTAGAACATCGTTCGCAAAAAAAAATACTTAATTAATTTCAGCTGTCAATTGTGGAATTCCTCCAGACTTGATAGGATTTACAAGAATTTCAACAGTGCGAAATAAATTTGGATGAAATACTATGATACTTTTGATCTCATGTAAATGCTGTTCTCATCCTAATGTCATTATCCGTTCTGGGTTGAATTGAAGCAGCTTTTCCAAATCAACTGGTCTACTGGGAAATGGAATTAGTTAATAAGTTTACGTAAATGATTCCGCTTCTGACACCAGGCTTTCATCATTTTGTAGCACACACGGAAACAAAAATAAATTTTCGACACAAATAATTAATACGAATATTCAACCGAATAAAGTGATACGTATTGCTATTTTAGTTCGTCAATCAGCCAGCTACTTTAGTATAATTTGATTCATTGTTAGTAAGCCGATGTCGGCTAGGATCAGATGGGAGTGGGTGGTTTGGCAGGACGTGTTCAGTGTCCTGTATTCTTCCACCACACTCACGGGATCCATTAGTTCCCAAACCGAAGTGATCATTTTGTCTCCGGTACTGCAGTCCCTCATTCTCGCTCTGTTAAGAGTGCACCAATAGCGTTTGATGAGCAGTTCCCTTCTTAGCAGCCATTCAATGGGTTTCTGTAGAGCATTATTCGGTTGATACCTGCTTCTGCCAGTTCTCATTGTTTCATTCAGTATTTTCGTGGTATACCCTCCACCGTGGGAAAACTTTTCTTCAATGTTAGTCAGCAGGGAACAAGCAGATGAAAATGAGGTGGGTGCTATAAATTCAAGTTCTATTTGCGTTTTTCGACTTTTCCTAAACTGAATTTCGGATCTCCAGGTTTGGGTGGTACAAATCTGTAGATGATGTTCGCGTGTGTGGGAAAAGTATGTCCATAATTATATCATTGGCTTGACAAACTATGGTGATAATAAATACTGTCACAAACACCTAACATTGTAAATGTAATTTACTTTTAAAATGTCATGAGTTCTAAAAATCAATAATAAGCTTTAGGCGAACATTGATTTCTGAATGAATTGATATATCTCGGTACCGGTATCACAAGTATAGCTTTCCTGGATTTGTTGTTACTGAAAAAGCGTCATGAAAAATAAACGATGATAATGATAAACCTGGCACTCAGATAGTTTTTTTCATTTTCTCATCTGACAAATTCTTTTTTGATAGTTTATGAAGGATTCCAGTCGTTCTCTTATGTGAACTTGCTTTTTTCCTCCTAGACATACCTTCAATAGTTCAGTTGCAATGTTATTGTTTATAAATGGTGACAAAAAAGGGAAGACAAGAAAAGCGTTCTTTATCGCTATACTGAAGTGATCATGAGGAAAGGATGATACAAATATGAAACATAAAAACTGCGTAACAACCCTAGGACTTACAGACCAGGGAAAACGGATCTTCTATAAAAAGCCGGCTATTTAGTGAAAGAAAAAAAATAGGCTATGTTCGGGAAACAACAATCAATAGAAATAATTCAAATACAGAGCAGTAAAGTAATAAGTATATTCAAAGCAAACGACCACTATAAACATATTTCTATAATCAGATAACTCAGAACAACGAAGATTTTGGAAAGGAATCAAAACAGAAAAAGCCCCATACAAGAAATTATCCCACCGGTTGTATTCATAGTAAGATCTCTGAACCTCCCTAAACTGGATAGGAGAAGAACTAAAATCTATGGATCGAAATAAGGAGAGATAGCATTGGAGACTTTATTGCAGGCTATCAAATAACTAGTGGACTAAACACGGTGAAGTAAAAAGAGAATAATAATGACAGCGAGAAATGAAAAAAAAACTTGCTAAAGAAACACTAACATTGTGATTATGAATTTGGTAAACTAATGATAACATCCCTTGAGAATGGGGCAGATTAAAAATGCAATTGTTAATGAAATGATTTGGATATGGTGGCCTAAACGACACTTTGGAATGGAGATGGAATCATTTGTAACATCAAATCAGAACATGTGATTAGAACAAGAACATTAAAACAAAATAACAAACTCTGCTGAGTAGGTGATGAAACTTTATATCATATGCCAAATCAATGTGGTAAATTATCACAAAAGGGCCACAAAATTAGACATTATGAGATATGGATGTTGATTCTTTGGGAATTGAGTAAAAAGGTTGGATCTGACGACACAAATAAGTGCTCTGAGTAAGAATCTGAAGCTGCCCTTCAGAAATAAAGGTAGAAATCTTCAGTTCTTTGAGTGCTGAATAACTCAATAGTTCCCAACCGTAGGATGGAACTCCAAAAAGATGAATTTAATTAGTCCAAGGGAGAAATAAAGCTATTAGGTAGAAAATAAAAATCATGTTGAATGTTGTGTCCCTAATTATTTTCGCTTGCTTCCTTTGAGCAATAAATGAACAATATCTGCCATACAATTATAACATTAAACTAATTCTCATGATAAAGCTGTGTAATTATCATCTTCAGACTTTTAACGCCCGGTTGTTCGATAAGATTCGCCAGACGTCTCTACCATAAGCGTCACAGAGATAGTACTTTCTGAACTTGTCTAGTAACCTCATCTCATTTTCTGTCGGTCACAGTTTATAATTTCTCGATATCCACCTTGTGAGTCATGATGTTAGGCAGATGTCCCATATTCTTGCAAAAAGACCAGCACTTTGCCATTTGAGTTTTCTAACGGATTCTCTGAATCTTGTTTATCTTTTGATATACTGAACATGATTCTCTCCCGGGCAAGCTGCATGTTTACGCAAACCAAAATAATCATTTAAAATTATTCTTTGTTGTAACTTACTTAGAAGGAAGGGGTTAAACTAATGATCTCAAGGGTAAAAGTGTTGAATGATCTTAAAGAAGTTGGGAACCACTGATCTTGCCCAAGAAAGCTGATGTAGTCTTTAGAATTCATAAAATTGAATCAATGTTTTGGATTTGAATTCTAAACGCCGTGGTAAGGTTACCTCCACACTTGAATAATAAAGAGCATTTATTCAATTCATCTTTCAGGCTGTTCCGTTATTAGATCTACTTATTATGACTTTGGAGAGAGAAAGTGCAGCTAGGGTCCCCCATAAACATCCTCCAAATGTACATTCAAGGGTTCAATAGATTCTCAAGAATAGAATACTGTTAACCATTACCACTAATAATGATATTAATAGAAAAATGATCTATTAGTAATGATAACCACAGCACATACATTGATCATGAATAATTTCATTTGTAACAATTATAATCGAAACAACGACAGAAATACTAATAAGGATTTTAGTTTCTTGTTTTGAAGTGTCCTCTTCTTTGATCTTCTTATTTGGTTTTATTTTACGTAAAACATGAAAATTGCATCTAAACAAACAAATCTGATTAGTGTAACACGAGAACATGACTAGCAAAGATAGATTAAAACGATGTATCCTCTTCTGAAGTTTTCAATTCGTCATTCACTTTTAGGCTCTTTCTCTTATTCCCAGAAAGAATAGACACGAGAAATTGTCGTTTCACACAAGATTTTATCAGCACTCAGTTGGAATTTATTTGCAATCACCATTTCTTGATCAAAGAGACGGAACGAAAGAGTCAGCGTCAATATAATAAAAGGAATGGATTTTTTACACGGGTGCGCTTCTAGAACTATCCTATTTCCTTGACTTGTCATTTGCATCAAGTATATAGATTAGAATTCTGAGTGAGATGGACAGACTTACTCAGTAGTTATTTCACATAACGGTTCCACTATTGCAAACAGAATTTCAATCAGAATGTGAACAATTCATGAAAAACTTTCACGGAATCAATTTTCCAAACTTGGCTTTAAAAGTGTCCCAAAACTTTTGTCTAGGAATCGTGATTTGTCGAAACAAGAGAGAAGACTAACTGCATTAACAGGAAGACTTCAGGGGTGGCTACGCAGCAATAGGTCACCTACACACATTAAACCAACGAATTGGAAAGAAATCAAAGTTCAATAAATCATCTTTGATGGATTATGTAGACTTTCAAAAGGACTTTAAGCCATTAAGAATTTATATAAAAATAGCACTGTGATGATTAAACTTCATAAATATGTATACAAAATTAAGATTGAGTGAGGGGTAAGACAAAGAAGGGATACTATTTCATCTAAACTATTTACAGCCAGTTTCGAAAACACCTTTTAAATAATACACTGAGATTACATCGAAGTAAAACTCATACTGATGATATCTTAATCATATAAGGTTTAATGATGATATTGCATAGATATCAGAAATAGAAGATCATTTACAAAACACGTTAATCGATCGAAATAGAGAAAGTAAAAGATGGGTTGAACAGAACAAAGGCAGAAGTAACTGTCAATGATAAAGTACTACAACAAAGGCATAACAATAGATGGTAAAGCTTTAGAAGAAAATTAAGGAATACATTTACATAGGTCAGGTGATAGTGTCAGAGAAAGACCACGAGAACGAAATAAAACAACGCATAACGAATCTTTCGAAAGCATTTGGTATGAATAGAGACATATGGAAAGGCAAATCGCTAATGTTCTCGAAACGTAAAGTATATAATTTTTGTAAACTCTCCCACAAAAAACAACCGTAGGTTTTGATAAATCACCGCCAGTTAGAGTCTTTTTGATCCGTCAAAGACATAAATTCGTTATTTTTCTTGAAATATAGACGTGTCAATGCGATTACGAAAATGGGTCGTCTGCTTAATTGACCTATGACCACCTATCGCCTTATTTTCCGTTTTTGGCATACACATGCACACGCGTACACACATCAATCAATAGATACAATTATTCACACAAAAGAAAATATATACACATTTCCACTTAGACTAACATTTCTTCAAAATATTTTATTTATTGAAATGACAAATTATTGAACTTAATTATCAAGCCTCTTGCTCTCATAATGTTACACATAATCCTGCTTGAAGATGTTACTGCCATCTTAAAAGAGTTGTGCCTGGTCTATAATGATGTTTTTACACTACCATTCATACAAAACTACTATTTCAGCGGTGGACTTTTATAACCACATATTCAGTGATGTTATCACCAGATCCTTTCTTTCATATTTTACAGTACGTGCTTGATTTTTCTGTATTATATTTTGAAATTCAAAGATGTACGTCTGATAAAACCTTTTCGCAATTTTGGAACTACCCTTTTACTTTTTGAAGTGAGATAACAAGCCACAACAATCATGGATTTTGATCGCCGGAAACAACCAGTACCTTCTTTTGATTAAATACACACATTGGGTGATTCACTTTAACTGTTAGTTGTATGTATGAAAGTATGAAAGATAACGGTTTTCTAGCCAAAAAAGAACATCAATTTAGTTAATATTATCAGCAAAAGGCTTTTTTAGATACAACTAGCCACTAAAATAAATATGGATATGTAGTCGGCTATGTGAATGAATGGCATGCAGTCAACCATCTCTAATTTCTAGACAAAGAAACTATTTGGTATGAAACTTTATTGATATTTCATTTGATATAAACATTTAATAATACATACTCTGTGTTGTGTGTCTAGCAAACACCCAAATGAAGTTCATGTGCACCTGAGTCGTTGGATTGTTTATTATAACTGTCTCAGGTTTTGGCTCATAACACAAACAATATCACTCCACAAAGTTGCCAAGTTCAGTGATATAAATAACATTTATTATTCAGACAAATAAACACATTTAGGTGTTCAGGTGCTGGGTCACTTGGTGCTAAGTCATTTGGTTCAGTTGCACAATGCAATGTTCAATTAAGCCTGACAAACAATTAAAAAATCACGGATAATCCCTTGAGTGATACAAACATTTCTGATAATTCTTATACTAATGGCATGGAGGTACCGAGTGGTGTGTGGGTTATTGGCACAGAAAACAAAAAACAATCGGGAATTCATTTTACAATGATGCTTTGTTTTGATTTAAACAAAGCATCCGTTAAAATATGTTGTAACTGCGTTAGAGGGTTTTATCATCTGACTCCAAATTGTTGAATGAATTTAATGTTATTGACACAATATCTGCTGTATATCATACCCGAGGAGTTGTCCCGAAGTAAGATTCCGATGATTAAATGAGGAAGTTGTCGAAAAATATGAATGAATAGAAAGTTTTCTTCAGGAAAAACAAAATATATATTTATTCGCCAAAATACAATAATGGAATAGGTTTGTGAAGTTACTACTTGGGAAATTATCGAAGAGATCATGATACGAGTATTGTTCTGAATAGACAGTGATGTGCCTAATGGCGTATGTGAAGATCGAGAAAGTCTGAGCTGTAATTGTTCTTGAATGTATTATTAGTCTTTTGACTAGTAAACGTGCTTGTATTAGCTTTCGATATATGTGTCTGTAAGTTGCTGTTCGTGCAGGTGACTGAGTGGCTAAGTGAGTGAATGAGTGAGAGGCAGCCATACCAACACGCGTATCTAAAGGAATTTGACTGTCCTAGCGATGAGTCTCAGGCGCTGGTTTAAATGATATAGATGACTGTACTTTGATCGGTTACTTTCGGCAATATTATCTACCACGACGTCCGTGCTTTTGATTCATGTATTTTGACCTGAGAGCCGGTTTGACATTTTTGCACGAATTCTGACTTTCTATTGTCCATAGTACGGTAGTCCGTAATTAGTACAATTGTTTGAAGAGAATGACAGATATCCAGAATTTTTGTATATGCTTGATTCCTATTTCAGTGACTGAAATATAGTATTCTGCTAGGGTGTTTTGACGTGAACTAATGTTTAGTTAGTCAGTTTTGTACAACGTTGCCTCTGTAGTGCGTTTGAACCACACTCAATGCCTTCCATTTGTGGCCTTATGACGAAATGAACAAAAATAAACAAAAATATGGTCTTTTGCTTTGACTGCTAAAATAAATTTATAACATTAATATTCATACAATTGGTAAGTAGAAGTAATGTAATAAGAGAAGTAAAAAAAATCGGCAAAACTAGTTCGAATTCCGGCTGAGGTGTTTTATGTATACTTTTCACTAAAGCCGACGGGACATTTTCCTTAGCTGTAGCTCATTATCAAGTATTTTGACTAATCCTTTGTCACTCGCATACCACGATGGTTGACGGAGAAAATAGTGGGTGGGTGAGCACTTGATCAAGTTATGACTTCTTTACCTGAGCAGACAGTAGCAGCAAAGATAGGCCGATTCTAATCACCTATGACAGAAGAAACCGTATTTCATCGCAAAATGAAAGTAAAACTGCAAGAAATCAAACATAAACAAATATCTGTGGAAAAATTGGGATAATTTTTCAAATAACCAAATTTTAAGAAGATAAAATTTTATTTTCTAACTATGACAGTGAGATCATTGTGTAGCGTAATGGAGTAGAGACTTTTTTCGACGATGTACCGTTCTGGTGGTACCACAGCTGCAGCATAGGATCGAACGAAGGGCGGAAGACCCATGTTGGGATTCGAAGTCGAAACTTTATTTTACTTCCTCGGCCGACCAAATATACATAGTCTTCGACTGAAGACTAAATAAAAGTCTTACTCAGAGAGAGAGAGAGAGAACTAGCAAGCTTGTCGAGAGAGAGGGAAAGGATGAGACAAAGAGAGTTCAATATTTTTCTACGACTATCGGCCAGGGCCTATGTATTCTCTGCCTGCCTACTCTGTCTGTTTTGGTCTGACTGTGACTGACTAATCCTCTTTTTTAACGGCAAGGGTCAATTTTCTCTCACCATCTTTTTACTTAATCAACTTGCCCTCTTCTTTTACCTGATACCAGAACTAAATGATCATCTACTCTTTCCTTTCCTTTCCCCTCTGCTTTCTTCCGTTTTCCACGCAACTAAACTTACCATAAATCTTTCTTACTTTTGCAGTTGCTTTTGGAAGCTTTATACACCGTCCCTTTTTTTATGAACCCTTTTTCGCTTTTTTTCTCCGAATGTCTTTTCAATTAGCTGGCTGTGACTGACTATCTATCTGTGAGGCTTCCAAGCGACCATGCCTTATCTTGACCATAAATCTGAGATATTTCTGTAGTCCCTTTGGTGTCAGAAAAGGGTTACTCTCTTACTTCTTATCTTTGGCTAGATATTTTAGTCTACTTCACTTATACCTACGCCAAAAGGATCTGTAACAAAAAAAGAAGCTATTTGAAAATAAGATTATTTAAGAATAAAATCAAATGTTCGATAAAAGAGTCCCCAATTGACAGAGCAAGTGACATATAATTTGCCTTAATCTCTACGATGACAAATTGTCATTTTTCCTGGAATTTCTTTTTTTTTTTTTCATATTTGCAATTCTCTAATTGCCTTGTTTGGAACAAGAAAAATGATAAAAAAAGACTGTGTCGAGTATAATTTTAATTCTAGTTATTTAAACTCGTACTTTCATCATTACTTCTTTTTCCCTCATTATTTTTGACATTTTTGGCTTTGTCCGGGCTTTGAATTGCGTTGCATCTATTCAGAACAATGAAATAGCTTCAGACATTACTTGGAATGATCAAGAGAGTTTGCAATGCCATCTGACATTGCTGATTAGGTCATGGCTACAGGGGTCTCTAAAAGCCAAGCGGTTTTTTATCTCTTATGCCTGGATTTCAGTCGATACTTCTATGAAACATTTTTGCTATGATTAGCCAACTGAAAAGCAAAAGATTTTATGGCAGTAATGGAATAGAATTATGCATGGAGAAGAGACGTAAGCCTAAAAGCTGTAAAATTAGTCAAAGGATTAAGTGACGTCAAATGCTGATTTTCGAAGCTGACAAAGCTCTGTATTTGAAAGATTAACGCATCATGATGATCCTACGCAGTGCATTTCCCGTCTCAGTTTATCTTTATGCATATTAAGATAAGCTTAATAAATATTTTGCTCCTATTCCAGTTACAAATTAATCCATGACATGGTAGATCGTCGGGGTGTAATGCCAAATGTGCTCCCTTTATGGTATTTCTCAGGGCAACGGATATCTATTTGTCGGTGCCTACATATTCTCCAGATAACTTGCGAACGTTCGTATGCAGTACCACCAGCAAGGAAATATCCCTGACTTATTGAAAGAAGAGGAGCCAGTCAGCTTCAGGGAATGTTCTTTTGGTTTAGAATAAGAGTTGTCCATCGCCTAGACTTGTTGTCGACCAAGATTTGACAGCCAAGTCTATCTTTATCTATTCATATCTTAGGAAGACCAAGGTTAAGGAGCCAAGTTTTCCCAGCTTTTTACCGGCTGCTGAGGGGGGTGAATCCATGCTGTTGAGTGTTAGGTCATCTGCACATCCAAAATATTTATATTGTCACTGAATATTGATGATGATAAATTAGATATTCCGCTTAGAATCCTTCTAAACTTCTGTAAATATTTTGTTGATAAGGATGATTTGCACGCGACCTTATTCTTGAAGTAGCCTGTGAGAAATGATTTCACTGAAATAGCTTTTTAAGCAAGTATTTCGAGAATATCTTATGTCAGATGCTCTTATTGATATTTCCCGAACAAAGCTTACCTTGGCATCAGGCTAAGTTCATAGAAAGTGATAAAATACACAACGAGTTATGAAAACAAAATAGATATCACTCTATTGTAATCATCAACCTATGATAATCATTCTGTGATGTTCTTTATAAAACTAGGAAACTGATCGTGACTATATACCTCCTCCATACATCAGAAAAATTTATAAATCATAATGAATGCTCATTCTAGAAGAAATAAAGAGATAAAAACGGAAATGAATGTTTGTTTACATACCGTAATCAATCATTTCAACTAACGAGAGTTTATCAGTTCCGAAAATAGAACTGAAAAGGGGACCATGAAAAGATGTTCGGTCACTGAAAGGTTTATATTAGATTTGGGCTGGCCAGCACAATGTCCTTAGCCGACAAAGCCGTGATCTCAGCGGATCTCTGATCCTCTTATAATGGCTAACTCTGGCAATTTGTATCGTTTTGGAAGTCCACCAAAATGTTCAATTGTTGGCGAACAAAACGGCAGCAGTGCGAAGTCACTGAAGCTGATTATAAAATCAATATTTTTGTATTTATTTCCTGCGGCAAGACACGACTTAGTGTCTGTGAAGTGTTACTCTTCCCAAATTCTCATCATCTCCCTCCGTCTCGTCCTCCTCGTTCTCCTTCCACTTCCCTCTTCTCTCCTCTCTCAACCTTACCGGTGGGGGTTGCACAGATCTGTTCTGGCTTGTTTTGACGCCAGCCAATGCAATGGCCCGATGTTGGAATCGGATTAGATATCTCCTCGATAATTAGTTTCAGTTTTACCTTTTTTTCCTTTCTTTTTTGTTTTACACTGAGTTTTTTTTTTTTCAATTTCACGGTCAACAGTTGATGAATCTATCAAACTGTATTTTCATTTCTGCTTTGGCTCGTAGCCCCCAACCTGGTTAACTAAAAGAAGAACAAGTTTCAGTCTATAAGTGAATGTAGTTGATAAGTCACAAACGAATAAAAGTTGCGATAATGCCCATGAAAAAAACCAAGAGTTCTGCATTTCTATTCCTGGTGCCATGGTGGTGAGTTTTATAAATGCATTAGTGTAGTTGAATAAAGTAATTGAAAGAACTATAGGTATGATGGTTCTTCTATGTGTGTGAGAGAACTGCATAGTAATTGGTTCTATGTTGCGACGAAATGGTGTTGTTGAGGACAAACGAATTTGTCTCCACGTGTTTTGCATTAATGCCACATGCTGTGACGTCATGATAACTGTTGATGAAGGACGGTTGCCAATAATCACCATTATAGTTATATTGTAAATAGAACCCCCCTCATAAAACCTGAAAAAAAACTTTTTCTAAAAACAAATTTCGGCATAATTCTAGAAGGTCTCTGATCCATCAAAAGTACCTGATTTTTTTTTTTTTTCAAGTTTTTGTACATGTGTATGTGAAAAGACAAATCTTCCCAGGAAAGATTTTTCAAAGTTCGGCAGGAAAATCGAAACGAAAAACAAAATTTGTATATAAAAGTTTCATCTGTTGATTTATCAGATGACTGTCAATCATTGACCACAGGCCACAGCATATCTATGCCTTGCAAATTATTTAAAATCGTTGACTTCCAAACGTCCAACTCGACTTAATGATTTATGAAAATTTTAAACTATAATTCGGGCGTTTTCGTTCCAGTAAAACTAAGGAAAAAGCTCAGAAATGAAATATTTAAATTCTATTAATGATTTTTTTAAATAGGGTGTCGATTAGCGAAATGAGACCCTGATAAAAATTTCAGAATGACTTAAAATTTACTTCAACTGAACATGTTTGGTTTACTTTTTCTTTTTTTTCAATATAAATTTCAATTTATCAATACAGCAACGAGTAAACGCTCTATACTATTTATTTCCAATCAGGCTGTTCCCTCGATGCCGTAGAACGACGGTACCAATCAACGCTGTGACTAAAAATCAAGAAGTCAAAAGCTAGTCAAAATTAATAAAAAATATCATAATAATCACTGTATTATTATTATTGTTTCTTTAATGTTTTCTATACATAGAAAGGCATTATATGCTTCGACTAACATTTGACTAGGTGACACTATAGATGTGTCGCACGTAACTGTTCCGACTTATGAACAGACCTGGGAACGGAACAGGTGACTGCTCGTATTTATTCGTATGGGTACATAGCTGGGGTTAAATAAAACAATTGTACTACACCATAGGTTCACATGGATATGGGCAAAAGTCATTCAATCATAAAATACAGGTATTTCTATTCAGATACGTTTGTGAATAAGGTGTTTTGTAACTGTATGAATCATGTATTGAGCAAACATTAAATGCAATTTATGTATTGGAATTTAGTAAGCCTGGTTTTGAAATGTACGACGCCCAATGGGTAGAAATTGAGATGGAAAGATTGTGCTGCGTCATTTTTCAAAGTGAACAGGTCCTACCTATCTCGGAAATCAGAATTCAAAATGGTGGTTTTTACCTAGAATCGAACTTTAATCACTGGAACTAATGGGAAACACACAACTATCTCAGTCCTATAGCAGGCAGCAAAAAGTATTAACAATGCAAGGCTGCAAGAGAGGAAAAAACCCGGAGAAGATCAAACTTACAAGAGTGATAAGAACCAACGAGTATAGCTTGCTACCGATTCCTCCAATGCGATGCTCCACCATTTATGATTTAATGAGACCAATATCTCATTTATTCGTCTTTGTTCGGAAGCCCAGATTACAGACAAACTTTGATGCAGACATATTTAGGAGCAGGAGTGCTTGCTTTGGCTAGAAAGATGTAATCTACCGTTGGTGTTATGTATTTTCACGTAGTGCTCTTGATTATGGCCTTGATAGACTATACAAAGTTCGGAAAATATTTGCATTGCATGATGCAGACACAAAGACTATTTGCACTAACATTTTCGAATGAATTAAGTTGTAAAAAGAATCAATAAAACCAGAATGTTTCTTTTACAACTTCCGTGTTATTAGCTTGTGGATTTTTATGAGAAATCATTGATTCGGATTGACAACTAAAAACCTTTTTATTCGTCTCTTCGGTCCGAGCTGGAGCACTCAGATAAATTGGTCGAAGCATAACGGTTGTTAGTAGGAATAATATTGCCTGTTTGTGTTATAAAACCTAATTTAATGTAAACATATCTCCCTCGCTCCCTCCCCCTCTCTCTCACTCTCTTTGAATGTATGTATACATATACATTTGTGTATACAAACTGAACGTAGATACACACACGTATATATACTCAGAGTGAGTGAGTGCGACAGAGAGATTGTGAGGATACAAGGGTTGGTACTAAATGAAACATGTATTTTTTTAAGCGAAAAATTTGCATGACGTGAAGATGGAGTGAACATTGTTTTTAAGTTTTTACAACCGATACAACTTCAACATCGTCATGACTGATTCTGATCGGCCTTTATTTCTTTTTCAAGCAGAAGCAATGAAGCCATTACACTTTGCTTGACTCTCTTCGTGAATATCGAGACAAAACCCACTCAAATGTTCGATTATTATTGGAATAGACATTTGGCAAAGAACTTTTCATTCATAAATCATCATAGACTCCTATACATATTACACGATTATTTGCAGTTTATTGTACTTAATTTAAATAGCTTTATTCTTTCACAGACAAACATTCATCGAAGTTTTTTTTAAACGTTCCCGAGTTGGTAGTTAGAGATCTTTCTACCATCATCAGTCATTATCTAGTAAATGTGATATATATATATATATATATATATATATATATATATATATATATATATATATATATATATATATATATAGTGCTACCGAAATATTTAGGTAATTTGACTGGCGTACACAAACCGAAAGTAATACGAACTTTTGCCGCACACCTTCATGAATAGAACTCATTTTGAGACCGCTGTATATATGTCGAAGGGAGAGAGAAAGGGTAAACTATGAGTTAGGTAAATTCATTTCCGTGGTTGAATTTCTTGAAGTTTGGGTTAACATGTTGGGTATAATCCTGAAACCTCAGAAATAAACTAATAAACTGATAGGCAATTATAAAACCTGCACTGATTCTGCTTTTGGATAGAATTCAAGCTTTTGACAATTAGTATGTTGAGAAATCTCCACATCTTGACCTTCAAGCTTTACAAATGCATTAATCCTATTTAACTGTTGTCAACTGGAGGGAGAAGTTAAATCCCATTGCTTCTAGAAATATATCGATCATCATTCGTGATAATTTCCTTTTGTTGCAATTCTGACATCCAGAGCGCCTCTTATCTTGCAGTATTATCATACACCCTGTATGCATCAAGAGTGAATCGTAATACTTCTTGATAGAATCAAAGATGCCACTGAGCCCATCTGTTCGATGGCTTTCGGAAATTGATTGTGTGATTGTGCACAAAATCAAATTATCTTTCAGTGGGAAGATGATAAGCTAGATAAAGAAGTTGCAAGCTTCAAAGCCGCTTTAAATTAGATCAACGTTAAAATATTCACTTCAGGGAAAGTTGAAACTGATCCCTTCTGCTTATATGTCAGGATAAATGTATAAATCAGTCATACATCAGTTTGGTACATATTTTCCTAACAGATTTTACAATTGCATCAACATCCAGGCTCAAATATAAAGAAAACTTTACTTTTCAACTCTAAGTACGAAACCTACCCATCCACCCTATGACCATAAAAAAGTATCTTCTGCTCGTTAAGCTATTTTTTTTTTTAATTTCTCAAACGCAATACACATTAAACCGACTTGTGAATTTCTCAAATGCAATATATATTACACCGACTCGTGAATTTCTTCCGGCAAATAAATACAAGAATTCCAATCGAATATTATATATTCTGAACTAACCCGATCGAATGATCAATTTTGATGAGTCAAATGGAATATCAGGTTGGTGCAAAAATAATTGCGTTCTCCCATCATCAACTTCAAAGCAGTATATTTCAGCTTATAATAGAAATTATTGATCGAAATAAGAACCTCTAGAACCTGCACATTTTCCCCTGTAGAAACAAGTCCATTTATTCCGAAAGCATAAAACCCTGAGGTCCTGGAACCAATGAATTCTTTGAAAGCGTTTTCACCTGCTGCTTAATTGTTGGAGACCCTTCCTTGAAGGAAGTGGTCGAAATGCTTCAGAAAATGGTAGTCTGTTGGAGAGTTGTCCTCTGAGGAAGCTGGGTGAGGTAGATGGTTGAGTTGTACTGTCCCCTGGCCAAATACTTGCTGTTACTGCTGATTTACATTCCACTTTGAATTCATACAAAAACAGTGCTTGGATCGTTTTCCGATCATATTTTGACATCCCTGAAAAAATCAGAATAAATAGTGGAAAGAAAACGTCCAGCCTAAATATATAAAGCAAAAATCACTCTTTGAAATGATGTTTACCGAATAGTCAAATAATTCCTGATTCGAAAATGAGTATTAAAGTTTGAAATAACAAAAACCGCAATTATTTTTGCACCAAGCTAATACGATGATGTTGATTTAATCAGGTTTTTTCGCAATGCCACTTTGAACAGGCTGGCTTTAGAAGAAGCTACTCGACCATGGACCACCTGCACTCGATAAATCAGCTGGAAGAAAAAGCAGCTGAGTATAAACTACCACTTGCCGTAGCATTTATCGACTTCAAAAAGGCGTTCGACTAAGTAGAAATCCCTAAGGTCATGGAGGCCATCAGTCGGCAAGGTGTAGATCCAGTATATGTTGAAGTGTTAAACCATATATACAATCACGACAGCTCCATTATCAGGCTACATAAAGACTCGGACCCCTTTCAGCTCCAGAAAGGAGTAAGACAAGGTGATACCAGCTCACCTAAACTCTTCACGGCCTGCCTCGAGATAATCTTCAGAAGGCTAGACTGGGAGAGTAAAGGAATTAAGATAGACGGCGAGTATTTGAGCAACCTCAGATTTGCAGACGATATAGCCCTTTTCGCAGAGAACCTACACGACCTCCAACTAATGATAGATGAACTAAATGAAGAGAGCAAGAAAGTCGGCCTACACATGAACTTCAGCAAGACGAAGATCATGTGCAACAACCACACTGGAGATAAAAACACTAAAATCGAAATCGAGGACACAGAACTCGAGAAAGTAGACCACTACATCTACCTAGGGCAACGAATCTCCATGAGACCCTCAAAAGAAGAAGAAATCAAGCGAAGAATCACACTAGGATGGCGAACCTTTGGCAAAGCTAGCTCAACCTTCAAAAATAATAAGATCCCATCAATCCTAAAGAGAAGGGTGTATAACCAATGCATCCTCCCAATAGTCACTTATGGAGCTGAAACATGGAACTTAACCAAGAGACAGACCCGTAAACTGAGGACCATGCAACGTGCACATGAAAGAATAATGCTGGGCCTCACATGGAGTGACCATAAAACAGCACAGTACATCCGAGAAAAGACAAGAGTTAGAGACATCATAGAATCTATAAAAAATCTCAAATGGCGGTGGGCTGGCCATGTTGCAAGAATGGCAGACAATCGATAGACATCACAACATGGATTCCCGAGACCACATGTGCAACCGAGGCTGGCAAAATGTTAGATGGAGAGACGAGCTAGACAAGTTCAGGAAGTATTGGCTCCGTGACGCCCATGGTAGGGAGGTGTGGCAAATCCTTGGGAAGGTCTATGTCCAACAACGGACGATGAGAGACTGATGATGATGATGATGACTTCCAAATCGGTATAGTCAATTTCCCGTCCGAGTGAGAGCCAACCTGACAAATCTTAAATATCTACGAAAATGTATGTTATAGATACTTAATGGTATATTTCATCCTAGTAAATAAATACATATTTGAAATTTTTATTCCTTCCCCGGTGATCGCAGAGCGACTCTGATACCGACTGAGCCGGGGGGGGGGCAAGTCTTACTTATCTATAGAAATGAATCTCATAAATAACAAAAGGGCTTATTACATTCAAATAAATGAATATACTTACACAAGAAATATTTATTATTTGTTAGATATCCAATACACAAGTTACAATGATCGTCTCCAGTCGGGTTAGAAGAAGTGGTAGGGTTTGACTTTGAGGCAGCTAGGCTTGTTTTTGTTTTTTGTTTGTTTTTTTTCACCTTTTTTGCATTTTTCGCATCTTTTTCAAATGCATGAGTCATCTCTTCGAATGATAATTGTGATTGATTATTATTTATTAGTATTTGGATAGAAATAACTCAAAAGAAATAGTTGGTGATTATAGTAACAGAAATATATGTTTCATTTTGTGAATATTCAACTCGTTATCTGCATCATTATCAGAACATTAACGAAAATGATTATTGATTTTCTACGAGTATGTCCTTCGGAATAGCTTCCATTATCTATGCCTCTAAATGGTCCTATTTATAAGGTGTGGGTGTAACAGCCCTTCATTTTAAAATTTGGTCCATGGACAACGATGCCATTGTGTAGTTAAAGTGTGATAAATAGATAGATAGAGCGAGAACGAGGAACTTCTTTGAAAAGGACGGTAGAAATTTGGTACAAGTGAGTAATCTTTTCACGGTCAATTTCCCTGGTCGTTAGCATAGCACCTCTTGCACACACATAAGCATACACGCACATACACACTCACACACAGATTTATACATATATATATATATATATACATATATATATATATGTTTATATATATATATATGTTTATATATATATATATATATATATATATATATATATATATATATATATTTACAATACAAATTTCATTGCAGTAGATAAGGTCCAATATATTGAGAGAAAATGATTACATGTGACAATAGTTATGTCGAATAAAGGGTGACTGCAATAAGCTGTAGATATTAATGAAATATAATAATATACTCAGAAATCGGGAGGCAAAAATGCTGATTTGCTTATCGATTTTTTCACATCCCATTTATACTGTATAGAGACTCATTTGAAATGCCTGATTCCAATCTGTTAGGCTGAACTAATCCATTATCAAATTTGTTCAGTGGAAAGTATGTGACGGCAGTTTATTAATTCCCCAAAATATATTTGCAGTTTTATAATCTTCACCATTCACACCAATGTAAGTGGTCTTTCTTGCAGAAAACCAATCGGCACTAAGTCTCCTTAGCTGTCTCAATATTCTCATCGTCTTCAGCCTATGATTTGAATAGTTTTTTGTCCTTAGGATTTCTACTTCCTCCAGTAATAATGGCCGTATCGTATATTATTATTATTATTATTATTATTATTATTATTATTATTATTATTATTATTATTATTTGGAATCTCACACCAGTTGCCCGGTGGTAACCGCTGGAGTTTGCGTGACAGCAAGTCTCCTCAAGTCTCCAGCCCTCCTCCCCCAGTACTCATAGGTCGCAGTAATTCTACGATTTACAATTTCACACCGGTTGCCCAGTGGTTATCGCTGAAGGCTGAGTGACAATAAGTCTCCTCAGGTCTTCAGCTAACGTCTCCTCTCTTTCGCATATCATGACAGAGCTACAATTCGTTGCAGTACTTATATCTTTAGCACCTTCCTCAGTATCCGTGCAGTTCCCAGTAGTGCTGTGGTCTGTACGGTCTCTATCCTCCCCCTAATCCTGACCTCCTCCAGTCTCTCCCTCAGCGTTTTGGGGACAGTTCCTAGTGCGCCCACTATGACCGGTACTACCCTGGTTCTCATGTTCCACATTTTTCTTAACTCCCTTGCTAGGTCCTGGTATTTTTCCCTTTTTTCACCCTCCTTCTTTTTTACTCTATGGTCTGCAGGTACAGCAACGTCTACTATTTGGCAGGCCTTCCTTTTTTTGTCTACTATTTCTAAGTCCGGTCTTCTTGCCTGGGTGAGGTGGTCAGTTTGGATGTCAAAGTCCCAGAGTAGTTTGTGGTTGTCATTCTCCAAAACTGCCTCTGGCTTGTGCTGATACCACTTTTCCACATGGTTGATTCCCATTCGTTTGCTTAGTTCCCAGTGTATTATCGTTGCTACTCTATCGTGTCTATGCTTATACTCCTTCTGGGCGAGTTGACTACATTCACTAGTTATGTGGTTTACTGTCTCATCTCTTTCACCGCACATGCGGCATTTGCTGTTTGTCTGTGTTCTGTCGATTTTTGTTTTTATGTAGTTTGTCCTTATGCTTTTGTTTTGGGCTGCCATGATGAGCGATTCTGTTTCTCTCTTAAGGTTTCCCTTTCGTAACCACGTCCATGATTTCTCGTCTGCTATATCTTGTATCTGTCTTTTAAACTCGCCGTACAATTTTTTCCCTTACCATCTTTCTTTTCTTGCTTGCTGTACTGTTCTATTGTTTTCTACTTTATTGTTTGTTGCACTATCTCTCGCGCTCTTTATGATTTCTTCGCTATTTGTTTGCACATATCTTTCTAGGACTGTTTTAGCTCTCTGGACACAGTCTTCTATGCTGATGAGCCCCCTACCACCTTCTTTTCTCTTAACGTATAGTCTATCTGTATCATCCCTAGGGTGTAATGCTTTATGCATCGTCATAAGTTTCCTTGTTCGCCTATCCATTGATTGGAGCTCTTCCTTTGTCCATCTTAGGAATGGTCCTGTATACCTAACTACTGATACAGCCCAGGTGTTCATTCCTTTTATTAGATTTCTGCTGTTTAATTTGGTTTCTAATATTTTCCTTATCCTTCTGAGGTATTCCCTCTTTATTTTCTCCTTCATCTCTTCCCGTTTTATCGTGTCACATTCAAGGACACCTAGGTACTTGTATCGGTCTTGTGCGGTCAGTGCCCTAATCTTGCTGTTGTCCGGGAGTTCAATTCCCTCAGTCATTGAAAGCCTTCCTTTGTGCATCACCATGATTGCGCATTTTTCTATTCCAAACTCCATTTCTATGTCCTCACTATATTCCCTTACTTCGTTGAACAGAGTCTCAAGCTCTCCTCTGTTCTTTGCGAACAATTTTATATCGTCCATGTACATTAAGTGGTTGACCTTTCCTTTTGTTTTAGAGAAATGGTATCCTTTGCTGTTTTTCAGGATTCTGTTAAGCAGTATCATTGTTAGAACAAATAGTAGTGAGGACAACGAGTCTCCTTGGAAGATTCCCCTTTTTATCCCTACCTCTGCTAGTTTGTCCCCTGCGGCTGTCAAATCTACTTTCCAGTCTTCCATCGAATTACCAATGAATTTAACCACCAGTTCGCTAATTTTGAACATTCTAAGGCATTCGAGTATCCAGCTATGTGGAATCATATCGTATGCCTTTTTGTAATCAATCCATCCCATTGCGATATTCTTTCTCCTTTTCCTCACTTCTCTTAAGATCATCTGGTCTATGTAGAGTAAATCGTTTGCCCCTTTGGTTCCTATCCTACACCCTTTCTGTTCTTCTGGTAGTAGTCCCCTTCTATCCATTGACATGTATATTCTCTCTGCTATTTGCCCGGTCAGGATTTTCCACATAAGTGGTAAGCACGTGATTGGTCTATAGTTGCTTGCTATGTTCCCTCTTTTCTGGGTCTTTTTGGATGAGGGTGGTTCTGCCTTTAGTCATCCATTCTGGTGCTTTGCCTTCGTTTAGACAATTTTGGAGTAGGTGAGTGAGTCTGCCGTGTAACGTGGTGAATTTTTTGAACCAATACCCATGGATCCCGTCGGGACCCGGTGCTTTCCAGTTGGCTACTTTCCTAAGAGTATGTTTCAATGTGGTTTCATTCAGTAACATTGTCTATATCTTCTAGTTCTTTTCTCATGATTCCTAACCATTGCGGTGTTACGTTGTGTCTTTTTGGGTGCCCCCATATGCTATTCCAATAGTTCTTGGCCTCTGTGGCATCTGGTTTTATGTCCTGCCTTCTTTCTCCGTTTAAATCTTGGTAAAACTTTTTCTTGTTGTTTTGGAATGTGTGGTTTTGTGTGTATTGGGCCGTTCTTAGTCTGTATCTTTTCAGTCTTGCCTCTTTGGCTAATCTCTTCAGGTGTATCTCTTCGACTACAGTAGCGATGCTTTTTTGCGTTACCTTGTATTTGTTCCAAAGTTTTACTCGTGGTCCGTCCATGTGTGTTGTATTTTTAAGCAGTACTTCATCTCTCTGTAGTTGGGAGATCTGCTTTTGTAATCTTCTTTCCCAGTTGGGTTTCTCTTCCCTATCATTGCTCGGGGTCCTTTCTTGTGTTGTGAAGCTTTGTGCTACCATTTTCGCCCCAGCGTAAATTAAGTTGTTGAGTTCTAGGAGGGTGTTCGTTTCTATGTGCTGTAAGAGGCAGTTGACCTGTTCGGTCACTTTTCCGAGTTTCTTTCTGTCTTTGTCTCTTAGAGGGGGGTGCTGTTTTCTCTCCTCGCATGATTTCTTTCAAAGCTTGTATTTTGGTTTTCTCTTCTTCTGTTGGTGCCTCGTCGTCACCCTCTGGTGCATGGTTTACTGTGGGGGTCTCATGGGGAATTCTTCTAGTTTTGTCGTTGGTATTAGTTGTGCTGGGGGAGTATTCTTCAGGTGTGTCACCTGAATCTCTCTCTATGTTATTGCAGATCTCTCGTAGTTCAGTCTCAGACAGCCATTTCTTCTTTTGGATTTGTTTTGCTTGGTCAACCAGGCGTTGGCTCGATACTTCCAGAGAAGATTTTCCCTCCATATTTGGAGCATACGCTCCCTATAAGATCGCACCGAAGGTTTGCTTTTAAAGTAACAATACATAACTAGTCTATTCTCCTCCCTTGACCATCTCTTTCTCTTGTTCTTTATAGCAGTCACTCGGTGAGGAGTGCACCTTTCCTGGTTGTCATTAGTGGTATATGAGTTTTGGTCAACTAGCTGTGTGACGACTGTGTCCCTCCTGAAGGCCATTAAGGGTACACAAGCCGGAGTTTTGGCCAGCAGTCACAGGATGACGACTGGGTCCCTCCTGGTGGCTAACAAGGGAACACCTGCCGGTTACGACACACAAATCTTGGATCTGTGCCCCGTTTTTTGCGGTAAAATGGTTTGGTTGTACTGTCATGATTGGGGTTTTTGGTTCTTTGAGTTAGCGCCAGACCTTGGTGGGTTGGTTAAGACCGATGTGATTCAGAAATAACCTAAGAGCTCTACCGACCCTTTTTGGTTCTTTTAAGGTAGCGCCAGACCTTGGTGGGTTCGTTGAGACCAATGTGCTCAGTGATAACCTCAGAGCCCCACCAGCTCTTACCACCCAGGGTATAACTTCACAAGGACGAGCCATTCCGGTGTGCAGAGATATCTATTTGGTGGTATGACAACAAGTCTTCCCCACTTTTCCAGAACTCTCCTCAGTATTCTGACCGACTTCAACTTTTTTATTCACTGCCACAAGTCATCTGGCTTGTGCAATCCGACTCGTTTGAGTTTTCCGTCAATACTGAAGCACTCTCTCACCATCTTTGCTGGTTTTAGTGATGCTGTCTTCTGGGTTGTTAGAATTCTTTTTGTCTTTTTTGCAAGACTTTTCAAGACTATTCCATGCATGCCAATAGCGATACATCCACTGCTTTCATTTTGCATTATTTTTTTCATTTTCGGGCAAAATCTGTTTTTTGTTGTTTTTTTTTTTTTTGTTACATATAGATGCCAACCCATCAAGAATATTACGGAAAAAAATAAATAAAGCCTAGCAAAGGTAAAGCATAACACTGGTTGGGGCAGATAAAAGTAAGATGTGTCTCCTGGAACCAAAACTACCACGTGAAGGCTGATAGATGTACAACATACTGATGAAAGGAGACATTCCAAATAATCTGTAACGACCAGCCATGAAATCTCTTCCCCAATTGGGGATAAATATTACCAACAGAAATCAACAAGTAAAATAATAAGAAAAAGATGAAGAAATATAAATAGAATAAGACTGAGTTTTCCACTCTCAAAAATACTCCCCCCTCCCCTTACGTCCCAAGAAGGGATCCGAATAGTTCGAATTATTTACCTGAAAAAGCCCAAAAGGGCAGAAAATTCTGAGAATTCATATTTTTCCTGATGATATAATACAAATCAGTTACTCTGCAATTCCTGTTAATGTACTGTTTCCAGAAATTTTGCATTATATGCAGAATAATAAAATTAATCATTGTTGTTAAATTTGGATTTTAATGTCGTACGTTTAAGATTATTACGTGGATCATCACCTGTTTTACCGTGGACCTGTTTCAGAAGTATTAGCATTTTACTATGGCACCCCATGCACGGTTGATCGGACACAACTTTCCCCCACCATATATATATATATATATATATATATATATATATATATATATATATATATATATATATATATATATATATATATATATATATCAAGGAATGGATTAACTGAAGATCATTCCAAATAAGTTTATATAAAATATAACGGAATTTATAATCATTCTGTCGGATCACATATATGTTTGACCCTTAACAACGAAAGACAGTCTCCTTCCACTTTTGATCCGTCAAAGAAGGGAGTTGCCCCTCATTTTAGAACACTTTAAAAAATTCTACATAAACATGGAAATTAAGAAGATATTTATATGGACAGGAAGAAAGGTTCAATTTTGGTGTTTTAGTTACATTGTAAATAGAACCCTCTTTCCAAAACCTTTTCTAATTTTTTTCTCAAAATTTGTCATTTAAAAATCTTGCCCCAGGTCTTTTTGAGTATGTATAGCAAATTTGGTTGCGCTGCGCCAATATTTAGATATTTTTGTTGCATGATAGAGACATACAGACACTTCTTATTTGTATATTAGAAGATTTGTGTGTGTGTGTGTTTGTGTGTGTGTGTGTGTGTGTGTGTGTGTGTGTGTGTGTGTGTGTGTGTGTGTGTGTGTGTGTGTGTGTGTGCATGCGTGCGTGCCTGCGTTTCTCAAGGTAAGGTCGTTAGCCTCAATAAAATAGCAATACTGAGTAGAAATCGGGACATGACCAAACAAGAAGAAAGTTTGAGAAATTTGAAAAAGTGGATGGAAAGTATAATTAAAAAGATTTAATGTTAAGCCCAGATAAAATATTAAAAAATGTATTATAAGCTGGCAAACAATAAAACAGAGGGGGATATTTTTGGAAATGGAGGTCATTTCTGAAAAAGGTGATGTTTCAAGTTGAGTGCGTCCATGATTTATTGATTTTTTGCATGTTCTCAGCGAAAAAAATCGGACAGCGGCCTCGTTGTGCGTGTAAGCGATCGAATCTAGGCCTCTCTGAACGCCGTGTCGAGGATGCTAGATTGCTGTTCGGTGGGGGGATTATTGGTAATTACGAGGCTGGGGGTTTGGGATTCCTTTTAATAAATGATGCATCTTGGGTGTTTATTGGAATCAGTCAGACACACACACACACACACACACAGAGTCCATAGCAACACTGAAGAGATGTAATTCATCGAAACAGCTGTCTGTGGATGACACAATAATATATCCCCTGAGGATATGCATTAGACATGCATTAAAATACAGGATCGGGTTTGCCTATCCTTTTTTTTTTTTTTTTTTTTTTGTCTTCTATAATATTCCCACGGACAAAACCTATCTTAAACCTCAAATTTCACAATATTACAACATCGAGCACTATTACTAATGATTTGGGAAAAGGTATCACTACCAAAATACTGTATAAATGTTCGCTCATGGAAACAAACACTTCATTATCATAATGATTCAATATCCCAATCATATATATATATATATATGTATATATATATATATATATATATATATATATATATATATATATATATATACACACACAATATATGTATATAAATATATATATATATACACACACACTATATATATATATACATATATATATATATATATATATATATATATATATATATATATATATATATATATATATATATGTATATATATATAAAGGTTTTTTTCATCTTGTTGGAAGTTATTGATATCAATATCAAACAAAGTCTAATCATCAACGGATCCCATAATCATATTGTTGATGAACAAATTGAACTAATATTAGAGACAATTAATGAAAATAGCAATTTTCATCAAAACAAAAGCACTAACAAAATATATTTCTGATGCCAAATGCACCTTAACTTCCGTTGAGATGAAGAAGTCCTTATCATATATAATCTAATTTATCCCCCACTGATCCAAATAAAGAACTAGACATTATTTTTTATAAAAAATTCAAAACTTCGAACCTCATGATTATCAACAACCCCATCAATGAAATTTTTTGTAGAAGATGAATAATTAATACCAAGTTAGTACGTGTATGAGTATGTTTACGTTGTATTATTTAACGTACGAACACATTCTCTCACCTACATCCAAGCAGACACATACAGCCTCTAATATATCGACATACATAAAATATGTCTCATGTAATATACAATTTTTTCATATATTCACAGAAATGCACACATTTATGAGCACAAATACACAGGCGCATGCCAATAAATACGCTTATATCTTTAAATCAATACATGTTAGAACACAGAACACAGACAAAAATAATGCTTTCCGAAATGCGTCATAAATATGAAAATGTATTGACTCGTGAATGTATTCCTATGCATACAAAGATACACTTATCAACGTGTGCATTTAGGTGTGCATAACTGAAAAAAATGCACGAATATATATATATATATATATATATATATATATATATATAAAAGCTTGAAATTACCACATTTGTAAATATATACATATAGCATATATCTATAAATTAATTACTATACATATATATATATATATATATATATATATATATATATATATATATATATATATATATGTGTGTGTGTGTGTGTGTGTGTGTATACTTCCAGATATTATTATATATATATATATAAATACACACACATATATGCATATGTACATGTAGATATTAAGCTTACACACATGTGCATCCATACACTTACGCACATACACACAGATATCTATGAAATAAATGTGTGTGTGTGTGAGTGTGTATTTATGTTCTTATCTCGGGTGTGAAACTGGATACACCTGCAATTTGCAATAGGCTCATCTTTATCAACATACGTTTGTGTATTTCATCTTTAAAAGAAAAGCGGACCCTTGTTTGGTATGATTATAGGACGCATGAATCACATCAAGAATGAGGACATAACTGTCAAAATCGAAGATGCAAAACTGGAGAAAGTGGACTACTACATATACTTAGGACATCAAATCTCAATAAAATCCACAAAAGAAGAAGAAATCAAGCGGAGAATCACCCTATGATGGCTAGCTTACGGCAAAGCAACTCAACCGTCAAAATCAAGACGATCCCAATAATCCCAAAGAGAAGGGTGTACAACCAATGCCCCCCCCCCGATAGTTGCTTATGGAGCTGAAACATGGAACCTACCCAAGAGACAAACTCGCAAACTGAGAAGCATGCAGCGTATGTACGAGAGAATCATGCTCAACCTCACATGGAGAGATCACAAGACTGCACAATATATCAGGAAAAAAACAGGGGTCAGAGACATCGTAGAATCCATTAGAAAGTTCAAATGGAGATGGGCAGGCCATGTTGCAAGAATGAAAGACAACCGATGGACATCACGACTCACAATATGTATCCCAAAGGACAACATGCGAAACCTAGGCCGACTAGATACAAGATGGAGAGATGAACTAGACGAATTCAGAAAATAGTGGCTCGCGACGCCCATGATAGAGATATGTGGTGGATCCTAATCCAACGATGGATGTTGAAAGACCGATGATGATGATGATGATGATGATAGCATCTCTCTGTCTCTGTTTCTCTCTCTTTCATATACTCAAAAACATACACACACAAACATAAATGCGCACACTTGTGCACACAAACAATTTCCTTCTAAAAAGAAAAAAAACAGAAACTACAGAAATCACAAGGTAACAGAAACGAAATAAAGTGGAAAAGTAATAATCTCTTTCAACTAATGACCTGTCCGCCCAAAACTCCCATCGTTTCGCTCTTCATGCCCCACCCCTCTCTCTCTTCCCCCTATCTCTCTCTCTCTCTTTCTCTCTCTCTCTCTCTCTCTCTCCGTTCTTCTTCCTCTTTTGTTCGTCTGAATGTGCCATAACCACGATGAGCCAATGAGTACATAATTGGCGACGAGAGAAGAACCGAACAAGGCCATAGGCCTACATAATTAAGATTCAACGAACAGAATATTCATATATAATCCATAAAATTATTTGTGTAATGCATATCTACACATAGAATAAGTGAATTCGCGTAATGAATGCCATAAATACATATATGTGTGTGACTAGATGTTAAGAATAAAGAACGTTTACGCAAACTGATCATTAATTGCAAACAAACATTTACGTAGTATCTTATCATTAACCTAATGTCTGTTCGTCCGTCAGTATGTGACAGCCTACTAGTTAACATAATTCCATGAAATTTACCGTGGGTACTTCTGGAAGAGTTTTTCAGCGAGTTAGATTTTTAAAAAATCGCCCGTCATGTAATTTAGAGGAGCGAGGCTAACCGATTCATAATACAAATTTCTCAAAATTCAACTCGAGGTCGGCACATTTCAAGTGCTCGGCTTCTTTTAAGAGCTTTTTTTATAGTGAAGCTGGGAGAGTCAGAGGGAGAAAAGTGTTTAGAGTAGAGGTTGCAGTAAAACGGGATGCATTTGTGTTTTTTTAAATAATTCAATTTTCAAAAAATAAATACAAGGGTTCTTCAAACCTTCTGAAACAAAGATTCTTCAAATCTTTTTATTCAAATGTACATCTTATTTCTATATACCTTATCACCAAAACCGTTGATTTACTTACATTCTGTTTTTATTTTTAGAAATTACCGACATTCCTGATTGTAAAGTTTCATACCTTCGCCCACAAGCTAGATACAGTGCCCAATTAACAATTCTATATACTCAAAACAATAACAATATTATTTAAATTGGTATATTTTCACTGCTGTTTTCCTTACAGCAAGACTCTTATTTTTGAATAAAATAGTACTTGATTTTCATCGGTCCACCTTTCTATACCATAAATCCCTTTTGTGGACGGCAACTTAACCTGGCCTAGCAAGCGAGTATCTAGTCTAGTTTGTAAGACACCGTTATCTATGTTTAATGCAATAGATATAAAATGCATCATATAAACGTGAACAGACATATAGGTAAGTTTGAGTGTGTGAGTGCTGTTTGAGTAACCCAAGTAAGATTTATAAAACAAAAACGTCGGAATTTTCTTTCACTTATGATTAAATATAATGAGACAACAGATTCTACCGGTGGACATGCATCACAAATCAAAAATTACGATTGCATTTTAATGCTGACCTTAACAGAGCCCGTTATAGGTAGGAATGTTACAGCTTTTCCTAATACTTCCCACTTTACTGCAACTCCGCCCTTGCCTCATTTATCTTTAGTCAATTTCTGCGCCAAGAGACTAAAGTATGTCTGTGAATATGAAACATTGATCATTAAGCATCGAATTTTGCTTTTCGTGTTTTGTAAATTTTGTTTTACCACTCGGACAGTAATTGAGCATTTGAAACCAGCAAGAAAGACAGTGTCTATAGTCAACAATTAATGTAAATTTTACCGACGGGAAAAGGCTGTTTCATGTGTAACATATGCGTATAGCATACACACGCCCACAGAAACATGCATACATACACGCACACATACACACACACACACACACACAAACACACACACACACACACACACACACACACACACATATATATATATATATATATATATATATATATAAGCAGTACACAAACATATATTTGCATGTATATCTTCGCTTCTAACTTCATTTATTCCTGACATTATAGATCCGTCCTGATTGTCTTATGTTTTCATAAGAACTCGTAATAATGGAAACTGACATGTTACAACGACTGCTCACAAAGACGTTATTGTTTGTTTCCCATGTTGACAATTGTTTTTCTTTTAGAATTCTAAGATATTTCGATATTATGATTCAGTTTAATGGTGGTCCTTTGTCATTGCTAACAAAAATGGCTTTGTTCCTGACAAATAAATATGATTGTTTTTTTTTAATATTCCGACGGGTTTTTATTCCTTTTCCAGAGATATTAGAAAATTAATAATATATTGTCTGAAGGCACCCCTGCATGCATAAGAGAGGCCCATACTCTTTCCGTATATTCATAAACGAATCAAAAAAACTCAGTAAGCCCCAGTAATGACTTCATAAGTCATGCCCTACACTGCTGAGAAGGTTCCATAATTCACGGACAAGGGAAACAGAAAATTCAATATATTGAAATGTATACATCACAGGACAACAAATAGTACACCAGAATGTTTGTATTAAAGAACGTTGTCATTTACAAAAGTTATTATGCAAATCGGTAGGCTGATTACGTCACCAGATGTCAAAAGCTATTACTGAAAGAACACTCAATGGTTAGAAATTACAGTTTTTAGGTAAACTGATGCATGGAATAATTATAGAAAATCCCATTGAAGGTATTTACATGGATTCAGATATGCTTCTATCCTAAATTCTGTCCAAATAATTTTTAAAGTGTTGAACAGTTTCTAAAATTAGCACTGTTTTTCATTTATAATCAGAAGTTCTATACATAGTGAGAATCGCACAGAAAACTATAAAATCTATTCCTTTACATCTTATTATTTCTATGACACTTGCCCAATAAAACCACGGGTTTTGTTGCATTGTGATACATTCCTTATTCTCACAACTTTGACATTTGCAAAACTTCTATGCTTACGGCAGATACGTGTGTCGCTGTTACATTTTGTTAACTCTTTTGGAATTGACCTTATTGCTCTTGTTGGCATCAGTAGTTCTTCAGCTTCTTCGAATCAGTACAATGGACTGAGTGCGTTATAAATTTACCAACTGGTTTGAGGCAAAATAAGCTCTATAGATGTGTTCATTCGTGGCATGGTTTGTGAAAGGGAGTTCAAGTAAGGATACCGCTTTGCTATGTGTGTATATGTTAGTTCTCTGTTGGTCCATTGTCGTGCATTTTCTGTTGTTCTTTTGTGCTAGTACTATATATGATTTGCTTGTCAAATGGATGTTGTTTGCATCACATGATGCAGAACCAAAATTCTTCAAGCAGTTCATCAGATTTGCCATTAGGGCTGCATTTCCCACCTTCTTGGTGTAATCACATACAGTTAGTGTATGAACAGCAGTTAGTACACAACACAGTTCATTTCCAACTCGAGATGCTAACATGTGTATTGGAATGGATCTTGTAGAGACCCTAACTCCAAAGACCAGAAGTCTAATATAATGCGTTTTATTCCACTGTTCAGACACCTTGGTTGTTTCGCCTAAAGACCTGTGTCTGAAGAAGCAACTGCCATTTTGGTTTGCTATTGCTTTGGACCCTAAAACCATAACTACTGGTAGTGGAGAGTCGTTTTTAGTGTTATTCTACTCAATTCCCTCTACTGTTTGGCGATGCCTTTTTTTTTCAGAATCCTCGATGGATCTTTTGATGTATGACTTGGGAACCGAATCCAATCTGCAAGTTTCCTGTCCAATCTCAAAGACGCAGTCTAACAAGTTCTCAAAAGTCTTCAGTTATTTGGTTTCGATTATTTCCCGTATTGGCCAACACATCAAATGATTGTGCTGTCTTGAAATCATTTGCCTGTGTCAGAGTTGTCATATCATCTTTGTTCAGCCAAGTCTCTAATTCCTGGACTAAAACACTTTTAGTACTTTTGGTCATCATCCTTCCTGATCAATCAGTTACGAGGTTGTTGTCATTTGAAGCCCTTTCATGGCCCTCTGTCGGGCACGGACAAAATCAACAGCTCTCTTCATTTGGCTTCGTTCTTTCTGTTGTTTTTTTTCCGTTTTTTTGTGGGCTTACGTAAGCTACAAAACGTCTTTAAATTTGTTCGATAGATTGTACTGATTTCTCCACACAGAGTTTTACATCAAGTTGATTGTATGATAATGTGGTTCTGTACTTCAGCTACGATTAGTGATTAACCAGATATTATCTAGTATCACATTCTGAGTGCAAATGTTGTGAAGTTTTACTTTGACGGGGACTATTGTAACAGCTTTTCATTTCGCTCTACAACTGCAAGAAAACCCTGATTCTTTTTATTCTCCAGCGGCTATGTCTGTTTTACTGGGAGTATTTTCCACGGCTAGTGGTGTTTATTTCGCTCAATTCCTTATGTAGATTACTCATGGCCACAAAATACTTCTTTTTAGTCTTTCTGATGATGCCAGAAAAACTTTTCTGTGTCCAATTGATGGCTTGTTCCAAGGTCATAGCTTCAGCTGACTCGAAACGTCCAGGTGCCCTTTTCACTGCAAACCTATCTTCCTGAAATGCTAGGCGTACTTTCGGTAAAGTGTCATGCAGGTTACATATATCCCCTAAATACAAGCTGTGTCATCAGAGATAATTGGTAAAATGCTATGATGTTGCAAGGTCTGGACTGTGTGAAGATGAAAATCACGATCACCGTGGATAAAGATCTCCACGTGAAACATCAGATCAATGAAAATATCCGAATAATTGAATCTTTCATTCTGGCTTCTGACATCACATTTGGAGTAGTCAAAGTCACTCAAGAGTTGAGAACAGTCTCTTTTGAAACTTTGAAATAAAAGGACTCCAGAAGTTTCGTCTACTTTTCTCCTCAGCTGAACAAGTATGAGGCTGTCTCAATTCTTGAAAAACGCAGCCCATTCTAATAAGCTGTACTTCCTTATGTAATCGAGTTCTTCTTAGTTGTTTAGTGTATTTCTTCCCTGTTAACTTCGATTCTATAACATTTACTCCGAAGACGGCACTCATCACAAGAATATTTTCCATCCCAATCCCTCTGAGGAACTTACCTTGACAGCCAGGTGCAACTTTTGTCACATAAAATGACCCTATGCATAGAATAGTATCCTGAATTTTTTCAGGTTGAATTAATTGTAGCTCATGTACTTTGCGATAGACGCTCTCATTGCAACTGACCGACAGCTTTGACTGGTCAAGGGACTGAGCTATTCCATTATATCTTTTCTTTGCTGTGTAATCCGTCATACTGTGACACTGGAAAGGAAAAATGGGAAAGAATCTGATATGCTCTTTATTTGCATCATGTTCTGGCAGAATTGATATTGGTTACACTCCATGCTGACATAATTTCATGTTAACATTATTGTATTCTCACATACGTCCAATCTAAAAGGTGACCAAGTCAAATCCTTTGCCTGTTTATCATTCACCAGATCCTCATTCACATGTAGAGGATTTGTTGAAAATTTGTAAATCTTCAGTAAATCAGCCTCCTTTGTTGGCTGTAGAAAGATCAAAATTCTTAGCATTTAAATTCATTATCCGTTTTTACTACCAGGTGGCGTCCTGGTCTCAAAAATCACAGGGAATATCCTGACTGCAAACTGTACAAGATAAGGCTGCCTCATCATGGTCAAAGTAATCGAAAGCGCCAATCGTAAACTGTCAAGAGCCAAAATGGCAAGGGGATGGCACAGTGAACAATGTAGCACATAATTTGAGTTGACCCTTTTACTTGTCTACATTTAATCTGAGACACACCTACATCGTCTTGTGCAATATCTACGACACCTTTCATTAAGGTTTTGCAAGACATTTTGACTTCAGTTGACCTACTTATAAAATCTATAAGGGTTAACTAAAACTATGAACAGAAACACTGGAAAGAACTTCGATAATGCATGTTTCATACGTTTACTCCAAAAAATATAAACTTGGGCAGTGTTAGGAACTTTGACAAGAAGAAGCCCTAAATTCATATAAATATCTTCACTGGGATTACTTATAATTGGGCCATGCATCAGTAATTCGAAAACTGTTTTTACAAACAAGAATTGAGTGGATTTTCTCAACAGAGGCAAAAGTTCCAGCTATAGATACATAATTTCATGACATTACGACATATGGTGTCCTAATTAGCATAATTAGTACGTCAATTTGCATAAGAACAATTGTAAACAAGTTTTTTGATACCAAGATTTTCATGTATCATTTGTTTTCCTATAACGTATATTTTTTCAAAATATTGAATCTATTATTTCCCCTCTCCCTAAATTCTTGTACTCTACCGGCGGTCGAAGACATGGTTTATAGTGTCATTACTGGGGTTACAGAACGGATACCTAAAGTCTATCCTCATTTTTTTGTTATGCCATATTATTTAGATCATGAATATACAGAGGAATTTTGGGCCTTTCTTATTGACACGGGGACCCCCCAATCCCAGTCAATGGTCTACATATTTTTAATTCGGAGTCTCAATACATAATGATATTGTGGTACACAAATCGAGGTATTACAAAAATGCACGGTTTGTATATGGTTGAAATATTTTTCAATTTTGTGTTTTGTGAGTGATAGAGATTCATCGAATAATTCTACTCATACGAATGCTGCAAACATGTCGGTACAAAAGGAAAATGGTGAGGAAAAGGTAAACAAAGAGAGCGGTAAGAAAAGCTGGCAAAATGTTGACCATTTTCACGCTGCGAATGGAAAACATAATGAATGTCCACATTGTAGTACTTTTATAGATATCAGTAGGTGTCTAGACTGACTGTTGTGAACAAAAGTGGTAAAAGTTTAGATTGGATATAAATTCAAATTAACTGAACGTGAATTGGCAAACTGCTATATGATGACCTCCAAGGTGGGGATGTAGTTTGAAATATGATATGCCTTGAAACCAATGGAAATACATTCGTATGCACAAAAATAAAGATACGAAAGGATATGATGCAATGTAGATATTATCATCATAAGAGTTTCTGATCTTGAGAATAATTGGTCACCCGAAAATTATAGATGATTACTATGAATTACAAGCGGTAGTAAGAGATTGAATTGTTCCCCAAAAAATTATAAATGTGATCCTTTCCTTCCACCACTTCTCATATTATGTCAGTTGTGATGTTCATTCTTGCAATCTGACCAGCCCATTGCCATTTGAGTTTCCTAATGGTTTTCTATGATGTCTCGCTATGTGATACTGAGCTTGATTTTCTCACGTGCACGTTGCACGTTGCAAGGGGTCAGTTTGCTGGTCAGTATCTTGGTCAGGTTCCATGTTGCACCTCCATAGGTGACCATACAGAGGACTGGCCAGATATTAGGGCATTTTGAATTATATTTTCAAACAGTTTCATGAACTTGCAAGAAATAATAGGATGTTTGGGGTCTAACCAAAAAGTAACGTTCAAAATTTTAAAGATTGGGTTGTATTTTCATTCTTTCATCAACCAAAAACAATCTTCGGATATAAACATAGGATACATTATTTCCTACTACAAAGTTTTCTTACCTAAAAATCAATTTTTGTAAAATCCTTCGGTGTTTTTTCGCCCCATATCGCTTGTTCAATGAGGGGTTAGTAAAAGTAAGAAATAACTATACTATCAGAGTAACATAAATACGCAAACACCTCCAACCCAGTCTTCTCTTGAAGTATCAGCAGTCTGGCCTGAATGGAGTTATTCTCCAAGTTGTAGTACGTGAAAAAGGAAAGAAAATTTAAAAGTCAGAACAGAAAATAAATTTTACTCTTCGAGGGAATGCTTTCATTTCCACGTTGAACATCGGTGGCCCTCATTTAACGCCTTCCATATGATTTTACATCAATAAGTGTATTTTTGTCCAAATTTTGGGATGTAGCACTTTCGACTATACTTCTGGTCATTGTCAAGATCAGAAGACAAAACTATAGATATTGGTCGTATGTTCGATTTTCAACTTTTAAATTCGACATTGTACCGTTTCTTCGTTTTAAATGCATATACACTCATGAACATACATACTCAAGTGTCTTATATTCGGTGGGCCTTGTATATGAACAACCTAAAGGTCTGCACAATAGGGCTTTAAGGTGAAGAGCGTCGTGCGCACGACAGGCCTTAAAGTAAAGGGATAGGATAAGGTTGTCCACAGAGGTGGAGCAAATATCAGCAAAGCCCCCAGGTTTGATTTCCCTTCTCAAGGCAGATGTCCGAGCTAGCTATGGAGGGTTTGCATGCTATGGTCCGACAAAGTAGTGCGAATAGCAGCAAAGAATTTAGGTCGTAAGTTAGAGTTACCTTTCCCTGATAGATAACCGAGCTAGCTATAGAGGTAATCAAGTCAACGTAGGAAGCAACTACAGAATGGCATGATGTAAAATTCAAATTAACACCAAGAATGCGGGAAAATTTTCCACTCAAAACTACAACCACTAAACGTACCAAAAGATCTCACTTGATCCTTCCAGCTTGAACTGAAATGAATTTTTCACTGAACCAGAAGAGAATGACACCAACATCACAAGTTCAACAAAATAAGAGCCCCTTAAATCGAAGTCGCCTCTATGCTGAAACCAAAGAACACGCAAACAATCAGTAAAATCTCAGATGAAACCAGGACCTCATTGGGAAATGCTGAAATCTCAAACCACCGATAACAATAAGAGAGAAAATTGAAGCAACCGAACGAAATAAAATCATTCAAAAGAAACGAAAAGAAGACAAAAGGAGGTACACGACAGCAATCATTTAAACAATACTCGAAAAAGGTCGGGACTCCAAAGCTATTAATGAAAATCTGAACGCAGGAGGAAAACAAATAACAAGTGAATCCGAAGAAAATAGAGACTTAACAACAAACAATGGGCGGATCGTTGAATCTACCCAAGAATCCTACCTAAATCTCTCCACCTCTAAACAAGAAACACAGAACAACGAACTTGATGTACAAAACACGAGTAATCAGTTCAAGGACTTCCCAGAAGTTACAACATGGGAAGTAAAACAAGCCATCAAACAAATAAGCAAACAAAGGCTCCTGGACCAGATAACATCACCATTGACCTACACTGGTAAGGTAATTACTAGGAAACTAGCCATTTTATTCAACAAAGTGAAGTCCCCGACGATTGGAATTGCGATTATAATGCAGTCACATAAAAAAGGAAACCAGAAAGATCTCAACAACTATAAATTAGTATGTTTACTCAGCTGCATCACCAAGCGAATCACCAAAACGCTAAACGGAAACAAACCAAGGGTTAAGCTGGTTTTAGAAGAAGCTACTCAACCATAGACCGTCTCCATTCGATAAATCAGCTAAAAGAGAAAACAGAATATTAAATACCACTCACAGTAGCATCTAGAGACTTCAAGAAGGCCTACAACCCGGTAGAAATTCCCAAGATCATTGATACTATCCCTCAACAAGGAATAGATCCCGTACATGTCAGAGTATTTATTTATCGGGCTACATGAAGAATCGGAGCCCTTTCAGCGCCAAAAATGGGTCAGACAAAGTTATACCAAATTTGCAGACGCCATCGTCCTTTTTTCAGAGAGCCTTCACGTTCTCCAACTAATGCTAGACGAACTGATGGAAGAAAGCAAGAAAGTTTGCCTTCACGTGAAATACATTGAAACATGTCGATTGACGATAAATGACATGATCATCATGATGATGGTGACAGTTCTTTTATCCAAGTATAATTCATTTTTTATGTTTTATTAGAAAATGTTCCAAAACTATCAACATGAGTTTTTTCTTTCAGATTTTGAGCAAGTCTGGCTGATTCAGTATATGTGTCGCACGTATAAGCAGCAACAATGGATGTAGTGGGTTAATTATAAGCTCCTTATGTCTACAAAATACAGTACTTTTGTTTCCCTAAATCCCACCACTAAAATAGATTTCAAGTGAGGATTCATTTTACAAAGTAAATATGTGCTAAATTGGTCCCTTTTTGAGTCCGACAACGTTCAGGTTGTTTTGCGAAAAATCGGACTTTTGATCACAAAAAGTGATTGAAGTTTCTTTTTTTTTCACTTATTACCTCTATTTCCACTTCTTTCTATTGATCACCCCAGCACAGTACGCTATTGAGAAATTTTGCTGATGAGACGGCTTTTATTGATTGACTTATCAGACCTGTTACTAGTAAAGAGTTTTATCAACTTAAAAAAACTATTGTTTGATGCTAATCCTTGAACTAGATGTTTCTGCTTGTACACAAAATCTGCAGATGGATTCTTATAAAGGTGTATTATATTCAGGTCTGGATATACGCGTAGACACGTTTCGAAAACGCACACTAATTAACATATTAACACTTGAACACATTTGCAGAAAACCATTCAAAAATAATCTACCAAACGCACTATTTCCTCTTTCCATCTTTCCTTTCCTCATTTTTCCTCCCTCCCTCCCTCCCTCTCTCTTTCTCTCTCTCTCTCTTTCTCTCTTCTTCTATTCCCTCTCTCTCTTTCTGATTTTTGTCAATCTTATTTCCAAACCCATCATTTATCTTCCTGTTGGCTTCAAATTCTCCCATTGTCTGTCTGTCTGTCTGTCTGTCTGTCTGTCTGTCTGTCTGTCTGTCTCTCTCTCTCTCTCTCTCTCTCTTTCTCTCTCTCTCTCTCTGGCATCAATTTTTGACGCAACGACTATACAGTTTTTAACTGCAAAGACAAGTTCTTTTATTTTCTCTGTACCTATCGCTTTTAAACTCTTTCAGGTTCTTATTCTGGCTATCTCCCTCGTTCCTGATTCCCACTCTTCTTTGCTCTTTACTTACTCTCCTTTTCTGTTACTTGCTCTGCGTAACCCTTTTATCTTTTTTTATGCTTTTTCCTATTTTTTATATTCTTGCCCTTTTCTCTTTCTATCCCCCTCTTTTTCTCTCTTTTCATTTCAACGAGTCACTCTCTTTTAGTTTTTCTCTCATTCTTTTTAATATTTTCAATTACTTTTCTCCTCTTATTCACATAACTTCTCTTCGTTCTATATTATTCTGTTCCCTGCAAGCCCTTTCTTTTCTCCCTCTCTTTGTTTCTCTCTCCAATTCTTCTTCTTTCAACTCTTATTCTGTTCCCCTTTTCTTCTCTCTCAGTCATTTTCGACATGAAGTAGTCGCCAAGGCCTCCACAAAGGCACACCTATAATAAATCTGCTCAATTTTCCAATGATGGCAAACTGTAGTAATTCTCGGGGCAGACAAGCCGTTTCTAGTGCCAAATAATTCGATAGATCGAGGAGAATGGCCCGTCATCACTATTAAATGTCCATCATCCTGACTTTTCCCTTCCTACTAATTAATCTTCCTTCCAGCTTCCCTACTACAACCCCGTCACCTCCGGTCGATGATCTCTTTGTTTTGTGGCCGGACCAATGAAGAGGCGGGAATAAATTTGGCGGGAACGAGCTTGGCAGAAAAGAAGAGCCTGTGGCGAGATCAAACGATAGCCAG
The DNA here is from genome assembly GCA_963457665.1 of Thysanoteuthis rhombus. NCBI lineage: Eukaryota > Metazoa > Mollusca > Cephalopoda > Oegopsida > Thysanoteuthidae > Thysanoteuthis > Thysanoteuthis major. Next base: position 36,517,248 of record OY735216.1, read on the forward strand.
AGAAACAACAGACAATTCTTTTAGATGCCAACTTTTTTTAGTTTACTTTTTTATGCTCACAATTCTATTGTTTTGTCTTATATCTTATTGTGACCAACCATTTTTCTGAGGCGTGCAGCATAAGTCTCTTAATTCTGATTTTTGGTGATAAAACTAAAATTGTGTTTTTTTTTTCTTTCCCTATCATAAAGCTAAAGAATGTGCTTCGGTTTGAGAAGTATTCAATGGTTTCGTTGGTTTGCCACTTGAACTGATTTCCACCAAGAATACAATGTTTCTTGGAGTGTTTTCAAGATATTTAAGTGAAACAATCTCGGTTATGTCAAAGCGTTCTTTACGGATAAAACAGTGACGATACAGTATACCTTCAGAACAAGTGTAGCTCGCCCAATACACTACAGGAATACGTGTGTTTCCTCTCCTCCTCCTCCTCCTCCTACTCCTCCTCTCTATCTCTCTCCTCTTCCCCTCTCTCTCTCTCTCTCAAGGAGAGTACAAGCCAGAGGAGGTAGACATGAAGTGGATAGAACAAAGAGCTGTACTGTGATGAGTTGATGTGAAGAGCTATATACACAAAATAACTGTTTATACATCAGTAACGCTCATTGCATAGAAATCATGCCCTACCACTGAAGGAAGCTGTGAACCAAAAATCGGCCTGAATGCTTGACCAAGATATCATATTGGAAGTTCATGGGTGATCTGAGTGGGTTTAAAATCTATGCTCACTCCAAGGAAAGACGCAAATGGGATGAGGATATGCATAAACCTCTGTGAGGTAGACAAGGCAATTATCAGAGAAAGGCATCCCGTGCCTATTTTGCAGTACAAGGTTCAAAAATCTCCGCTGAAAATGATGCCAGAAAAGGTTTCTGGCAAATCGAGCTAGCCTGAGAATCAAGAAGCTTGAGGTCATTCTCTACGCACAGAGGTTGCTACAGGTGCAAAAGGGTACCTTTCAAATTCTCGAGTGCACCTGAAGCCCATCAAAAGCCCATGGATTTATTGATTTGGAATTGTATGTTACATAGATTACATGATAGTATACGCAGAAGATGGGTAACTGCTGAAACAGAGGTTGTGGGAAATCTTCCAAAGATTGACACGAAACAAGGATAAATGTGTTCTTGGATTTGGGCAGTGTGAGATACTGTGTCATGTGATCTCAGAACATGGAATAAAACCAGATCTGAGAAAAGTGGAGGCCATAAGCAAAGCATCAAGACCTGAGGATGTCGCACATCTTCATCGATTCTGGGGAATTCGAGGATTTTTAATGAAATTCGTTCCAAATTATGCAAACCTGTCAGAACCGCTCAGAAAGCTGACCGGGAAAATGTAAGAATGGCAAAGGACAAGTGAGACTGAAAAATTATTCATCAAGATGAAAAAGGCTCTGGTAAACCAACTATGCCGTCTAGCATAATACAAGTTGAATGCACCAACTTCTGTGATGTTAGATGCCAGTCCAACTGGATTAGGGGATGTATTACTCCAAAAAACAGTCACGTGGAGAGAGTAAACCAATGGCATATACTAGCCGATTATCGAAAGTAACAGAGAGACGTTATCCTCAAATATCCGACAAATGTACACAACTGAGCACATTGCGGAAAATTGTGGCTTGGCAGAATTTCTTTTTAGATTACCTTTGTCCGTAATAGATGACAATGGATATATTGACACCTGTATGAAAAGAGTGCATTCAATCATCACAAATGAGATACAACCATGGTACTTCACGAAATCAGAAGAGACACTAAAAAAAACGTAGGCAATGGTTGAAACTGATTGAAGAGGTAACGAAGCCACAAATAAGATTCTCAGATGAATCGTCGACGACGCAGAATGAATTGATAAGACCAACTACTCCAACCGCTGCACTTACGTACCAGGCCGTGGGCAAAGTTGGGTGTAAACCTAGATGGCCCAATACCTATTGACAGTAATAGACTACTACACATCAGACCCAGAAGTTTTGGCTTCGAGGCTATAATTGGAGAGCTGAGGAAATTTATTGAACTTCCCGGGTACCTTCAGGAAGTCATTACAGACAGTGGCAAACTATTTATTGGTGGTAGATTCGAATCTTTCTTGAAGACCTGTTGAGTATCACATTTAAAAGCATCTCCTTATTATCCAAAGAGTAATGGTAAAATTGAACGTTTCTATCGTCACCCGAGAAAAGCCAACAAGACAACCAAATGTGATGTAAATAAGAACTACTAAAGATCCTTTTGGCATACGCAACCATCTACAAAGCATAAACTGGAACTCTAACCTACCTTATATTTTGAGCAAATCTATCAAACTTGGAGAAGAAAGAGGATAAGACAACTGACATAAAAAAGACACCATGATAAATATTCAAACAAAATGAGGAAGTATGCAGACCAGAAAATGGGGGCAAGAGAACACAAATTCAACATAGGAGACAAAGTATACATGGCAAACCTGGAGAAAAAGAAATTAAACCCAAAATACAAACATGTAATACTAAGGAACACATCTGATACATTCTAAGAACGGGCTAATATGATAAATGGAACTCTAGCCATCAGGAATGTCAAACATTTTTGACATGCAGCTTTGTTGTTTGAATTTCTTACCTTTGGACCAATGACACAACACTAAGACATTGGAGCAGCTGAAGATATACACACCCATCCACTGTAGAAACGCCACAAAGAACTATCATAATACCAAACCAAATAACAACCAGATTAAGGTGAGTTATTAGGAAACTTGCCCACTTCAAGCACATCATTTTGTAAGAAAAAAATGTCTATGTGTGCGACGCTCAGTTGCCATATATTCAAAGTTTTCACAACAAAACAACCAAATTTCAATGTCTGTGACTAGTAAGCAATCTCTATTAGAGAAAGGAAATGATATATTAGATAATACAACTATATCTATATCTCTCTCTCTCTCTCTCTCTCTATATATATATATATATATATATATATATGTGTGTGTGTGTGTGTGTGTGTGTGTGTGTGTGTCTTATTCTATATGGTGTTGCAACAGAAGTAACATTAGTGAAATATTTTGAAAATTACAAAGAGAGGAATTGTAATATGTCAAAACAGCCAAAGGGATTGGATTCCGGTATTCTCGATTAGCTCCCTTGTAGAAATCTGGTGTGAATGAGAATGAACGAGGTTGCAAACGAGAGGAGACAAACATGAAGTGATGAAAACCACTAGCTGCACTGTAATTACTTGATTATAAAGAAATCAGAATAAAGACAAGACTTTCCTTGGTTATACACTAGACGAACGATCGTGGAAAGATGATTTGAGAGTTTCAATAAAAAAACAATATAATTAAGACGAAAGAAATATTTATCATATATTAATAATAATTGACAATGCTACAACTAAGAAATGTGAACTAATATCCAGTATGGTCCAGTATGTATCTATCTCTATCTATCTCTCTCCCTCTCTCTCCCCCTCTCTCTCTCATATATATATCGTAGGAATGACCAAATTGACCTGACCTGTCTTGACTATTACTGGTCACTAGAAATCATTACTACTCATGTTCATCCTGTGGTCAAGTTATCCTTGTACATAAATTCGTTGTCACGGTTCAGCATTCCCGTTAGATTTGAGAATGCCGACTTTGATCTGACTGCAGAAAGATTTTTAAAGGTCACCGGAGGTATCCTATACCAATTTTGGGGACAGGTTAAGCTTATATACAAATCCTCAGAAGTCTATAAAATCAGCCAGAAACTAAGATTTTATATATATATATATATATATATATATATATATATATATATATATATATATATATAACATTGTATATATATATATATATATATATATATGTATACCATTATATATAGATATCATTATAATTATTTATAATCATATGTATGTATCATTATATATATCATGATATATATATATATATGTATCTTTATAATCATATATCATTATATGTATATAAAGTAGTCAGCAAAATATTGATATAAAGAAAGGCTACGATAATGTTCAATCCATTGTTATTACTGATAGAAATTAAGTAGGTTGTTGATACTTTCATAGCTTATTGCTAGACAGCATGGTTGTAATTCGTAAAAACAATGACTTAATTGAGAAAATACAAGAATCCGTATTATCAAAAAATATAGTGATCCAAAGTTGAGAAATGAATGAACATACTTGAAAAGAAACATTACAAAACTGACATCTTCGTGACATAATCAGTATTTAATGTGATTTCCCTTGATCTTCATCACTTGCAAGCATCTGTTCTTTTATAATTAATTTTTTTGCATAATTAAGAGTTGATCTCGTTCTATTCAGTTTTCAATGTCCTTGCAAAAATCATTCATGTTTTACGGGGATTTAAACGTTGGACACACTCTCTTGTCAACTTCCATTCGTTTCCTACTGCATTTTGGTCTGGGCCTTCATGAAGCCCTTTACTTTCTTGGCTGTATTATCCTGCATGATATTGGGTGGCTGCTTCTCAATTAAACGAAAATATTGAACGACATACTGCCGGAGAAGTTCTTTAAGGGCTTTCTCATTCACTTTGCCAAGCAGACAAAACAGCTGCAGAAAGTTACGCCCCAAACCATTTAACTGTCACCTCGAACTTTTGCTTTAACATGTTCAGGTGCTAGCCTCTCACCCTACGACTTACAGTCTTTCTACCATCAGTAATTCAAACTTAAATTCATCACTAAAGTGAACCTGGGGCCACTGTTCAGGGGCCCTAAGAACATCATATTTTAGCATACCAAGATGTGCTTTCTGGATTTAACTACTAATGAGATGTTTTCACACCAAGATTCCAATCCAGTCTCGATCAATTGACGTGAAACAGTGCCCAACATTATTTGCAATGGCTGGAATTAACATTCAACTGAAGATGAAACTAACGAGTTTCTTTTTGTCTGAGAGCGTTGTTTGTATCCTCAAAGGAGCAGCCATTTTGCCGGTGATATTGGTTCCAATAATATATAAACTCGAAAAAAAGTAATTTATGATAGTTATTATGCACTTTTAAAACTAATGCCTCTCAATGAATGGAAAACATTGAAACTGTTCCTTAACTTAACTAAAAATGCAAAAATGTGATTCTATGTGTTTTCCCGATTAAGCTATAAATTGTACTCAATACATCTAGATGATATTGCGATAAATTGGTACTTTTTCGCCAATAACAGTCAATTAATCTAATTCCTTATGTTTTGCTCGTCACTACACGCAGACGTATATATGTATATATATATATGTGTGTGAGTGTGTGTGTGTGTTTGTGTGAGTGTTTGTTTGTTCATGCAAATATTTACTAAGCCTTAGTCTCACTCAGTGCAAAAATAGTTGGCACATAATGAGGATCAAACTCACTAAACAGACTTGCTCATTCGTCGACGCTTTTGTCGACTTGCTCCCATATATGAATGTTTTTGTTCAATAATGTATATTTTCATGTGTATGTGTGTCCACCTTTGTTGAGTATACTTAATAAAACAGATTCGTGTTTGTGCGTTTCATACGTATAAGGACATCTGTGCGTGGATTTTTCTTTTGTCAACCAGCTCACTTTAATACCCCAGCCATATTCTTCTTTGTTAACATGAGAATACCTAAGAAAGCTTTGTCTAGATATATGTGTGAATAATTCTTGTTTACATCCTATCTGTTTACATCTCCAAAAATATCCATAGAAATGATTTAAACGTAAGAGTCACAAGTTCATTCGTAAATTCAAGTATACGACCAGTTCCAAATATTGTATTTGAAGGCAAACAATTAATTATTTTAAAAATTTGGTGTTATAGAGTCTTCTTCGCCGCTAACGATCTTCACATTTGTACACATAAATTTTGCCATATCCGACTGAAACAATTACTTATTTATCATTCGCTATTCATACTGATCTTATCTTATTTTACACAGGTACATATACTCACACGCGTGTACTTATGCACACACACACACTGTTAATACATCAATGGTGCGAAGTAGCATAAAGATTATCGACAGAGAAATCGGAGTTGGCAAACAAAGTTCGAATTTCGATTGAGGTTGCTTACGTTCACTTAGCACAAGTACCTTTGTGCAAGATATGAATCTACATTCTTGTATTATCAAATAATCTGAAAAGAAGTCTTGTTTCTGGCATGTCTCAATGTTTGGCGGTGAAAAGAATGAGTTAATGAGCGCTTGGTAAAATCTCTCTTCTTTAACCACCGCTCAAGCAAGAATAACACCCATTGTTTACCTTGACAGAATCCAACATATTTGTACGATTGCGAGGTTCTATACATTATCTTAGCCTGTGAGGAATTGGAAATTTAGGTCAACTTTGATCAGTAACTCCAATTATACTTCTATTTCCATTTCCCAATTGTCCTCTGATCAATTTCTTTCCAACTCTCACTTCTTCATCTTTCCTCCTTACTTGCTCTACATTTTCTTCTTTTTCTTTCTCTTTTGCTTCCCCTTCTCCTAGTTCATCCTTCTACTTCGGGTTTCCTCAATTGTTTTTACATTTATATTCTCCTATTACCATTGTTAGATCCCTTATTTCTTTCCCTTTTATACACAGTTCTTTTTCTCCTTCTAACATTGTTAACGTACCGTTTCTTCTCTTTTTCTACTCTCTTTCTCCGTTATTGCTTTCTCTATTGCTTTTTATATTTTCATCAATATTTCTATTATTCTCTTCTCTTTGTCTAAATACATACGTACGTACATGCATACCTGAAAGAAATTGATTTCGCATCTATCTCTCTATCTCTTTATATATATATATATATATATATATATATATATATATATATATATATATATATATATGTGTGTGTGTGTGTGTGTGTGTGTGTGTATTGCTCTCCAGTTATTCCTGTGTTGCTTCTATACGGTGACAATAGTCTTCATTCTTCTTTGATACATAAAGTTCTAAAAATGCTGTAAATCAAATTTTCGGAAGCTTTCCTTTCAGCTGCGTATTGGAAGTGTTACGACACAAGATACAACCTCCCACCACTGACCCAACCATTATCATAATTATAATCCTGCCTCGTACTAGAAACACATACCAGGTTTCAGGGAATGGAAGAGCCCTCCTTAATCGGCCAACATCACAAAGATAGGAAATGTGCCTCAAGGAAATTGGAATCCAATTCAAAAGCCCGGATGTATTTCACCTTGGTCTTATTTACCTCTTACAACAAAGCAAGATTATACTTCACGTGAAAAGAGGTCTGAGAGGTTTAAGGTTCAATATAACCTTGGGCGTAATGTTTAACACAAGCTTATCAAAGCTTATTATAAAATGAGGTAGAAGACTTTTCATATTTAGAGTCATCTTAATTCTTGTAAAATCAAGATACCCACATCAACAAAAAAAAAGAGTAGCGAACTATTTTGCATTTCCTAAAGAAATTTTGCTATATGTGTATTTCTATAGTCTATGGATTATGTATTTAATTATTGATGTAGATATATGTACATGAATACTACAAAGAACATTTTAATCAACTATCAACTTTCCAAGAGAGTTTTTCATGTTCTTATGCGCAACGGATGCAAATTGACAAGATGCATCGTTAGAAAGCTGATGAAAAACTCATTCCAACGATATATATATACATATATGTGTGTGTGTGTGTGTGTGTGTGTGTGTGTGTATGCTGTAATAGCGCACTGACTCATATGTGACAATGCTGGCTTTGACACCAGAATCCTGTCTTTGAGAAAAATTCGCACCAGTTCCGGCAGATGCAGATTACGGAAGATCACATACACTACCAGAAAAAATTACTTAGAATATATCTCAGACTTACTGGTCGAATCGAAATATCGTCTTTTAATCAGAGAAGCCGAACAATTAATTGACTTCAAAAATATTATATATATATATATATATATATATATATATATATATATATATATATTGAACAGTTGATGATCGAAATAGGTGAAAAACAGTCTACTAAAACTTTCAAGTAACTATGTACTATATCAATTGAAAAAAACTATACTCTGTTCATTGGGTGTTAGTCATTGCTACTGAACTTCTGACCTCTGCATTGTAAAATATCTTGAAAACATCAGGTTAATCAAGAATGTTCTGTGTTGTATAATAGATATGATAAAATTTTGACACGCACTATTTATATATATAGAGAGAGAGACAGTCCGACAGATAGATAGACAGACAGAAGGAGATACAGAGATATACTTATCGACGAAGCTAAACTAACGCTATTCGAATGTAAGGAGGAATTCCAATTACTGAAACGCAAGTGAATATCGAATTTCAGTTGCTGTCACCGTATGTAAGTCAGCAAAAAATATTTTCCACTTCCACAGCATACCAACAGTAAAACTGGAAAGTATTAGACAAAAATATTTCAATGGTCAAATATAATAATAAGATGAGCTTCTACTTACATATTATTTCTGACCCACCGAATCACGGTTTCTCCCACGTACACATCACCCCCTTTCCCTCGGTATGTCAAAACTCTTTGAGAATAGTAAGGACTCAAGAAAGCGTCAATTTCATGTATGACATAACTTTTAACGAGTACGTATCCATTTCTAAGAAATACATAATTTCAAAAATGAAAATAAATATTCTAAAATATCAATCTATTTTTCCATAAAAGACCATTTCGTTTCGTTTGTGTTAAATTTTCATAATTGTCTATACACAAAGAAAGACATGCTACTTTTTATGAAGCGAATCTACTATTTCACTATATTTAAAGCTCTAGTTTGACTGAATGTTTTGTATGGAGTACTTGATGGAATAAACACATCACACATTAGTTATTGAATCAATCATTCGTACTTTTGTGTACATATATATATATGTATACGTATATATGAATATATAAACTTGTGTTGCCTGATAACAAAGAACATTTGTATTACATAGATACTTATTTTTGAAGACATGGAAGATCTTGCCAATGTGTTTCACCCTAACTCAATGTTTCTCCATTAATCACATGGACTGATCATCAAACGGTGAAAATTTGACATCATGATTCAGATTATAACTGTGTTAGGCTTCTGATTTAATAATCTACCCTCGTGTTGATAGATAGATAGATAGATAGATAGATAGAATGAAACAAACAAACCAACGAACAAATAATGTATTTTTTAGACTTGCAATTGCTTTTTTTAATAATGTTTAGAACTTAATCAATAAACTAATCAAGCCATTCGGGTTAGAATTGCGTCCCATAATTATGCATGAACTTCACTCGTACTTTTCGCATCCATTAGTGCTGAATTTGCCTCAGTCCATTACACGAAAAATCTTTAAAACTAGGTGATACTTAGATTGGTTGGGAGGTAGTTAACTTCATGAATTACTTCTACAAGGACACAACTTGGGAAAGTTTTAGCATCTGGAATGTTACAGGTCAGTTAGAAATACTTTAGCAGAGATTCCATATAAGATCTTTTTGCTACCAAAATAATGTTTTGTTTCGTTTCGTTTTTTCTAAAAGCTAATACGAAAGTTCAGGTGACTTAATCAGGTAAATATCCAGGCCTAACGAGAAAAAATGAATCTTTTCTTATCGGTCACAGTTCATTTAGGCTTTCAGACCACACATCAGTGGTCAATCAGTAAGAAAATTAAAACAATAATATAGACTGCTAGCCGTAGCCCCTGGAGCACTCAGGAAATCAGAAATAGATATATTCATAGAGATATGTTACCATCAGCAAAAGTGAATCGGTCAGGTTTGAAGATACTTGAGATTAGAAAGATACTAAATTCTGTTTTCTTTGTTATTTGTCCAAAATATCGAAATATCATGTCCCAAAAGGAAAGGGCAGTCTGTGATCAAAATGATAATGTGAAACTGGATACGATAGGCTCATTTGTTTGGTCTATTACGTGATGTAAAGAAATGGAAACACCCTTTTGGTAGCAGTGTTAATTCCTCAGTCCATCAAATCATGTGATATGAGTAAAAAATGAAAGTTTGGTATTCATGTCCCGAAAGGTAATGGGCGGTCTGCAATGCAATGGGCTCTTTTGATTGGCCAATCAAATCATTTGGTGTGAAGGAAAGTTTTGATCGATTGTGCAGAATCACCTAGGCATTGGATTAATAATTCAAACTGGAATTAATCATACCCTCTACAACTCTCCTTGTTCGAAGGTCTCCAATAAATAGAGGCAAAAAAATAGTCCTTAAGGTAGTTCTAGGGGTTCTTTGTTGGAACACACATTGTTCCTGTGTTTGTAACCGACACCCCTGCGCAGTGAAGACGTTTCAATCGAATTCTTCGTCAGCGGATCTCCAGGGGTCTTCAATTCACAACGTTTGCTCAGACGACTGGGGCAAGTTGGAAGTAACACTGGAGTTGTGGTCGTACAAATGGATTAAAATATTTCACATTAAAAGCATTGGTTTTAGTAATGATAAAGATAGCATTCTTCTGTTCTTGAAAGTGAAAAATTGAAAAAAATCCTATTTTTTACATACGCCACGCATGCGTGGTTATTTTTATTCTAACTGCCAGCTTCAGAGATAATCGCATACACTAACGGTTGCAAATTTATTCGATCACTCAAATACTAAACATTGAAATGCAATCAATGAAGAGACTTCATCTCAGCAGGAATAATCAACCTTTACAATTTTGAAGATCATTTTCCTGATAATTGAATTTCGAGTCTTACATTATGGATAAGAGGAATTTACGTCGTACAGAGAAAATTAGTTTCCTGGGATTTATCACAAAAGTAGAAGCTTTAAATATATTTTTTCTCTGTCTGAACAAAATTGTTATTATTCATGAATAACTTATCAATTCATTATTCTATCAAAACAATATCATTTTTTTTAATAAATGACTTCTCAATTCATCATCATTATTAATTTTTGCTACAATGTATCGTCATTGTAATTGTTGCTGCTTTTTATCGCAACTAAACTCAAGCTGGGTACTTTTCAGGAGTGAGTTAATCATTGAATAGTGCTGACCCGAATGAAGAATGGGTTCAAGGAGAGAATCAAACTCATGACTCTCTCTACCAGAGGGTGACTCGTTTAATAAGCGACGGTTCTTACCACTAAACTACTGGAACTTAGTGGCAAGCGTCATTCCGAATCAGAAATACAATTTTAAAAAAACATCAATCATGATGAAGGTAAATAGTAGTAAAAAGGAATCATATTGATGTTTAATACTTCATTAATTAAAAAAAAATAGGATAATAAAATTCCTAATTCATCTTCCAAAAAAATTGTCTAGACTGGATTCCAGAGAACATTCTATAAGAAATGATCAATGAAAAAAAATGTTAATACTTACATAGTCAACGTCAACATAGGTTTCTTCAGTTTTATAGTGTATGGCTGACTTGAATTTATTATTATGTCCATGAAAAATTTATTTTTGTCTTCGTTCAAATCCCAATCCAAATGTATTCTAGTGTGGGGTTCAATTTACAAAGCAATTTCATGCTAGATTGGTCCCTCAGTTTGAGCCTGGCAGTTGTCATGTTTGAGATCACCAATTTCATCTTATCACGATTTATCACAATTTTATTTCTCTTTAAGGAAAATCAGAGCAGAAGCCAACATCTTACTTGGTCTGTTGGGATTTGATGTAATTACTGATGCCAATTCGATCAGCAAATCATGGAGCGTTGTACCAAACAACTAACAAAATTAATTTTTAAGAATATTGATAAGTATACCAGTCATTTAAGGATAAAATTAAATGCAGAGGGTAGCAAGTATAAAACTTACAAATATACATGTACGTATAGCAAAGAGTACTGCTTTTACACAAAGACGCAGGGCCCTTTCAACTCTAAAAAAGAGTAAGACAATATGATACGAACTCAATCAAGTTCTTTACAGCCTGCCTCGAGATGATCTTCCAAAACCTAGATTGAGGTCAAGTATTGGCCCTGGCCCCCAAAAAAACGAGTTGAGAGGTTGTAGGGGAACTAAACGTTTTTCAAGTACTTTGATTACTTCCAGCAAGAGATCTTCAGCAACCAAGCAGCAGCCCAAAACGTCTTCGAATAATTCATTGGTTCAAGGACCAAGATTCCTAAGCCTGCAGGATTAATGGACTTGTTCCTTGTTGGCAAAGATTTGTAGATTTGAAAGGTTTTCATTTCGATTAATAACTGTTATTCTGAGCTGACATATACTGCTTCGAAGTAGATGGTGAACGCCAGAATTATTTTCACACCAACCAATATGTTTCGATTGAAGTCTACGTTCGTTAGGCGTACATATTTTTCACTTTTATAATCATATACAAGGATTGCGGTTTACTATCCGAAAATGCAGGATAATTGACCATGAGAAACATAATCTTAATATTTAGTCTCCACCGTCTTCTTTGAGGTAGTCCTCTTTAATATGTAATCAGCATTCACAGCTTGGCCCTGATAAAACGATGCTCTTCCAGTTGGAAAGGTCGTGGGGGATAGCAGTGATGGGGAATGACGGTAATGAACTTTTGAACAACGATTCTAGACACAGATGAAAATTGCCAAACCTTTTGACCCCTAATTCAACAAGGATCTCATTTTTTGATGCCTCTGGTTGCATTCGACCAAACTCTGATATAGAGCCATCATCATCAGTCTCTCATCGTCCGTCGTTGGACATAGACCCTCCCAGGATTCGCAACATTCCTTTATCATAGGCGTTGTGGAGCCGATGCTTTCTGAATTTGTCTAGTTCGTCTCTCCATCATACATTTTTCCGGTCTTGGTTACGCATGTGATCTCTGGAGATCGATGTTGTGAGGCGTGATGTCCACTGGTTGTCTGCCATTCTTATATCATGACCAGCCCATTGCCATTTGAGTTTTCTAATGGATTGTAAGATGTCTCGGACTCCTGTTTTCTCCCTGGTATATTGTGTTGTCTTTTGATTTCTAAGTATGAGCCATCCATTCTCAAGAAGATTTTGAAATTTGCCTTCAGGAAAGAACAAACTGCTTTTCAATCAGGGAAATGAAAGGATTAAAAGTTGAAGCACGGAACTGCAAAATGGATATACATAAATGATTTCAAAAAACAAACATGACAAGAAATGTATATTTTATTAATGTTAAGAGGGCAATACGTAATATAGACGCTACTTCTGCTCCTGGCGGTTAAAAATAAATTCTATTATATAGAAAGACTGCGGAAGTGTATTGATGCGGTTGTAAGAAACATTAGCTTTCTTACCGGTTGTTCAGGCAAATAAACAGATTCTTTTATCGTATTTGTAAGAAAGAAAGAAAGAAAGAGAAAATATCTATAACGACGGGGAAGTTTAGTGGAAATATCTTTATAGCTCTACGAATAAGAAGAGAATATATAATTCAGTAGGGTTTTTTTATGGTGTGCCACAATTTGGTTTATTGCAATATAAACTCAGAATTCTAGTTGCGATGTTTTGTTTTGTTTTCTTTTTGGGTGTGGTTGTACTATATTTCGAGCTTTTGTGGAAATATATTGTGAATGGGCCTCAAAGATTTCAGCCGACGTCTTCAACTTTCAAATCAAGACGAATTCGATTGTAAATTGAATACTATTTATCTAAATCGGAGATAAGTCAAGCATGCAAAACATACGTGAGCAGCGATATGAGTTTGATATTTCTTCAATAATTCTGATCAGCTTTTCTTTTCACCTTTGCTTTGTAACGCAGTGCTCAGATCCTCATTTCGCTTTCCTCGTCGCCATATTGTTTATTACCAAGTTGTAGTAGAAGTTTCAAGTAGTCTATATATGAACGAATGTAGCTATATGACTAGATCTTAATTTCTTCCGCCGATGAGTTTTTATGGTTAAATTGGTAAAGCGTTGTCCATATCAGATTATATGTCTAAGATGAGGGATATTCATATGTGTTATCTGAGGACTGCCTCTTTACTTAATGGTTGTAGAATGTATGAAGATTACGATGAAAAGCAACAATAAAGATGAAAAAAACTAGTCAAATTTGATAATGAAAATGTCTAATCGAAGAAGGTCGAACAACTTCGAACATTAATTCAACCCGAGAACTTACCTGATTTACCTGAGTTATATTGAATGCTGGGGGAGAAAAGATCTTTCTGTCGGTTGTCTGTCATTCTTGCAGCATAATCAACCGATTACCATTCAAGTTTTCTAATGGATTCTATGATGTCCCAGACTCTTGTTTTCTCCTTAATATAGCGCTGTCTAGTGATCTCTCCATGTAAAATCGAGCAAGATCCTTTCATGTGCACGTTGCATGGTTCTTGGTTTGAGGGTTAGTCTCTTAGTTAGGTTGTATGTTCCAGCACCATAGATGAGTATTGGGAGGATGCATTAGTTGTACACTCTTCATTTTAGAACAAATGGGACTTTCTTGTTCTCTCTACTGGGGGCTTGCCGTCCTATGTACGAGTCCTGAAGTCAAGTAACAATTGTAATGTGTCTCTTCCTTTAGCCCCTGACCTTAAAAGCCCTGAACTTCCATTCATTTTCGCTTAAAATATTTGTAAAAATGTGCTTCTTATGTTATTCCTAATACGTTTTAATACGGTCCAATGAACTTGCAATGCATTTTTGCTTCTTCATACGAACTATTTTATCTATGAGTATTTGTCTTTGTCACAGTCGGAAATGTCTATTCAGTCCTAATCCCACCTATTTGAATTGGACTTTGTTTGTTGTCAACTAAGAAAGTAGATATAATATTACTACGGATTGGTAGTCCTCGCCCTTTAAGTAATAATTAGCAAACAAACCAATATAGCAGATCATTACTGTGTAGCGAACTGGGTTCCTCAAATGCAAAGCTTAGGAAATATTCATGCAGCATAACTATTTTGGATTTTTGAAGAACAGGAATGCAATGCTTTTCAAGTGTACATGAATAGTTCAGTGCTTGTATTTTTTGTTTTTGTTTTTGTTTTTTCAAAAAACACATACTATCTACCTTGAAAATCAAGTTATGTTACCTGATTTTACAACTGGATGTCAACGTTAAACGCCCGGAGCCAATCCTGTGCATTTACCGATGTGGTTTAAAAGTTAGACATTCTTGCAGGAAACTGAACCAGGCAAGAGGAAGTCATCATTTCCGACCAGTTGTTCTGTTATCCTTACGATCAGGGACCATGAGAGGGGAATGCAGCCGGAGGGCTAAGGGGGCGATAGATTTTGAGGGAGATCCGTGTATCAAAACTCATGTCGTTGCAATACGTCCATCAATAAAATGGTTGACCGGTAAGCAATATGGCATGGCGTGTTAAAAGGTTATATATATATATAAATATATATATATATATATATATATATATATATATATATATATATATATATATATGGGAACAGTATGACCAAAGAACGAGAGTGTGTGTGTAGTGGGTTAGGGGTGTTAGAATATCTTTGCACAACCTTATAATTAGTTGTAATTTTTTTTATGTCATGATCGCTTCAAGTTGACGGCCTTTGAAGTAATAAACTGACCATTCACTGCGCTTAAAATCAGTATCCTTTCACGAAGATCAGTTTCTGGTAACGAGTCAAAAAAAAAGGTACGTTCTTGGCCTGATTTTGAAATCAAAGATGTTCTTTTCCTTCTTGAACACTGGGCCAGAAACAGCATCCAGCCAAAAACAGCAATAAGCAGACTGTATGTGAGTATAAAGTAAGGAACATTTTGCTAAAGTTTTATACCACTGTCGTTTGTGTTGTTTCCGATAATTGCTCCAAAGTTGTATCTAAATTATATATGAGCAGTGCATTTATTCTTTTTATTTTCTTCACTGGATGAGAGTTGAAATATTTTCATCTGCTTCGGCGTAGAGATATCAAACCACTTCCGTTCGTTGTATAGACTTCATGCTTCTTTAATAAGACCAGTCGATGATGTTATGCTCTTATACCACCCTAAATAAAAGATTCACCGTAAGTTTGTGACTTGTCTTCATAGGGACCGTTAGATCAATCGTTATACATAAACCACTCGTCTATGAAAGGTAAAAAAACAACCAATTGTATTCATTTTTAACTACCATCGTTCAAAAATTGCTTTTCTTGGATTGTAATAGTTGTCATATCAAAGTGAGTTTAGTGGGTAGGCCAGAGAGTTCGTTCCATTTTTGTGATTAAATGGCTTCAGGGGCGTTTAGTATCCATAAACTTCATTCAAAAAATTGCTTTTGATTATCTTGTAAGTCATATCAGTTTGCATCTTCTAATTGTCAAGATGAGTATTTCGGTCAATGAATTTCAACATTGAAGACGGACAAAACAAGAAACATTTTGAATCTGTCCTGCATTTTTATTTCAAGCGAGGCACAAATGCGATAAAATCACGAAAAAAGATTTGCCCAACTTATCGAGAATGTTATGTGAATGTTCAAATGGGTCAAAAGCTAATACTCCAGTGTCTGGGAAACCAATCAAGGCGATTCAATCAAGACATTACTTGAAAATTATTTACGTTATACAACGTTGATGGAGATAACCTACAAACTTTAAGCACCCATATCAAGTGTTAACAATCATATGGAACGATTTGGTTATGTTTGTGGATTTCACATATATCGCTTGATATATAGATATTTATGTATCTGTGCGCGCGTGCGTATGCGTTCGCACACACTAGTGCATGCTAATGCTAGATAAACTAAATGAAGAGAGCAAGAAAGTCGGCCTTCACAAGCGCTTCAGCAAGACGAAGATAATGTGCAACAATCATGTTGGATATAAGAACACTAAGATCAAAATTGAGGACACAGAACTGGAGAAAGTAGACCACTACATCTATCTTGGACAACGAACCTCCATGAGACCCTCAAAAGAAGAGGGAATCATGTGAGGAATCACCCTAGGATGGCGAGGTTTTAGCAGAGCAAGCTCAACCTTTGAAAACAAGAAGATCTCATTGACCCTAAAAAGAAAGGTATACAACCAATGCATCCTCCCGATAGTCACTTATGGAGCTGAAACATGGAAATTAACCAAGAGACAGACCTGCAAACTGTGAACGATGCAACATGCACATAAAAGAATAATGCTCAACCTCACCTGGAGAAACCACAAGGCAGCACTATACATCTGGGAGAAGATAGGAGTCACGGACATCATAGAATCCATTCAGAAAACTCAAATGGCAATGGGCTGGCCATGCCACAAGAATGGCAGACAACCGATGGACATTACGACTCATGACATGCATCCACAGAGATCACATGTGAGACTGAGGCTGGCAGAGTACTAGTTGGAGAGACGGGCTAGACAAATTCAGGTAGTACTGGCTTCACGACGCCCACGATAGAGAAGTGTGGCGAATCCTGGGTAAGGTTTCTGTCGATTGTCTGTATTACTGAGTTCTTATAAGGAAAGATTATTAATCCTCGGCAAAAGTTTTCATGCACCTTCTTCTTTCGTATGCACAGTGTGACCAACAACATTTGTCTTCTGTGGTCTTCCAAAAGGCCTGTACGATTCAAATAAAGTGCAAACACTACTCCGTCTGTTAAATGAATCTAGAGCATCACCAGAGCCTCCCGAACTGTCGATTAGTGGTTCTATTATTTTAAAAAGAATAGGGATTTGTATGAAGGTTTCAGTTTGTTCTTAACCCTTCATTTTATAACCTTCCCTTTTGTCTCTTTTGATGCTAACATAATGCATTTATATGTATACAATATTAAAAGCAATGCCATACATAGAGAGATATATATGTGGGGGTGGGGTAAAGTGAGAGGGGGGGAAGAAGGAATGGAAAAGTGCAGAGTATTTTCTCTCTCTCTCTCTCTCTCTTTCTCTCTCTCTCTCTCTCTCTCTCTCTCTCTCTTTCGATGTATATATATAGAGAGAGATGGGAAGAGCAAGGAGATTTTATATTGATATAGATAGATATTGATTGATCCAGAGAAACTGAGTGAGTATTGATCCAGGATGACTGATTTGTCTACCTGTTGCGCAAAATGGAAACAAAATCATTTCCTTCTTGTCAGATTTCGATACATAACATCATGAGCTGAAAATAAAGTTATTGCACCAATCAGCTTTTAGTGGTGATAGCAACCTTCGTTCCGAATCAAGTTCATGAATATTCCTATGATAACAAGTACCAGATATGTTAATAGTGATCTTATCGGAACATTTAATTATACTACAAACTTTGCCATACTTGATATCTGGTAAAAAGATAAAGCGATGTGAATCATTAGAATATTATCGAAAATAATTTCTCATTATCTATCTTATGATTTGGGAAGTTCGTATGTATGACTGATTAAATTTTCTTTCGGTTGAAACTACGTGTCACAATTTTTCACTTCTATACACAAAGTCTTAGGAATAAGTTTATCCAACTTTGAATACATTGAAGTGTTTTCAGTTTGTTTTTGTTTTTTCGCCTTTATTATACTATAAAACAATACGGATCTTGATTAGAGTGGAGTTGTTATTTCACGTTGGATCTTCCAAATTTATTCCCTTGTATCCATTCTCTTCATCGAG
The DNA here is from genome assembly GCA_963457665.1 of Thysanoteuthis rhombus. Lineage (NCBI taxonomy): Eukaryota > Metazoa > Mollusca > Cephalopoda > Oegopsida > Thysanoteuthidae > Thysanoteuthis > Thysanoteuthis major. The sequence goes on from OY735216.1 coordinate 36,535,728, forward strand.
ATATTTTCGCTGAGCTTCTTCAATTGTCTACGGGTAAACTTGAAGGAATGTCAGAAAACCCTTGATTTAACATAAAGCGTAAATTGATCTTCTTCTGTCTCTCTATTTTTAAGACACACACACACTCACACACACAGATGAATGCACGCACACACACATACACATATACATCTATATAAATTTGCCATAATGCATGTACATAATATAATACATGTGATAAGATATATATATGTATGATTTGATATATACACACACACACATATATATATATATATATATATATATATATATATATATATATATATATATATATATATATATTATGTAAGATACAAATACATGAAATAAAATACATTCATACATAATAAGATGTATGAATACATATGTATGACAAAATATGTGTATAATAATTTAATATAAATGATATATTATGCTATACATGTCATATATATAAGCTGTATATGATATGATATGTATATATATATATATATGATATAGATATGATATGATATATATGCATCATAGAATATATGAAATATGACATAAAATACAATACATAGAGAAATATAATATATATATATATATATATGTATATATTATATATAAACATATGATATATACCATATAATATATATGATATATATGTATTTATATGTATATATATATATTACATGCAATGTAATATATATAATCAATAAATATTGTAATACATATATATATAATATATATATATATATATAATCAATATATATTGTAATACATATAATGCATAAATAGATAAATATGATATGAATAAAGTATGATATATATAAATGATTTATATGATATATATATTATATATATATATTTATATCATATATAGTGTGATATATATATATATATATCTAAATAATACGTACATGTATGATGTATACATTATATAGAAAATATATAATAGAAGAATATAATATGTATGATCTAATACAATACATATATGCATATATACATATATATATATATATATATATATATATATATATATACATCATATGATATAACGAATTTGATATATATGATATAAGATGTAAAATACAATGTATATATATATATATATATACATATATATATATATAGAGAGAGAGACAGACAGACAGACAGACAGAGACAGAGAGAGACAGACCGACAGACAGGCAGGCAGACAGACAGAGATATAGAGAGTATACATCTCGAAAAATGTCGGTGTTTAAAGCAATGGACAAAGCCCGTGGTATAAGAAAGAAATAACTAGCATATTAGAAGATAATGGAGACATAACAATAGCCAGAGACTGTATTGTCGAACGCACCAAAGAGTTCTATCAAAAACTCTACTCATCAACTAAACAACGAAAAGGATACGCAAGACGTGGACAATCAGTTCGGGGACTTCCCAGAAGTTACACCATGGGAGGTAAAACAAGTCATTAAACAAACAGAAAGAAAGTAAAAGCTCCTGGACCTACTAAAAAAAGCTGGTAAGATCCTCAATAAAAAAAAAAGCTATTCTATTCAACTAGTGCCTAAAAAAGAGTAAAGCACCGAAAGACTAGAACACAGCTATCATAATGCTTCTACATAAAAAAGGAAACCCTAAAGACCTCAACAACTACGGGCCTATAAGCCTACTTAACTGCATATACAAACTTTTCACGAAAATCATCACCAATCGGATAACTAAAACACTAGATGAAAACTAACCACGAGAACAGGCTGGATTTAGAAGAAGTTACTCAACCATGGACCATCTTCATTCAATGAATCAGCTGAAAGAAAAAAGCAGCAGAATACAAAATGCCACTCGCTGTAGCATTTATAGATTTCTAGAAGGCATTCCCATGGACATGAAGGCCATCACTCTACAAGGAGTAGACCTTGTATACGTCAAAGTACTGCAACATATATACAATCACAGCAACTCCGTCATCAGACTACACAAGGACTCTGAAACATTCTAACTCCAAAAAGGAGTGAGGCAAGGTGATACCAGTTCACCCAAACTCTTTACAGCCTGCCTTGAGATGATATTCCGAAACATAGACTGGGAAAATAGAGGAATCAAAATAGACGGCAAATAACTGAGCAACCTTAGATTTTCAGACGACATTGTCCTTTTCACAGAGAACCTACACGACCTCCAACTAATGCTAGATGATCTGAACAAAGAAAGCAAAAAAGTCGGCCTACACATGAACTTCAGTAAAACGAAAATCATGTGCAATAATCATGTTGAGAATAAGAACATAACTGTCAAGTTAGAAGACGCAAAACTCAGCAAGGTAAACCACTACATCTACCTAGGACAACGAATCTCCATGAGATCCTCAAAAGAGGAAGAAATCGAGCGAACAATCACTTTTGGGTGGCAAGCCTTCGGCCGAGCAAGCAAGCTCAACTTAAAAAAAACCAGACAATCCCAATAATCCTAAAAAGAAGAGTGTACAACCAATGCATTCTCCTGATAGTCTCTTATGGAGCTGAAACATTGAACCTAACCAAGAGACAGACCTGCAAACTGAGAAGTACGCAACGTGCACATGAGAGAATCACAAGACAGCACAGTATATCAGGAAGAAAACAGGATTCCGAGGCATCAGAGAAAATATTTACAAACTCAAATGGCAATGGGTAGACCATGTTGCTAGAATGAAAGACGACCGAAGGACATCATGACTAACAATATGGATCACCATAGATCACAAATTCAGGAAATACTAGCTCTGTGATAGGGAATTGTGGCGAATCCTGGGGAAGGTCTATGTCGAACAACTGATGATGATGATGATGATGATGATAATGATGATGATGATGATGATTGCCAGCGGCCAAGGCCAGCTGCCCGTAGACTGTCCGACCCTTTTCCTTATCTCGTCTGCTACACTGAGGCCCTTGTACTTCACTGATGACCAACCTTTTATCTTCCTATCTTATAGGCCAATGCTAATATTTTCATGGATAAATTTAAAGAAACCCACATCCACCTTGAGATATACAACGATTGCATCTTTTATGGTAGACGACTTTTTTTCATATACACCGGAGATAAAGCCAAATTAGAGAATTTCTTTACATACATGAACTGTGCACACGATTCAATTGTTTGACTTTGTAACATCCATAGCCTTCCTAGACCCCTGCATATACATAGACAGTAATGGAAATCTCCGAACTATTCTCTACACTAAACCCATTGACACCCACAATTACCTCCACTCTAAGTAAGCTCATCCCCAACGCCTAAAAAGAAGCCTACAATTTTTACAACCCCTTATGGTTAGTAGAAATTGCTCTACAGATGGTAAACTCAACCGACACAATCTTAACCTAGTTCAACATTTCACTCAACGAGGATATTCACTAGATGATACAAACAGCCTAATAGAAAAAAACAACAACTATAATACTCAGGAATGAAACCCTTACGCTCTCCTACAGTAATAAACCTGACTACCAACCACCTTCAACAACTCACTCCCACCCTAAGCACACATTATCAATTGAAGATGGAACAGCCTCGCCCTTAAAACAGATATCAGAGAAATATTCACAGAACTGTGCATCATCGCTTACCACAGACTCACAACATCGAAGACATGATTAGCAGCAACAATATTATAAATAATATGGTCTCACATAACAATATCCGTAGAACCATCAAATTCTGTAAACCATGAAATAGTCTATGTTGCAGTCACCTTAAGTGCACCAACACCTTCACAAGCTCTACCACCAAAGAGAGTTACCATATATACCATAGCACTAACTGTTGTAGTAAAATATTATATACCTTCTAGAATGTAATAGATGCACCTTACAATACATAGGCAAGTCCGAGTGACAATTTAACATTTGACACGATTAAATCACAAAACAATCGGAGCCCACTTCCCACTTTCGCACACCCGGCCACAATTTTACCACGGACACTAGCTTTATTATCACTTAAAAAATAGGAAAAATATCCCCATGGACATTACTGAAATTCTAGAAAGACATGAGGATATGTGGATCAACAAACTCAAAACTATCTCCCCTAATGGACTCAAGACCAAACCTAACCACACTAATCACACAGATCTCCAAATCATAAACCTCCGACTAACGATAACTTCACACCCACATCTACCGCCCCCACCCCGTATACATCTAATACTGGGAACTTCAAAGTCACTCTGCCCCATAACAACTACTACGTTAGTCAGTCATCTCACTTGTACAAATCAGAAACAACATATTTTCGATGACCTGTAAGGTTAAAACCTGTGTAATTCTTTAACTTCATCACCCCTCCATTTATACTATCCCTAACCTAACCACACAATCTAACACCAAAGATCTTCCCTCCTACCCTGACACCTTATGTCCTCTCCAAGACCCACTTTTGCTACTACCACCACAGACTTCATTTTTTGCTCACAAAGCAAACCTTCTGATGGTGGACTCATGTTCCACATCAAACTTATAACCTCTAAAGGTACGCATATACACAGAGCACACAGTACTGAAGATGGGAATACCTCGCGAAATATGTCTAGACCATTAATGAAAACATTTACAGATAAATAAACCTGACTTCCATACACTTTCACTCCTGAGCCTGTCTCACTCTCTATAGTTCAAATTATACATACATAGAGAGAGAGAAAGAAAGAAAGACATAGAGAGAGACAGAGAGAGACGGAGACACACACACACACACACACACACACACACACACACACACACACACACACACACACACATATATATATATTTATGTATAAGATATTTGATACCAATGATTGGATTTTGTTTTTCAATCGTAAACATTCACACTCATTTGATGTATAAATGTAATAATAAACTGATTTTTCATACATCTTGTTTCATTTGCTCTCAATGGTAGTATGTCATAATTCAGTAAATGATACGTTATTTAATACAAATTGCTATCTTCGCAATCTGTTAACCCCATAATCTATAGAGCGAATAAAGGTTAAAGTATCGCCCACGCTTATCTCACATACAGTTGTGCTATTGAAAGAGATTACGTACTTGTATGCACTTACCTCCCTTACAATACCATAAACCCCTGCTTTCATTTATGTATGTATGTAACCATGTTAAAATTCTGATTTTAAAAAAAGCCAGGTACTTATTTCTAATCTACTCTGAACTACTTTTTCTGATGTATTTGGCATCTATTTTAAATGAATATTATTAGATTCGATACTCGAGAATATTGGATATTTGTTTAAAATATCTATGGATTCTTATTTGATGCATTAGATATTACTATTTTCAAAGATGTTGGGATATGAGCGCTCATAATCTCCACTTGCATTTACGTTGCCGACTGAGTTAGCGATTACATAACCTGTATTTAAAGGGAGACAACCTTCTTATAACAAGCTTTAGCATGAGAATAACAATTTTTATACATTTTTGTTATTAGATTATTTGCTGATTCGTGTATTTATAATAAATCTAACAGTACAGTTTCCCACGAATTGCATTTGTTCATTAAATACATTTACCTCAAGCGGAAATATCGCTTTGTTTCTTAGATTTAATCTACTTTGTCATCATAGAAATGCTAAGTAGCATTCATTTTTTAATCATTGTAGATTTTAAAGTGCTCGAAATTAAAATTGATATCATGTACATCATCACGAGATTGAGCGCGTGTGGGGGAATGTTCAAATTTCATTATCTATTGTAGAACAGAATTATTAGATAAAGAACAAATTATATGTATCGTCTACTGATACATAGTATACTAATATATATATGTGTGTGTGTGAGCGTGTGAGTGTGTATTTATATGCGTATATGTATATATATATATATATACATATATATATATTCATATATATATGAAACTTTCTCTCTCTCTCTCTCTCTCTCTCTCTCTCTCTCTCTCTCTCTCTCTCTCTCTCTCTCTGTATGAGTGTATATACATATATATATATATATATATATATATATATATATATATATATATATGTATATATATATATATGGAGAGAGAGAGAGAGAGAGAACGAGAAACCTTCATGGATATAAAAGTCTTATAAAAGACAAACATTCAAACACACACGTATATGAACCAATAATTGTCCTTTCAAATACAGACGTGGAAAAAATTAAATTACATGGAGAGGCTTTTAAGAACTGAAACATGTGTAGTGATAATGAAAGAAGAGTACTTATACACAAATAATATAATTTGTGAAAGTTCCAGTATATATGTATATTGTTATAAAGCATTATTTCAAAAAGAAATATATATATATATATATATATGTATGTGTGTGTATGTGTATGCGTGTGTGTGTGTGTAAATCTATGTATATGTACGCACACACACATACACACGCGCGTGCACACACACACACAAACACACACACACACACACACACACACACACATATATATATATATATATATATATATATATATATATATATATATATGAATAAATTGCTAGTTAAGATTAGATCGACCATATTTTGACGTGATTTTTTTTCCTGCGTGCTGGTGAAATTAATATTCTGTTCCGATTAAGTAGTTTTATGATTTTCCGTCTTATTTTTACTATTTTGTCTTTCTTACTTTTTTCTGGTTGTAAGTGGAAATGAAAAGCCTGTATTGAATGATTTGTTGAAAGCGATAACTCTATGTTTTATTTTTACTAGATTTCCTTCCATCTTTATTGTTCTGAAACAACGACTTTCAGCAACTGTTCAAGTAATCAACAGGAACTATTTTTAAATGCATTTTATCTTATTTATCTATTCACCAAAAAACATGCATTGCAAAGAATCAGCGAATGTCAATTAAAATCACGGAAACATCACTGTATTTCATTTCCGTAGTTTACCCCGGCCAGCAAAGATGGGAGAGTTATATGTATATTCACTTCTGTCTATCTGCCTGTCTGATTGTTTATCTGATCGTCTTATTACCCCTTTATCCCCACGAAATCTCCAAAATGGAAATTGCTGGAAGGGGAGCATGTTCAATTTTACGGCAGATCGAGGAATTTTCTTGATTGGCATATATTTTTCTTCGTCCCTTTTTCACACAATCATCTTCATACATTAATTTACTTATATTTTCCATACAATATTTCCAATGACTAATTCCGATTAAATTTTTCAATGGTTACGTCATGGGCTAAGAAAAAACTAATTTTTACAGTTTTACAGTTACCTCCCATCATAACTGTACGTGAACTTATTTTCATTCAGTTTTGGTGACAATTGCGCAGACAGCTGTATGCGCTCTCTGAGTGCTTTCTAGTCTAAATATTGGCTCTCTTTCAGCATGGCTGGTGCCAGGGTTTCATGCTCCCTCAGCGGAACTTTCTTCACAGGCGTTTCTTATGCTCTAGGCGAGATTCAATATTTGCATCCTCGGTTGTAAAAGACTATTTTTCCAGTTTGGGGCCCTAGGCCACCGCCTGGTTTTGCTTAATGGACAAACCGGCCATGTTTACAAGCCTTACCGTTCGTTTGTTGGTGTTTTAGGGCTGACAATGAGAGGTTAGATTTGTTTTCTTGTAACCGGTGGCTCTATAAAATCAAAAGGTGAAACAACCGTCATATATAGACAGGATCACCGTTTTTAAAAAAATGGGGTGAGTTCATTTCTCCCCTTGAGCTTTATTTCCGATCCACGCTGTTTAGTAATGACAGTGGAACGACGGTCTGAGTAGTTGTGATGACATGCAACTGAAATTAGGATGAAAGAAAAACTAGTTGAAAATTATTAATGATCAACAATTTTCAATCCAATAAAAATCTAAGATGATATCTGTAATTATAACTCGACTTCTTAGGCAGCGTTTGAAATAACATAAATTTGCTATTCGGTGCAAGGCATTTGGACTGAATGAGCGTGTTTGTAAATCGTCTTTTCTACATTGATTTCTCTCCTTTCATTTATTGTACTGGCTTTTGTATAAAACTTATGTTCAAATAGATTGTATCACTTGTCTTTCCCTGCTGGTTCATTCACGTAAGATATCTACAATTATGTATTTCCCCTTCAATATTCATATAGCCTGACACATATCGAAAGATCTGTGGGACCAGCTTCCTAGCCATTATATTATGACTGATGCATTAGGGTTTATCGATACGTCCATGATGCATACTGTTGAAAATCGGTTGATAACTAATTTGTTGACGTATCATTAATGAAGAGATTGGTTTTTGTGTCAGGCATTTTTTCATAAAGAGTGCACTTAAACCAAATTTTTAAGTTTTAAAGTGGATACGTACATTGATTCATTGTGTGATACTTTATAACGCTTTCAACAATTTTGCCCTGTTTTCTCAATTTTATAAAACAGTTAATAATGGTCAAAATCATTAAAAATAATTATTGAGCGAGGCTGAATTTTTATAGTTTCTGCAATCATTTTTTATCTATTTTTGATAAACATTTATCTTTATTGCCATGTATTGACAATGGAATTTCTCATTAATTTTCATTTTCTTCAACATAAGCGCATTTACATTGTCATCAAATGCTTAATGCTTAAACATTTTCATTAATCAATGAAAAGTCAAGCAGTGCCGGCTTTACGGGGGACAACTGCTCCAGGCCCCGTCCATACAAAAATTTTAAATTAGTTTATTCAATAAAAAAAGATTAATAATTACTGTCTGGAATTCATTCCATTGTAACGCCTTCAATTGTTTAAAATGAGTTAATGAAATTCTGCCTGTAGTTCGAGTCTACAGTAATTGAAGTATGGATGACCAAATGAAGCAATACTGCTAGCTCTGTAGGAGGAACAGAAGTTATTTTTAGGGGCCACAATATTTTACTAGCACCTTTATTTATTTGTTTATTTTTAATGTTCTGAAAATTTTGCTGATTCTACATGTTTGAAATATAAATATACAACTTGTTAGCTCCAAATATTTTGATTTATGTATATGAGGGGCCCACCGAACCAGAAGTGCCCCAATCCGTCAAGGTCTAAATCTGTGTGTATAAGTGTTACAGTACTCTGCTAAAGGTGGCCTTACATTGCTTTTCAATCTTCTTTGATATCAAAAATTGAATTTTACCATTCTTTTCTTCGTAATTTTACCTGCTTTTAACATTTGAAGATAAGGAGCATCCATGGGGACTAATAATAAGATAGGTAATAAAAACTGCAGCCAAAACCGTCAACATTGACGTAGGTTTCTTTAGTTTTGAGGTCTGGCTGGCTATGAATGTATATGTTGCGCGTACAGGCTGTACCCGTGTGTCCAGAAAAATCGATTACCCGATTTTTTTTGTTTGTTTTTTTACCCCCAGGTTTTTAGAATTTGAATTTACTGTGAAATTTTATGCTAAATCAGTCACTGGTTCGAGTTTGTTGGTGTTCACACATGTATTCTTTTAAAGGAGAAAGAAGTAACTTCTTCATTGATCACCCTTTTTTCTAAATTTTCAATTTATCACTCCCAACGCGGAATGCTGCCAAAGGACATTTGTCACGTGACAGTTTTCACTGAGTGACTAACCAGTTCTCTTTTCGAAACAGATTTCGCTTAACATATCTTAAAACTATAGAGCCTCTAGTCTACCAATGACTTTTCTCGTTGGCTTACTTACTGCTGCACTATGACGAATGCTCATAAACGGATACTTACAAAACCTGACACTACATAGCATGTGTGAATCACTCAGTGTTAAATGAAATCCACAGTTTTTTTAGCCTGACAAACGTGTTTAGCATTCACTGAAGACTGAACTTATTGTTAATGTTGGGGGCTTTTGTTTTTGTTTTCGCTTCTATTTTATTTTTTCTCTCATCGGGATGTCAAACAATGTTTTCACAAAAATAAATGCTCATGCTGATGCACGAATGGCAAAAGAAATGAGAAAATCGAGCAGTAACTCTCTCCCTGTGGAAGGAAACTTTCCTCGATTTGCTTTTACTATTCTGATCTTCACTCAAAAATAGGCAATTGACACCGAAGCCAAACTCGCTTTATCAATCAAGTGCGTTTATAGAGAGACAAGCACATGCACACCCAAATTAAATTTACAACGGGGCAAAAACAAAAACGAATTTCACTTGATATTAATCCAATAAAGCTTAACAAATAAACTCCCATCTTCTACATTTACGCTGAAGTTACTTTTTCCTAATGTCTTCTTGATTTCTCGTAGAAACTGTGAAATTGACTACAATCAAGCTTATTAATAACGTGCCTGAGTAACGGAAATCACTTTTACTGCAATTTGAATAAATGATCTCACTGAATGATGATGTTAGAATCTCAATGTAGTTATTTTTCCTGGTGGTTAATTAACTGTGAATTATCAAACAGAAATATTCCCAAATGATACAAAAAAATCTAATTTTGTTTTGCAGTTGCAGAACAGAAAATTGTGTAAGAGTATGAAAAGAATTTTCCGATTAGGAAGCAGCGAAATAACCAGGATCACCCCAATAAAGACAGTAAAACGCACATTTTTTCCAAATAAAACTGTTGCTAATATGATTCACTTCACTCTTTAAAACTTCGTTTTGACGTCTTCGTGAAAATATCACAAACTTAACTCTGCGATGTTATCCTTTGTGTTTCCGATGAGTTCATTTTGTTTGGTTGTTACAGTTTTAGACCGTGACGCTCTAATCTCTAATTGGTGTCTCTGTCGTATTGTATTAAAGTGAAGGGCAAGAGATGGGCATTTTAGCAACACATAAGATGAGGCAAAATGTTTATGCGTGTTGATTTATCTGAGTGACTGTGTATCAAGATTTTTGAACGAACCCCTACATTAAATCAAATTCCTATATCTATCACATCTGGTATCATTCTGACGCCTCTCCAATGACAAGGAAAAAAGAATGAATTAATGAACAATAGTAATGTCTCGTCTCAGAAATTCGGACAAAAGATGTTCTTGAGTTATCATGCTAGAACACAACCATAAAGGCCTTATATATGGTTATTGTGAAGTAAGTTGGCAAAATAGTGTGTTTGATGAACGCCATCTCAAGCACTGAACGTGACGTGTATGAGAGGGGAAGCATATGCTCTCTCAGAATAAGATTCGACGCCATTCCAGAACATAACAGACACTCAATGAAGGCCGAAGGGTATGCAGTCGATACACTGTGAAAAAACAACAATAAAGAAATCGTTCCAAACCAACCACATACAATGACGATTGGAATATTGCATGCTCCACATCACTTATTTGATTTGTTGAGAGTGGAATAGATATCGTGTATCTAATATGTATGCCGATTGGTATTTTAGTCAATAGGGATTCTGTGGAGCTTTTTCTCTATATATAAGAGCAAGGCTGAGATGGAAGTAGTCTTGGGGGAAGAAGAAAACTTACTTCGACGAAGATTAATGGAAATTTCATCTTTTTTTTCAGAGTGATGCTGGTATAGCAAAGAAAATAATTCTTTAGTCTCTTAGACCTACCTCATAGCTGAGAGTTTCTCATTCCCTACTGACGCTGATGGTCGACGTTCGATCCCTGGTAAAAAAAGAAAAGTCCCGTATTTCGTGTATTGATTTGAGTGTACACCATTTTTACCTTGAAGATTAACGTAACCTAATCTACCTACCTTCATTTTCTCTACTTGGCCTTGCGCCGTACTAAGCTGAGCGTAATAAATGTCATAAATATTGCCGCTGGAATATTTGAGGAACCTTTTGCAACGAATATATCTGTATAGTCTAATGCCATTTCATATTTATTGCCTGTTTTTACTGGATGAAAAAAAATAACCAGTGCGAAAGTGGATTATAAAACCAACATTGCACATGTTAATAATTCAATCTCTTATCTCTCCGCTCATCCATACAGGAAAGCTGCCAAAATAAAACCGACAACATCAAACCAATATTTCATAAATCCTTCACTGTTCAATACTTTATACTTTGATCAGTTTTTACTGCAGTGAACGCAGTCGTCTATCGATTCGCTGTCAGCACTTCCACTACACAAAGGCAACGTTTTTATTCCCTATATTCCCTGCTTCAGATACAGTTTTCTTTGCCATGTTACCATCGTAGACCTAATGTTTTTAAAAAATTTTCGTGGTATTAGGCGGACATGTTTTTTATAACAATAAACCCTAAGGGTGTTTAGTGGACAGTAATTGAATTTCCTTCTTCATGCTCGGGCAATTATTTTTGAAAAAAAATTTCAAATTCTCATACCGCTGAGAATTTCATCTACATCGTTTTCGGATATTCTATGGAATAGAGTCACAAATTAGAGTGACAAAAAATAGGCTTTTGATAGAGTTAGTTTTCCTCAAGGAATTTTTTTAGCTCCCCTAATCAGACAATTTTTTTTGTCTTGACACTTGTCAATCAATCACCTTCTTACCAAATGGTAAATTGCTTTCTTATCCTTTCCTTTCTCCAGCTTTTGTTATTAGAAACCATCAACCAAAACTGTCAACATCTGTGTCTTAAGTTTCTACGTTGGTTTGGCTGGCTGGTTAGTTATACGTGGGTATCACGAGTACAAGCTGCACTGGCAGGAAGTATAGGCGCGGGTGACCACAGACTCTCTCGGAATAAAATTTAACGCCCTAAATAGATTTTTTGTGGGGGTCAGGGGTTCAATTTGCAATATAAGTTTATGCTAAATTGGTCTTTTAATTCATGTCCGGCAGCACTCACGATTGTTTTTTTCATTTTTATTTTTTTTTAATTTGGACTTTTTTAGTGATTGATACCAAACAGAATGCAAGAAATATGTGTGCATGCATATGTATGTATGTGTCTGTCCTATACAAATTTCTAATTGATCACCCCCGACACAGCTTGCTTCCAAAAAGATTAAACTCATTACGGTTTCTATTGAGTGACCAACAGATTTCTCTTTCCCTTTGGTTGGTAAAATTTCTGTTTCTTCAGCGTTGTTCTCATTTTTCCTTCTTTTTTTTTCGCTTCTATTCATTGATTCTTTCTCTGTTTCGTTAGTTTTTTCTCAATGTAAGAAAATAACTAAACATGGAATGTGTTCATGTGATACTATTAGGTGCACTCACAGATCAATTATACTCTAGGGTTACGCTGTGTGTACTCTATATACGCATGCAAAATGAATCTGTTTTAAACCTAATTTCGTTAAAACAATATACTCAATTTATATACCAAACTCCATCGTGCACTTCCGGTGTATTGACCTGTATAGGTTAATGCTCACGATCAGAATATGGATTTGATGATTTGAGGGAATTCGGTACTAAGTACGCTGTTGATATTCTTTTGAATATTATGTGGTACTTTGACCTTTACTTACTCTATAGATCATGGAGTCAACAGATTGTGAAGATAACAATTTGTACTGAATAACGTATCATTTACTGAATCATGACAGATTATCATTTAAAGCAAATTGAACAAGATGTATCAAAAAAACAGTTTATTATTACATTATCACATCAAATGAATGTGAATGTTTATGATTAAGAACCAAAATCCTATCACTGATATCAAATATTACATATATATATATATATATATATATATATATATATATATATATATATATATGCGTGTCTCTATGTATGTACCTCTCTACATATATATATATATATATTTCTCGATATATATGCATCTCTCTCTCTCTCTCTCTCTCTCTCTCTCTCTCTCTCTCTCTCTCTCCCTCTCTCTCTTTATATATATGGGTGTACATAGAAAATTCTGTTCTTTGCTGTGACTCTATTCCATGCCGGTGGGGCAATCGTCAGACCGTCTACTACTTCCGGAAAGGTGCACACTATGTACAGGTTGTTTGCAGTCACGTTGGGGCAATGGTTGATGGGATACGTGTAAATCCGTGGTAAAAATCGTTGCGATTAAAAAAAGCTCGTTTTCCGTTTATTGATAGTTGTATTGTTAGCGTTTTTTCCAGCATTATCAAGGAAGTGTGCTTCCCATCTCATTCTTTTTTTTATGAGACTTATGTTTGTTTCTATTAGTTTCAGCTTGTATGATGATGATATTCCGAAATGGATATTTTTAGAGAGTTGTCAAAGTTTTCCATGTCAGTTGATTGGTATAAATTACAGCAAGAGCGCACGACTGCTTTTGTTACATGATGGAAATTTCAATCGTATATATTATTTTATTCTTCGATATTTGATTTGATTTTTTAAAAGCATTTTTCCGTTAAAGATACTTTTGCGAGGGAATATGTGAAGTATACGTACATACTTGATCAAAGATGATATAGGTTACAGAGTAACCCTTTTCAGACGCCGAAAGGATGATAGGAACATCTCAAGTAGATTTATTGACAGGATAAAGTGTGGTCGCTTGGAACCCCCACAGATAGATAGCCAGTCACAGCCATTTAATTGAAAAAAAACATTAACAGAAAGTGGAAAATGGTTGAAAAAAAAGGGACTGTGTATAGGTTTAGTTGCGTGAGAAACATGGAAAAGCAGGGGGAAATAGTAAAGAAAGAGGTACATCATTTCGGTATCAGGTAAAAGAAGAGGGTAAGTCAACTTACTGAAAGGGATATCGATAGAAAAGGTCTTTTGCATATAAGGATAGAAGGACTAAAGGTTGATCCCGGAATACCAATGGACTAGAGTAGTAGACGGACGGTTTACGGGCAGCCAACCCCTGGCCGCTGACAGTAGAGGGACTGATTAAGCTATTTCTCTGCGAGTGAGGAATTTGTTTGGTCTTCAAACGAAGACAATCGATGTATTCTCAGTCGGTCGAAGAAGAAAAATAAAAGTTTGATATTGAATCTGGACATGAGTCTTGGGTCTTTCGTTCCTTCCCTTGCTATAGCTGCAGTAAGCATACATGCTAAGAAATGCATTATCCTCCAGTTTCCCAGGAACGGGATATAGAGCACTCTTCACGAATAGATAACTCAACCCTCAAAAAAACGATCTATATATATTTATCCAGATTTTTATCCAATCGGTCCCGATTCCTACGTAACCTCAAACGCCATATATATAAGGGGCACCATTACAGGAGTAGTAAACGGTCTGACACTTGCACCAGCAGAATGAAAGTTGGAGTCATTGCGGAGAGCTCTATTTTCTATGTTTACATTTCCATAAGTTCTATCCACGATATCGAGCTTCATAGATAGCTAACTCAACCATCGAAAATGATATGTTTATCTCTCTCTCTCTCTCTAAATATATTCATATATATATATACAGAGAAAGAGAGAGATATGCATATATATATATATATATATATATATACATATATATATTGCATAAAAATATACACACATAAATAGATATGCTTATATATACATGTATATGCCTGTGTGTATATGTATATGCATATATATATATGCATATATATATATATATATATATATACGCATATCTATTTATGTGTATATCTTTATGCATTATACATATGTGCATATCTCTCTCTATATATATGCATGTATCTCTCTCCCTCTTCATATATATATATATATATATATATACAAATATATATATATGTACATACAAATATATATATATTTGTATATATATGTACATATATATATATATATATATATATATATATATATATATATATATATATATATATATATATATATATATATATATATATATATATATATTGGAATGTTTTACAACTTTAAACAATAAATATCTAAAAACTTTTTCTATAGATTTTTTGTGTCACTTCAATCACCCATTTCTTAATACATGTCACAGCAATTTATATAATCTTCCAAAGTGTTTATCCCTGTTTCCCCTATATTTCATTATTATTGTACAATGTACATAGACTCTTGTTTGGATTATCTACTGTTTACCACGTAACTGTTCACATACGAAGTAATCGACCCAAAACCAGATTACAAGAAACTACAAAAGGAGATCATGGATGCATTCAAGTATATAGGCTCAAAATTGAAATTATGTCCAACATAATAGTTGTGAATTTCTTAGATGTTAATCTTAACCTGATAACACATATCGATCACATTCAAAAGATTATCAAGATCCCGCATATATTAAAATTAAATCAAATCACGCAATATCAGTAGTAAAAACAGATTCCTAACTCCATCAACAGTCAAAAAATTAATAATTTCTCCCACAAAAAATCTTAGAAGAAAAAAAAAATTATATAATAAGGCCTTGAAAAAAGTGGCTTTAATTTACATATTAACATTTATAAAAAAAAACAAACAGCAGCACTGATAACAGCAACACCAAAGGCAAGAAAAAATAGTAACAGGGAAATCACTTGGTTTAACACACTTTACAGCGAACAAATAAGTATCAATATTGGAAAACCTTCCTCTAAGTAATAGACAAACATTTCCCCATAGAAAATCCACTACATGTTATTATTAGAGATACTTTGAAATCCAACAAAAATATCAACAACAAGAGTAGGAGCAGAAAAGTAAATTTGACTTTATATATAAAAACACGTGCCCTATAAACAACAAATGCACTACTGGGAGCTGCATATACTAGCAGCAATCACGAAAACTAAACAAGCACACAACAAAAATATTACTCTGGAATCTCAGTCTCGATGGGAATGTAGGTACTACAACCAGAATAGATGCTTCTCAATTTTGAAACTAGAAATTCTAAGTGCATTCTCAAAATATTTCTGGCTAGGGAAAAACTCATACCTTCTGTGAAATGGGCTAATATTAATTATTCCAGCTCTCCAAATGACTTTAAAGGCAAATGCTGCGTGTGCCTCGAAAAGAAACGAAGAATCCTAAAACTTAAAAACAGAAAGAACCTTCTGAATCAGACAAACGAAATGATGTCAAGATGTAGAAACAGGGGGGAAAGTAAACTGGAACCTGACAAATCACAAATTAACATTACGTTTAAGTGAAAGATTAACATAATACAATTAACACCCACTTCAACTCAAAATGATATTAAACAATCATGTTTACTCCAATCCACTTAAAATTACACCATAAACTTATTTCATTCAATACTAAACTCCAGGCACAAATGTAAACTACTAATAAATTCATTTTACACAGTAAGAGAGTCAAAATAGACTACAAAAATGTTAACCCCCAAGGCTTCTACCAACCAGGATAATCTTAAATTACCCAGATGAAACTGGTAAATACACTTCATAACATATATCACAATCCAACAGCCTAACGCTACCGCTCAACCTGCTGCCACCTAAGTACCTAACTACCAACTTATACAAATCCACACTCTACCCAAAGTAACTACAATTAATACAATACTTATATAATTATGGTAACCAATCTTATATGATACAATATAAATGATATAGTCTCCAAAATAAAAAATTATAATTTTGAACGACAGCGATCACAATAGGGACGCTTACACCGTTAAAAAAAATAAAATTAAGATTAAAATAATCAATTATAATAATCACTAAAATTAAAAATAAGTTCAAGCTAAACAACAACACACCGAAAATGCATAAAAATAATTATAATCAAATCCAGAAGACAATCAAACGAGACACCCATGCACCGTATATAACAGAATACGTTTATAAACCACTCCGACTCAGGTGATCTTCGCTACCATCACATTAACACAAGGAAAAGAAAAGAAACACGAAGAAAACATTAAGTCAATTTCGGCAAAGAACACTGTTTTACTATGTAGCAAAACCAAAGACAGATGAATCTACGCCTCTGATGAGGTGAGCCAGGCATACATCGAAATACCTTATCGATTTTTTCTACCTTTTGCTATGAATATAGACTTTGTTTTCCATTTCATTTCTGATAATTTGATAATCATGACAAATTTTATTCACATGTTGCAAGTTTCTGATTTCTAATTGCACTATGTATACATGTTTGTCTGTACATGTTTATTGAGCACGTTTCTGAAAGTGCATGTTTGTGATTACTGTCCATGTGTGTATACAAGAGTGCTCTCTTTGTAAATGGGCTGGTCATTTTGTAAAAATGTCAGACAACCACTGGACATCACTACTCACAACATGGATCTTCAGAGATCACATACGATACCGTGGCCAGCAGAATATAAGATGGCGAGAAGAACTAAACAAGTTCTGAAAGAATTTTATGATAGAGGGGTCAGGCGAATTCTGAAAAGGTTCATGTCCAACGACGGGCGATACAAGGCTGCCGCTGCCGCTGATGATGATGATGATGATGATGATGATGATGATGATGATGATGATTTCTTGAGAGTTCATCACAAATTTTATCCTTGGTAAAAGTATGTTATGTGGAACAGGGTGGAATGAGCCATCTTGTCGTTGCTGTTATAATTGTTATTATTATTATTATTAGTAGTAGTAGTAGTAGTAGTAGTAGTAGTTTAGTGAGATTGGGAAAGAGAGAAGGGGAAGAGATTGTAGAAAAGGTATATATCTGAGTGTTTGCTTCTGCTAAGCTCAGAATACTATGAATGCGGTCAAATATATATATTAAAAAGACTTGGTAGAGCATAACTAACAAGACTTTTACTCCAAGATCTTTGAAGATCAGAATAGAGGTTAACGATTCTGAATACAGAATACATAATATTGATCTAGTGGGTCCTTGGCCTGACTTCAGAAAGAGATTATTTCAAACAACTGCCAACATTATGTGTGTGTTTTCATATCAACCATGTAAACATACAAACACGCGCACACACATATATACGCATTAGATATGTAGGACTTCAGATTTACGAGTACAATATACTAAGGGTGTACCAAAATATCGGAAATGTTTTCCATACATGAAATTTTATCTCTATTTTTCTAGATTCATTGAAAAAAAATAAGGAAAGATGTTAAATCAGAAAACTCAACTGGCAATGGGCAGGCCATATTGCAAGAATGTCAGACAACCGCTACACATTACAACTCACAACATGGATCACCAGAGATTAAATACGAAATTTAGACTGGCAGAAAATAAGATGATGCGATGACAGACAGATTCTTGAGATATTGGTACCGTCCACAATCGAGAGATCTGGTGAATCCTAGGGAAGGTCTATGTCCAAGGATGGACGTTGAAGTGCTGCTGATGATTACGACGATGAGGAACTGTCATACAGCTCCATTAATGGCACTCAGTATCTTCACATAAAGTAAATAAGAGGTGTTCCATCTTCGAGTGAGATTTATACATTCTGATACAAGTATTCCCTGCTATCTGAAAGTATATTTCTTTAATATATATATATATATATATATATATATATATATATATATATATATATATATATATATATATATATATATATATACATATATATATATAAAATTTCATTGACCGAACTGTCATGCAGTGAAGAAACGAATACATTTAATTCATATGGAAAAACATTTTGAGTGTTCCCAGACCAAAGCATACTCTTGTAATGTCTGCCAATTTCATGTTAAGCATATCACATTTATGAGCTCTCTTGGGCCTTTTTGAAATCAATGGGTACATCTTGCTGAGGAATGCACAAAATAAATCGAAATAAAGTACTGTTCAAAAGTATCGTGGTTTGAGGTCTTTCGTGAAAGTGAATGGCATAAAGTGAGCTTTCGTAAAGCGGGTGGAACCAATACAATTATCTCTGTTTGGAAATTGTTTAATGATCAAGCTCTCGAAGAATGAAACTTTTTGTCAGAATTAGCCGATAAGTCATAAATGAATGATTTCATATAAATAAAATGAATGCTTCTCTATAAATTAAAGACGAGTATGCTGCATGACATTTTCTGTGTCACTATGGCCAATAATTGCAAAAAGAGCGATAGCGAAAAGAGGGGGGTTGGGAGTCGGGAATTGAAAGATTAGTATTTGACTTTTCATAACAGATGCATGATGATGTAACAGAAGATTATAATAGATTGGAAATTCGTTTTTGGTTTGAGGCGAGAAATTTGCGCCTCAGCAGACTTAACGATCATTGAACAAGTTAGTTTATTGGGTAAACACAATAGAATGCGCACCGATTCGTACATCTCCGTACACCATCACATAGAGAACCCTGAATGGAAAATTTTAACGAATCCTATAACGTTGGCCTTTTAATATCAGATGACTTCATATATATATATATATATATATATATATATATATATATATAATCATATCATATAATCTACATACATATAATTTTTTCAAATATATATATCTGTGTGTGTAATTATTGGTTTCTTTTGTTGAGTGAATTTGATAGCAGTTCTACTGTGTTTAGTTTAGATACTGTGTTGTCTAGATAAGAGTATTAGGGGTATAAGATTAGGACATAAATCGAAAATGAGAGGCTGTTTCTGGTGTGAAAAGTGTGTAGTGCCTGATTCCAGAAAACATAGAACAATTTAGGACGATTTGATTCATAAACGACAACACAACCCCCACTGCATGAAGCTAGAGTTTACGCAATACCGTGTGAGAACTGCCATAAAATCTACACCGAAGAAACCTCGAAACCTCTCAAGAAAAAGAATATATGAACACAGGAGCCCTGAAGTTCGATGAACAGACCAAGGCATGGGTCGAACTCGCACAATCACAATTTCAACTTTCAGAAAGCTCATCTGATCAAAAATATACATAACTCTTCGATGTATGTACGTATAATGCTGCAGAAATTGAAGAGAAAAATGTACGTTGCTTACATGATTGAGTTTTGAGGAATGAAGTGAGGAAATTCGTGTGTGGATTGTTTAGTAAGGGTTGGAGGGAAGGCGTTTGTGTCTGTATAGCTGAAAATCAGATTCGGTTTGAAATAAGAAAGGTCTGCAGGATAGGCTCCGGAGGTGTTTGTAACTGTATTATGTGCATCAAGCTGATTTAAGATAGGGTCACTGAGAGGAAAGTTAAGGATGAAAATGGTCAGTTTTTAGGAAAGTTTTTGTGGCAGGGGGTTTGGTTTTTTTCGTTTTTATTTTTTTTACAGAATGGAGATGTTGTGTCTAGCATTTAATGGATAGTCGTTAACATCTATTGGACTGATTGAGGTGAGTTTAGTTGTTCTTAACCTTTTTTGCTGATGGTGAGTGAGATTTTTGTTTTTCTCTCCTTGAAGCGGTCTGTTGTGAGTTATCCAATTCCTTGTACGTTAATGCTCTAATGGGTTGTTTTTGTGTAACTCTATTCCAAAATCAAGGCATTCAAAGGATTTATACCTCCAGGTTATCGGAGGAATCATGTATATCTTAATGAGATGGGCTTTGTGAAAGTTAAAAATGTGGTTGTGTTTCTCTGTTCGATAGGGATTTTGTCTTTTCATCCAATTTTGGGTTTCTGTTTTGTTCATAGATTATTTTTTTTAGGGATCTCGACGTCTCTCCGATGTAGATCTGGTAACATTCCTTGTGCAGTTCTGCATAAAAATCTACGAATATTTCAAATATTTTTTAAAAATCTCCCCTCTCACTCCTACTAAACAACACACAACAAAGAAATCTCCTCATTTCATTCCTCAAATCTCAAACATGTAAAACGCACACGATTTCTCTGAAGTTTCTCTGAAAAAGGGGTTGGCAACCATTGAACAGAACGTGGCAAAGAGAAAACAAAACTTTCCAAATGTAACATCTGTTTTTTTCCTTCTAAATTGTTTTGATTGTGAGTAGGCCAAGTTTGGTCTGTGATAAGACGGGTTTATGAGGGGAAGAGTTAAGAGGTGTTTGTATACAATATTGTAAACAATAATCGTACATACATGTAAATGTAATTATATGTATCAAATTGTATATATATATATATATATATATATATATATATATATATATATATACAATTTTCTATACATGAATAATGCTCGATATTGAGGATACAGCATATGTAAACAGGTGTATAGAGAAGATTCAGTTCTTCACGGTAACTGAGTTTCATGCCGCTGGTTCTATTATAATCTATGGCTACACGGCTTGTATCTTGTACACATATATAAAATGTTTTAAACCTAATTCCGTTAAAACAAAATACTCAAATTATATCCTAAACTCCATCGTGCACTCCTGTTATTATTGACTTGTATAGGTTAATACTCTTGATAAGAAAATGAATATACTGATTTGAGGGAATTTGATACTAAGTACGCAGTTGATATTCTTTTGAATATGTGGTACTTTGACCTTTACTTGCTCTATAGATTATGGTGCCAGCAGATTGTGAAGATAGCAATTTGTAATGAATAACGTATCATTTACTGAATCATGACAGATTACCATTTAAAGCAAATTGAACAAGTTGTATGAAAAATCAGTTTATTATTACATTCATAGATCAAGTTACTGTGTATGTTAACGATTGAAAACTAAAATCTTATATTAGGGAATGGATATATGTTATCCAACAAAATGAATTGCGTTATATTACATAGTAACTTATTTGAATAATCTCCCGTCGTTGCACGATTAATACATCACTCTATAAATCACTACGTAATATAACACAATTTAAAATTCATTCAGTCGGATCACATGTATACATTTTTAAACACATAACAGTCGCGTTGAAAGAAGCGAATAGACCGATAATAAACGAAACGAGACTTTGGGTTTAAAGCAGCTATTTGGATCTTCGCATTACAGGTGGTTGTTTAGGTCAATGGTAAGAGCATCGCTACGTTGAAGCAGCTACCCTATCGGTGGCAGCTTCGATTCCTGTGGCAGTTCTATTACTCTTAACTGTTTAATCTATTCATGTTGTCTAAATTGAGTGATATATCAATCGTGTAACGACGGAAGATCATCTCAAGTAAGTTTCTATATAATATTACGCAATATATAATTCATTCTGTCGGATCTAATGTATCTATTTCTTTTATATATATATATATATATATATATATATATATATATATATATATATATATATATGTGTGTGTGTGTGTGTGTGTGTGTGTGTGCGTGTGCGTGTGTAAGAATTACAAGGATATCTACTCAATGCCTAACGTGCTCATCTGCAAACGGCTATATGTTTTTCCTGCAGTTATGAAAACCCATATACATCTGAAAAGCATATTGAACATTGTGTTCAAACATCTAAAACGAATAAAATTTGTGTTCTATTTCTTACTTTTTGTATTTTTACAAATTGAGAATATATAGTATAAACTATATATACATACATACATACATATATATATATATATATATATCATTATTATTATTATTATTATTATTATTATTATTATTATTATTATTATTATTATTATTATTATGTCATCCACAGACAGCTGTTCCGATGTATTACATCTCTTCAGTGTGGTTATACACTTTCCATTTTCCCATCCACCACCGCGAGGCAGAATTGAAACCTCCAGACCCAGACGCCGATACGGAACTGGACAGTCAGTAAGGTTGAATTTAAGCGATATATCCATTTACACAGAAATCCCTCATCCATCAGAGTGCTCTATTCCTTATGGAAGAGTATTGCATATATATGTATATATATATATATATATATATATATATATATATATATATATATATATGCAATGATTATTCATTATCTAATGTGTTATATTATTTTGGAACTCTTTTTGAAATGATCTCCCGTTATTACACGGTTAATGTATCCTTTGGCCTTGTCAGAGTAAATAGAATGAACAATCAAAGAAAACGAGGCTGCTGCAGGAATTGGTCCAGCGTCTGATAAGATAGCCGCTTCAAAATAGCATTGCTCTACCATTGAGGTAAACATCTACAGTTACAATGGCCCAAATAACTACTTTTACCCAAAATTTTCATTAAGTTCATTCACTATCTATATCAGCTCTATTTGTTTCTCAACGCAGACAATTATATTAGGAAATGGATACATGATCGGACAGAAATAATCATAAATGCGTTTTATTACTTCGAAATAAATTTCCAAATATCTGTTTCAACTCCAACGGCGACTGTTTTCGGGCTCACATAACGAAATCTAATTTCAGTCATAAAGAAATCAGCAAGAGTAATAATACACCTGTGTTCACAAAGGTGGTAAATACAATTGGCAAAACGAGTTCAGACCCGTTGGCGAAAATTTTACTTGTTTTTCTTATATCACACACACACATATATATATGTATGATACGTATGTGAACTATGTGTCGCATATATATATATATATATATATATATATATATATATATATATATATATATATATATATATATATATAATAAATATATATAATAAATATATATAATAAATATATATCTGTATACTTATATATACACACACACATGTATATATATATGTGCACACACACACATATATATTTGCGTGTGTGTGTGTATGTGTGTGCATATATATATATATATATATATATATATATATATATATATATATATATATATATATATATATATATATATATATATATATATGCTCCTGCTTCTGCTACTAATGTTAATATTTGCCTGTAAGTTATACCTGTTAACTTGACACAAATCAGGAAAGAAAAAAGTACTCAAACTAACCCCCTCCTCCTCGGGACCACCTCACAAGAACAACATCAGGTTGATTAGGGTAAGAATATGAGATAGTAACTACAATGTAATGGGTATCACTGGGTCATTCGTTGGCTCTAGTCAAAAATTATGGATTCTCAAAGTGTCTGAAACACCAAGTCATAGCCCAGAACCAAAGTCTAGTAAGAGCGACCCCGGCTCTCAGAAGACAGGTAAAATAGAAAGTATTCTTCTGTTTTTGCTACTAATGTAGAAATCTCATCGATAGCTGTGCGTGGAAAGGTGATCTGAACTTATTTGTTAAAATAATGAATTGACAAGGTTCATCTTTTAGGGCATTGACCTAAGCATCCAGCCTGCTACGTCAACAGCAGCAGCCTTGTAGCATCCATCGTTGAACATAGACCTTCCCAAAGATACGCCAGACCTCTCAATCATGGACATCGCAGAGCCAGTACTTTCCGAATTTGTTTAGCTTGTAAAGCCATCTTAATTTTTGTCGGCCACGATTTGGTGATGTTCAGTGGTAATCTGACTCTCTTGTTGCGTGACCAGCCTATTGTCATTCAAGTTTTATGGTGGTTTCTATGATATCTCTGAGCCCTGTTTTTCCTCTAATATTATCTTATCTTATCTTTCTGCGTGAGATTGACGTTGCATGGTTAGCTTCCATGTTTTGACTCCATACATAGCCATCAGGAGGATGCATCGGTTGTATACCCTTCTTTTCAGGACTCCTGGGATTATTTTGTTCTTGAAAGTCGAGATTACTTTACCAAAAGCTTATTAACCTAGTGTGATTGTCCTAGGTAGTGGTCTACTTTCTTCAACGCAGTGTTTTCGATCTCCAAATAATGCTAGAAAACTAAATTAAGAAAGCAAGAAAGTTGGGCATCACGTGAACTGCAGAAAAACGAATGTCATTTCTACAAACCTGTTGAGAACAAAGACACAATAATCAAAACCTAGCCCACTACAGTGTCGAGTCCATACCCTGATGGGTAACAGACTTCTGAAGTCAGTGTATATCTGCTTCGTCGGAGTGTCTAAAGCAACGGGCAGTCGTACATATGCAGTCGTGTATATGCGTCTAGAAATCGCAGATAGCCGTACTATCCGGAGGTTCTGTATTTGAAGTTGCTGAAATGCACTGCAAATTCTATAAATATACAATGAAAAATAACATAAAGCATTAGATAGATATTCAAAATGATTAGCAGTAGCAGCATGATTTCAAAGCAATCTTCTGTCAGCCAGATTTTGGTGAATCTATCAAATGACAATGTGCATCGTCTGGCTGGAAGACAACATTCGCCTCAGTAAACATTAAATAACGTGCGTGGTGCTATCTGAGGGAGTGATCAGGCTTTTTGTAAAATGAATAAAGATGGCAAGTAGCTCTCAGTGACACCCACCTGATGTGTCCTCGAGTGCGCTGGATGCTCTTGTATAAAGACTTATATTGATTTTGCAATGCTCGTGTCTTCAGAGTTATAGTGGCTCCTACGAAGGTACAAACATTCTGATAGGTTGGAAAATGCATTGATGCCGTTCTCCTAGATTCTTAGTTGTCTGTTGCTGATGCTTCGCAGAACCCAGGGAAGCTAATTTGTTATCCCTATCTTGATTGCATCATGACAGCTGTAATATAAGCGTGTATGTTTGTTGTTTGGGGATTTTCTTGTCATTCTTGAAATTATCGCATCTTTATGTATTCAAACATTGAAGATTGAAAAAAGCAACATTGTCTGCATACTATGCTTTTTTTTATTCTAAGAAAGATAAAAATGTGACTCAACGTAAAAATACGCGCTCTATTTATACAAAAGGTAGTGCGAATGACCGAACTTGACAAAAAGTGGATAATTCTTGCTGATAGGATTAGAAAAGAGTCATCTGCGATGAGCTTCTCTGGAAGAACCGATTTAGATCAATTTTGAAGGCAGCAACATGGAAATAAAGAGCGCGATAGTCGGATATTAAAATAACGCTAGCCCGCACTTTTCTTTAATGACCAGTCAAAAATTATTACAGCTCGGCTTAGGAGTTTCCACTTATTCGTTGAATTCAACAGACACTACACCTTCAGAATGCTATTTAACAAAGGACACTTAAATTCGTTCTTTGCAGAGAAAGATAAAATGTTTTGGCAGGATAGGATCAAGTAGACGCAAAACTGAATAGTTGCATACTCTAGCATGATGTTGCGTAATGAGCAAGCGAGATAAATGATGTAGTATGACACACGAATTGTGTGTCCGCAGTAAAGGCAAAAAGTAACAGAGGCAAAAAAAGGAAAAAATTCCCTTGTATCGATTTAGTTTCTTGTTCATTTCTCCTTTTCTCAACCTCATGGATCCGCGGTTTGTATATGTTGTCAGGAAACACAACTCGGCAAATGCGAGGCACAAGGCGAGGGAAACTGGCGGAGGACGCGAGAGTCGGTTGGGTTGCGAGAGAGCGATAGACGAACTTTTTCCTTTGAGGGCCTAGTACCGACTGTCGATGCTCTCTCTTGACCACAGCTGTGAACGGCCCTGTATGGGAAAGGCCCTTTGTTTCGGATGTAGATAACATTCGTCGCATTTTTAGGTTTATTAAACAATGAAAATAAACAAATGTTGTTTCTGGCGACAAACACCACTTGAAGACAACCGTTTCGTCTGAAAGGATCAACGGTTCAGCAAAAAGCTTATCATTCTCTGGAGAATCTGTCTTCATTGATATTTGTTTGAAATGAGGCAGGCTGTTCACCGGTGACATACCACTTGACATTTGCGGTCAGCGAAAACATCCATCATTCCGTAACGACCTGTCATCGTTGACCACCCTGAATTCATGCTGTACACATCTGCCTTTTCCAGCTGTGAAAAGACAAATTATTTTTCAGAAAAAAAGGGGTGATCAATGAGTGAGTTACTTCTCTCACCTTTTGTTGGGCGGCGATGAAGTCCTAACAAGCTGTTTTTGTTTTTCTTGATTGTTTTTGTTTTGTCTTTTCAACAAAAAATGTACTTCGAAATATGAAGAAAAATTTGCATCCTGTCCAAAATTCAATTTGTAAAAAAAAAAAAAATGTTTGATGGCATGTGCTCACTTTATAATTATATTTACTTCGTAAACATAAAACTTTTAAAACATTTTCTAAAAACTGAATAATTTCCGAAGGGTTCAAATCTAATGGATTAGAAGCACCTTAAATCCTAGAAGAATTTCGTTCGGCGAATAAAACGTTTCTTGACCTAAAATTTTAATTTCTGCGAACAAATGTAGTTTTATATTTAAAAAATGTGATTAACTTAGTTTCGAGTATTACTTTAACAATTAGAAAAAGAACACTAAAATACAAGACATATGTTTCATGAATCAACTTTTTTTCTTTTGAGTGTCAATTTTTACGGCACAATGATGAAAATGACGAAAGCGTTCGTAAAAACCAAACAATTTGTGGCAGGGGCAAATTGTTGAGTTAGCGCTCCCTCACAACAGTAAAAAGGTTCATCTGATTGCCCGTCCCCGCTAATCGTGTAGTTGCTATGTCTGCAGGAGCGTCGGTCATAGGTATCTGTAGGTCTTTCTTTTTAAAACCTCAGCATCGTGAACACCCTTTTTTTTATCTTAGTTTCATCATAAATTGGATCGGTAAAATACTTGACATTCAGTTATAGAATTCCTTTTCAACACATGAAATTTTATGAAATATAGTAGTAGTAGTTGTAGTAGAAGCAGCAGTAGTTTTTCCTCAAGACAAATCTTGTTTACATAGTTTTTTGAACAAATGTTGGTATGACTATTTTCAAAATTATATAGACGATGGATCGTTTATTCTCTCTCTATCTGCATTTATTTTTTTTTTCTTCCTTCATTTCTTTCTTTCTTCTTTTTTTCTTTCTTCCTCCTTTTCATGTCAAAGAACCAGACGACTGCTTCTATAACTAAGACCAAGTTTTAGTTAGATTTCAAATGGAACCTTGTAGAACCTTGCTTCGTAAAATAAAAAAAAGTACTTCGAGAAAGATTAAGAATACGTGCGTTCTGTGGTAATTTGGTGGGAATTGATTAAAAATTACGCCATGGGTGCTTGCATGCATTCAGAATTTTTGGTACCGCTAACAGATGAAAAATAAGATTAATATCCATGTGACGTAACCTAAGAATTTTCACCAGACGCTTTGCGTTTGATAATGAACTTGATAATGGCAGCATTTAGTTGAACAAAACAGTATATACATATTGTTCAATAAAGTTCACGTTGAATATAGAAATTGTCTTGCATTTTACTTGATAAACCAAATGAACTCATTCGACTGCATAGAAACGTCATTTGGATCTACTCCGTATTTAATAAACAAGATCTACCTTTGAACAGTTCTATTTAGAAGCGAACTGCTTTGATGAGCGCTCTACCGCTTGTACCGACATAATTTCCTAATCTATCAAAAAAATTTATCAAAAAATGAATATTCTATATTTCATGATTATCCAGAGGCTACAAATTTTGCACTTTTGCTCACAAGAAGATGGAATAAACCCAATTTTTTTACAAGATTTGACAATATGCTATGATGTGCAGGGTTTTCAGGTAATTGCGAAGAACTGCATCATGTTTTATTTATGGAAATCGTTCGAAACAGATTTGCTTTTCATATTTCAGTGACTTTAGAAGTGGTCTTTTGAACCAGAAGCTGCCAGCTAGTTCCTCGAAAAATGTTCTCTCTCTCTCTCTCTCCATGTGATGGAGATGACGGGTTATCTTCCGAAGTCACTCCTATTCGGCATACTGGTTCCTGGCAGACGGAGCAAGGTGGACACCACTGGACAATTGCTCCCCCAAAAACGGTGGCTGCCAACTGGGGATCAGGGGACTTTAGGTCTACCAGATAACCTCTCTTTCTGCAAGCAAGCCACAATAAAAAAAGAAAGGTTTTCTCTTCATTCATTCCAACCTGGGGAAGGTCTATATCAAACTACAGATGATAAAAAGACTGGTGATGATGATGACAAAAAGGGGAAGGGGTCAATTCATTTGGGGGCATTGTTTGGTAGGCTTCAGAATCATGGTAGTTCGTTTGCCAGGGTATTACAACCTAGGTAATGAGAATTATCGGACCAAATTCAAATTCTTACTGAGGAAGCTGTTTTTTCCTTCTGATTTCGTATGCTTCATGATACGAAGCTAAAATAGGGATCCAATTGAGTTTTTCGCACAGGAATATACTTAATTTAGAGCTTAAATATTCTGTGTATTGTTCATGTTGAATATTAATTGCAGTCGTCTACTTTTTTTTTCATTGAAAAATATTTATTTCTTACTCCTTCACAATACCTATTCCGTAGGGATCATTTCTTTCACTTCATAATTCATCTTGATGATCAGATACTCTCTATGTGTGTGTTTGTGTGCAAGGAGAGAGAGTGTCTGAATGCGTGCCTATTATACAAGAAAATCTTGTTACTAGGTTTATCAAGTTTCATAGCATGCAACATGTGTTACCCAAGAATAATAATGTAAAGAATATATTATTTATTTATTTACGTGATTTATTATTTGCATTCCATTTTGAAACTTTTGAATATGGACTATTTTGCTTTGCCGCTGTGAAAGTGTTGTTATAAGACAAGAGAGTGTTATAGACAACCAAATCAAATCGTAAAAGTTTATTGCTTTTCCTATTCTGCGTCACAGAATATTGGCTATCAAAACAAAGACGCCACTAAAACATACGCACTTATTCAAGTACATATTTTTTTTTCTCCAAATGTTAAAAGTGCGCTTTACGTCTACAATATTAGTTCGATCGAACGGACACTCAACCTCTTTCTTCACCATATTTTTATTTTCATGGAGCAACACAGAATGCACTTTAAGGAAAAGGGCACTTATGGACATCAGATCTTAATACTGATGTATACTGCATCGGGTATTTTCAAGTAACCATATTCAAAACATTTAGTGCCAAATAATATGCAACATAAGAAAAACCACTGAAGGTGTTTGGCAATCACAGCGCAATGACAAGCAAGTTTGTCTTGGAAGCAAGAGTAGTGCCCCTTTATACTTATAGTTCTATTTTCCACTGATGTCTCGGGGTCGCTGATCAAGTCCAAAGAAAAGCCAGGATTCCGAATGTTGATTTAATATCTGGTTAAATTGGCTCAATTTAAACTCCCTACCCCTTTTACCTAATTTGCTTTTATGCTCCAATAAGTTAAGTTTAGCAAATAAGTAAATGTCTCTTACCTAGTGTTACATTTGTTGCAGAGCTCCCCCTCTTTTCAGAGTCAAGAAAAATGTTTGACCCCTGAAATGTTTATTTACTTTTCTTTTCGATAGATAAAATCGAAGCAAACCCCAGAACTTACAGTAGGAAAGAACAACCAACAATCAATTCGACTTATGAATAAAACGATATCAATTTACAAGTATTAATAGTTAATCATTCAATTTGTGTGTATGTTTGTTGAACTCGTTACGCCTGGTGCTCTCAGAAATCGAAGAATTTCACTTAAATGCAAATAACATTCACAGCGAGTGCGGATCTTTTGAAGAGAAAACAAAAACGAACAGAACAATAACTTGCTTTGAATTTGATTTATTCAATTTGATTAAATACAAAAGATAAATATATAAAGTATTAGTCGAATTTAAACATACATTATATGACAAGAGTAGTTAATTATAAGTCGTAGAAGAAGTTTTCATCCAGATTTTCCGTCGGTTTCATGTCAACTGAAGAGTTTCTGAAAGAGAAAACAAAGGAATTGTTTACTATGTTTAATAATTGACAATTAAGCAGGAAGAAAAATGAATGTGAGAATCAATAAGAGAACTAGTCTGGTTATTCACTCAATACCAACCGTCACCAGATCAACTTCTTTTTGGTGGCATGCCATGTTGGGGGTGATTAATTGGAGAATTGGAAAATGGAGTGATCAATGAATAAGTTACTTCTCCCATCTTTGGTTGGATCACTAAAAACTCCGAATTTATAAACAAGCATGAGGGCTGCCGGGTACAAACTAAGGGATCAATTTACTTCAAACTTACATTATAAATTGAACTTCGAATATTTAAGAAAAAAAAAAACGAAACTATCTAAACATAATGAGGAGTGAAAATTTGAATATTCAGCCATGTTACTCCATTGAAGAGGTCTGTATCTATGATAGATGCAAAGCCAGTCAGTCAGACCAATTTGAAAACTGAAGAAACCTATGGTGACAGTTTTGGTAGACAGTTCTAAATCAGAGAATACTACATTTACTCCTGATTCAACGAAGTATAAAATAGGAAAGTCAAATATTACAGCATATGAATAAAAGTGAAATGACAAGAGGATTTTATTAAAATTCAACACAGCAAAAGCAAAAAATCTAAGTGAAATACAACCGAATGCTGACATTTGTTGACTGCAGATATATTTTTCTTTACTTTTTAGTGACCAAATAATGCAAAACTGAATTTTGTGAAAGCCATAAAAATGTTATGTTTAAATCAAATATAACTGACTTATTTTCAAGCAGAGAATTGATGTTTGTCGTATGGATATAATTCAAAAGACATGTGTACCAATTTCAAAAGAAACTTCTTTACGCCAGATTATTTCAACTTTTTCTACTAATGTTCTGACTGTGTATTCAATGTATTTTTTGGAAAGATAACTGCCGGCAATTATCTTCAAAGAGATGGAAATTAAATACGCATGTACCTCTGTGTGTGTGTGTGTGTGTGTGTGTGTGTGTGTGTGTGTGTGTGTGTGTGTGTGTGTGTGTGCTAGCATAAGCTGCACACTAAGCAAAACTTATTGAGTATTTAATTTTGCCAAAGCAGCTTTACTTTGTTGTAGCAGTTGCTTAGAAATTGTTCAGGGAAATGTTTGTGTATGTGCGTATTCAAATTTGTGTATTAATCCACAAAATCAATAAATTGGTAACTTTCAAAGTTAACATCAGAGGTTACAGCATTTCATTGACACTGTATGAGCAGGTAAAGTAGTTATAGGGGAGTGTTTTTTCTTCAAGTACACACCATATCAAGTGAAATTCGAATACTGTTCGCCAATCTCATTTTCTGTTCATGATGATAATGCACGTGTAAACCCACAAATGATGCTGATAATTTCTAGTGAATTTGACTTTCACTGAGAGCACCATACTTGTGGCCTTATACAAAAACTAAGCTTGGCTTGATAGATAAATAATGTATCAGCAGTCACACTTCAAAGGGCATTCTCACTCAGCCTTTGAAATAGGTATATAAGTTACCTTGGATTTGCTGACGACACTGTACTCTTTGCAAAGAACCTTCACAATCTCCAAATAATGTTAGAAGAACCAAATGAAGCAAAAAAGTTGGCTTCCACATGAACGTCAGCAAAACAAATGTCAAGTATAACAAACATGTTGAGGAAAAAGACATAACAATCAAAATCGAAAATGCTGAGCTGGAGAAAGTAGACCACTACATCTACCGAGGACAGCAAATCTCCATGAAGTCATCAAAAGAAGAAGAAATAAAATGAAGAATCAAACTAGGTTGGCAAACTTTTGGTAGAGCAGGCTTAACTTGAGAACAAGAAAATCCTGCTAGTTCGAAAAGAAGGGTATAAAACCAATGTATCCTACCAATAGTCACCAATGGAGCTGAAACATGAGAACCAAGCAACATGCACATGAGGGAATCATGCTCAACCTCATATGGAGAGATCATAAGACAGAACAGTATATCAGAGAAAAGACAGGAATCTAAGATATCAATCGAAGAAACTGTTAGACCAACCAGACTTGTTCTATAATTCTTCAAGGTAAAGAATATTGCAAAAAAATGTACTTAGAGATATATCAAATTAATACAATCAAAATATGAATTAATCTAGACTTAATTCTTACAATGAAAATATCAAAGAAGATAGCACACAAAATTTGAATAAGTATTATATATAATGATAGTTTTATAGCATAAGCACACCACAAGGCACTATCAAATGAGTTTTTTTGTTTTTTCAAAAATGTACTTTTTGGTGTGTCTGTGGCAATTATGGACCAACAATGCCCAAATCGTATGTGGATATTTTCTAGATCATTTTAAATGAAAGTTCTATTCTTTTAGATTAATCTACATAACTTTTATATAATTAATTTTGGTACATGGACAGGCTAAGTTGATTCATTTATGCAAAGTACGGATATTATCAGATTATATTCAGCTAACTTATTTTAGTTATCCCATGAAATAATCAACAAATGAAAATTAAGAGCTACTTACTTTACATCTTTATCATCTTTTCATCTGTTGTTATAAAGTTGAAATGAAAGAGAATATTGAGAAATCATTAGAAATAATATCAATCATCATTCTAAGGTTAAGAATTCTGAGTCAATAGATTCACAACTTACTTTGATGTTAAAATCTAGCATATTTAGAAAAAGAATTGATGAATTCAAAATAGTATCATGAGCTTTTTTACATACTTTTAGAATCAAATATTTATATATCTATTGTATAACTGCTTCCTTTTAATATTATTCAAGTCAATTTGGTAATTACACCAATAAAAGTTACATAAGTAATCAAAAACATAAACAGTGCGTATTCTTCAATTTTTTTCAAACTTCACTTTTTTAATCATCATTCAAAGATAAAATGCAAACAATTGTAAATTTTGCTTTAGTGAGTCATAAAATAATTTCAAATGTTTCCCAGCACTAAGGGAAAATCTTGAAACGAAGAACTACTTATTCATCATTTTTCTTTATACACCGAAAAAAGGGAAGATTTCATGAAACAAGACCCAGCTGAGAAATCCTTTTCAAAATCAAATTGAACTTAATTCTGAGCATAGTCAATTTTAAATGATTCATATAAAAATTCATAAACATGAGAATCACATACCTGTATCTTACACGCATACACACACTTACATACACACATATGAAGTCAGTCCAAAAAGTAATGAGACTAATTTTGTGGCAATATTTATTTATTAATAACTTGCTTACAAATTGATTTTATCCCCTTAAAAATAGTTTCCTTGGGAAGCCACGAACTTGAATCATCCAACAGAACCAACAGATGGCAGTGTCAGTTGGAGGTTTCTAGCACTGTTTCCAGGGGTAGGAACAACAGTTTTGTCAGCGTGAAGTTGATAATAAATATTTTTACACAATCAGTCTCATTACACATTACATTCACATGTACACACACGCATGCACACACATACTTTCAAGATGAATTAAATAGAACTTACCTTTCATTTCTTTCATTTCAGGAACTAAAACAGAAAAAGAAATATATCAAAAGATGAAATTCGATCAAGTGCATTGACAAGGAAGGAGATTATATTTAAAAATAAAAATTTGTTGGGTATAATAAGTGCATTTTTCATTGACAAAAGATAATTGGCATAAAACTCTCCTCTGTTTTGCATACACATTTTTATTCTTTTTTTAAAATAGAATAGACATCTATCTAAATTTCTGACGTGAGGAAATAACATTAATATCTGAAGAAGTATTAACTAATATAAGGTATCTTCTTGCATTGACTTTGGAATAAGAACAATCTACCCTCATCAATTGAATAAAGGGTTTGGTTCAAATTCCCCAAATCTTATCATCAATCACAACAAGCAACTGAAGAAGGCTAGAGGGAACAATGGCCAAAAGGTGGTGACTTTAACAAGAATGAAGACACCAATTCAAACAAATTAGTGTGAAATATATTTTTCATCAATTTATTCGAAACCTTGAACTTCAGGTACCAGCATACAATTCATAATATCAGTGCACTGGACAAGATATAGTATTGAAAAAACAAGATAACTGACCTTTGATTTCCTTTTCTATTTTCACTTTTTGGGGAACTAAAAAGAAGAGGAAATGTATGGATAAGTAAGTACTAATGTTGTGAAATAGCATTTGATGTACTTTTATTCATGAAGTAAAAAGATACAGCCAATCAGTACTTCTACTTTTATAGAAATGTTCTCTATTGATTTTCCATCCATTTTTTATCATGAATCAGTTTTACTTCCATTTTAATTCGAACTATTAATTTAAATTCTGTTTGAGAGTATTATAGATAAAGATAATTTTTATTGATCAACTATTTATAAAATCAACTGGAATTATAAATCAAAGATGCAAGGAAAGGATTGACAATTTTTTCATTATTTGGATTGAATAAATCAAATTTGACTTCACTAATTATAATCCTTTTATGTAACACACTTATTTGATGATCAATGGATGGGAAAATATTCAAAAGGAATTCTTTTTTACTTTTTTCTGCAATATTTTTAAATACCATTTTTATTGATAATAAATATGTTAATATTCTTTGGTCATTTAAGAGTCAAAGAGGATATTACGTAGCCATATAATCAATGTAAATGAGCAGAAGATGGATTATATTAACTGTTTATTTGTGAATTTTCATGAGATTCTTACTTTTTCACATGCTTTCTTTGGCTTATCCACTAATCTGAGATATTTTGAGTAAGTATGACAGGACAGAGCATAAAATGATACTTATCAGATAATGACACATTTGATATTATTTCATTTGTATTTGAGAATTTCTATGTATTGCTATCATTGAAGTGATTAAAAATGCACAGTTATCAACAATCATATAATACTAATAAGTATCTACATTTTTATTTTGTTAAATGTTAGAAGATGTACCAACCTTCAATCATCTTCTCTCCTGGAATTTTAAAGAAAAAGAAAAGTTTAAATTAAGTGAAAAGAAATAGAACAATAAATATTCACAGCTACAGATAAACAAATACTCACAAAGACACTTTAATCATCTGGCTTCACCAGAAAGATATACAAATACTGCTGGACTATATAAATTCAATGAGGGATCGATTAAAGTTTACAAAGGGAAGAGAATCATTAGACAATCATCACCAATTGATATCTGACTTGATTCTCATAAAAACTGAAGAATTGGATCACACTGGGCCACCTTCAAAAGGTAAGGTTGGAAGCTCCAGTCTGTGGAGACTATGAAGCCAGTTATGGCTGATTAGGTGTAGATGAAAAAGAGACATCACAAACATGTATGGATCAAGGTCAGAATCATAAATAGGAAGCATCAACAGAGAATAAGATGATTGAACACATTGGTGTACTTATTAGACTGATAACCTCTTCAGTAGGTTTAGCATAGAATTGAATACCATCCATATGAGAGCCTTTTATCATGAAAGAGCAAACTTAAGATTTAGAGCTCCGAAATTCCACCTTCTTATATCCATTTGACGATTGTCCCTCAAGACAATGTCCAAGGAGATATAAATGTTAATGTTTTCTTGGTGGTCGAGATACCATTACTTGAGTCAGGCAGAGGAATCAATATATTCTGGTTCAACTGAATGAGTACGAATGGTATCTTAAGCAAGAATTGACAAGAGAATAAAATAGTATGAGAATCAACTGATATGAGATATTCCTTAATATTGACAACAGATGAAATAAGAACAATCTCCACCCATGTATCTAATGAAAGATTCAGTTCAATATTGCAACAATGTTAACAAATATAGAAACTTGAAAAAAGCAGGTACAATGTGACAGTACTCTTGCCTATCAAGCTACAGAACTGTTGAGTGAACACATTAATACTACAAATCATAATGTATTCAGAATTATAGCTTACAAGTGAAAAATTTGGGAAGATCAGTTTGTGATTTTTTGGAAGAATTGTATCAAATACTTACTGAACTTCTGAATCTGTTCTTGTTTTGGAACTGTATAGAATAAAGAAGCACAGAATGTTTATAAGCAAATATGAAATAAGAGAATATGAACAGTTTTTCTTGATTGAAAATCATCAAAAATGATTTCGATACAAATTTTAGAAATCAATTTTATATTAAAACATGGATATGACTGAATGATTTCAGATATTCATTACCCATAACTTCAAAATATCTCCCAAATGATATATTTGGTAGATGTATATGTTATATAACATCAGACAGACTGTATCATTAGTTTGATAGAATTTAAGGCTACATACCAATTTTCACAATACGTTCTTCTTTTTGTTCTGGAACTGAAATTAGACAATAATAAAAATAAAACTAAATGAAAATAGACAAAATATGCATCATATTTTTGTATGTGGCATGTGTATGTGTATGCAGCTGTATGCTCATAAGAGTATAATAATGAAAAGAAATGTCCTAATTTGCTTTTTCTAAATTTTTTGCCAAAAATAAATTTCTTCATTCCATTAATAAAGAAGAAATGTTTTAGTAAAGGATCTTTTTGATGATAAGTGTTTGTTAAATGAATTAATTCATATAACTGTATTGTTCGAAAGAAACAAAATAATACTCACTAATCTTCTCAATTTTCTCCTCTTTAGGAACTGTATAAAACAAATGAGAAAAGAATGTTAATAAGCAAAGATATAAAAAGAGAGTGTGCAGAAGCTTTCTCAATTCAGAAGTGTTAAAAAGTATTTGGATACAAATTTTAGAAATCAATTTTTTATTAAAACTTGAATATTTCTGATTCTAGATAAGAATCTTTGGATCAAAATATTTGCTTACATTATTTGTTCTGTGAATTTTTACATTATAATTAAAACAGTATTTTCCAATCATTAGAATAACTCAGAAGTTGAAATGACTTCATTGTAAGATCAATTCAATAAGTAATTGGAACAATATCATTTATAATCACAAAACATTTTCAAATCCAGATTTTTCTCAATTTTCCTCAGTTAATGAAATATAATGAAGATAGTTGTGATTTTTATAATTTCTAGCACTGTTTTACAAAGATAACATTCCATGTATCACACAATGTGATATCATATCATAGAAGATATCTTATTAACATTAAACAACAGAATCTGTAAGAATGAATTCAAATTCTACTAACCCATTTTTATGATGCGTTCTTTTTCAGGAACTATAAAAAAAATGAAAAGATAGAAAATTTTATAAGCAGATATAGATATTACAAATGCATACACTTATTAATGAAAACTCCTTTCAGCTTTATACTCAAAATCAAAAATAGCAAGTGAAAGATTTGAAAACATCAGTTTGTGAATGATTTGATAGAATTTAATTAAATACTCACTCATCTTCACAATTTTCTTTACTTTAGGGACTGGATAAAAAAAACAAAAGAGAGCAGGATGTTAATAATCAAAGATGTAAAAAGATAATGTGAAGAGGTGTTCTTGATTGAGAAGCATATTTACAAATCACATAGTGCATTGAATAATAGCGAGTAAAATCCAACTTCCTTTCTAGTTCAGTTGGAATATTCGTAAATTTATCATTTGATAATGTTACATTAAGTCTTCTTTGTCACTTCACAAATTTTCTCGCGCATTATTTGCATAATTACAATTTTTGATTGAAAAAATTGAATGATTATGAGAAACATTGCTTTTTATACTGGATTTTGAAATGTTGATTTCATTATTCATTTTTTTGAATTATGTTTCAAAATATATAACTTCATATATCTTCACTTGAAAAATATAAAGGAAAAGTGAAGTTTGAAATGTATGAAAAGAATTATAAACAAAATATATAATTTGATGAATATCCATTGCTACACAGGCACACGTAAACGCACACATTTTCCATAAGATTTTACTTGTTTTTAGATGTTTTCATTTGGCTTATCAACTAATTTGAAAGTATTCTTGGAGTCACTATGATATTACTGGGCAGAAGGAGATTTAAAATCAAAGACACTAATCAAATGATGAAATCTTTAATATTGTATTATTTGTATTCAAGAATATATTTGGCATTATCAATCATATTATTGATGTGATTAAAGACTGTAGAGTTATAAGCAATTAAATACTAATAAGTATCTATATTTCTATTTTGTTAAAAGTAAGAAAATGTACCAACCTTCAATCATCTTCTCCTCTGGAACTTTTGAAAAAAAATAAAGTTTAAAATTAGTCAAGAGATCAAAAAGCAACAAAATAATTTGACATTTATGTACACTCAAGCACACACACACATGCATACATAAGCAGAGGTACAAGGGTGAATGACAATACTCAGAAAACTGCTACAGTTTGTCTACCTTACGTCAGAGACATATCAGAAACTATGCATAGGATCTGAAGTCTACACAACATTCAAAAGCAGTTTTAACCTTCAAAGTTTCTAGCTCAGATAAAAACATGATCAAGAACCGCTGGTAGCATTCCATGTTCTTGTGGCAAGGAATTTGAAGGTAAGACTGTTGCCCTCCAAAGGCTAGAAAAATATCAAAAAAACATTGTTCGTAGAAAAACTATAAAGTCACGTATAGCCGATCACATATGGAGGGAAAAGAAGGTCACCAACCCCAATGGGTTAAAACCAAAATAATAGATATAGGGCAACATTTGAGGAAAAAGCATTTGAAACAATCAGCGCTCATGCTAGGCTCTGAGCATAGAATTGATTAGGTAAGAACAGACATTTGGTTGGAGGCTCCGAAATTCCTCCACTTTATATCCACTTGGCCATTGTCCTTCCAAACATGAAGACATTCTATTTTTGCCTCCCTCCTCACAACCTTTCTCTTACAATATTTGTATGATTACAATTCTTAACTAAAAGGATAACTGAATGATAATATTGCAACATTACATAATATAAAAGATTTTGAAGATTTTGACAAGTTTATTTCATTATTCATTTCATTGAATTATTTCAAAATGTGTAACAAATTTTCTTTTAATGAACTAAAAATATAATATGTGATGTAGCAAAAAAAAAACGGGATTACTGACCTTTGATTTCCTTCTCTATTTTCACCATTTTGGGAACTAAAAGAAAGAGAAAAACATGCAGATAAGTAAGTAATAATATTTTGAAATAGCATTTTATATACTTTTATTCACCAAGTAGAACAATAAAGCCAATTAGTACTTCTATATTTACAGGAATGTCCTCTATCGATTTTCCAATATTCATTTCTACTTCTTTCAAAACTTTTAGTTTAAACTCTATTGAAAAGAATATGTAAAAATTATCTATCAATATTTGTAAAATAAACTAAAACTATAAATCAATGCTTTGATGGGCAATTTTATCACCATTTGGATTAATGAATATATCTAAATTTACTTATTATAATCTTATTTGATGCTGAATTGAAAAATACTTTTTTCCATTAATTATATCAATTATTCTAATACATATCATTTAAAATAAATGTGCTAGTGATACTTCATATTCCTTTAAGAGTTTCAAAGTGACAATTTTTTCTTAACACTACCATACAGCAATGATTATTCAAATAAATGAGCAGAAAATGGATTGCATTATCTTAGTTAAAAGACAATTTTGAGAAATTTCTTATGAGAATTTTTCTTTTTTAAATTTTAGATGTTTTTTTCTTCAACTTATCAACTAATCTAAGAAAATCTTTTGCATCAGTTCAATAGTACAGAGCATAAAATGATTTAAAACTGTTATAATGAAATCATAATAATAACAATGATAACTTTTAGATAATGCTGTATATTATCCAGTTTGAATATTATATCTAAAGAAACACTCCATACTCAATATTGCTTCATTTCTCATTCCAATTCCATAATTTAATTTTGCTGCTTCTTTCCGTCAATGTAAATCTATATCTTGCTATACACAAGAAGACTATTCTTATATCAATCATTTATGATGAAAGTTTTCTCCCAAAGGAATAAAACCAAAGCACTAGCATTGAATAAAAATTGAACAAACTCTCATAATTTGTTCTTTCATTTCATTTTTTTTTGTGATATTTACTCAGTGGTATATGAGAAATTTTTCACAAGTACGGATCAAACTCTCTACTGTAGTAGGATCTGTCTCTCCAAGAGCTCAAAAATTAACACAAAGATTTTCAATGTGACGCACAAAATCTTCGTATGATGAATGTGTCCAAAATTCGCCGAGTTCCAAAGGTTCTAGGATATCACTTGACCGCTATCCCCTTAGCAGAATGGAGGTGTAGCCTGAGAAATGAGTCCCCAAAGAAGCAGGCTTCTATACTTATTATATTGAGTGCTGGCCGTTCATAGCAAGAACACCCAGCTATATCAGATAATGGTATGTGAAGCTAGCTGATTCACCAAGGTGCCAATAATGCTTATTTGCTTGTATGTTTGAGAAATGACGAGAAGGTCTATATTTTTGTTCTTTCATTCCTGTTGTGTATCTCTGCATTGACACTTTCAATGTGTTCAATTTTTATAAAAACATACATTTATTTTTTATTTCATATGGATTATGATTAAAATGTTATTAAAAATCTAAAACTCAATTTATATGGTAATTCAAATAACTTTTCCTTTGCAAAGTCTACATTTAATTTATTTAAGCACCCTTTCTAAATCATGCATCAGAAGTATATGGTTCATATATAATTGAATTTCCCTATATTTTCTGAATAATTTGTGTATTTGAATAATGAGGAAACCTTCATAAATATGAAATCTTTTAATTTAGCAAGATTATACATTTTACATGCGCTTTATTAATG
This sequence comes from Thysanoteuthis rhombus, assembly GCA_963457665.1. Classification (NCBI taxonomy): domain Eukaryota; kingdom Metazoa; phylum Mollusca; class Cephalopoda; order Oegopsida; family Thysanoteuthidae; genus Thysanoteuthis; species Thysanoteuthis major. The sequence continues at coordinate 36,577,650 of OY735216.1, forward strand.
CAATATTTGTTTGTGAATTTTATGGATAATCATAATAGTCTCAACCTTTTTTGCCAATACCTCCATTTCCCCAAATTTCAGAATGTTGTTCTTTTGATTCCAAGGTGTCTGACACAAAAGATACATTCCAGATAATATGCATATAATATTGAAAATCTTTCACTTTATCTATATAAGGCCATATATAAAAGCACATATATTTACTTGGATTATTTTTAAAAAGAAAAAGTAACTTAACATTACCAGCAATGCCAAAAGATCAATATTCCAATAGTTTGTACCTGCCAATCCGTGGACCCAATTTCTCCTATGAAACCCTAACATTTCGTCTACTTCAGAACCTCTATTCTAAATAATTAACAATATAAGCAGGTCTCAACTTATTCAGATGCAGAATGATGAGTGAAAGAGTGATTAAATAAGGAACTTATTATCTACTGTATAAATTTAAATTTTGAACAAATGCTGCATAAGCTGCCCATATAATGTTTACAGCATTTAGTGAAGGTGAATTAGTGACCAAACTCCTTGAAGTGGTTCAGGAAGCTTCCAATTGAAAATGAGTCCTTCAAAGGATGGCCAGTAAATATTGATGATAAGGAACTGAAGACTTGTGTTGTTTTGCACAACATATGAAAAAAATACTCATCAGAGAAATAAGTACTCTACAAACTCAGTGAATAAAACAAGCAGAAAATGCACCAAAATTTTTGGTCAACTAATACAGAGAGTTTTCATGATTTTCACTATGTTAGTAAAATATCTTTGTAGATAAAGGTAGGTTTTCATACAGTACAATTAGTGTCAAAAGCATAAATTCTATTGAAAAAAAATGTATACAAAAAAATGTGTATCTGTAATGCACACAGAATATAATGAGTAATGAAAAATATCTCACCTTCAATTTCTTTGAATTTTGGAACTGAAAAAAAAGGAAAATATTCTAAAATCAGGAAAATTGTTAACAAAAAAATAATTGATATTAGACTGTTTGAAAAATAATGTCATATTTATGAAGAGGAAATAAAACGTATTAGATTTCTTGGTCAATTACATATTTATCATTATTAACAATGTCTCTACATAAAATAGTGTATATTCTCAGAAGAAGACTTGCTTTCTCGAGGAATTTTTCTCAAAGCATAATTTCACACATCAAAAATGCGTTATACGTGAAAGGTATGATTATTGAAAAATATCTTACCTTTAATTTCTTTGAATTTTGGAACTAAAAACAAAAAATATAATGAAATTAGGAAAATTGTTAAAAAAATAATTAATATTAGACTGTTTGGAAGATAATGACACATTTTTGTAGAGAAAATAAAAGAGAAAAATTTTTTAAAAGAGCTTGTATTCTTGAGGACTTTTTCTCAAAGCATAATTTCATGCATTAAAAATGAGTTATACATACAAAGTATGAGTATTTAAAATATCTCACCTTCAATTTCTTTGAATTTTGGAACTGAAAAAAAAGAAAAATATTGTAAAATCAGGAAAATTGTTAACAAAAAAATAATTGATATTGGACTGTTTGAAAAATAATGTCATATTTATGAAGAGGAAATAAAACTTATTGGATTTCTTGGTCAATTACATATTTATCATTATTAACAATGACAAAATCCAACTTTAAAATGAATTATTTCTTTGCTCAAAGAATCTAAGATATATTAGAGAAACAGATCAAAAATTCACAAGCATTTTGTTCAATAAATTTGCAAAAGGTCTCTACATAAAAAAGTCTGAAGTGTGTATTATCAGAAGAAGACTTCCTTTTCGAGGAATTTTTCTCAAAGCATAATTTCACGCAAAAAAATGCGTTACACGTAAAAAGTATGAGTATTGAAAAATATCTTACCTTTAATTTCTTTGAATTTTGGAACTAAAAACAAAAAATATAATGAAATTAGGAAAATTGTTAAAAAAATAATTAATATTGGACTGTTTGGAAGATAATGACACATTTTTGTAGAGAAAATAAAAGAGAAAAATTTTTAAAAAAGCTTGTATTCTTGAGGACTTTTTCTCAAAGGATAATTTCATGTATAAAAAATACATTATACATACAAAGTATGAGTATTTAAAAATATCTTACCTTCAATTTCTTTGAATTTTGGAACTAAAAACAAAAAATATAAAATTAGGAAAATTGTTATATAAGGTAATTAATATTAGACTGTTTGGAAGATAATGACACATTTTTGTAGAGAAAATAAAAGAGAAAATTTTTTAAAAAAGCTTGTATTCTTGAGGACTTTTTCTCAAAGCATAATTTCATGCATTAAAAATGCATTATACATACAAAGTATGAGTATTTAAAAATATCTTACCTTCAATTTCTTTGAATTTTGGAACTGAAAAAAAATCATAGTGAAATCATAAATATTTTTAGCAAAAAACAAGCAGATATACAAAATGATATGAGCAATTAATATTTGACTGCTTGGAAAATAATGTTACATTTTTGGAGAGGAAATAAAACGTCTTAGATTTCTTGGTCAATTACATATTTATCATTATTAACAATGACAAAATCCAACTTTAAAATGAATTATTTCTTTGCTCAAAGAATCTAAGATATATTAGAGAAACAGATCAAAAATTCACAAGCATTTTGTTTACCAAATACAGGAAGTTTATTTGATTTTTGCAATAAATTTGCAAAAGGTCTCTACATAAAAAAAGTGAGTATTCTCAGAAGAAGACTTGCTTTCTCGAGGAATTTTTCTCAAAGGATAATTTCACACATTAAAAATGTGTTATACATACAAGGTATGAGTATTGAAAAATATTTTACCTTCAATTTCTTTGAATTTTGGAACTAAAAAGAAAAATATAATGAAATTAGAAAAATTGTTAAAAAGATAATTAATATAAGTTTGGAAAATAATGACACATTTTTGTAGAGAAAATAAAAGAGAAAAATTTAAAAAAAAAACTTTGTGTTCTTGAGGACTTTTCTCAAAGCATAATTTCATGCATAAAAAATACATTATACATACAAAGTATGAGTATTAAAAAATATCTTACCTTTGATTTCTTTAAATTTTGGAACTGAAAAAAAAATCATAGTGGAATCATAAATATTTTAAAGAAAAAACGTTTGAGCAGATATATAAATTGATATGAGCAATTGATATTTGACTGCTTGGAAAATAATATCACATTTATGGAGAGAAAATAAAACTTATTGGATTTCTTGATCAATTACATATTTATCATTATTAACAATGACAAAATCCAACTATAAAATGAATTATTTCTTTGCTCAAAGAATCTAAGATATATTAGAGAAACAGATCAAAAATTCACAAGCATTTTGTTCAATAAATTTGTAAAAGGTCTCTACATAAAAAAGTGTGAAGTGTGTATTCTCAGAAGAAGACTTGCTTTCTCGAGGAATTTTTCTCAAAGCATAATTTCATGCAAAAAAATGCGTTACACGTAAAAAGTATGAGTATTGAAAAATATCTTACCTTTAATTTCTTTGAATTTTGGAACTAAAAAAAAGAATATAATGAAATTAGGAAAATTGTTATATAAAGTAATCAATATTAGACTGTTTGGAAAATAATGACACATTTTTGTAGAGAAAATAGAAGAGAAAATTTTTATAAATGCTTGTATTCTTGAGGACTTTTTCTCAAAGCATAATTTCATGCATAGAAAATGTGTTATACATACTTAATATGAGTATTGAAAAATATCTTACCTTCAATTTCTTTGAATTTTGGAACTGAAAAATTGAGAAAATCATTATAAAATCACAAAAATTTATAATTAACCAAGTGACAATAAAAACTATGCTTTTCAGAGAGTAATATAACATTTTCAAAAAGAGAATAAAGCCCATTAGAACGTAACAAATTTCAAATTTTCTGTCACATAAATATTCATCATTATAATTAGCAATGACAACAACCCTGTATCAAACTAATTCTTCCGTTCCTTCTTGAATTGCATTATCCTCTTGGAAAATGGCTTGCTGTCTATTGACCAAATCAGGGTACTCCTTGTATAGATAGATATTTACTATGTTTGTCTTGCTTTATTTTTGATTGATGAAACACTGCATATTCCACTGACTGCTCACTAAGATCTTATGGAATGAAGCTTTTGTTTTGATATGGTCATAGATTTTTCATTAAGAATCCCAGTTTTTTTCAATGAGGAGTAAGAAAATTAGTATTTTTACTGAGCTTTTGTGATTGCAAACAATGATGATTAAGGTTTTGACAAATAAACATAATTCTTGTCTGAATTCTGTTAGGCATGGTGTGTTGATAATTGGTTCACCTAATGAATAAATCTGCCCTGGTTTTTCACAAATATCTTCCTGATTCACATTGTTCCAACTTATCTCTTGGCCAGGTATTGCACAGAGCTTAGGTATTGATGTAACAGTTCATTATATTAAAGAAAATATGAGTTTAATAAAATACAAATGATGAAAAAATCCTTCCTTAGTTCCAAAACATAGGTGCTACACAAAAGGAATTTGAACAGTGTCAGTGAATCTAATGTACCACAGACTATTGGCACCAACCTTTGTGAACATTACCCTCTATGAGACAGTGTGCAAAATGCTGGCAACAGAGTACTTCAAAGAAGACAGTGGAGTCTAGTCATGAATGTGAGAAATTTATTCATATGGTCAAATCCACTGAACCTCTTTCTAGCACCCTCCACATGATTTCATGAATCAGCGAATATAATTAGAAACCATCAACCAAACCTGTCAATATCAACATAGGTTTCTTCAGTTTTTAAGTTGGTGTTGCTGACTGGCTAAGTATGTATGTAATTATAGGCCAAACCAACGCAGCTACAGAGATGAAAATTTCAACATTTACTCGTAATTAAGTCTAGAAAAAACATTTACTTTTGCTTTTTGAAAATTACCTTCTACATAAGTTTTTAGTCGGGTTGGGGTCAATCTGCAATGTAAATTTATGCTAAATTGATCCCTTGGTTTGTGTTTAGCAGCTTCCATGATCGATTTCTGAAAATTCAGACTTTTTTTTTAGCAAAAACAGAAGCTAAGAGAAGTAACTGATTCATTGATAGGCCTTTTTCTAATTTTTATAATTGATTGTCCCTAACATAGCATGCTGCCAAAGATGTTGACAGTTTCTTTTCAGTGATTTACTAGACGTGTCTTGTTTTGTATTCACAAAATGTCTTGGTATTCTCAATGAAGGAACCAACAATTTTAGTTTTCTGAAAAAACTAATATCAATTGATGAATAGTTTTGAAAATTACTCACCCTCGATCTGAATTACTTTTATCCCTGAAAGTGAAAATGCAAAGTTTGTAAATATTTCATCAAACAAGTTGGTTTATATATTGGCACTTTAACATTTTGATATAATCGTACAAGGTAATAGTTTATAATCTCATGGATATATATATATATTCACACGTAAATATTTCTGTATCTACCTCTGTGTATGTGTGTGTGTGTTAATCAATGAATCCATAGTCGAATGATGAAAATATTTATTTTACACAAAAAATATTCAATTTTTCAACAATATCTCCTTCTTTGTCAATGCACTTGATTCAGTTGTGAACATTAATCACATGAAGTAAGTATCTTTCTGTGAAAATTTCAGATCAAAATAACTAAGTCATACTAACTTTCCTGACATCTCTCTCCTGCAAATCCTTTTTTACAAGTACACTTGTATTTTTCACCATGGTTGTAACAAGTACCACCATTTACACATGGAACCAGGCCACATGGATTAGCTACCAAATGAAAGACATCCATTTTCAGACATTCTGATTTTTTGTACATATTTTCTTCTTTTTCAATTTTTCTCCTTTACAAACAATTTATTTTCCTTATTAAAAAGAATTTCCAAGATAGTATATGGACCACAGATAATCAGTACATTAAAAAAGAAATTTCATGTTGTTCTTTACAGTATTCTGGACAGATACATTTATACAGGCCTATTTGGTAAAATAAAAAGTACATATCAATATTTTCATTTGTTACTAATTAAGAGAAAGTTATTAAATATTGTTATAATTCATATCAAGTATTTCCAAGTGTACCTCAGTGGTTAGTGCAAGGAAATGATGGGAAGAGCTTTGAGGTTCTAGAAAATTTGTTAAATTATGATGAGAAAATTTTGATAATGACTTGAAAACTTACGTTCAGAGCAAGTTTTTCCCTTGAAGTTTGGTTGACATACACACATAAATGTTACACCGGATTTGAAGCACACTCCCCCATTCTTGCATGGATTTGAATAACATGGATTAACTGCAAATAATTAAATTTTGAATTTTTAAGTTCTGCTTTGCAATTAGTATTATAAACAATGCAAATTCTTTTAAAACATAAATCTTGATTACCAACAATTAAACTTACATTCAAAACATCCCAAAGATTGCATAGTCGGGGGCATAATGACGATAATATTAGATAAGCATTTTTGCATAGATTCCAGACACACAAGACAACTGAGCTAGAATCACCAAATATACTTACATTCTGCACAAGTTTTTCCTGAGTATCCTGGTTTACATTCACATTTAAATAATTTGCCATTATTTATACATTTTGCACCATTTTTGCATGGCTCCAGTCCACAAGGGTTAACTGCAAACAGAAATATTTATTCATACAATAAACTCAAGTCAACATTAATTTGCTAGAAGCATCAAAAATCCATTGAGTATTTGTTATAGGAATTAACATATTTGTTTTAAAAGTTGTCACCATTGAAATGGGGAATGCATGTTTTCTTATCTTAATCAGAAGAACCGTTAAAAATAATTTTAAACTATCAAAACAACAGACTCAATTTAACAGGTTGTCACACTCATTCTCCATTTATTTCTTCATCTGATATACTAAAAGTGGATCTGGCAAAATGAAATTTCCTAACAATAATCAAAAGGATGTCTAAAAACAAGACACACAGTAGATAACTCAGCTCGAATCAGAGCGAAAACCACAAGAAATACTTACATTCAGAACATGTTTTTCCAAAGTATCCTCGTTTACATTCACACTTGAACAATTTACCATCATTTATACATTTTGCACCATTTTTGCATGGCTCCAGTCCACAAGGATTGACTGTAAATAGAAATATTTATTCATTAAACCTGTGTTGTATTTTTAGCAACATTTATCATTTCATTTCCTAAAATAACAAAAAGTTATAGAAATTTCTATTGTGTCAGCCAAACATTGCTTTAAAATTTTTTTGTCATAGTAACCGTTTACTCATGAAAATGTTAAAGGACAGTCAGATCAGCTCTTTTATTAACTGAATTCTCAAAGTTCATAGACACACTGCTGCAAAATAATTCATCATCTAAAATTGTAGTTGTAATTTAAGGAAGAATATTATCTAATTTGATAGCAATCTATCTTTAAGGTACATCATATTGTAAATCTGAATTGAGAGTTTGAAAATGAAATATCCTACATATATATATATATATATATATATATATATATATATATATATATATATATATATATATATATATATATATATATATATATGTATATATATATATTTGAATATGGTAAAATAAGTGTATGTTGAGTAGTTAGTGTATGTAAATATATATGCTCACATGAAATATTAGATGGAAAGTGTTTTTTTTATGGAATTAAAGACCCTGTTTTTACAAACATTAATCTTATTGAACAACATATTTACCATTTTCTCCACTATCTTTTGCTGTCTTTTTGATGATATTTAGTTAGTAAATTTAAGCTACAGACTGATTGATTCACCTTCATATACGCCCCACCCCATCCCAGGAAAATACATGATAAATACTCTTCAAAAAAGCCCAAAGGTTAAAGGTTATCTATACTTATAAATAAAAGTGTCACAGAATTTGTATGTTTGTCTGTTCATGTCAAAAAGTCATATTGGAAACATGAGTTTTACTCTCTTCCTCTCTTTAAAGCTGATTAAAGCTGAATGCTCTAGCTTTGTGTCTGTGTGTAAGTTTAGAAGCTGAAGATCATATATGGAAAGAATTGAGGAGAAACAAAAACAAATAATTTCTTTCTTCTCTTGGAAATCTTATAACATTTTATTCTTGGCAAAGCTATTTTAAAAATCAAAGCCTTCAAAAAAATATATATATGTTTTAAAACATTATTTAAAAATAGAAATATTCTAGAATATCAATCAAGTACAATATTAGTTTATAAGATAATCCATAATATACTTACGCTCAATACACGTTCTTCCCATAAAACCTGCTTCACACACACACTTGAATGTGCGTCCACGGTTGAAACATTTTGCACCATTTTTGCAGGGTTCTAGTCCACATGGGTTGACTGCAAAATTAGAAATATATATCAGCAGAGAATATATTGCATGATGTCATATTGTATTTCCATAATTAGTGAAAATATTCCATGGATTGTTTATCATAAATGTCTTAATCTCTAGACTGCTCGGTGGTTGAGGTATTTGTATCTTTCCCTTAAGCATCAGCGTTATTTCGAAGATACAATTCAACTGCTGAATTTTAAAAAGGACTGGCCCTCCCACCTCAGGAAATTGATGCAACAGAATCTTCTCACCAGACTGTATTTCTCTTTTCATCTACTAAGACAGGTCTTGTTAGTCATTCAATAGAAACCATCACATGACCAACATCTTTTGGCAGTAGTATGGATGCTGCAGGACACAAACTAAGGGATCAATTTAGCATAAACTTACATTACTAATTGAACCCCAACTGAAAACCTACTTACAAGGAAAATCTTTCAAAACATAATGAGGAATGAATGTTAAAATTTTGATCCCTCTAGCTCCTTCTCTGTAGCCTGTGCATGTAATGCACATGTATATAGCAAGCCAACTTGAAAATGGGAGAAACCTTTGTCAACAGTTTTAGTGATGGTTTCTGTTGTCAGTTTCTGAATCTTGAATGTTAGAACTCTTATTGTTATCATCTTCTCCTGGCAGTTTTCTTGACTTTCAGATTTATTGCATACACATACGTTCATTGATATATCAAGAGACAAAGATAGACGAATAAAGACAAAGAGATAGAGATAGATAGAATGACATACTTTTATGTTTGAAACATCTAAATCCTTATTTTGGGGACATTTTTCATTGAAGAACTTGAATTTTACCCTATCATAATTTATATTACATCATTTCAACAGAAAAGTTAAAAAAGATTGTTATAAACATTCCAATCAGCAAGAATATTGATTTTCCATATCAAAATTCTGATAAACCAAATTTTTTAATCAACTCACATTTTTCACAGTTGAAACCTTCAAATCCTTTTTTACATGTACAAATATATTTGTCTCCTTTATTGGTACAAGTTGCTCCATTCTTACAAGGTTCTCTGCCACAAGGATTCACTGCAATGAAAAGAAAAGATATTCTTCAATGATGTATATTTACGTGACAATCAGAAATGCAGCCTTTAATGCTTTAAATTTAAACTTTTATCTCACCATAGAATTAAAATGAATTTTTCTTTAATCTCAAAATATTGTGAGTGAATTCTTTTAATTCAAAAAAGTAAGTAAACGTCATTCATTATCCCTCAATCGAAATTTTAACAAACTAACAAGCTATAAATATGTGTGAAGAGCATAGTTTTTCGCAATATTTACTGCAGGCACATATCTGTGCAAAAAGTGCATTACATTACAAAAATACTTGAATTTCGATATTCATCTATATTCATCAATTTTGAGAGTAGATCACAATTAGCCAATCAATAAACAGTAAAATTAGACACCTTTTTAGATCATTCATTCTCCATGAATACTTGGTTTTTGTGCTAAAAACTTCAGTATGTTGATGGATCCAAGACTGTACACAACAAGTTAAGTTAATTGGATATTGAAAAAAATCTTTTTAAAATTCCATCAAGTTTTTTTCTTTCATCTGCTCAATTACCAGGCAGAAATACTGATCAAATTTTATAACAAGCCATAATCTGCAACATTGGTCTACCTCTTCCTGATGTGCAAGAAATATTTAGGATAAAATTTGCTACCTTGAGTTCAAATCCTACCATCAAAAACTATAAGACACTGACCAGCCAATGAACATACACACACATTCTATCTGCGCAATACACAAAAAATATGCAGAATGCTTGAACATAGAATATTGTCCTTTTTAATTCAATATTCATTTGTTTAAAGATGAAATATTTTATTGGTGGCATGACTTGAAATTTTATTCTCTTTAATATTCATTTTGTCCGCTAATTCATAACTGTTCCAAATATCTAAAATCCAAAGCTACCACTCAATCCAAACTTTATACATACATTCAAGACATTTAAGTCCTTCATATCCTGGTGTGCATTCACAGCGATGATGGATTCCCTCAGCAATACATTTACCACCATGTGCACAGGGATTCACTTCACATGGATTAACTGTAAAAAATAGAATTGAAGATTATTATTAAACAGTACATACAAATTTTAATTTTCGGTAAATTATGCTATCAATATCTGTATGAAATTAAAATTATCAAAATAGAACTCAAAAAAATCAAATCATAGTAGCCCTAAAAATTCCCCGTTGTGTCTATGTATGTATCTATGCACGTGTGTGTCATGTCATTTTAACAAGAAATTTGTAACATTATAAAACAAACTTAGATTCCAAATGATGTACATTATAAGTAATTGGGTTCATTCATAATGAAAACATATCATGTAAATATTATTCTATACAAAGTAATTTTCTTTCCTTACATTTCACACAGTCCTTTCCAAAATAATCTGGTTTGCATTTACAGAAATAGCCTTCTTTATGATTGATACATGTTGCTCCATCTTTACAAGGATTTGACATACAGGGATCAACTGAAATTCAAACAAAAAAAGTCAGTTTAAATATCATTTGTAAGAATTACATGTATGCATTTCTTTATCAAAATGTAAGACTTAATAAGTGAGAAAAATGACTTACAGATTTCACAAGTTGGTCCCTTGAATCCCATTTTGCAAGTGCATTTATAGCCATCTCCAACATCTGTACAGGTAGCACCATTTTTACATGGTTTGAAGCCACAAGCATTAACTGCAAAAAATAGATTACAAACAATGAACAGAAATATACTTTCCATTGAACAAAACTGTAGAAAACATGAATATTAGTCAGAATTAATAAATATTCTTTCAAAGAAAATTCTCAAATAGCAACATCAATTGATAACCTTGCTAAATTACGTTTGCTTAAAGTTGAAGAGTTGAAAAATTTGCTTTTCAAAACTTGAATAAACTCATTGCAATAAAGTTAAATATTGATTTCTAAGATCATGTCTTCAGGATTTGTTTCCTTTAGGTTTCAAATAGTCTAATAGATAAGCTTATAGATATCTATAAGAAAAATATAAATTTAAGAACATCAATCCAATAGATATACATATATATGAATATATATACATATAGATATAGTTAGATAGATAGAGAGTGGGAGAGAGAGAGATAGCATTACACAGCACAGAATTAATATTTATTATTCATGTTTGTGGTAAATCCTTCTCATGATCAATACTATAGATTAAAATATCACACTCACCGAGTTGGCAGTCAACTCCCTTGAAGCCAGCTTTGCATGTGCAAACATAACCTTTGCCTTTGTTTGTACAGACAGCACCATTCTTGCAAGGCTCAAGACCACAAGGGTTCACTGCAAAAATTGAATTAAAGATATTTCAGTTTGAATAACAACAATTGTTTAATTATCTAGTATTGAAACCTATTAAAAGAACAAATTGGACGGAAAATGTCTCTTATTTCATGGATAATTATCCTAAAATTTTCCATCACTTATCTTTTCATTGTAAAAACAGATCTTTGATGTGAGAATGACTTAACCAGATTGAGGGTTTACGATTTTAAAATAGGACTTACATTCACTACAAGTTTTTCCCTTAAATCCAGGCTTGCATGTGCAAATGAATTCTTTTCCTTTGTTCGTACATTTGGCTCCATTTTTGCATGGTTCCAGTCCACATGGATTGGCTGGAGAAATAAAGAATAAATTCCAGAAGCTGTAAAAATATCTATTCATTTTTTAAAACATTTTGAATGAGCCATATGTTCAGCCATTACACTCTAAATATATAATATTTTATAGTTTATTCTTTTAGAACATGAGGTATATAAGATTTGAAACATTCATAATCATATGGTATGGTACATTCAGAATAATTTGTATTTATAAGTATTGAGAATTTTGCAGACATTGAAAAATATTATAAAGTCTATTTATGATGAAATCTTAATCAGAAATATAATAGTGATAATCGATGTTTAATGAAAACTGACATAACATTTCTCAGTAATTGATAAAGATGGCTGAAGTGTTTGCTTATTGAGCAGTATTAAATATGAAATACTTTATACTTACGTTCAACACAAGTGGGTCCCATGAAACCAGCAGTACAGACACATTTAAATTTCTCTCCATCATTGATACACTTGGCACCATTTTTACAAGGTTCAAAAGCACATGGGTTTCCTGTAAATGTGATATGTATATCGAATTATTCTTTTTCTTTTGTCTTATATAAAACTTTGTTACATGAACCTCAAAAATTAATATTTAACTGGAGTAAAGTTATATAGAAATGTTATGAATTTATCACCCATATAATTTCATTGACTTTAGAAAAGTCTTTGCCTCTTTTTGAAAATTACCTATTTAATTATATCTATACATTGCATAGCATAAAAAGTCATGTGTACTTAATCTATAATGACTGAAGACTTTCAATAATCAGTTTAGATAACTCATCAACGTACGTTCAATGCAAGTTCTTCCCATAAAGCCACGTTTACACACGCATCTGAATGTATCTTTATGATTGAAACATTTGGCACCATTCTTGCAGGGTTCCAGTCCACAAGGATTGACTGCAAAAATAAAAATAAAAAGCTCCATTTCTATTTCCAAAAACAAGTCTCAGAGATTTTAATGCAAATCAAAAATACTAAAAGTCACTCAGAATAAGTGGAATATAGGTCTTGAGGTATGACTTACTTTCAGAGCAGATTTTTCCTTTAAATCCTGGTTTGCATTTGCAGAAGAACTCTTTTCCTTTATTAAAGCACTCAGCTCCATTTTTACATGGCTTCAGTCCACAAGGATTGGCTGATGAAATTAAAAGTAATTGTTTTGATTAAGATGTAATTAATAGCTATGTATACTTTTCATTGTTACTCTTAATCATTCACACTTAAACAAAATTAGCATTACTTAATTTGCTCTCATTCTTTCAAATTACCATAGAAAATTATGCTTAATTTATTTAAACTTTCAAACCAATAAAACAGAAAACCAAATCATTTTAATTTCTTCCTATATACAACAGAAATCAGGATTACTTATATATAGTAGAACTATTCTATCAGTAATTCCTGACCACTCACAATTCTTTTCTTCCTGATTTGAAATGAACAATATCCCAAATGAATACCAGAACTTGCTAAAATGAATTTTGGATCTAAAATTGGAAGACTGATGGATTAACAGTAAAGTCAGTGGGAGGGAATAAGAAAAGCTAAAACCTTGCCTCATATATTAATGCCGACCATGCTAAAATGTAATAATGTTTACTGTTCAATTCCCCACACCTGTCACCAAAATTTGCTGCATTACTATGTATGTAATGATTAAAATGAACACAAGTTCGGTTCTTTTTTAATTCCCAATTGATTAGAAAACAAAATATTCTCAAAAATATTCTCATGACAACCACTATTAATTGCTAGTGTCAAAAGCTTTCAGAAAATGAAACATCTGAATTTCATGCTAGCAGTGAAAATGATAATTTCAGGTAAAATGGAATAATGATCTTGTAAATTCTATCATATAGCTTTGATTTTTTTAAATACTCACGTTCTATACAAGTTAAACCCATGAAACCTGCTGTGCAGACACATCTGAATTTCTTTCCATCATTGAAGCACTTAGCTCCGTTCTTGCATGGTTCAAGTCCACATGGATTTGCTGCAAATGTAAATAAATTCATCATTGCATAAGTAGTCTATTATCATAGTCTCTTTATCTGGTAAATTTCACCCTCAGTAAATTCCACCAGAGTAAATTCCACCAGAGTAAATTCCACCAAAGTAAATTCCACCTAAGTAAATTCCACCTAAGTAAATTCCACCAAAGTAAATTCCACCTAAGTAAATTCCACCAGAGTAAATTACCCTGAAAAATTCAAAGAAAAAATTTTGACCCCACCCCCCACTAAGGATATTACCAATACCTTTATTTCTGACAGTCAAGTAAAAATAGCATTAAATTTACACCTAACTATCAAATTCACGGACTTCCAACGGACAATTTTTATGCATCACCATATATATTTCTTATGAATAAATAATGAAGGAAATATATTATGATCTCATAATTCATATTTGTATGGCTCGTATTTTTTTTTTTAATTCATTTTTTCAAAAATTGAATATGAAAGCTCTTTTGACAGCATAATACAAAGTGTAAAGGAATAAATGAATATTTCAGGAGAATTTACTGTGGTGGCATCTGCCATGGTGGGATTTATCATTGGTGAAATTTGCATGGGAGAATTTTCTGCAGGGGAATATACTCAGCCCTAATGATAAATGGAGTAATATAATGTAATTAGGGGAAGGGATAAAATTTCTCTTTGTTCACTTCAAAATGATATTATATAAATCCTCAAATAGTAATGAAATAATTACATTTAAGCTTAAAAAGGCTTAAAGTTAAAAAAAGCTTAAAAATCAACCGAGCTTTCACTTATGATGTGAATAATAAAAGAATTCATTTTTTAAACAATTAAAATTTTATAGTTCCTTAATCTCTTGAAGAATGAATAATTCTGTACTAGATATATAATTCAGATTAACTCACGTTTTTCACAATTTAAACCCTCAAATCCTTTTTTGCATGTACAAATATATTTGTCTCCTTTGTTGGTACATGTTGCTCCATTCTTACAGGGTTTTCTGGCGCAAGGATTTACTGTAATGAAAAAGTAAGAAAAATTAATGTTTATGTAGCATTGGATTTATGAGAAAAATAGAAATGTTATTATTCCATAAATCATTGAAATTATCATTCTTATCCATGTTGCTTTGATCAAAACACTTGGCTTCAAACAAAAAAGATGGGAATGCAATCCCAATTAAAAAATGGTGTAATTACAACAACACAGTAATTTTGTCAAAGTTGATTATTTTGCATCAACTTATGAAGAAGCTTGATTAGTTTTTTCAAGACAAAAATTGATTTTTAGGAAATTTAGTAAATTATGATGATTCTTGATCAACTTTGTAAGCTGATGTACACTCATGAAAAAATTATCATATGGTGATCATCTATTGAATATGCTTCATATATGTTGACTTTTTTTTTTCAATTTTGCAACATAAACCATCATAAAAATGTTACAGAACTGTACTTAGAGCCAAAGTTTCACCCTAAAAAAGTACTCAGATCTCTAATCTTTTAGCATTCTAAATACTAAAATGTTAACATCAATGACTTACATTTTTGACAGCGAAGGCCTTCATATCCCAATATGCACTCACAGCGATAATGTAAACCAACTGGGATACATTTACCTCCATGGGCACAAGGTTTTTCCGCACATGGGTTCACTACAGGAAATAGGAGTAGAAACATAAGTATGTACAATTTCATTTAAAAATTAATATTTCTATTGACTTATTGTTCTTCAAAGCTATAGGAAAATCAAAAAGATTTTGGCATTTATCAAAATTGATTGCTTGATCATTTTTGGCATATAAACTAGTACAATGAACATTATATTTTACTATACTGAGTAGACTGGCAAATGTTTTTTTCTTATTTGCGTAACCTAAGTTTACTCAATAAATAAATATACTGCTTTTCAAATCTCAGTGATTTTTATTATTATTGATATTATCATCATCATCATCATCTTGCTCTTTCTGTCCTTTATGCTCTATTGCCAAGTCATAATCAACAACAAAAGAAGGATGAAGTGATGTACAATTTTTCCCTACTTCTTTCTCCCAGTCATATTTTTTTTGTTTTACAGGCAATATTCTCTAGAATGTTTTATCTTAGATAACTGAAAGAATTAAAAAAAGATATTTTTGACTCATATTTGTAAAGCAAAACTAGATTGCAACAGGTTAATAAAAATCTCATTTTGAATTTAATTTCAATAAAGTACATATCTTACCAATAGCACAGTTCTTCCCTTCATCTTCAGGTCGACACTTACAAATATATCCCTTGCCATGATTAATACATTTTCCTCCATGCTGACAAGGATGTGACATGCATGGATCAACTAAGAAGAGAAAATGTATACAGAAATAAATCAATTTCCATGTATGGATTTTTAATATTCATTTCCACATATCAAAATTCAAACCCCACAGTAGATATGATTACTCATCAATTCTTATCTGACTACTTAGACACTTCACCAAAGTAAAACACCCAATGGGAAAACCGTGATCAAGATCTGTATGTACAACATTTCATTCAATTGGGACATGGAATGTAAGGGCAAGACCATCTATCCACTAAAAATAAGACTTAAGGAACATCATCATCATCATCATCAGTCTTTTAGCGTCCGTCGTTGGACATAGACCTTCCCCAGGATTTGCCACACTTCTCTACCATGGGCGTCACGGAGCCAGTACTTCCTGAACTTGTCTAGCTCGTCTCTCCATCTAACATTTTGCCGGCCTCGGTTGCACATGTGGTCTCGGGGAATCCATATTATGAGTCGTGATGTCCATCGATTGTCTGCCATTCTCACAACATGGCCAGCCCACCGCCATTTGAGATTTTTTATGGATTCTATGATATCTCTAACTCTTGTCTTTTCCCGGATGTACTGTGCTGTTTTGTGGTCACTCCATGTGAGGCCCAGCATTATTCTTTCATGTGCACGTTGCATGGTTCTCAGCTTACGGGTCTGTCTCTTGGTTAAGTTCCATGTTTCAGCTCCATAAGTGACTATTTGGAGGATGCACTGGTTATACACCCTTCTCTTTAGGATTAATGGGATCTTTTTATTTTTGAGGGTTGAGCTAGCTCTGCCAAAGGCTTGCCATCCTAGTGTGATTCTTCGCTTGATTTCTTCTTCTTTTGAGGGTCTCATGGAGATTCGTTGCCCTAGGTAGATGTAGTGGTCTACTTTCTCGAGTTCTGTGTCCTCGATTTCGATCTTAGTGTTTTTATCTCCAATGTGGTTGTTGCACATGATCTTCGTCTTGCTGAAGTTCATGTGTAGGCCGACTTTCTTGCTCTCTTCATTTAGTTCATCTATCATTAGTTGGAGGTCGTGTAGGCTCTCTGTGAAAAGGGCTATGTCGTCTGCAAATCTGAGGTTGCTCAGATACTCGCTGTCTATTCTAATTCCTTTATTCTCCCAGTCTAGCCTTCTGAAAATCATCTCGAGGCAGGCTGTGAAGAGTTTAGGTAAGGAACAAGAAAGCAGTGATTCATTGGTGGATCATGTGTGGAGGAAGAGAGGGTATACCAGCCTCTATGAGATGGAATCAAAATAATGAAGGGCACAACATTGGAGACACACATACTATCCTCATTTCATTCAAGTAGCTGACTAACAATAGACATCTGTGTAGGAGCTACTATTAAAAAGACGAAACAAATAATTTGTAGTTCCAAAAACAAGACCATGGAAATGAAAGTGTAGGTGAAATTCATTTGATTCACACAAAGATAATGGGTGCAGTACCTAAGTTAGGGGAGAACAGTACCAAGAGCTCACAGGCACAGGCATAGGATTCTTCATATATGGGAGAGGAAGTGTATGAACCTCAAAACAAGGTTTGACATTCTAAAATGCAACAGACACTCAATATAGGCTGGGGAGTAAAGCAGCTGAAACATTGCAAAAAAGAAGTCAAGGAAGTTTGTCTGAATGAACCAACAATCTATGATTACTCACCAATTTCACAGGTTTCCCCTCTGAATCCTATTTTACAGGTGCACTTGAATTTGTCACCAACATCAGTACAGGTAGCACCATTTTCGCATGGTTTCCTTGCACAAGCATTTACTAAAAAAATACATAATTTTAAATATTTAAGAGGAACATATTCAACCCAGCAATTGATAAAAGTTTAATAACACTCATTAGCATTATCACCAAATTAATTACTTATCAATTTCAATTAGCTTTCACAACCACAATTAATTATTTAGATCTTCCCATCTCCTTTCCCTAATCAAGGACTGTTCCTTTAATAGAAACAAATACCACTGTTAGGTTTTCTTCAATCAGATGGATTGTTGATCCCCACTTGCTGAAACAATATAACTATATTTTCATCATTATTTACTCTTTTGCATTGATAATTTGTTTGTTACTTTTACTAGGAGGCCTAGAATAAGCAGAATGATCCTCTTTGAATATTCATTTGGCATCAGCCAAAACAAGGTATCCTATACATCTACTAATTCCTGCGACTATGCCTTTTATGAATAAAAAGTAATGCAAAGAGTCAATAACAGTAGATAAAGTACAGCCTAATCACCAAGTACAATATGATATATAATCATATATGATATATAACAACATTAATGATTGACCCCTGTCAAGGTTGAAAATGGTAGCAATAGCTTCTTGCAGCTACTTCCTGGGTAAGTAGGGTAGTTGTGAGAAAGTAGATTGTCCAAATACTGACTCACTCTCCTCTTCGTTAAATATTTTGATATCCCAGTGCCAAGAGATTTCGTCAAGATATCTAGTGATAGAACGGAGTGAAGGGAGAAGTGATTCATAGCTTCCCCCAAAGTGCAAAGTGAATATAAACAGTCACAGGGAATTTGAACTTAGCTTGCCAAATCCATTTGCCGTGCTGATAGCCGATACATCACCTTGCACCTGATAAATACTTATATAGCCACATACATGTATGCATGTGTGTGTGAGTATGTGCATCTTTGTGTGCATGTATGTGTGCTATATCTATATTATGTAAGTATGTTTGAATGAGCAACTATATAATAAGAATGAGAAGAGATATTTTACCTTCGGAGCAAGTTTTTCCTTTGAACCCTGTTTTACATACACATTTAAATCCAGTGCCTATATCTCGACAGATGGCGCCATTTTTACATGGTTTCAAGCCACAAGCATTCACTGCAAAGGAAAGCATGTAATCATCAATTAAATACAAAATTTTTTTTCCTTTTGAAAGTAATATAAAATCATGAAGGATTCTTAACTTTGTAAATATAATCTTTATCTTCCTACTTGCTCCAATGAATTATTCTGAGAAAGTAGAAGAAAATATTTTTCCATGGTTGACCATATTACAATTACCCAGATCCTCAGACATACATTTTAAAATTCATAACATGCATGCATATCAAACTGTATTTTATTCCATAACTTTTAACTACAACTATCCACCCTCAGTTTCTGCAACACTAGTTTGAATAAGCTACCAACTTACAATGATTTCCTGTTCTTTTCAAACAGTAAAATCATTATATGTATTGTACTTACCAAGCTCACATGTATGTCCCTTGAAGCCTTGTGGACATATGCAAACAAATTCTTTTCCTTTGTTCGTACAGGTGGCACCATTCTTACATGGGTCCAGACCACAAGGATTCACTAAAAATGAAGAAAAATAATGTGAACCAAGAATTGAACCATACTTTTCAAAATGGGATATCACAAATTTCCAAACAGAAAAAAAGATATCTTCTAATTTGATGTTTTTATCAATTCTAGGGTAGTTTTTCTTTTACTGATTTTTATCAAAACATTCAGGCATTTTAAACATTCTGTGGCCATTGTGCAAGCAACATAAATCAGAAATAAAGAATTGGCAACCAATGAAATTCAAACTGGCCTCCCCTATTTTGGAAACTAGTTTTTTATTTACATGCTACTCACTTAATGACATAATATCAAAAATAACCTGAGTATCATGATAAGAAACAACAAAAATTAATAAGAAATTAGTAATGATGACAATGCTTCACCTTCGAAATTCAAACAACCTAAGACTATCAATTCTATTTCGTTATATCATCTTTTGTCTCTGTTTCAAGATGAGACATCTGGTGGTCTTTGCTGGAAACTGAGTGACAGTGAGTTTCCAGCCCTCCTCTTAGCAGTCCCAATAAAGTGGTTTGCGTTTTCTCGCTAAATATTTAGCAGTCATCATTGAAGGCTGAGTGATGGTTAGTTTCCTTGGGTCTCCAGCACCCCTCTAAGTGTCCTTGCAGACCACAGCACTGCTGTATTCTATTCTGTCCTATTTTTCACTCACTTTTTTACTCATGCTTTGTTCATTCTAGCTGTTAGGCCATTGATGACAACTGGAAGTCATAGGTCTCATATTTCCAGTACCTTCCTCAGTATTCATGCAGACCCCAGTAGTGCTGTATGTTCCCTTATTTTCTTAAATTAAGATTCATTTCACCAACACAATACTTGTTCAATGGAGTACTGATATCATAAAAAAATGATGGAAAAAATAGATAACTTGAAGTCCTCATTTACTTATTTGAAAATAATCCATTAAAGAAGAGAAGATGCATATGCACTTACAATCAGTAAGAAATGTAGGGACAAAACCACTTTCTTTTATTTGTGAAACTGTTCTTCATATTGCAATCCAAGAATTTCATCCAAAAAATATTTACATTTTCCTTGTTTTCTTCATCATAAAGTTTCCAACAGAATAGTCTCCAATTACCTTTTAGTATGAAATTCTAATTCTTTTTACAACCTGTTACCTATCTAGCAACTGAATATAATGCCATATTGAAAGCCAATCAATGTTTGTTTAATATTTATGGTAATTGGTGATATTTGATCAACTACTCAGACAGATATTACATTACACTGAAATATAAGTTTTAAGAAAAATGTACTAACTCCTATAACCCAAAATCTAAAGCAATGTGTGCAAGTATGAATTAGTTTTGGCAGAGGAACACAATAAGGCCACTGGGTGGGGGGTGGGGGTCAGAAAACAAAAACATTATTTTTTTTCTTGACATCATCATCAGCCTTTTAGAGTCTGTCGTTGAACATACACCTTCCCCAAGATTCACCAAACATCTCTATCATGGGTGTCACAGAGCCAGTATTTTCTGAATTTGTTTAGTTTGTCTCACCATCTTACTTTCTTTCGGCCACAATTTTGTATATGATCTCTGGGGATCCATGTTGTGAGTCGTGATGTCCAATGGTTGTCTGACATTATTGCAACATTAGTCAGCCAGTTAGCCAGACCATCTTAAATACTGAAGAAATCTACATTGATGTTGAAAATGTAGATTTTGACAGTTCTGGTTAACAGTTTCTAGAAACAGTAATCTTTAGAGGGGAGCGGGTCAAAAGATAATAAGGGGTGAAGAAAAGTTTTTGTCTCCAAGACAATATACAATGTGGATAGTGGTGAGACTTAGAGATATCTAACTAATATAAATTTTCAACTCTGTGCATCATAAGATTTGATGATTATGATGATATCAGGATATATAAATCTAAAACAAATTGACTCAACAACGTAATGATATTAACATTATTACATTAATTTGTACATTTATATGTGACATGATATCAACTAACATGCTTCTAATTTGCATATAAATTCAACTCATTTAAAAAAGTAATCACCAGTTTGAACTGGCCTCACCTTCAGAGCATGTCTTTCCTTCATAGCCTGTTTTGCACTCACAAATAAATCCTTTTCCCTCCAATTTGCACAAGCCTCCATTTTTGCATGGTTTCAAAGCACAAGGATCAACAACAGAAACTGAAGACAGAAAATAAATATTGAAGCTAGAGAATATCTAATTTTAGTATTTTCTCTCAGTGAAACAGTGCTTACACATTTGTGAACAATCTGATCTTATCTGTGCTAACTTTTAGGTTGCCTCCATAATGATCATGATATTTACAGTATCTGTAAACATCTATTTTCATTATCTAAAAATTACTTTTTTACGTCATTAAAGAAGAAGGTTTATATTTCTACAACAGATAATACCAATCAGCACTCCAAGAGAAATTAAGCTGGGGTGATGGTAAAACCAAGGTACCTTGATAAAAATACTACCAGTATAAATCATTGATTTATGATTTGAAAAAATGGGTCTGGTCAATCACTCAATAGGGTGATCTATTAAAAGATTGGAAAAAGGGGTGATCAAAAAAAAATTACATTTCATGCCTTTTTAGGGCTGTGATCACTAAAATGTATAAATTTTGTAAAAAAAAACAAGTGTGAATGCAGCAAGACACAAAGTAATGGACCTATTTGTCATGAAATTTCATTGTAAATTGAACCTTCATTTAGTGGGGAATTTTCAAAAAACAAAAAACATTTCTTGTACTGTTTTCACTCATTTACTTCCCTTACTTTCTTTAAATATAAATTTTGTGTTGGCAAAAATCCAGATCTTTTACCTACTTAAAATCGTCTCTTATTTACATGCCTTCCTCAAATTCCTTTGACATTCTTCTCTTTTTCTTTTGCTCTTTCTCTTCCTTTCTTTCTCTTTTCCTTTCTCTCTTTTTCCCTTATATCGTTTTCTTTCTCTTTTCCTTTCCCTCTTTTTCTTTCTCTCTTTTCCTTTCTCTTTTTCTGTGACTCCTTCTTTCTTTACTATGACTATAATTCCATTGAAAGATTATATCCAAATTTGAAATTAATTTCCTTTATAATTCAAATCTATTTTCAGTTTGTTTCTACTAACTCATTTCTTGTTTGTCTCCCCAACAATTCATCATTCATTTGCTTCATTAAGGTGTAATTTGAAAATGATCATTAAAGCATTGTGTAGTTATTTTTTAAATTTCTTGAGAAATTCTTGAAGAACAGTCAGTTATATTCATACTATTTTGTTTTCTATCATTTCATAAAAATGTTAAAATTTTGATATCAGTAGATACAATGTATTAATGAACAGAAGTTAATTTGTGTAGAAACTTTTGAGAAATATGATTACAGCAAAACATGTTTAAATTATCTATAACAAATTGGAAATAATTATACATGTTACTTTTGGAGTTAGAATGAATGATATTTCAATTGTAAAGTAAATCAAATACAGCATGTTTAGAAAAGTTTTTTTCATCAAAAACCAAAGGCTGAATCCCTAAATGTGTTTGAATAAAAAAATATATTTGGTATTTGAAGTTACTGACCTAAGTATTCCACCTCCTTTTCATAACCTGAAAGTAAAGAATGAAAACATTGTTTTAGGAAGTTGGTTTCCTATTGACTTCTAAGCATTTTACAATCACAGACTGACAGTTTTTTTCATTTCTAGTTAATGCAAGACACATGAAAATCAGCAAGCAATAATTTTTGATAAATTAGAAAAATAAAAAATCATTAACTCAGTTGAATACAAAATTTTTTCACAAGATTAGTATTAGTAAAATTTGTTGAATTATAGAAAAGGAGAATGAAGTCATTTTTATCTTTTTCATATTTTCCTCCTGTTATTCACAATTAATCTCAATAATAAAACATCAATTACAGACTGTTTTAGACAATAGATACATCGCAGATGAGGAAATACATTACTTGTTCTATTCTCAATCAAAACAGTCTTTTATAATGTCTATTCTCTTCAATACAATATTACTTACAAATGTTTTAGAGAATATATATGAACTATATTTAAAAGAAGGAATTTGATTTTTTTTTTTGAAAAATTTAAAAATAACAATAGATGAGCAAAATGTATCAGATTTACAAGAATTTTGCAGAGCCATCAGCAAAATAATAATTCTATGAAAATGCAATCAATACGAACCTTTCAAAACCCACTCTGTATCATATCCTGTTGTGAATGAATAAAAAATATATTAGAAATATGAAAAATAGATTAAGATAATACTTCAATATACTATTAAGATCAACTGTCTAGTTTAGTTTGAAAAAAAAACTGTAAATATATTTTTGATTCCGAAATGGTTGAAAAGTTACACAAACTTTTTTTATCAATATTTTCCCTTATTAACTTACAATGACAAGAATTAGATTATTGACTACACCAAAAGATGCAAAATCTAAACCGAGCAGACCTAAAACAGTCTTTTTCCAAAAGAATAATTTGTCCAATCAAAGAATATTTGTGGTAAATTATTTGGAATTAATAAAAAGGATGAATAACTTGCTACCTTACCCCAATATATCCTGTATGCCAAGGTCCATGCATATTTCTCCAGTGCATCATAATTTGGAACTCTTACAATGAACCATTCATAAGGATGACTGGCAATGCTCTTCTCTCCTTTCATATCAACTTTTCCAACAGCTACAACAAATACTTTCACTCCTTCTTTTTTCAGTAAAGCGGCTTGTTTAGCTGATTTGGCAAAATTCTCTGCTTTGCCATTAGTGATGACAATTGCAACATTGGTGATATGTGGTCTTGCCCCAAAATACACATTGAATGAAATTTCTCGGGCGTATTCTAGAGCTCTGTTTGTATACTGTTTGCCTTTAACGTATGGGATGCTGTCAATAGCTCTCATTATTTTTCGAAGGTTCCGATAGCTGTTCAGTTTGAAGTCATCTTTCACCCAAGTGCTGTAAGATATTGCACCTACTCTTACATGGCTGGGTGCAATACGGAAGTATCTGATAACAGATTTAATAAAGGATTTCACTTTCTTGAAATTTTCCTCTCCGACATACGTAGATGTATCAATGATGAATACAATATCCAACTGAGCTTTGTTGTATCCTGTTAATAGAAAACAGCAGTCATTATTCAAGATGAATTTGCATTCACTCGCAATTCACTCATTAATAGTAAAGGGCTTTATCATGTATCAAAATGCTCTAAATGTGGCATTACTTCCATTCAACAAAATTCATTTACTTTTTATTGCTAAACTATCATTATAAAAATAATCACTTTCAAAAATCAATAAAAGCATTATCAATATTCAAAAGGTAAGTGTATATCTACCTACTTATCTATCTAGCAAGCTAGCGGCATGAATGCAACTCAACACAAACTAAGGGATCAATCTAGCATAAATATACATTGCAAATTGTATCCCCCCCCCACAAAAACCTATTGTGGGGAGAGGATTTTCAAAAAATCAAAAAGCATTTTTCTAGACATAATAAAAAGTTGTTGTTTAAATTTTCAGCCCTATAAATCTATAAGTGTGGCCTGTATGTGTAATATATACCCGGTCAGCAAGACCAACTAAATAATAGACGGAACTCATGTTGACTGTTTTGATGACAGTCTTGGTAGATGGTTTCTAATAGATGGATGAATAGATAGATAGATAGATAGATAGGTAGATAGATTGTTATATGGAGAAAAAATAGAATATACAGTCAAAAACTATCCTGCGATAAAATGCTTAATCATATTTTTAAACAGACAAGCTACAGCATGAAAATCATCTTTTTCACACTGAGCAAACAAAATTTACAAATAAAACATTTTTAAAAAGTACCAACCTTTTAATTTCCATTCTTTCTCAACTATAAATAAAAAAATATTAGAAATACATTATTTACATAGTAAACAAATTTATATGAAAGCTATAATAGAGAAATTTTTAAAATGATAATTTTAATTTTTTAATATCACTGCATTTATTGAAAAATATATGCTTGCTAACAAAAATTACAAGGTCAAAAAAAAGTATTATTTCAAACTTGAACCTGAAATCAGAATGAAGAAAGCAAAAACTAATGAAACAAAAATTGGAATTTGTATTTTTGTTACTAAAACATCTAAATATTCCATCAATACAAAACTTTGTTAGAAAAAAATAGTAATAAAGTAATACATACCTACGTAGCTGTCTTCCTGTTCATATTCTGTATTTAGATAGAAAAAAGTTTATAAGAATCACGATAACATCAGCATGAATAATGAAATATCATTGAATCTTTCACACATGAATATTAGTATAAGTATTGATTATCAGATCTTTAAAACAATTACCTACCATAAAAAAGGAATATTATCAAATATTTGAAACATAAAACATTAGCATAAATAAGTAATTATTATCCCATCTTTAAAACATAAAACATTTACATTAATAAGTAAATACTGTTTTGACAAATTTTAGAACATAAAACAATAACATAAACAAGTAGATTTCAACTAATCTTTAAGCATAAATATCAACACAAATAAGTAAATATTATCAAATTATCTCCATCATTTGATTTTAAAGCATTGGTTATTAAAAATCAAGAGTATAATATAATGTAGAAGATGGTAAATTCAGTATGATATCAAACAATAATTTTGCCTCAATTATGCCAACCATTTGATATGGATTGATATCATGTCCTAACTACCAGAATATAGATGTAAATTATTCAATGATAACTATGAATATGAAATGATAACTACTGCTAATAATAAGTGTATTACATTCAGTATTTCATAGTGACTATAAAAGAACTAAATGCAGTGTTCTGGAATCATATATACATCAGCATAAATGGATCCATAAAATACAAGAATACAAACCTATATATTCCAATGCTCTTTGATAACCTACAAGCAAAGATCAAAAAATGGCAGTTTTAATTTATAAAATTCATCAAAGAAGAATACGTATTTTCTTTCTATACCTTACTTTCCAGCATTTAAGATATTTTGGACAATATTAAAATATTTAAAGATCTATAATTCACTTACATTGCATAGATTAAACTTTTCAAAATAAAGCCTATCATTAGCAGTTATAGAAGCCTAAAATCCTACTGTTTTAAAGGCTATCATCATATATTAAAAAAGCTTATAATTTTTATTTACTTGAAACAATTAAGCAGTATATGTATTTTTATCACAAGTTTATTTCATTTCATGATATGTTACTCAAAAGTTCAGGGAACTGAATATGAGAAAAAAAGTAGTCCCTTTGTGAGCCAGCACCCTGACTCATATGAGGTACTGATAAGAAAGAGTAGCTGCAAAATTCCATACATTTGGTCCATACATTCTGTTTAAATTCACTGAACTTTTGTGTAATACCTCATATTTTGTTAAACTCAAAGCATAAGATGCTAATAATAAACCATCAAATGCATTTAACCTCTTTAACCTTCAAAGTCTATAAATCAACTTGATTTAAACCAATTAATGATTCCTACTATCCAACTGATAGAATCATCCATTCCATGTGATAATCTGGTGGTCTGGGACTTGTAAGAAAAACTAATCCCCCTTCATACTTTTGCATCTTCATTTAGTGATAAAACAATTTGTTTTTTATTATTCATTTTTGACTAGTTTCTCTTTACATCTTATTTTTGTTGCTTTTTATGGTAATGTTCATCATTCAAATTTAATCAAATTCTTAATCATCTGACTTTCTCCATTCAATATTGTAGCAACATTTTACTCCAGACTCTCTACTTGTTTCATAACTTTCTTAACTTGATAAGAAGAGTACCATCCTGAAGTAGAATTTAAATCTCATTAGGAGCTTATTCTTTGTGTTTCAATCTATACTGCTTGCTTTATAGTTGCAGAATGTTGAAAATGAGAACCATATTGATAAGTTATAAAGTAAAATGAAAAGAAAAACATTCACTCAATAGAAACTGTCATGTGACCAATGTTTTTTGGCAGCATGTCATGTTGGGGATGATCAATTGAAAAATTGAAAAAAGGGGTGATCAGTGAGTGACTTCTCGCACCTTTTGTTTTGCCAGAATTTTCATGAATGCTGTTGGTCACAAACCAAGTGCAACAAACCAATTTAGTATAAACATACATTGCAAATCTAACTCCCCTCTCTCTAACCATTTCTAAAGGCAGAATTTATAAAACAAAAACATTTTTTTCTAGGGGGATATGTTTGAATTTTCAGCCCCCTAGCCCCATTGATGCAGCTAGTATGCATGATACATGTATACCTAGCCATGCCACAGACAGACCTGCTTGAACTAGAGAAACCTATGATGAAAATTTTGGTTTTCCAATGTGTCATATATGTTTTGTTTTTTTCAATACAGAAGAGGTAAATAACAAAAATGCACCATGAATGAAAATGCTTTTGAAGTTTAAAGGTTACTAACCTGTCATAACCCACTCTTTGTCATAACCTGTATAAAGATTGAAACAAATATTTACTTAATACATGAAAATATCATATAAACTGCAAGCATTCATTCATATTTTCTAATGTTAAAAATGTCTACCTGATAATGTTAAAAAATGTCTACTTGATAATGTTAAAAATTGTAAACTTGTTAATATTTCAAGAATCCTACAATGGGTTAGTATCTATGTTATAATTATTCTGGTGAGTTTTCATCATCCTTTTTCAAATACCTCGCAATATATTCAACACCATGTTATTATCAAATAAGGCCATGGCTTCTGTGATCAAAGGACACATCTCTCATATTAGGTAACATGACATGATTAAAGGAAGACATGATTAGTTTTGAATCACTTGAACAAGTAAGTATACATTATTAAGGTAAAAGCTATTCACTATTGAGGATTTTAAATTGAGAAATCAGATATTGACCATGGATTAATTTTACTGTAGTTTAATTGGGTTTTAGATTATTTATTTTGGATAAGAACTTTTTCATATGTTTTCTTTTAGTAGTTAGTCCAAGTTAAAAATTACAAGATACTTTCATTATCCACCAGCAATTCAATATTAAAATAGTTTTCTTGGCTATAGATTAGATAATAACAGTGTATTATATATACATATATATATATATATATATATATATATATACACATATATATATATATATATATATATATATATATATATGTATATTACACTTATAAATTACTTCAAATTTGCAATTACACACAATGCATACTGACTATATCCCATAAGCATGACAGTATGTCTATCTAGTAGTATTTTCAGGCAATAATTATCAAAGAAGTTTCTGAATATATAATTTGATAAAATTTTATTCCATAAATATTTTAGCTTTTATTACTTACCCCAGTATATTCTAAAAGCTAACGTCCAGGCATAGCTCTCAAGAACTTCATAATTAGGTACCTTCATTATAAACCATTCAGATGGAGCGCTTGCAATTTTTCCTTCTACTTCCATATTTACAGCTCCTATGGCAATAACAAATACTTTCACATCCTCACGTTTCAGCAATCCTGCCTCTTTGGTTGTCTGTAAGAGATTGTTGGGTTTGCCATTTGTGATGGCAATTACAACATTCATAACACCAGGCCTGGCTCCAAATTGCTTCATAGTTAATAATCGTCTAGCATAAACTAAAGCTTTGTTGGTATATTCTTGTCCTTTCTTGTATGGAATTCTGTCAATGGCTCTTAGAACTTGCCTAAGATCTTTGAAGGTGTTCAAGTTAAAGTCATCTTCTACCAAAGTACTATAAGTGATAGCACCAACTCGCACATGGCTGGGTGCAATATTGAAGAATTTAATGACAGATTTCATGAAGACTTTCACCCTCCTGAAGTCCTCTTTTCCAACGTAGTTCGAGGTATCAACTATAAACATTATGTTCAGGCGTGCAGTGTCATAACCTGATATCAAAAAGTAAGAAGAAAAATTATTTTGAGTTTTAGTCACAAAAAGGGAGAAGTAAATAACTAATCAATTATTTTCTTTATACAAAAAGATGTTTAGTAAAAGGAAGGGAGTGTTTTGACTTGATATCAAAATGTGAAAAAATAATATAATTGTGAGTTTTATTTAAATAAAGTTGGAAGCAAATAAATAACTAGTCAGTCATTTTCTTCATAGAGAAATATCTTTAGTAAAATGAAGGAAGTAAAAATGGCAGAAAATAGATCAGAAGCAAATTCCTATTAATTCATATGTGCTTACACAAGAAAATAAGTAATAACATCCAATTATCAGATGTTGATCAGAATATAATTTCAATTATTGAAATTAATGAAAAAAAGGATTATGACTTGTCATTTTGCTCATTGTGAACTAACACCGTTTTGATCTCCAAACATGTATCGGGATTTTGCAAATAAAAAATTACAATAATTAAAACTCATATATCTCATTATAAATATTATAAACTTGAACAGTATACAAGATCATATGGA
The DNA here is from genome assembly GCA_963457665.1 of Thysanoteuthis rhombus. Lineage (NCBI taxonomy): Eukaryota > Metazoa > Mollusca > Cephalopoda > Oegopsida > Thysanoteuthidae > Thysanoteuthis > Thysanoteuthis major. The sequence continues at coordinate 36,607,736 of OY735216.1, forward strand.
ACTGAAGAGTACTAAAATGACTTCTAGTTATAAATACATTAGCACAAGCAATTTTAGAAGTAAATACATACATCAGATATCATATATAACTCTTGTATGGTTGTACAAGTATACTTTGATTAGTATGATTAATTTATTCCAAGATTTTCCATACTGTTCAAAACCACACAATCAAATATCTTATAATATAATGCATTTTTTCAGCTTATACTTATAACAATTTGCACAGCAATACCTCAACTGTACTACATAAAAACCTACACCAATTTAAAGCACACTATTCATAGTATTGCTGGATATTCTTAAGACTTTAACTTTATTCATCTATCCACATATAAAATATTGAATACATGCACCATGATCTGTGAAATATAGTGAAAGCAATAAGGTACAAACCTTTTAGGCTCCACTCCTCCTCAGCTACAAATGACAAAAGGAAAAAATTGATTGAAAAATATTCTAAATTAATGAAGCATTGCATAAGAGTTAAAAACAATTTCATTATGAACTATAGTCATCTTAAAGTTTTTGAAATCTTTGATTTTAATTTAGAAAATGTGGAATATTGAATAATTAACTTGATGTCGCCAAAATTAAAATCCCTGGTAAATGGATTCATCAAGAATTTCACTAATGGATTACAAATGTTTAAATATCAAAACTCCTTTGATTAGTTATATTTTAAATGTTAGGCACATGCAGCCAATCAGCTGAGGTGGTTGTCTTAATCTTGAGATGTTTCAAATTGCTGAAGCAGTCGCCATCAAAGCCTGAAGACAGATTGTCCTCATTCCAATGTCTGATTCAGGGTGAAAGCAATTCTTAGGTCAAAGCAACGTTATTGACCGTTTTTTATGTCAGGATTATGTCGATGTCTGAAGTTGGTGCTACATAAGTGTATTTTTTACCGTTTCTCTCAGAAAAAGGAAAGAGTTAAATACCCCTTTCTCCATTCCAATATGGCCACCTTTACATTCAACAGTTTTTACAGAAGTCTAAATACCCCTTAAAGATACACTTTGGAGAAAGGGGTCATTAACTCTTTTCTTTTTCTGGGTGAAACGGTAGGTCGGGGAGTCAAGTCCTGTTTTTTCAAAGGAGTCAGCTCTTTGATATTTATTGTTCAAATGGGTAACTTCTATTTTTTGGTGAAAGGAGGTAATTTTACTTTTTCTTCTTCATATTTCTTTCATAAAAACACTCTGTAAAATTTATATGAAATAGAATTTTTTTTCTTCGATACATTATCTACCATTCAGAGACATTTTCAGTTAAAATATGTTCCCTTCAGTGAACAAGTGTTATGAATAGAGAATACATACCATAGTATCTATATTCAAGTTCATAATCTGGAAATCAAAAATGAAAAAAGTATGTATAGAATATGAAAAGCATCAGAAATATTTTAATCTAAACTTAGTAAGTTCAGTCATTTTTCAGAAAAATAAGAACAAATTCATTATATTCCACTTAATAACATTCCAATGATATTTTCCCTTATCAATATTTCCAATAATTTCACAAGACGACTTAGTTCTGTGGAGAGTATTTCTTTAATTAATCTATTCAACTTGAAGACATGATATTAGTTGAAATGAATTGTACAAAATAGAAGTGTAAGATCAATAAGTGTCATTTATGACCCAAGATGATTAGTGTCATTCTTCTCAATACTGGTACTCCTTTAGGCATCGAATGCTAATTCTTTCAAAACTTATCTGTTTTACTATCATCAGAAGTTACACCAGCACTATTTCTCTTTGTCTTTTAATTACAATAAAATAAACTGAGAATTGTCATAGACGCAATTAATTTTAATGACCACAATGGACACAGAATGTTTTTGATATCATAGATGAAATCTTTCTTATTGTTTTATGAAATTCATCTATTTTAGAAAATATTCATGATTTATAAAATTTCAACATGCTTTATATAAATAATTGATAGACATCTAATACAGTAGGATAAGGGAAAGATCATTTACTTTCCAAAGTAGACAATACTTATAATTCAACATTATATCTATTTTAAAAGGATTTTACGAACATACTCTTGGCTGAAATGACAAGACAATAATCTATGTCATCTCAAACATGCCTGAACAACATTGGAGTTGGGCCTTTTTAAAATTAAAGGACTTAATTATAAATGGAAATAAACTGTAAAATATTGATACAAACCAAGATATTCCAGTTTCTCTTGATAACCTGTGTTGAAAAAATAGAATGTATTAATTAAGAGTGCAATAATTAATATCAACTAATTTTTGTGACTACTTTATATTTTCTAATGTAATGAATATTTATTAAACACATACACACACACAACATATATATATATATATTTTGAAAAGAAATTAAGAGCTTTCAAGTATTACTTTATTTGTATTGTGCTATGGGTTTTTCTTACAGTTTGAAGCAATATTCATAGATTTTTCAAAACTACTAAAAAACATCACGTAATGGCACAGACTAAAATTCAGCTTGATGAATATTTTTTTTACATTTAAACCCTTTATAGCTGTTACATTGTGTATCATGGATACAGAATAAAATTCATATTTGAATGGCCATATTTTGAACAGTTCAAGATTATCTTCAAGTTAAATCTAATATGCATGAAACACTCTGCATCAAAACAGTTATCTACATGTACTTATAGAGAATGCACATAGCAGAAAAAGGTTGTATCAGATTAAAACTGCTGCATTTACTAATATTTGGCTAATCATACCAAAAGTGGCTAGCTCATACAGTACATTCATAAAGACATCACATTTTACTTTATGGACAAAGTAATTTTAAAAGAGAAGTCTGGTTAGTCAATTCATAGGAACTGTTGTATAATCAACATCTTTTGGCAGCATGCCATGTTGGAGAGATCAATTTAAAAATTGTAAAGAGGGATGATCAATGAATAAGTTACTTCCCTTGCATTTTCAGTGATCACTGAAAATGTCTAAATTTAAAAAAAAAACAAGTATGAATGCTGGTAGACACAAACTGAGGGACTGATTTAGTATTAACTAGTATTGCAAACAGAACCTTCCCACAACAAACTTTTTAGAGGAGGGAATTTTAAAAAAACAAAAAAAAATTTTTCCAAGGGAATAAATATTTCAATTTTCAGCCCTCTTATTCCATCAGTGCAGCCTGCATAGGTGATATATACATAAATACATAGCCAACAAGACCAGCTCAAAAACTGAAGAAACCTATGTTAACAGTTCAAATGACAGTTTTGGTTGATAGTTTCTAATGCAACAGAAATTAATTTATGAAAAGTAAGAAGGAGAGTTAAAAAATGACCGATTTCACAATTTTTCATCCAATAATGATTGAAATTACTAACCGTCCATGATCCATTGTTTGTCATATCCTGCACAGAAAAGAAGGAAATTAATTAATTTAAAATCCTAACAAAAACTATCATGCATTTGTTACTACAGATTGAATTAGAGTGAATCTTCCCAAATCTCTAGTGATTATGAATGCAGTAAGATCAGTGTACAATCTTACAATGATTATGTTTTTTGTGTAGTCTGAGGTATAACTGTCAATTATACAATAAGAGAATCTAGCACTTAGCTTAGTAAGTGTATAAAAAAAGGTTTAATTGGGAAGGAATGATATTTCTCTGAGAATTGTGTAAGTGACTTTGATTTGACCATGCAAACCAATGTAATAATCACAAACCAGGAACTGTTCCAAAGAATGGAAGAGTATAAAAATTTAGGAATTTCAAATAGATCCAATTAAGTTTGCATCCAAATCCCATCGAATTTTAGTGTGATTCACTGAAGTTCAGCAGCATAAAGCCTGGTCATTACTGATGATTGACTGCTTGGGAGTACCATGAACAAGAATGGTGAAATGAGTCACCTCTAATATATATATATATATATATATGTATATAGTACATTGCAAGTCGAGACAAGACAAACTTGTAATACGAGAAGACCATGCAATGATGATTAAAGCCATAGTGTGACAGCACTATCTTATCTATCCAAACTGAAAGACTATACCTAGTCATCAAAAACAAAGAAAGAATGATCTGTCAGATAGTGAATGGTTCCACCTTATGCGAAAAAAATTTTAAACCATAAATCATTATAATTTGCACTTGTAAGATCCTCAGATTAAGCATTTTTTTTATATTATAATCTTAACTATACATTAATTGATTTTACTATAGTAATAATTTAATAATCACAAATACAATTTCATGAATCAAAATTGGATTTTTTTACTTACCCCAGTATAGTCTGTAAGCTAATATCCATACGTATTTTTCGAGTACAAAGTAGTCTGGTACACTTACAATAAACCAGTTTGATGGAGCACTGGCTATTTCTGTAACACCTTTCATGTCTATTTTTCCAATGGCCACAACAAACACTTTCACTCCTTCCTGTTTCAACAAATCAGCTTGTTTAGCTGTCTGTAAAGCATTGTTGGATTTTCCATTTGTTATGACAACGGCAATGCTCTGTACATAAAGTCTTGATCCAAATTGTCGACTGAATGAAATCCTCCTGGCATAACTCAATGCTCGACATGTATATATTTCTCCTTTCACATATGGAATCCTGTCGATGGCTCGCAGAACTTTCTTAAGGTTATCATAGCTGTCCAGACTGAAGTCATTATGTACATTGGTGCTGTATGTGACTCCACCAACTCTCACATGATTAGGTGAGATACGGAAATATTTCACGAAAGATTTTATAAAAGCTTTCACTTTTATGAAGTTATATTTCCCAAGATAATTTGATGTGTCAACTATAAATACGATGTCAAGCCTGGCAGAGTTATATCCTTTGAAAAAATAGAATAAACACATTAAGAAAATAAGATCTCTACTTCAATTTTTATTGAAAAATAAATATTAATTTTGTTCAAGGTGATTTCTACATCTATTTTTCAAAAATTAACACAGTAGTAAGCAACACATGAAAACAATATTGTTTTTTACTCTCAGTCCATATGTTGCACATTGTAAATCATGAAAAGAATGATTGACAGAAATCAGTAATTAATGCAAGCTTTATTGACAAAATAGGGTGATTATATGTATAATGAAAATGCATACCTTTTCTCTAGAAAAGCATTACATACAATTTACTTTTATGTTAAAGAGCAAAAATAACAAATGGAGTAATGCCTGCTATAAAAAAAATTGTAGTAAATAATTTTACAATAGAAATACATTGTAAATGTTTTTTACTGTGGAAACACAAAAAAAAGTAGCTGCCAGCAGTCAATAATCAAGACAAGTATTACTGACAAAATTGAAGTATTACATGTAAGGTCTTTTAGATTTTGTACTAGATGAACCAACAGTTGAAAAAAATGAAACATATGTTCTACTCTTATCAAATAGTTATATTTGAAATGTTCCAATGTTAAAAATACTGAATATAAAGATCTTCATACTCGAAAATAACTATATGAAAAAAGCAAACATTTCTGTATTTTACAAAATCATTGTGCTTTCATGGGAACAGTCAGATTAGAGAATAGAGATAAGTAAAACTATAATATAACAAAACCTAAATAAGGATAGTTTTGTGCATTGAACTAGAAAACAAAATGTGAAAATTTGATGATCATAAACCACATCACTATGTCAGCTGTGTTTCTACTGTTACTTTGTGGCGATACTGTTATATAGATAATTCCTACAAAATGCCATATAACAAAGTGAATAATACAAAAGTACTAACCTTGTAGTTCCAGTTTCTTCTTAACTATAAACAAATGTAATAAAAAAGATCATTGTGAATATGCAAGAAATATGCAGGGAAAGACATTTTTAATGCAATTGAACTTTATTTTGATCAAATACATAAGATGGATTCCCATTATACCAAATTATAGAACCATCAATTTTTAAAATTATAAAATGAATACAAAATTCATACTGCATAAGAATTATAATGCAAAGGATTTTTAAAATTTTCTAAAATTTGATTAACAGTAAAATAATACGCACCAAGATATCCATATTCCTGTTCATCTTCTGCAATGAATTAAAAGAAAATATTAGGTAAATATAACAAAAATTAGTTCATACTTGTAGATATATTCATATAGTATTATCATAATTTTAATTGAATGTGCTATATATTTACTTATAATGAATTTCCCAATGATTTAAATATAGAAACTATTAGAAAAATAAATGCTATAAGAGTTTTTGTTTTTGTTCCACATGATATTACTTTTATGAATTTTCAGAAAAACTATCAAATGTGTACACATCAATAATTTGCAAATATATATAAAAGAATTTAAAAGTTAATGAAATAAGAAAGAGGAGAATTACCACAATGTAATTGAACAACCATAACCACCAAAGGGGGAGATTGGTCCTATCACTTTTCATATATATGTTTGTTTGTGTGTTCCAATACCATTTGTCTACAGACATGAAAATTGAAAACTGTGCTCTGCTAGACCCCTTCAAAGAATTCTCTATTTGATTTTCAGATAAAAAGTTTTTTGACTTTTTAAGGTCTTACTTTGATGGGTTTATTATCAACACTTAGATTGTCCAGAATATGGGTGTTTTCAGATGTTTTCTAGTTGAAAATGCAAGTGATATCATAAATAGAATCTAGAATTTTTTAACTTCAAATTTTGATGCTATGGTTGTTCGATTATTGACTGTGATGGTGAATCATTATATTCTCAATGTTAGTAATGAAATTCTCAGGTCAATAACAAAAAATAATTTCAAAGATACAAACCTATGTACTCTAATGCCTTTTCATAACCTACAATTTAGAAAAAATCAATAGTAAGTTTATTTAAAAGAAAAAATATAATTTTCACTTAAATCATTTTACTATTTGAAGCATTTAATTTATAGCAATAACTAAGTTTGAGGAAATTCTGATCAATTTTTCATTTTTAAAGCTGCATTTAGTACCTTACTTCCCAACATATATCTAATGCTTAAACTGTCTCACTTTTTCTTTCTCTTCAGAGCTGCTCTTTCTCTCTGCACAAAGCAAATAAAATGTATGAAGAAAAACTTTGAGGGCATATCTGTCTCTTATGGCATAATACGATAAAACCATCTGAATGGTAGACAATGCGCAATACAATATCATTGGCTTTGTTTACAAGTTTGAAGACTTTTTCAATATTTCTATGAAATTCAGAGTTTATTCTCACAGACCAAGTCTATTGAAAATTAAAAGAAAAGATGGAGAGGTGCATTGAAATGTATTGGTTAATAGTAGGATAGACATATTTTTGACTGTTATTCATTCAAAAATTGATAATGACAAAGCTTCATCTGAGAGATTTGAACAACTCAAGACATCTATATTGAATAATGAAGAATTGAGCTTTATGACTAAACAAGCCTATAAGCTGCAGGATCAAACTCCACTCTCACCTGTTTCAACTGAAGATGATTATTTTGCATCGTATGTATGATAATAATAAACAATATAATTTTAATGATTTTAAAGAATTATAAGAATATGTGAATATTTTTTGGATAAATGCATATATTTATTAGAATGGAATGAGCCCATATGTATTTGCATGATAGAGGCTTGTTAATTTAGCTCAAGCTCACTTAGTAGGACTGCCTCCAGGGAATCAGCTGGAAAATCACAGTAGGGGAAGTGAATTGTGCACATCAGTTTACACCCCTAATTTCAGTGAGGATTGTCCTTGAACTTGTTACTGCAGAAGAATAAAGTCAACTTCTGAAGTTTATCAATAATGAAAATGCTTCATCGTAGAAAATCAGACAACTAAGTCCATATTTTTGTTTGATAGAAATAACAGACCAAAGTGATGAGCCACTTGGGTCAATATTGATGCATACATTGACAATATTTCAAATTATCATTTTCATTAAATAATTCAACTCATTTATTATTCTTTCTATGCTGTATTTTCATTTCTGTAAGTGATTTTCAAAGATCTACAAATATTATCCCAATAAAATAAATATTAATTCAAGTGCAAATCACAAACCTTTCATATTCCATTGCCTATCATAACCTGCAAAGAACAAAAGAAATGGAAGAAGATTAGTGCAATCACAATCAAAGAAGAAACTAGGGAGGGCCTTCATCCAGCATCTAACGGCTGTTGATGATAAAGATGATGATATATGAAAGGATATCAATACATCTGTAGTCTAATGGTGAAAAAACTCTCCATTTTACACAGTGAATATTTGTTTGGAAAAATCAACTCCTTCTTTCTCCATGCACTTAATTTGGAAGTGAATATTAATCACATAGAAGGAACATTATACATTAAAAACTTCAAATCAAAATTCATTTAATGATTGTGTCAGGTTTCAACCGATAGGAAGATGATAAAAGGCTCATTATTATCTTAGTTCTCTGTCTCTTCTAGATAAAAGCAATGCTCACAAAACAGTGTTGAGGGAACGAAAGGTTTTCAAAACTTCTATTTATTCCTTAAAAATTTAATTACTATAACAATGGTCAAATACTTTAATCTAAAAGCATTTATAGTTTTTTCACTGTTAATGGATTTGAAAGGCTTAACCAATCTATTGTGAGAAATTACTTACCCCAGTAAATTCTGTATGCCAACACCCATTCATATTTTCCAAGTACACTATAAGATGGCACCTTCATGATGAACCACCCATACGGAGCACTGGATATTTGTTCCATGATTGTCATATCCACTGATCCAACAGCAACCACAAATACTTTCACACCTGTGCTTTTCAAGAATCTGGCCTGTTCCATTGTCCAGAAAAGACCATCAAACTTTCTACTGGTGACAACAACGGCAATATGCGTAACATCTTGTTTGGTTTTGAATGCAGATTTGAAAGCATCATTCCTGTTAAAGGTGAAAGTACCCATAGGAGGTTTCCTTCTTCTGTGAATTTTAGGGAGTGAGTCAATGGCTTTAAGCACTTGCCTAACATTTCGATTGCGGCTTAAATCAAACTCATCTCTCACCCAAGCATTGTAAGTGATAGAACCAATTTGCACATGACCAGGAGCAATTCGGAAGTACTTGACAACTGATTTTATGAAATTCCTCACATTCCACAAGTTCTTTTCTCCAATTATACTAGCTGAGTCCAGTATGAACATAATTTCAATGCGGGCAGTGTTATAACCTATCAACAGAAGAAAAATCAAATGATGCTGATTAATTGACAAATTTTTATCAGTGTATGAATAAACTACAAAAATGGAAAATAAAAAAATATTTACATGTCATGAGAACACAAAATTGCATTTATAATCTTTACAATTATTTATGTAATAATAACCATAAATTTTAAAGATTGTTATCAAGTAGAGGCACTAATTTATATCATTTCAATCATATATATGAAGACATCAGTCAAGTCAACACGAAAGAATCATAACCACAGTGGGTAGGATTGATTCAGATCATGAAAACATTTCTCAGAGATTACTCCAACAAATTTGGAGTCAGTAAGACTGATGGTCTCATTTCTATTTGCAGAGCCTTGAATTGATGAATAGGGAAGAATAACTTCATCGGCAAAAATCTTGACTGGCCAAATTTTGTAATTATTTATGAGACTGTATAGATGCTCAAGTGACCAAGCAGTAATTAATCAAAAAAGGTAAGTTTATTATTTCATCCACAAACTGCTTTATTACATAAAAAAAATTGACTCTGTTGCAGTAAAATAAGTCAGCTTTAAACTGAACATCAGTTGTTCCTATATGAAACAAAAAGCAAATTAGGAAAAACTGAAAGAAAATACTGACCTTTCAGTTTCCATTTCCTCCGAACTGTAATAAAAGATTGAAAAAATATGAATAACAAAAGGATATTACAGCAAAGACATTTATTTCAAATATCAAAAATGCATTGCATTATATAGTGATTATTATCAAATTAAAAAAAAACATATATTTTTAAATACTGTGCGATATTAATTGCAAAATCATACTTACCAACATATCCATAGTCCTCTTCATTTTCTGCATTAAATAAAAAACATATTTAGATGCAGAGAAAAAAATGAATAAAAATGGTTAACATTCTAAAAAGAATAACAATACATAAAAGTAGTTGGTTCTCCTCTATTTTTATTGCTGAGATTTTAACATTGAATGTAAAACAAACTTAGTGATAATATAAGATTGAAATGATACAAGCCATTTCGTTTTATTCAAAATCAAATTTATGCAGCTAAGTTTCGAAACGTCTTAGAAATGGGAAAAAGATGACTTCGAGATTAATCTATCATATTATTTTTGCTTTGATGAACAGGAAAATTCAGGTTTCATTTGAAATGGAATCACTTTAAAAGAGAAATCGATTAGTGAGTTACATACCAAGGAATTCGATTTTCTGCTTATATTCTGAAATTAGTTGAAATGAAAACACATTATGAAAAATGATATACACACTCACATATATATATATATATATATATATATATATATATATATATATATATATATATATATAAAACAGAATAATCAAGAATTATTTACAGCAGTGAATGAACAGCATTGATCGGAAAATAAAGAAATGAGCCTCAGATTTGATTAATTCATCATTTTGAAAAACGCCTGCATAATTCATTTATTGGCCATTTAAGAATTCTTTCATAATTTAAAAGCTAATAACCTTTGGCATTATTCAATATCAGAAAATATGAAGGTAATTTTTTTAAAGCTTAAGACTCAATGACATGTTTTTTTGAGAAATTTTGCAAAATTGTATATAATTTTCAAAGAACGATAGAATAAATGAAATGAAGTAAGAAAATTTAAAATCATTTTATAATATTTAGAAGACATACCTGTTAGTACCCAGTTGGTATCATAACCTGTTTAAAAAAAAAGCATAGTCATTAGGGAAATGGAGGACAGGGGAGGGCGAATGTTCCTAGTTCATTCAGAAAATTTTCAAAATTTATGTCTGAACATTAAACATTTAATCTGTAATTAACAATCCAAATATAAGTGGCGTTGCAGAAAAAAAATGATTAAATCTAATCTTTTAATAAATATACTTTTAGAATCAAGAAGGAAAATCAATCGATCAGCATTAACTAAGATTCTCTAACTTATCCTTGAAAATAATTTATTCTTCATGAATCACTTTGAACATATCTCACATGTAATGCAATGGAATAAATAATATATATTTCAGCTTTGATTTTGAATTAAAACATAAAAAATATTCAAAAGAACTTTCTGCTGCAGCACATTTTTAAATTGTTGGTAACTATTAAATAATAATTCACTCCCTGACATTAAAAAAATACACTCTACAAGTCTTCATGATTTTACTGAATAAAAAACTGATAGAGATAGTAATCACTCAAAAGAAAGTAATTTAAGATTTTATTCAATTTAATCATACTTGAAAAATCAAATAAATCATTAAACACTATATCATCTTACCCCAGTAAATTCTGTAGGCCAATGTCCAGGCATATCTCTCAAGTACTTCATAGTTTGGCACTCTCAGAACAAACCAAGCTGAAGGGACAGAAGCTATTTTTTCTTCACCTTCAATGTATACTTCTCCAATGGCCACAACAAATACTTTCACATTTTCTTTTTTCAGCAACCCAGCCTGTTCAGATGTCTTTGCCAGGTTATTGGGTTCACCATTGGTAATGATAACCGCAACATTGACTACATCAGGTCTGGCTCCGAATCGTTCCGTAAATGAGAATTTTCTTACATAATTCAGAGCTTCATTTGTATATTCCTGTCCTTTCATATAAGAAATCCTGTCAATGGCACGAAGTACTTGCTTGAGGTTTTTATAGGTGTTCAAATTGAAGCTGTTCATTACCATAGAGCTGTATGTTAAGGCACCAACTCGGACATGGGTGGGGGCAATACGGAAATATTTGACGACTGACTTTATAAAGTTTTTCACTTTCTTGAAGTTCTTTTCTCCAAGATAATTAGAAGTATCAATTACAAACATGATGTCAAGACGTGCAGCATTATAACCTGTAATCAAATAGGAAATATATCATATAATGAAAAAGTCTCTTATTCCATAATCTATGTACTCAGAAAGCAAATAAATCAAATAATTTTCGTGTTTGAGAGAAATGTTAATTAGGTTAATCAAATAATGCCTAGTACAAGAATTTGTTGGATAGATTAATCAGAAAACATGCCTGTCTATTATTCTTTCTTATGTAGCATACTAACAAACAACTCATGATTATTCCTTACTAACTTCTTATTTCCTCCTCAACAAGTGATTTTATCGATGAATATGATTTTAATTATACACAAGATGTAAACTCTACAATCACTCACAGATGAATCCAAAGCCATAAACTTAATAATCAAAGACCTCAATTTATTTATACAGTTCAAGATACAAGCACCTTTTGACTCACATAAGATATAAAAATTATGAATATTGGGCTCAGTACTTGTGTTTCATATGTGTTATGATAAAAATCACATTAGGCAGATCTATATTTGAAGATTCGCAAAGTTCATCATAAAGAATTTTGGGATTTCAAATATCTTCTCGAATCCCAAATGAACAACTTTATGGAAAAAAAATGCTCAAATTCTAAAACTGTTTTGACTGTTAAACTGATCCTTCATGTTGCTTTTTATTAGAGTTGCTCTTTACAGTAGAAGAGTTAGACAAAAGATTTGCACTCAAATGTGGAAAAGACTGTAAGGGAGTCTCCTTGAAGTTGGATTCTGTGAAATAAGGAAGCCATATCCAAAGGGTAGGTAGAAAAATCTTGTATGGCAGACCATATTTGAAGAAGAGGTATGGATAATTGATAAAGAACACCATTGGAGAATGACAAAATTGAAAGCTTGATGGCTAGTTGTACATGTCAGGCTATTACAGATTTCAGTACACTGTGGTTTTCTTTGCTCAGTGCTAAGGAATTAAAGTACTTCAATGTATAAATAAGAATTATCAGTTACACAGGTGGCAGTGAATGTCATCATCTACATGTCTTGCTTTGAATGAATCGAGTCAACTGGCATATAAGTTACCATTTTATATTTGTCATTTTTTCCTGTAAAAAGAAGAGATCATTCCCCTTCCTTATAGAATAAACACCTGTAGGACTGTATTGGCCAAAATGTTGAGTTTAACAAGCTTAGTAACACGATGAATGAGTTTGTTAGTCTGAACAAATCTTAGAACTTGATGACTCTTCTCAAAGTTATGAACAATGTACTAACACTTTTTGCAAAAACTGCCTTTCTTATTTGCATACAAAAAATAATATTGAAAAATTGGTAGTAGTATCCACAAACCATTTTTGAACCAGTAATAGACCAATTTGCTCTTGTATGCTGGCAAATGTATCTAACGAATGTCAACTTCATACAGTGGTCAGTGCATTAGATTTCTTTAGAACTGCTTATATAGACAACCTCAAAATTCACACTGAAATATCTGTTGTGCTGACTAATCTATGTGGAAAATATCAACTTCATACAGTTGGTTAGTTATTTTGGTGTGTACACACATACCCATAGATATTTCTTCATTTATAGTTAGATAGATATTGAAGCCAAAATGATATATAATACTGAAAACAAATTCCAATTGCTACACATTAAGCAATATTAAAGTACTTTGATATAGTGATAAACACTATCACAATACTTATATTGAAATCCTGCTCCTGGGGGATTGGAGTTTAAAAATAAGACAAATATTGCAAACAAACACTAACCTTTCAGTTCCAATTCTTTATGAACTGCAAAGAAGTGAGAAAAAAAGGATTTTTATCATAAATAGAATCAGATTGCATCAACATATATGTAAGGACCTTAAAATACAAAGCAGCAGTCACTAAATATTTTATTTGAAATAAGGTTATTCTTTAAAATTTCATTAGTCAAGTTTAAATATGAAAAGCAGAGAAAATGGCAAATTTGCTCAAGCAAAGTAATTGAATGATTTAGATATGAACTCCAAAATACAAACACATTAACTTTATAAAATTTTAAAAAAAGAATTGAAGATATCATTTTTAAATTCCTAGCTTTGAATTTTAAAAACAAATTCTCAAATAATCTAAAATAGTACAAACCTAAATATCTATATTCCACTTCATAATCTGTAGAAAAAAATATAAGAATTACAAACATGGATCATAAATGATAAATATAAGAAGAAAATAAATGTGAAGAACATTCAAAAGATTTTTCAAATACTCAATAGGGTCCTTCTTGAAAAAGGAGATTGTTAGACAAAATTTTCATACCTGAACTTAAACCATATCTCAGTAGGTATCTTCCAGAAGATTATACTGTTTAAATTTGAAACAAATCAAAATTTACCTAGGAAGTTATGATGTTACCTAAGTCTTAGTTTGCATAAATTCTAGAATATATGTCTATAAACCTGTTTAGCTAATATGATTTCATCAGTAGAAATAAAAAAGTATTACAGGATCTTGACTCAATCAGATATATTCACACACAAATATAAGCACACTGTCAGTCACAAAGGAAGCCATATTGAGAGAGGATGTTGTCCATTATAAAAACAGCTTATGCAAAGGAAATAAAAAATATATTTCAATTCAAGAATATTTAACCATTCAGAAGAGAGATCATATATATGTGTGTGTATGTGTAATGGCTTGGTTTTATAACAACAAGGATTTAAGAGAGGATTCCACATCTATTGCAAGCTCATCAACGACCAACAAAACATACGTCATGAGTTTTTCCATGGTTATTGCAGGGGAAGATCCAGCAACTGGAGAGTGAGCTTTGGTTTCACAGTATTATCTCTTTTCTTCTACTTTAGTTAGGTGGTCTGCTTCAGAGAGGGAGGATGTCCAGAATACAAGATATCCATGTCTTCCTGTCAGCAGCCTATATTCTCTGATGACTGAAGTGGATTTAAAAAGACATGAGATTCTCTTTTAGGGAGTCCCTGAATCTCCACTGTTCCACACCTCTGCTCTGCTAGCCAGAGATCAGTTGGCCAAAAAGCAGGGTCATTGGCATTTAAAATGTATGCTGTCATGATTTGAGCATACATTTCTGTATATTGATATAAGTAGTCAGAGAAATAGATCTAGCTCAGTTTCTTTTTTTTTCCAATAGAGTTTTAACTTTTAGAAACCCACTTCGTTATAGTTGAATTGAATTATAATCACATAATAATGTTATCAGAGATATTTTTCACAGATAGATAGATATGTTGGTCTGGTAAATCACTCAAAACAACCATCACGTGACAAACATCTTTTTGCAGCAAGCCTTGTTAGGATGATCAATTAAAATTTGGAAGTAGGGGTGAACTATGAATAAGTTACTTTCCTCGACTTCTGTTGGGCAGTGATCACTAAAAATGGTTGGTTAAAAAAAAAACATGAACACTAGCAAACATTAACTAAGAGGCCAATTTAGCATGAACTTACATTGTAAGTTGAACCCCTATTAGAAAACATATTCAGGGGATTTTTTTTAAAGCACATTGTTTCTAGACGTATTAAGGAGTAAATACTTTAATTTTGCTGCTTTCTAGCTCCATTGGTGCAGCCTGTACATATAATAGATATGTAGCCAGCCTACTACCTAGATAGACCAACTTGAAAACTAAAGAAACCTATGCTGATGCTGACAGTTTTTGCTGAGAATTTCCTTTCAATAGATAAGTAGATAGGTAGAAGCCATTTCTCAAGAAATGAGACCAAGTAATGCCAGACATATCTCAAGTAACTACAGCAATAGACATTCATAAAAAACAAAAAGATTTACAAACCTAGATATTCCAGTTCCTCTTTGTAACCTGATGCAAAGGAGAAAAAACAATTTTGAAATATAAGTATATTTGAAAATTGAAAAACATAGTCATTCAAAAAAATTCTTTCATAATGCCTTTAATGTTATTCTGTTCTGCCTCTCATTTTGGAGAGGGAAGGGCATTTTAAGGAGAAATAGAAGAAATACTAGTCATAGTACAATAGAGAACTTATTTATTTTGTTTTTTGTTCGTTTTGTCTCATAATGTAGACAAATTTCTCTGTTAGGTCATAATGAAAAAAAAAGAATTCAGTTTTTATATGGAAATCTAAAATGTCTATAGCAAAGTTTTGACTGCAGAAAATTCTACAAATCATTTTTTTAACTATTTTCAATGTATGAACACTGAATAATCTTGATAGATACTGCAATATAAGTTTAAATCTTGAAACCATATTATCAAATATCAATAGAACATAATCCTGAACAATAGGACTTGGAAGACATACCTAGATTTGTCACCCTTATAAGAAACACTGTTAATTAAAAAAATTTACTTTTTATTTCTTGTGCTTGTATAAATAATCAATTTAAACAAAGCTTGATATTTTACTATACCTGCATACTGGAAGATAAACATATCGGGTATTTACAAAAGTTACAAGGACCTTCCTTTCAAATAAAGACTGAATATAAAGTTGAACACTTTTTTGTTGAGAAATTTTGCAAACACCTGATAATAAAACCGAATATTAGATAAGTGGATACGAGTAAGTGTTCCAAAAAATGAACTGGTGTAGATCAACATAAGCAGATGTTAAAACATCTGAAAACTAATCTCTCAAGTGTTGAAATATCCAATAGCATTTGAATACTGCCTACCTTGATGAAAAACAGGAGGGAAGACAAATGCCATATGCTCAAAAAAATATACGGAAGAATTATAAACACATCCATGCAATATCTCTGCATGTGTAAATTCTTTAAATTCTGGCTTATAAGTATCTTAAAATGAATATTTTGAAATGCATTGAATACTTTTTGCTCTCACTATAAATACCACAGGGAACAACATAAAAGAAGTGAATACTGGATGAAGACAGAATACATACCATCTTCAAACAAAAATAGCAAAAGGCTGACAGGCATTTGATAGTGTGAAGATTTCATTTTATACAGAGGCAGAATGGTAATCTTACGAGTGTTTTCTTGAAAATCTCACTTTAAGCCAACAGCAAACAGAGATCTTATCATTTTGTATTATTTTGGAGATAATATTTTAGGAAATATCTGAGGGCTAATTGTGAGTGCTTTTGACTTTCACAGCTTGTTTCTCATAATCACAACTATCAAAAAAATATCTAAGCTATGATTATTGACTTCTTTTTCCTCAGCTTTTAAGCTCTTCCAGAGCAGAAGATAAATGTACAGCAACCAAGGCATCATATCTAAATAGAAAGTAGCTGAGATTTCCATAAATTTCATTTAATATCTAAATTGAAATGAATTTTCAAGACAGTCAATGGCAAGACTTGGGCGACACATCTAGATTGGTCATTCTCATGAAAAACATTATTAAGTACTTTTTTTCCTTTCTTGTGCATGTGTAAATGATAACTTTAAACAAAGCTGGATAATCTACAATACTTTCATACAGAAAGATGAAGTATAACAAAAGCAAAATAATGAAAAAAAAAGAAACAAGTGAGTGGTGAAAAAGGCCCTGAGATAAATATAGTTGGGAATCAATTTAGTGTTTCATGGTAACTCTGAGTCTCACGCTAGTGCGATTGTCAGACTATATGCTATATATATAAATATATATACATATATCATTTCATCATAAAGTCTTAAGATAATCTATAATTTGTTTTAAGAAGATTATGAGGGGAAAAAAAACAAGATATCTCATTTTAATGAAAATATGTTTTTTTAGTTTTTCATCTAGCATACATTTGATCTGAGACAGAAGTAATATGGATAATTTTTAAGAATACAAACCTTGCATGACCCAATTTTTGTCATATCCTGTAAAAAAAATGTAAAGAATATTTATAAAGATTATTAAGTGTACACAATTTTTCGATTATTCACATTAGCTTTGGAAATTTTAACAAGAGCAGATATTGTAAAATTAAGTCCACATTCATAAAAACTTTATTTCCAAAATACTTTGCAATCAAACAAAAAATAAAAACTTTCCCAATGAATTTATGATTTACAACAGGACTATACAACAGTGTATTAAGATGATTACATACAGAATATTTTCATCAAAAAGTAAATCTCTTCACACTGTATCATGAAAAAGCACTTGAACATAATGCTTTGAGTTTAGAAAAAGGCAATAAAGTTTCAGAATCAATGCAAAATATCTATGGTATTTATGGGACGGATTCTTAAAAGGAAATTGCCAAAGACGATTTGAAAGGTGCAGAAAAAGTGACTCCAGCTTTAGAGATGCACCTCAAATGAGTCATCCAGTAGAGATTAATAATTAACTGTTTTGTCTGAACTCAATAGAAATTGTGCTATTACAGTTGAAGAGTTAGTTCAAACACTGAATCCAAACCATTCTACTATTCACTGCTATCTGCAACTACTTAGAAAGGTACCTGAACTTGAAAATGAGTATCCTATCCTTTGACAGAAGCTAAATGTAAAGCACTTCTCAGTACTTTTGCAAATGTATCTCACTATCTTTGGAAAGAACAGTAACTGTTGGCTTAGTAGAAGAAACAAAGGCTGAAGAACAACCTGAAATAGATCTCCAACCAAAGAAAGTTTGGGTAGATGTTGGTGAGATTGTGTTGATGTGATATGATTCATTTGAGTTACTTCCAGTCAATGTTTTAATCATAACAGACATCTATTGTCCATGGTTAGAATGTTGAACACTACTCTCAGGGAAAAGAGGCCCATTTTGATGAATTGAAAAAGGTGCAGTGTTCCATCATGATAATGCACAGCCCTATACAGTATAGATCAAATTTAAAAAGTTTAAAAAACCTCATCTGGAATAATTCCGTACTTCCCTTATTCTGCAAATGTCACTTCATCTGATTACTACTTATTCTGGTGTTTGAGGGATTAGTTTTGAAAACACTTGAAGAGGTGGAAACTTCTCTTTCTACATTGCTTTTTTCTAACTAAAAGACATTCACAAAATGGTATTATGAAAAAAGTCTGTCTCTTACCCCAGTAGATTCTGTATGCCAACATCCATTCATATCTTCTCAGAATACTGTAGTTTGGTACTTTGATTATAAACCAGTCATATGGAATGCTTGCTATTTTCTCTACACCTTCCATGTATACTTGTCCAACAGCTACAGCAAATACTTTAACATTGTCATGTTTCAACATTTTAGCTTCTTTTTCAGTCCAAAGAGGTTTGTTAGATCTGCCATTAGTGAAAACAATAGCGATATTCGTCACATCTGGTCTGGCTCCAAATTTCTCAGTAAATGAAGATTTTCTTGCATAACTCAAAGCCAAATTTGTATATTCTTGTCCTCTTATATATGGAATCTTATCAATGGCTTTCAGAACTTGCCTTAGATTTTTGTAGCTGTTCAAATTGAAATTATCTCTCACCACTGTACTGTAAGTTATGGCACCTACTCGCACGTATCTTGGTGCAATACGGAAATACTTCACAACAGATTTCACAAAGGCTTTCACCATTCTGAAGTCATTCTCTCCAAGATAATTAGATTGGTCAATTATAAACACAAGATCAAGGCGTGCTGATCCATAACCTGGAAAATGAATGACAAAATACATTTGAAAATATTTTGTAGAACTTTCCAAATGACGAATTTAAAAAATTGATAAAAAAAATATCAAATAGATAAAAAATCGAATAATGCAAATTATTAAAGTTATAGCACATTCAGCATTGAACAACTACTTTGAATCAACTCATTAGAATTTTCATTATTTTTACTTGTCCATAACTTGTCATTCACTGATGCCATTTTCAAGTTGTACCCAACAAATTTAATGACCAAGTTTTGCATTCATGAATCTTTGACTTTTTTTGCTTTCTTTTAATTAACAACTCTCATGGACTTTTGACAACAATCTACTAATTATGATCCTCAAAAGGCCATTACATATCAATCCAAAAGCCAGGTAGGCCACATAGCTATAAGATTTGAAAACACTGCTTAGGACAAGTTCTGGTTTATACATTATACCTTTGGTTGGTAGGATCAAATGTCACTTATTTGCACAGTTCCCAGTGGATCACTTTCCCCACCCAGTCATGCCTATTTTTGAACACTGTCTAAGTCAAGTTGCATCATTCACTTATTATATAGGTGACTGCCTCATTTCATCATAGTCTACATTCACTATTTTTCTGTCTATCTTAGTTTTGATATAATTGGTTCTTAGAGAATTTTGAAAATAACAAAAGATTGAATTTTGAAAAATTACTTACCTCTTAGTTTCCATATTTTCTGAACTGAAAATCAAATAGATGTGTTAAAATTATGGAATAAAGAATACATGAGTTGTTGAAATCTATTATAATTAAATCATTTCGTATTAAATGCTCATCTAAAAAATAGTTTGCTCTTAAAAAATTATTTCCAATATTAGATTAAAATTCATTTTAACAAAGTTTACTCATTTGAAACACTCATCTCTGGAAACCTTTTGTCATGTTACAATGTAAACATACCTGTACGAATAATCTTTACTCAGATTTACATATTCCTAGCTATGAGTATTTTTTGCAATTATTTCAATAACTTGCAGTCTTGAGCGATTAAAAACATTTTTTTAAATTTTCAAATGATAAACATGAATTATAGCTCTGTACAATCTATGTCAAGAGAATAAATATGGTTTGATGTGAAGTATTTATAATCAAAGCAATCATTTTCAAATATTTTCAACAGATCTATTGATAGAGTCTGGATTTAAAATTGTTAAAAAAATAATTGTAATACAAACCAATATATCTCCATTCTTGTTCATATGCTGTAAGGTAAATATAAGTGTATATTGAGATTTTGCTTCAAAATTCAAAATACATTGAAATTATTATTGATCAAGAATAAGTTATTCTATTGTATTATGAATATGTGTTTGCCACACACACATCATGTTTTTACCTATATTCTTCAATTGAAATTTAGAATATCATAGAATAACAGTTAATGATCTGAGGCAATTGAATATGTTCAGTTTTATATTTGGATAGAATGTAACAGCATTTTTTAATGAAAATTATCACTTATGCCTTGTATAACTTGAAAAATTGTTCCTTAATAAAAGAGAAAAATATGTACAAAACTTTCAATCAAAGATTGATTAAATTCAAAATAAAATTAATATATCTTAAATTTAGTTCATAAATCAGGGAAAAAATAAATCTGTTTGATAACATACCCAAGTATTGAAGTTTTTCCTCATATCCTAAAAGCAAATCATGAAAAAACAGACTTTAAAACATGGGCAAAAATATATACTAAAAACATAAGCATCAATTATGAAATATTCTGATATTTCTTCATATCTTCATTTAGAATTGCTATAAATCATTGAATCAAATGCAAAAAAATTTAAAAAAATAGAATTGTCAAAAGAAATTGATAAGAATTATGATTCCTTTCATCCTTATTTTCTTAATTTATTCCAGCTTCAGTTATCTTACTCTTCACGCATATAAAAATTAAATTTGGGAAATAATCAGTCCGGTCAACATCATAATATATGATTTCTAAAAATACACTTCATTTTGATATAATACAAGATGGTTAGCAGCTTAAAGCATTCTCAAATAATTTATGACAATATTCGAGGTTCATTGTAATATAACCACTATGTAAAATTTAACTAATGAATAAGAATACTTATACTATTTGCTTTTAGAGGTGAGCAAACATCCTACCAGACATTTTAACAAACGGAACAGATTCACTAATGGAAAATTTCATCTACTGTACACAATATCTTCCACTATTATCAGTTGAAAAATTTATTTAGAGAGGTTTCCAAATAGGAACTTGATTGATACTTACCTTCCATTACCCAATTTCTATTGTAGCCTATAAAAAGGAATAAAGATTGTTGTTAAGGATTATAAAAAATTACATGTGAATAAATTGTTTGAAATGAAAAGAAACATTTTTTATGAATATTAAGTTTACAGAATTTATTTTTGCAAATTTTCTCTTTCTATATGTGTATGTATGTGCATATGTATAGGTGTCTTTGTGTTTCTGTATGTGTGTCTGTGTGTGTATCTATGTATGTCTGTATGTGTATGTCTATATGAATAGATATATCAGTAAGTTTGCAGTCTAATGATGAAAAGAGTGAAAAACATTTTTGTGCTCTAGTGTGGTTAAAAAATGGTCAAGATATAAAAAGAACACAGCAAATAAAAACAAAATGTTGATAATTTGGTTGATTTGATGAATTTCAATCATACCAATAGAGAAAAGGTGAAAAGATTATGATTAAAATGCTTACCCCAATAAATTCTTGAGGCCAAGGCCCATTCATATCTTCCAAGAACCTTGTAGTTGGGAACTCTTAGAATAAACCAATTGTAAGGAGTACTTGCAATACTTTTTTCACCATTCATATTTATATTGCCAACAGCTACAACAAATACTTTCACATCTTTGTCTTTCAATGATTTGTCTTGCATAGCTGTCCAGTAAGCATCCATGGACTTCCCATTGGTAATAACAACTGCAACATTTGTAACGCCTGGTCTGTATCCAAACTGCTTAGCAAATAAGTTCTGCCTGGCATAATACACTGCACGGCCCGTATATTCTGCACCTGGCATATAGCGCATCTTGTCAATGGCGTGCAACACTTGCCTGAGATCTGAATATGTATCCAAGTTGAAGTTATCTTTTACCGAAGTACTGTAAGTTACTGCACCAATTCGCACAAAGGCAGGAGCAACACGGAAGTATTTAACAACAGACTTGATAAATTCTTTGACTCTTTTGAAGTTCTCCTTTCCAAGATATGTAGCCGAGTCAGTTATGAAGACAATATCAATCTTAGCAGTCAGATACCCTACAAAATTATGAAAAATTACACAAATAAGATTTTTTAAATTACTCTAATCAAGAGATGTATTATAAATTATAAAAGAGGAAGAAAAAAAAGTTTCAAACTTGTTTTCGTTTTTTTAAATAAATCTTCATAAGTTTTTTTCTCCATTATGCATCTTTTATATTCATTAAAACTGTGCATTTTTGATGTCATATACCTTTGACACTCTAGTTTTTTGTAATAAAGGTCTGCAGGGAGGTTTAGTCTAGAATCCACCAATTTATATCAGTCATGTTGCACCAGATGCATGATAAAACCTTACAGGGATGAAGACCTGGGACAGTTTCACCTTGAGTTATAAGCAGTACTTTTCTATTTATTTCAACATATAATGCCTATTTAACATCACCTGTTAAAATCTGATAGAGAAAGGGTTGCCTTTTATTCCTGAATGGCAGACTATTCTAAATGATTGAATGTTGCACTTGATTTTCTGGTGAGCACTCCATAGATTTCTTACCAATTTGCTTGAAGTATCCATATATAGTTATTTTTATCAAATTTCAGCTCAAGGGTCTGCTTCAACAAATTCCTTCAAAAATCATTACCCAAAATGTTTGATCTTATTAAAAAGTTCACAGATACTATTCCAAAACTTGCTAAACCATTGCTGACATTTATGCACAGCCACTGCAGTGCAAATACTCTTGTCTTTGTTGCATTCCTACCTTCATAAAATTCATTTGATTTTGCAGTCGTTGGGTAGTTGCAAATTTGCATATTTTAAATTAGATTACTTTCCAAACAACTTCAAAACAACAGTGCTAATTATCTATGTCTTTACTTTATTGAGTTTACTGCAATAGTTTGAGAACAAAATAAAAGTACTAACCGTCCATGACATATTCAGGTGGTGCTGTAAGAGAGATAAATAAAATGTACAGAAAATGATTGAAAATGTTATACATTTTTCTTATCTATAACAAAAAGTAAATGAGTATTTTTAATTCTATTGAATTAGCACTATTGGCAATTCAAAATCTGATTGAACAAATGAAAATTGTAGATAAAAAATATATGATGATCATTCATTATTTTAGCTGTTATTTTCTTTCACCTAATGGCAATAGAAAAAACATAAAATATCTCACCGTATATAATGAAACTTTATCAAAAATAATTTAGAAAAGGTATTGAAGATAATAATTTAAAATTGCATGCTGTTGGTATGCATTTCTCAAAAATCTATATTTCAGGCTACCATTTATCCTCTTAATTGAATTGTCCTTAACTATTTTTCATTGCCAAGTGAATTTAATCAGGATTCAAAATAACATGAATGAAAATTAAATTTTTTGGAAAAAATGTATTCAAGTGGCTATTTTCCATCAATGCCTCTAAAATAACAATGACAGTTTAAGATACAATATTTTTGTCATTAAGATATAAGAAGTTAATTTTTACTGTAAAAAAATAAGTCATACTCAAAAAGATAGTTTCACCACTTTTGTTTTCAGCAATTGATTTTTCTAAATAATTGGTATTCATAATTTCTTTTTGTTCAGTATTTTCATATTGTATAATTTTATCAACTGAAGTCTTGATTTGTTTCAAAACCTAATCCACTTACGTATTTCACAGTCCTTTCCAGTGTAGTAATTCTTGCATGTGCATTTATAGCTCTTATCAACATTGGTACAGGTGGCTCCATTCTTGCAAGGCTTCAGATAACATGGCTTTGCTTCAGGATCAAAATAAAATTTTCAAAATTTATCAACAGTTCATGATATGATGTTGTAAAAACAATGCAGATCACTCATGAAAGCTTTACCAAATGCTTTGCTATGTGATATTGTAAGTTTCTTTGGGACCAGGAAATTGTTGCATTGCATGGATATCATCATAGATTTTATACATCAAAATTGCATTCTTAAACTTTCAGATTAAAATTCTTTGTTTACATGATATGCAAAATATTTGGATGTAGGCTTTTATTATTATTACTTGCATTTCAGTAAGAGATAAAGGATCTTCCCTTGAACCTCAGTATATTTAAAGATGGAGAAATTAGTCTGAACTAACCTATATGTAATGATTATTATGATTATTAAATTATTTAGAGTTTATTGATTAGAATTCATTCTTATTGACAGTTAGGATATCTATGATTAATTTTTGACTTGTAGTCTTTTATCTAAATTTCATTTTAATTTCATCACAACTACTCAGACTGTCATTTTACAGCCATTAGTAAACAGCAGAGATCAGAAATAAAGAATAAGCTCTATGCAAGACAAAATTGCCTCCATTTTGCCTTGGGAAGCATTTCTCACCATGATAACAGCTCTAACTTATTGAGCTATGAGAGCTTTACAGCAAACATCAAATCAAATCTAACCATATGAACTTATTCTTTTCTTTCCCCGATCACTTAGTGTCACCATATCTCATGCTATCATTTTGCATGAGATGATATGTTATCAAACAAACAATCAGGATAAAATGTTCAGATTCTTTGAAATTGCTTTAAAGCTATGAAAATCTTGGATGAAAATCTTGAATATATTAAAATTTAACTTCTGCATGAAATTATTTTCCTCGAGGTACATAGTAAAAAACTTTGCAGGAATCAAGAGACAATTTCATCAATAAAGTTATTGTTCTCATTACCAAAGTTAAACATTATTTTTCTCTGTATATTGATTGATTTAAAGAATATGTAGAAATTCAAAAATCTGCTCACGTTCAATGCACGTTCTTCCCATAAAGTTTTCTGTGCAGATACATCGGAAAGTTGCAGCTACATTGACACATTTAGCACCATTTTTGCATGGCTCAAGTCCACATGGATTTGCTACAAATAGATATTGATTCAGTTACTTGACTGGGAAATATCATAAAGAAAAGTCTATAACTTCTAGACTATCAAGATATTACATTTTACACCCGAAAAAAGGCCATAGAAGTAATCAACCAGAATGTTGTGTTAACAAAGAAGAGATTAAATAGTCCAAAAAGAAGTTTGTGTGTTAAGAAATATTGAGGATTAGAAAATGATTGTCAAGTCTAAGCATTCATTTTAAGCAACAAATATTTACTATTCAATCTAATCTTCCTCCTAGTCAATGCAGTTAACCCAACACTAATCCATCCATCACTTATGTTTAACATACTTCAGGTCAGCTAATAATTGAGTCAAGCTATGGATTTATTGATCTACTCTAATGTGTATTATAAGAATTAGTAAAAAAGGTTTATTTTATGCTACTATAAAAATCAGCTGGACCTTGATTTTGAATAAAATGAAATAATGTCTTATATTAGTTGAATTCAAAGTGCCTCTATACTAGAGAAAAAAGATTTTTATAACTCATTTACGTACGCTCAATACAGGTTCTTCCCTTAAATCCAGCTGTACAAACACATCTGAATTTCTCTCCATCATTGAAACATTTAGCCCCATTCTTGCAGGGTTCAAGTCCACATGGGTTGGCTACAAATAGAAATAAAGTCTTTAGTTTTCAAGCAATTTTCCATAAGTTAGTTAAAATGAAATTACTGATTTCAATATCAGCTTAAAAGTTTTTGTTTTCTGAATATTAAATTTTTCATTCTTATAGGCAAATACAGAAAGTTTTTCAACTTTTAATTTTCTCGTTCTATACTTGTGCATGTTCAAAAAGAGCCATAATGGAGCAAAAGTTGAGAGGAATATATAATCTACATTTGGAGACAATTCCTATTGATAATGTACAGTAAATTCTCCAGTGCAGAATCTGTCTAAGCCCATCAATCAATCTATTGATGATAAAGATTTAAAGACTGAAGTGGAAAATATTCCATAAACCACAGTCAGTGTTTTGGCAATAAAATCTTAAGTTGATTAGAACCATTTTGAATCATTTTAGAGCAACTGACAGAAAACAGAAGCTTGAATCGACTCTATTTAAACTGAATATGAAATAAAAAAAACTTTTGATTGACACTTGAATTAAACATACTCAACAGCATGAAATCAATCTGTTTTTGCAACATATTAGTTTTAATGAAAAATGGATTTTGTATTAAAGTTTTGCCAAACAATTTGATATGACCAGAAAAATGGCTAGATGTGGATGAGAAGTCAAAACATCATCTAAAACCACAGTGTCTTTCCTGTGATGTAAAAGTGAATGTTTGGTGAAATATAAAGGGGTTATATATTATAGCTTCCTTCAAAGTAACCAAACAGATAATGCACATAATTATTTGTACCAGCTTGAAAAAGCAAATTTCATACACAGCAAACAAATTCACATTGGTGAATAGAACAATCATTTTTCTACAAAATAATGTTCGACCTCAAATTGAATAAGGTGAAAATTTTATCACACCTGCCCATTTACTTGGACAACATATAGCAATTTATACAAGTTTCTTGATAACTTCCTTACAAAAAAATCAAACTGAAGAAGAAGCCCTCAATTGATTTATCAATTCTTTGTTTGGAGAATTCTTTTGAAGAGAAATTTATAACTACGCAACCACCAAGGAGGAATAAATATACAGAGGCTGCAGGGGAATATTTTGATTAAAAGTATAACTTTTTTCAACTTATTTTGTTTGAATAAACTAACAATTTCATGTAGATCAAACTGATAATTCAATTCTCAAAGTTGGGATTCCATAAATTGTATTTTCGTAAAAAGATTGATATCGGAAGAATTTTAGAATAAACATTAAAAATTTTCCACCAATTAACTAAGAGAATTTCAATAACAAAGCTAAAATTCCAGACTTCATAAAATACAGAGGATATTACATAAAGTGACAATACAATAATTCATTACAAAATAGTTAATCATTTGCCTATTGTTGATTTAGTCTACACAGACTATCTACATTTCAAATGTTGTACTTACGTTCAACACAAGTGGGTCCCATG
The DNA here is from genome assembly GCA_963457665.1 of Thysanoteuthis rhombus. Taxonomy (NCBI): domain Eukaryota; kingdom Metazoa; phylum Mollusca; class Cephalopoda; order Oegopsida; family Thysanoteuthidae; genus Thysanoteuthis; species Thysanoteuthis major. Next base: position 36,635,431 of record OY735216.1, read on the forward strand.
AAACCAGCAGTGCAGACACACCTGAATGTGTCTTTATCATTGAAACACTTGGCACCATTCTTGCAGGGCTTAAGTCCACATGGATTGACTGAAAAAAGTAAAAATATTCACTTGATACATGCTTTCAAAAACTCAATGAGCTCTAATATCAAACTAAAATACTTAGAGAAAATCAAAAAGACTAATTTACAGATATAAAAATCTGACTTACTTTCACTGCAAGTTTTTCCCATAAATCCAGGTTTACATTTGCAAATAAACTCTTTTCCATCATTCATACACTCAGCTCCATTTTTGCATGGTTTCAGTCCACAAGGATTGGCTGTAGGGAGCAAAAATTAAATGTTGGATTTAAAATAAGTTACTACGGATGATAATCATTTTAAGCCAACCTTTTAAAAGTAAAAGCTGCATGTAATTCTCTCATATGATTCATTTGTGATTTATTAGATTTCATTATGAAAGTCATTTAAAATATAATTGGCCACTAAGAGTTTTTCAGACAACTAAATTAATTTTTATGTTGTTTTTGTTGTTAGTACAATCTTTCAGCTGATTCATTCTACAGTCTTCTTCTGATGCATAACCCATAAGAAGAAGAATAATCAAAAAAATTCTTGGAATGATAATGGCTCTTCTTAAATTTATAGAAGGCATAATTGTCAACATTTTTATTATTGAAAGGGTAAATCCAAAAATATTACGTTTTATCCTGTTTTCACTGTAACAAGCAGTCATTTTCTTCCCTATTCCTTGTTTCCTCAAATTTATTACTTATGCTACCTAATTTAGTTTTTATCCTTCACTAGTTCATAAGTTTAAGTCTGAAAAATTCTTTTCATGTACAAACTCCATTTTATAACTTGATCTAATGTAAAAAGTAGTGAAGATTTTCTTGCAAATTACTTTAATCATTATTAGCACATACACAGACTAAAAAAGTGTTTTTCTTTTAAAAACATAATTATTGCATTTTTACATCCAAAATAACGGTTTGGAACAATGGCAAAAGTAAATTATTGAGTGTTATTATAAAATGCTGATATAAAAATATAATAAAAAATCTCAACTCACGTTCAATGCAAGTTTTTCCCATGAAGCCTGCTGTACAAATACACTTGAATTTGATACCATCATTGTAACATTTTGCACCATTTTTACATGGCTTCAGTCCACACGGGTTTGCTATAAACACAGAAATGTTCAATACAGTTATAGATTATTACTACATTTGCAATACTTGGCAAACAAAATTCTGAAATACATAAATCTGAATATTTTTGAAAAATACTGCAAGATAGTAGATATCCTAATACTATCAAATTAGATCTTTTAATTAGCAAACTTTTTTTAAGAATGTTTAAATAAAATCAACTTAAATTCATTATATTACAATTTCAAAATCCCAAGGAAAATTATAACTTAAGTAAATGATAATTCAAGAATTTCATGATGATAAAAGAATAAATTTCTATTATAGAAATCAATTATAATATCAAATAAGATCTACAGAAGAAAGAACAATTCTAGCTTATTGGTATAGTTACATTTAAAGGTTTTTTTCAAGACCACTGATAAAAATGATATCCTTACGTTCAGAACAAGTTTTTCCCATAAACTGAGGAGGACAAACACATCGGAATGTTTTCTTATCATCAAAACATTTAGCACCATTCATGCAAGGCTTAAGGCCACAAGCATTATCTACAAAAGCAAAAATATTCATTCAATTATTCATTTAATACAGTATAATCATGTACAAAGAAGAAATAAAGCAAAGAATATATTAGTATAGATTCAATTCTTAATCATCTTAGCAAGTCAAGTAGTTATTAGAAATCTCTCTGATTGCAATATGACAGTTATGAAAGAATCATAGAAATTTGTGTAGTTAATGTAAGTGTAAAAAATCAGACTTACATTCTGAACAGGTTTTTCCCATGAATCCAGGTTTGCATTTACAGAAAAACTCTTTTTCTTTGTTGAAGCACTCAGCTCCATACTTGCATGGTTTCAGTCCACAAGGGTTTGCTAGATAAATAAATAAGTAAGCAGAAAGTAGATATGCAACAAAGATACAACTACAATTTGTTGTTATTCTGTCTTGTTTCATTTTTTAGATCACTTCAATTCAAAGTATTATGTTCCACCAGGAATTCGATGATTTTACCACTGAATATTATAACTTTTGACTTGAAATTTGTTTTAGCTTGTTTCAGCACTCAGTTTTAGGAATAAGGAAGAAAGAGATTTTCTGTGGTCAGGAATTAATGCAAGCACTACTAATAGAATCAAGCAATATATATCCATAATATCCTTCAATGTAGTCTTCTGACCCATACAGATCTTTTTTGTTCTTTCATTGCTCCTTTCATGGCTCCCTGTGCAATCCGAGGTTGGTTCTCAATTTGTTTTATATATTATGGGTTATACAATAACTTTGATTATTAAAGTAGTAATTGCAACAATCAATAGTGCTTGAGATATTAAGATTAAGAATCAACTCACGTTCAATACAAGTTGGTCCCATAAAATCAACTGGGCAAACACACTTGAATTTCTCACCATCATTGTAGCATTTAGCATCATTTTTGCAAGGTTTCAGTCCACATGGGTTTGCTTTGAAAAAAGATAATATTGTTGTAGAGTTTTATTCCCATTATGATTTGTCAGTGATGTTCAACATAATATACTAATCAACCATCAAGTACATGAAATGAGTTATCAGTTTCATATATTTTTATGCCTTTTATATTTTGTTATAGTGATGTTTTGAAATTATATAATTATCACTTACCAACTACATAATGACGACAAGAATTGGACCATGAGAATTTCATAAAGCTGTCTTTAGCTCAAGTATTTCATTTTGCTTTTTCTTGCAAAATTACATTGTTGCAAAAATTACATTGTTATAATTAAAATGAATTTAAGCATATCTTGTCATCAATGTTAATCACTGAAATGATTATAAAAACAAATTTAAACTCAATAAAAAAAAAACTTGCATATACAATCATGACTGATATTCAAATGATCTAAAGTAGGAATGGCACATAGTCATGAATTTTACAAATTTAGCTGAAGTAAGATGTTTTGTGAATCAAACATTAAATATGATTTTACCTCAAGAAAAGTTTACAAATAATTTTTACAAAAATGGAAATGTTTATGATAATGAAGATGCTTACGCTCAACACATGTTCTTCCCATAAATCCAGCTGTACAAACACATTTAAAGGTATCTTTATCATTGAAACATTTTGCTCCATTCTTGCAGGGCTCAAATCCGCAAGGGTTGGCTAGAAGAAGTCAAAAGTACATTTTAGTTTCAATTTTCCAAGACAGAACTGATATATTTCTTCAAAAGTAAAATTAATAATTATTGAAAGCAACGTTGAAATTCAACTTACGTTCAATGCAAGTTTTTCCCATAAATCCACGTGTACATGTGCAAATAAACTCAGTTCCATTATTTGTACATTTGGCTCCATTCTTGCATGGTTTCAGTCCACATGGATTGGCTGAATATTCAAATCAGAGAATGGATATTAACATTAAAATTAGAGGTGGTCAAGGGCTTAATGATAAATCCAAATATTGATGGCTCGTAAAGCCAGCATTAATAATCAAATTAATTTTTATCATATTCCATTCCAAATGAATTACATTTAAGGACATTTGCTTGCTTGCAAATAATTCTTGAAAATAAATGCATATAACTTATCCATTGCAAGTATGGGGATAGATCAATAATTTCACAACCTGATTTTCACTCTATATTGTTCACTCTAAACGAAATTATCTTGAAAAATAAGTGCTTGCTATATAAAATAAATGCCTTTTTCATCATTAAGCTGCAAACTTATTGATGTACCGACATATAATAACAGTATCAGATAGTAATACTTGGGCTAAGAAATCTTGAATAGTAAGAATTGACTGAACCAACATTCCTTGGTTAACTAAGTTATTTCTGTAATCATTTCACATTTTTGGTAAACTGTCTTTTATGTTTGAAATATATTTATGATATATGGTATCATAAATTCAGTATCCTATAAGTGACATTATTAATTTTTTGTTCATGACATTCAGTATCCTATAATTGACATTATTAATTTTTGTTCATGATTACTTCTCATGTTTGACAATTGAAAAAACTGTTCATATTACATATTGAAATCCATGCTGCAAAATCCATTTACATATATCTTACTCCCGAAGAAAATATTTACTCACGTTCAATACAAGTTGGTCCCATGAAGTCATCTGTGCACACGCATCTGAATTTCTCTCCTTCATTTAAACATTTAGCTCCATTCTTACAGGGTTTCAGTCCACATGGGTTGGCTGCAAATATGAGAATACCAATTATATTTCAGCTACAAATGGTTTTCATTTTTGTAAGATTAAAATCTAAAAATTTGATTATTCTATAGCTTTTGTTTGCATTGATTCATTTACAGAGAAATATTTGTCAGGATGAAGGAAAGAACAGGTCTGGTTTGTCACTCAGTAGAAACCGACACATAACCAATGTCTCTTAACAGCATCCTGCATTGATGTTGATAAATAGAAAAATAGGAAAAAAGGGATGATTACTTCTGTCACCTTTTGTTTGGCAGTGATCACTAAAAAAGTCCGCATTTCAAAAATCATGCTGACAGAAACTTACATTGCAAACCAAAACACTATCATGGGAGGGGGGAGTTTTTCTAGACATGATAACGAGTAATATTCTTCAAAGACCCTGACAACAATCTTGATATCATGATATTTCTAGCATGAGTATTTCAAAACAAGTTGCAAGTTTACAAAAAAAAATATCAATTACCAGATCTTAGTACCTCTAATCAAGAAAGTATATTTCAATGCTCAATTATGATCATTGAATACTTTGCCATTTTCCGTGATTGAATGACTAGTCTTCTTCAAAATGATCTAATATCAAAGAGAAAGATGGTGAAAGTAGTTTATATACTCACGCTCAACACAGGTTCGTCCCATAAAGCCAGCGGTACAAACACACCTGAAGGTATCCTTGTCATTGAAACATTTAGCACCATTCTTACAGGGCTCAAGTCCACATGGATTGGCTAGAAAGAGATTATTTTAAATATCATCTTAATAATCAGATACATATATATATATATATATATATATATATATATATATATATATATATATATATATATATATATAACATGGTTTTTCTTTTTTATTATCAGGCAATGAGGAAAATGACAGGGATGAACGATACATGGATATTCTTAAATACTCGAGCATTTATCTGTTGATCGATCAAAATTATATAGCAACTACATTTAATGATATTTTTTGTTCATTGGAACAAGTTTTTAGAATGAATACAGTAAATGCAGGATTTTAACAATAAATATCAAGCTGAATAGCTTATGTTCTCATTATTTCTACCCCTAAGGAAATATGTTTCCAATAAATATTACCTCTATCTATTCACTAATAAAAGGTTCTTTTTACATTTTCAATTCAATAAAATTAAAAAATAAAATGTTGCTTTACTCATCTGTTTTTTTTCTTCCATGGATGTTATTATTATCTAAAGCATTATGAATTATTATCACTGACAAAATTTCTTTCATCTAATTTCTTTTGCTTTTTATCTAAACTACTCAGACCGTCACAGTACAGCCGTCAGTAAAGAGCACTAATTATTAACCAAATCCTAATAAGCAATGCAATTAATACATATTTAATTTTTGAAAATACTGTGCGGAAAAATCATTTACATACGTATAAGACATTTAGGTCCTTCATATCCTGGTGTGCATTCACAGCGATAATGGATTCCCTCAGCAATACATTTACCCCCATGGGCACACGGATTCACTTCACATGGATTAACTGTAAAAAATGAAATTGAACATCATTATATAACAATACATACAAATTGTAATCTTCAGAAGAGAATTATCTTGACAATATTTACATAAAGTTGAGATCATCAAAATAGAAAGCAAAACAATTTACATTATTAGAGATATTTATTAACCTTACCCTCATAAGCAAAGAGCCATAAATGTTAGTGTTCAATAAGCATCATTATTCTTACAGTAGTTATAGTCTGCCAGAATAGCTTGCTAGACATTGCTCCAAGACATAGTACCGTGATTTACATTATACTTATTTGATATTTGTAATATGTTGATATATAACAAGAGATTCAAATAATAATCTTCATTTACGCAAGTTATTTTAACAAGAAATTTGAGAGTTTATAAAACAAACTTAGACTCTAAATGATTTACATGATAAATAATTAGGTTTAATATTTGATCCATGATTTAAGTTTGTCATACAAATATTGTTCTATACAAAGTAATTCTGTTTCCTTACATTTCACACAGTCCTTTCCAAAATAATCTGGTTTGCATTTACAGAAATAGCCTTCTTTATGATTGATACATGTTGCTCCATCTTTACAAGGATTTGACATACAGGGATCAACTGAAATTCAAACAAAAAAAGTCAGTTTAAATATCATTTGTAAGAATTACATGTATGCATTTCTTTATCAAAATGTAAGACTTAATAAGTGAGAAAAATGACTTACAGATTTCACAAGTTGGTCCCTTGAATCCCATTTTGCAAGTGCATTTATAGCCATCTCCAACATCTGTACAGGTAGCACCATTTTTACATGGTTTGAAGCCACAAGCATTAACTGCAAAATAAAACAAAAAATTATTACGCACAAGAATAAATGTATCACTGACTGCATAAAAGCATGTGTTCTTCTTGCACTACCCTCAACCTTGATCTATGCTTCTTATCAGCAAATCAAAATTATTACTGTTGTGATAACTCAGGTTTTACACCAATTAGATATATACTCAAGTTGTTTATAAAGTTTAATGGTCTCACTTGCTATTCTGTGGTTGAGAGCGCTTGCATTATTCATGCATAAAATGGAGAGAGAAAGAGAGGTCATACATTGAATGAAATCCCTTATTTCAAATCATCTGAGTCAAATAAGGAAAAGAAAGGTATGGTGGAAGGATGCTAAAGAGAATGGGGATGTAATGCTCATTGGTTCTTATATAAGTGGATTTTCAGGCAAAATCCACACCAGCCCATGATGACCATGTAATTCAAAATGTGTACTTATATGGTTATGTAATTCATGACATGTATGCACATGGTTATGTATTTTCTTTTAAGAAGTTATTTTACTGAACAAACTAGTTATGACAGTCTCTTGCCCAACTATGAGATTTTACAAACATATATAAAATAATCATAGATTCATCAATTGCTTATGCAGTTCATGAATCATTGAAATCATTGTATCAACAAAAAAAGCAGCAAAAAGAATGAGCTGAATTGACTGAGCAGCTCTTTGATTCAACTCCATCTTGTTTCTCAATCAATTAAGCTGTACTCACCAACTGCACAAGTTGGTCCTTCAAATCCAATTTTACATGTACACTTATAGCTGTCTTTTACATCTGTGCACTTAGCACCGTTTTTACATGGATTCAAACCGCATGCATTAACTGTTAAAAAGAAAATATCATTATTAATATTAATAATGTAAAAAGAAATTCATTTATAGGTAGAATAAAAACAAGCATAAAATGATAGTAAAAATTGCGTTTCAAGATTTTATTTAGATTCAAAGCAAATGTATCTATATTTGAAATATAACCTCAGATTATATATATAAAACCTAAGTAGTAAACAAGTTAATTCATGAGCCTGCTGAAAAACTAACTAAACTCTTGGGGAACCTTACAAACTAAAAAATAGTCTAAATTTGTTCTCGACAACACAATTCAATAGTATTGATCATCATGACTAGCTTGTTAACTATTGCTTCACTACTAGGCACCCAAATATTCAATAAGATTATTTTAGTTTTGCCAAAGAAAGGAAGTACCTCATAAGGATTTACTTCACCACATCAGTGGATTGGCCTCTGTAATGAGCTTCCTACCCATCTATCATGGAAGGCACTAAAGGATTATAAACATTATTTCTGCTTCATTCGATAGGGCCTCCCAGTCAATGCAGTTCATCAAAGCGAATTTAGAGTTTATTCAAACTCATAATAAACTCGTCATTGCATTCAATAACTGAACAACCATAGCATCAACATTTGAAGAAATGTAAAAAACTCCATCAAAGAATAATAAATATGGTCAGAATAAATTCTACTGTTGACATTACTGGCATTTTCCATTAGAAAAAATCTGAAGTAAAGGGTAAGAAAGATTCTGGAGAATCTAAATGTTATCAATAAATGTCAAAATAGGGCCTCTTGAAGGAACAAAAAATTATTTTCCAAAAATCAAAAAATATTTTAGATGCAGTTTGATGGAGTGATGATGCAAATTTTCAAACAGAACTGTATGGCTATGATTGCTGAAAAAACACAACACATTAACGCATACAGAAATGCGTACATGCATGAAAAAAAGATATTATCATTGGCTACCTTTAGTATCTAGGAGTGTTTGAATACTCCACATTTTCAAAACAAAATAGGAAAGATTTACTGGAAGGATTTTACAAACTTTTCCATACACCCAGTTATTTAATTATAATGATTTTGTGACTGATCAATGTCAGTTGCTTAATATACAAGATGGATTCTAAATAAATTGCAAATTTAAGTAATAATGCAAATCTGTATTTCAGTATACTTCCACTACACAAAACTGATGAGAAAAAAATCTGCACGACTTGAACAGATACAAAAATTGTACTCACTAAGTTGACAGTCAACTCCCTTGAAGCCAGCTTTGCATGTGCAAACATAATCTTTGTCTTTGTTTGTACAGACAGCACCATTCTTGCATGGTTTCAGACCACAAGGATTGGCTGCATTATTAAATAAAAATCAATTTATTGATTATAAAAGAAATTCTTTCAAGTAACTTGATAATGAAATTAAAAACTGAATATTAAATGTTGAACATTTACCAAATAGTTTATCTATACTTCACATTATTTTCTGTTAGTCACATTATATTATTTGTTTCTATCAAAAGAGGACAAAAACTTTTCATGTCATATTCATTATTACAAGATTTCAGCTTCTTTTCAAAAACTAACCAGCAAATGGAAACTAAAGGGAATAATCTCCAAATAAGACTTGACCCTGCCTATTATTGAAGGTTAGAATTTCATACATTACATGTTACATCTCTCGGCATAAAGTCAGTATTTTATTTTATATCCGTCTTATTTACTTTGATTGTGTTATTTATGGCTCAATGGCAGCTAATATTTTGCTTACCAGTAGAATAGTTCATAATTTACTACATGTTAATATCATTTTTGTGTTAAGTTAATCAAAGCAACAAAGTAAATTCAGAAAGGCTGTGATAACTACTATATTCTAGGAAGGCAATGATTTGCAATGATCATAAAATTGAAAGAATCATTTTCATAGAAATCAAACAGAATAGAACTAAAAGTAATTTAAAATTCATTTTCCATTTGCTAAGCTAATAAGAATTAAGACACCAAACAGTTTCCAACTGGAATATACTGGCAGGCACATTTTCACTCAAGATTGTATTGTGTACGATTATTATATTCCATTCATGGAGTTTATGTGAAGTGAAATTATGACAAAATTCATGCTCAACTAATGATCATTATCAAGATATCATGATATTTTTAACAAGAGTTTGTGAAAACTAGTTACAAGTTTGAAGATGCAATATCCGTCACCAGATCTTTCTATTTCTACTCAAGAAAATAAATTTCAAAGCTTCATCATGATCAATAAATATGATGCCATTTTCAGAAAACTGAATTACGAATCCTTTTCAAAACCATTTGATATTAAAAAGAAAGATCATAAATGTAGTTTATATACTCACGCTCAACACAGGTTCGTCCCATAAAGCCAGCGGTACAAACACACCTGAAGGTATCCTTGTCATTGAAACATTTAGCACCATTCTTACAGGGCTCAAGTCCACATGGATTGGCTAGAAAGAGATTATTTTAAATAACATCCTAATAATCAGCTATATAGACATGATATTTCTCAGAACAGTTGAAAAGTAATTATTTCCCTAATAATACTAAGAAAAGACAATGGTCGAAATCGCCAGATATGGGGGTTGGTAAATGGATACAAAGCATATATGTACTTTTCAATTGTTCAATGTGTACTAACGGGCATACTACCATATTCATAGTTCTTAAAACTAGCTTTGACCAATTTTCAGAAGAATAGTATATAATTTTCTAAAGTAAACATTGTTTCAGCGCCAAGTTAATCACTGCAACGAAGTCTCTTAAGAGACCTTATGACATCCTGTATTCTAGGGAGGTACTGATTTGCAATGATCAGAGAGATTTTTCTTCCGATGGAAATCAAACAGAGTAAGCTAAAAGTAACTTGGACTATTTTTTCCATTTGCAAACCTGATAAGAATTAAGACACCATACACTTCACAACTGGAATATACTGAAAGATAAATTTCCAGTCAGGATTTTCTTGTGTACGATTATTATATTTTTAAATCATGGAGTTAATGGTCAGTAAAATTATGACAAAATTGATGTTTGATAATCAATGATTATCAAGAAAACTTTGGCAATGATCTTCATACAATATTTCTAAACAAAGTTTGTGAAAACTAAATATAAGATTGAAGATGCAATACCAGTCACCTGATCTTGGTAGTTTGTAATTTCAAAGCTTAAGCATGATCAATAAATATGTTACCATTTTCAGAATGTGAATGATAAGTCTTCTTCAAAACTATTTGATATTAAAAAGAAAGATCATAAAAGTAGTTTATATACTCACGCTCAACACAGGTTCGTCCCATAAAGCCAGCAGTACAAACACACCTGAAGGTATCCTTGTCATTGAAACATTTAGCACCATTCTTACAGGGCTCAAGTCCACATGGATTGGCTAGAAAGAGATTATTTTAAATAACATCCTAATATTCAGCTATATAGACATAATCTTTCTTCAAAAGGTTCAAAAGTAATTATTCGACCTTGCACATTAAATACGAGCAGTTGTAGAAATGGTTGGGGTGGGGACATGGATACAAGGCATATACCAACTTCACAATTTCCAGGATTTTTGTATGTGCAATATAAACTAACGGAAGCATCACTATATATATTGATATTTTTTTAAACTCCAAATGATTTTTAGAATGGATATAATAATCAGAGGATTTTAACAATAAATATCAAGTTGAATGGCTTGGGTTCTCATTTTTTCAGAAAAAGTGAATTATATGGGCATCTAATTTAACAAATGGTATTTTTTCTCCAAAGGAAGTATGTTTCCAACAAATATTACCTTCATCTATTCACTAATAAAAGGTTCTTTATACATTTTCAATTAAATAGAATTATAAAACAAGATGTCGCTTTACTCATCTGTTTTCATCTTGAATTTCATTATTATCTAAATCATTTTAGATTATTATCATTTCCTGACAAAATTTCTTTCACCTTATTTTTTTGTTTTTCATCTAAACTACTCAGACCGTCACAGTACAGCCATCAGTAAAGAGCACTAATCATTAACCAAATCCTAATAAACAATGCAATTACTACACATTCAATTTTTGAAAATACTGTGCAGAAAAATCATTCACATACGTATAAGACATTTAGGTCCTTCATATCCTGGTGTGCATTCACAGCGATAATGGATTCCCTCAGCAATACATTTACCCCCATGGGCACACGGATTCACTTCACATGGATTAACTGTAAAAAATGAAATTGAACATCATTATATAACAATACATACAAATTGTAATCTTCAGAAGAGAATTATCTTGACAATATTTACATAAAGTTGAGATCATCAAAATAGAAAGCAAAACAATTTACATTATTAGAGATATTTATTAACCTTACCCTCATAAGCAAAGAGCCATTAATGTTAGTGTCCAATAAGCATCATTATTCTTACAGTAGTTATAGTCTGCCAGAATAGCTTGCTAGACATTGCTCCAAGACATAGTACCGTGATTTACATTATACTTATTTGATATTTGTAATATGTTGATATATAACAAGAGATTCAAATTATAATCTTCATTTACGCAAGTTATTTTAACAAGAAATTTGAGAGTTTATAAAACAAACTTAGACTCTAAATGATTTACATGATAAATAATTAGGTTTAATATTTGATCCATGATTTAAGTTTGTCATACAAATATTGTTCTATACAAAGTAGTTCTGTTTCCTTACATTTCACACAGTCCTTTCCAAAATAATCTGGTTTGCATTTACAGAAATAGCCTTCTTTATGATTGATACATGTTGCTCCATCTTTACAAGGATTTGACATACAGGGATCAACTGAAATTCAAACAAAAAAAGTCAGTTTAAATATCATTTGTAAGAATTACATGTATGCATTTCTTTATCAAAATGTAAGACTTAATAAGTGAGAAAAATGACTTACAGATTTCACAAGTTGGTCCCTTGAATCCCATTTTGCAAGTGCATTTATAGCCATCTCCAACATCTGTACAGGTAGCACCATTTTTACATGGTTTGAAGGCACAGGCATTAACTGCAAAATAAAACAAAAATTATTACGCACAAGAATAAATGTATCACTGACTGCATAAAAGCATGTGTTCTTCTTGCACTACCCTCAACCTTGATCCAAGTTTCTTAACAGCTAATCAAAAATGATCTCTGTTATGATCTTAGCTAATTATGGTCACGCACCAATCAAATATATACTCAAGTTGTCCAAAAAGTTCAATGGACTTCTACATAATAGTTGTAAATAATACAACATGACTCACTGTTCTGTAGTTGAACACCCTTGCCTTATCCAGATATTGAATGAAAACAGAAAGAGAGGTCAAACAAGGGATGATATTCAATTTTTCAACTATATGGGTCAAATAAAGGACATTTTTCCTTTATTACAAAATATCTGGTCACTTGCAACTGAATAAAAGGTAAGGAAGAAGGACTTTGAAATGAATGAGGCTGTAATGCTTATTAGTTACTGTATAAGTGGGATCTGAGGCAAAATCTTCAGCAGCACATGATGACCATGTAATTCAGAATGAGTATTTATGTGGTCATGTTATTCATGATATGTATTCACACGGTTATTTATTTTCCTTCAAGAAATTATTGAAGTGAACACACAGATGTAACCAGTCATGACTGTCTTTAGCCAAACCATATTGTTGAACATATAATTCTATGAATTTTTCAAAAAATATACAAAAGAATCATTAATTCATCAATTGCCTATGCAGCACATGATGCTGGCAATGAGCAGATCAGTACATTTACTGTTATTTCTCTCATGTTGGCTATCATTTTTCTTACAGATTATAGATTTGACAAAGGCTCAACAATGAATTATTCAAATCGTTGTATCAACAAAAAAGTAGCAATGAGAATGAGCTGAATTATCTGAGCAGCTCTTTGATTCAACTCCATCTTGTTTCTCAATCAATTAAGCTGTACTTACCAACTGCACAAGTTGGTCCTTCAAATCCAATTTTACATGTACACTTATAGCTGTCTTTTACATCTGTGCACTTAGCACCATTTTTACATGGATTCAAACCGCATGCATTAACTGTTAAAAAGAAAATATCATTATTAATATTAATAATGTAAAAAGAAATTCATTTATTTTGAGAACAAATAGAAATATAAAATGATAGTAAAAATAGCGTTTCAAGATTTTATTCAGATTTCGGATCGAATATATTTGTATGCGAAAAATATACTCAGTTCATGAACTTTTTTTTGTTTTTAATGCCCAACTGATGACTAAATATTAATGAGATATCAATCACTTTTTGCACCCAGCTTAGTATGGCACAAGACTATACATGAGGAACATGTAATAAGGATTGACCTTAGGATGGTAGTACTGTAAAATGGAGTATTTGAGAATGCAAAAGATGCAATTGAAAATGTAGGGAGACAATTAGGAATGGCATCCACTGAGCGGTATATTCATTAGGTTTTTTTTGAGGAGTTCAGAATATGTCAAAAGTCACTACGTACTAATCAATGTAAGTTAAGATAATTTCACTGAGCAAAAATTCTCCTTTTTTTCACCAAATTCAAATTTCAAACTACAAAAGTTTTCCCTGGATAAAATCATTAAATGGTAAAACCCTGAAACCAGAGGCTATATACTTAGAGCAATATTTTAGAAAACTAAAACTTCAGGCATTTTAAATCATACTTCATTTCTGAATTTATTTTTCAGATGGGCAGTTATAAACAATAGGATGGGAAAAAATGAGGGGAACCTTACATATTGATTAACAACTATTTTTCCATGGGATGATGAGGATATGAAAAAAAAATTCTCTCTCTAGATGAGGCCAGTCATCCCAAATTTTCATCCAGATGCCTGACCACAGCTGGATAGGGACAGGTGAACAAAATCCCCCTTGGGAAGAAATCTAGATTAATTATCGAGAATACCATTGGAAACCAGGGAAATCAAACAGTGAACATACATCAACTTGTGAGCCAAGTGTATAAGTAAGATGAATGCAGGGTTCAACTTGATGTTGCTTCTGATACTTAACAGGGACAAAATAAGGAAATCCAGATCTAAAAAGAATCATTATGTTCTCAATTGCCTGTACAATGGGGCAATTGAGAACATATTTTTTTCTACCAACATTATGGAATATTTTGTACAAAACATTTGTTAGAAAAAAGGTTAATTCATAAGCCTGGTGAAAATAAACCAATATTGACTGATCCTATGGGGAACCTTAAAAACTGTAAAATAATCTAAATTTGTTCTCAAATACACAATTCAATGGTATAAATCAACATGACTAGCTTGTTAACAATTGCTCTACTGCAAAGTACCAGAATATTCATGAAAATTAATTTAATCTAGCCCACAAAGTAGGGTACCTTGTAAGGATATACCTCACCGTATTAGTGGATTGGTCTCTGAGCTTCCCACCCATCTGGTTATGGAAAACATGGAAATATTAAAGACTATATATTTTCTCCATTCAACAGTCAATGCAGTTCAACCAAGTGATTCAAACTCTTGATAAACTCATCATCACAGTCAAAATTTAGGGCTATGTAACAATATTCCGATGGGTAATAAATATGCTTGGAATGAATTTTGCTTATGACATTACTGGCATTTCCAATGGAAAAAAATCCAGCACACATGCACATGTAGAAAAATAGATAATACAATTGGTCAATTTTAGTGGCTATGGTTGTTCATCTACTCGAAATTTGCAAAACAAAATAGGAAGGATTTACTGGAAGGATTTTACAAACTTTTCCATACACCCAGTTATTTAATTATGATGATTTTGTGACTGATCAATGTCAGTTGCTTAATATACAAGATGGATTCTAAATAAATTGCAAATTTAAGTAATAATGCAAATCTGTATTTCAGTATACTTCCACTACACAAAACTGATGAGAAAAAAATCTGCACGACTTGAACAGATACAAAAATTGTACTCACTAAGTTGACAGTCAACTCCCTTGAAGCCAGCTTTGCATGTGCAAACATAATCTTTGTCTTTGTTTGTACAGACAGCACCATTCTTGCATGGTTTCAGACCACAAGGATTGGCTGCATTATTAAACAAAAATCAATTTATTAATAATAAAAGAAATTCTTTTAAGTAACTTGATAATGAAATTAAAAACTGAATATTAAATGTTGAACATTTACCAAATAGTTTATCTATACTTCACATAATTTTCTGTTAGTCACATGATATCATTTGTTTCTATCAAAAGAGGACAAAAACTTTTCATGTCATATTCATTATTACAAGATTTCAGCTTCTTTTCAAAAACTAACCAGCAAATGGAAACTAAAGGGAATAATCTCCAAGTAAGACTTGACACTGCCTATTATTGAAGGTTAGAATTTCATACATTACATGTTACATCTCTCGGCATAAAGTCAATATTTTATTTTATATCCGTCTTATTTACTTTGATTGTGTTATTTATGGCTCAATGGCAGCTAATATTTTGCTTACCAGTAGAATAGTTTATAATTTACTACATGTTAATATTATTTTTGTGTTAAGTTAATCAAAGCAACAAAGTAAATTCAGAAAGGCTGTGATAACTACTATATTCTAGGAAGGCAATGATTTGCAATGATCATAAAATTGAAAGAATCATTTTCATAGAAATTAAACAGAATAGAACTAAAAGTAATTTAAAATTCATTTTCCATTTGCTAAGCTAATAAGAATTAAGACACCAAACAGTTTCCAACTGGAATATACTGGCAGGCACATTTTCACTCAAGATTGTATTGTGTACGATTATTATATTCCATTCATGGAGTTTATGTGAAGTGAAATTATGACAAAATTCATGCTTAACTAATGATCGTTATCAAGATATCATGATATTTTTAACAAGAGTTTGGGGAAACTAGTTACAAGTTTGAAGATGCAATATCCGTCACCAGATCTCTCTATTTCTACTTAAGAAAATAAATTTCAAAGCTTCATCATGATCAATAAATATGATGCTATTTTCAGAAAACTGAATTACGAATCCTTTTCAAAACCATTTGATATTAAAAAGAAAGATCATAAATGTAGTTTATATACTCACGCTCAACACAGGTTCGTCCCATAAAGCCAGCGGTACAAACACACCTGAAGGTATCCTTGTCATTGAAACATTTAGCACCATTCTTACAGGGCTCAAGTCCACATGGATTGGCTAGAAAGAGATTATTTTAAATATCATCTTAATGATCAGATACATAAATATATATATATATATAAGCATGGTTTTTCTTTTTTATTATCGGGCAATGAGGAAAATGACAGGGATGAACGATACATGGATATTCTTAAATACTCAAGCATTTATCTGTTGATAGATCAAAATTATATACCAACTTCACAATTAATGATATTCTTTGTTCATTGGGACAAGTTTTTAGAATGAATACAGTAAATGCAGGATTTTAACAATAAATATCAAGCTGAATAGCTTATGTTCTCATTATTTCTACCCCTAAGGAAATATGTTTCCAATAAATATTACCTCTATCTATTCTCTAATAAAAGGTTCTTTTTACATTTTCAATTCAATAAAATTAAAAAATAAAATGTTGCTTTACTCATCTGTTTTTTTTCTTCCATGGATGTTATTATTATCTAAAGCATTATGAATTATTATCACTGACAAAATTTCTTTCATCTAATTTCTTTTGCTTTTTATCTAAACTACTCAGACCGTCACAGTACAGCCGTCAGTAAAGAGCACTAATTATTAACCAAATCCTAATAAGCAATGCAATTAATACATATTTAATTTTTGAAAATACTGTGCGGAAAAATCATTTACATACGTATAAGACATTTAGGTCCTTCATATCCTGGTGTGCATTCACAGCGATAATGGATTCCCTCAGCAATACATTTACCCCCATGGGCACACGGATTCACTTCACATGGATTAACTGTAAAAAATGAAATTGAACATCATTATATAACAATACATACAAATTGTAATCTTCAGAAGAGAATTATCTTGACAATATTTACATAAAGTTGAGATCATCAAAATAGAAAGCAAAACAATTTACATTATTAGAGATATTTATTAACCTTACCCTCATAAGCAAAGAGCCATAAATGTTAGTGTCTAATAAGCATCATTATTCTTACAGTAGTTATAGTCTGCCAGAATAGCTTGCTAGACATTGCTCCAAGACATAGCACCGTGATTTACATTATACTTATTTGATATTTGTAATATGTTGATATATAACAAGAGATTCAAATTATAATCTTCATTTACGCAAGTTATTTTAACAAGAAATTTGAGAGTTTATAAAACAAACTTAGACTCTAAATGATTTACATGATAAATAATTAGGTTTGATATTTGATCCATGATTTAAGTTTGTCATACAAATATTGTTCTATACAAAGTAGTTCTGTTTCCTTACATTTCACACAGTCCTTTCCAAAATAATCTGGTTTGCATTTACAGAAATAGCCTTCTTTATGATTGATACATGTTGCTCCATCTTTACAAGGATTTGACATACAGGGATCAACTGAAATTCAAACAAAAAAAGTCAGTTTAAATATCATTTGTAAGAATTACATGTATGCATTTCTTTATCAAAATGTAAGACTTAATAAGTGAGAAAAATGACGTACAGATTTCACAAGTTGGTCCCTTGAATCCCATTTTGCAAGTGCATTTATAGCCATCTCCAACATCTGTACAGGTAGCACCATTTTTACATGGTTTGAAAGCACAGGCATTAACTGCAAAATAAAACAAAAATTATTACGCACAAGAATAAATGTATCACTGACTGCATAAAAGCATGTGTTCTTCTTGCACTACCCTCAACCTTGATCCAAGTTTCTTAACAGCTAATCAAAAATGATCTCTGTTATGATCTTAGCTAATCGTGGTTACACACCAGGTAAATATATACTCAAGTTGTCCAAAAAATTCAATGGTCTTCTATCTAATGCAACACAACCCATTGTCCTTTAGTTGAGAGCCTCTGCCTTATTCACGCATAAAATGGAAAGAGATTGTGAGGTAAAACCAGGGATGATATTTCTTGTTTCAAATCAGCTGGGTCAATGAATAACAAAAATATTTCATCACAAATCCTGTGCTCAACAGCAATTGAATAAGCAGGCAGAAAAGAAGGCTTTTTGAATGAATGAAGCTGTAATGCTCATTTATCACTTTATATGTAGATTCCCAAGCCAAATCCATATCGGTCCAAGATGATCATGTGATTCAAAATGTGTTCTTATTTGCTCATGAGATTCCACATGGTTTCATATATTCTTTTAAAACATTATTTTTTTGAACATATTGATATCACTCGTCATTTCCATCTTTGGCCAAACCATATTGTTGAATATATAACACTATAAAATTTTTGAAAGATATACAAAAGAATCATGAATTCATCAATTGCCTATACAGCACATGATGCTGGCAATGAGCAGATCAGTACATTTACTGTTATTTCTCTCATGTTGGCTATCATTTTTCTTACAGATTATAGATTTGACAAAGGCTCAACAATGAATTATTCAAATCGTTGTATCAACAAAAAAGTAGCAAAAAGAATGAGCTGAATTGTCTGAGCAACTTTTTTATTCAACTCCATCTTGTTTCTCAATCAATTAAGCTGTACTCACCAACTGCACAAGTTGGTCCTTCAAATCCAATTTTACATGTACACTTATAGCTGTCTTTTACATCTGTGCACTTAGCACCATTTTTACATGGATTCAAACCGCATGCATTAACTGTTAAAAAGAAAATATCATTATTAATAATATTGTAAAATGAAATTCATTTATTTTGAGAACAAATAGAAATATAAAATGATAATAAAAATAGAGTTTTCAAGATTTGCTTTTGATTCAAAGTGAATGTTTTTATATTTGAAATATAAAATGATAGTAAAAATAGTAGTTTCAAGATTTTATGTACTTTCAAAGTGAATGTATTCATATTTGAAATGTAACCCAAGTTTATAAACCTCTTTTAGACTTAAATGCTCAGCTAAAAATTAAGTATTGATAAGAAATCAAGAATCATTCACTTTATGTACGAATTGTAGTATGGCACAAGGCTGCAAATGAGGAACACCCAATAACGTATTTGGGAATACATAGGATGCAATTGAGATTATAGAGGGTCAATTTGGATTGGCATAGACTGAGCACTTATCTATCAGTATATTCACTGCTGAAACAGTTTAATATTTTTCACATGACTTCAAGTACTAATCTTTGTAAGTTATTTCATTGAGCAAAAATACTTTAAAATTCATTTAATTAAATTCTTTTCTTTTTTCTGCAAAATCAACTACATTAAATCGTAAAATCTTCAATCACAGATCCTATATACTAGGAGTAATATCTTAGACTTCAAAAATCTCTGGTATATTAACTCGTTCTTTATTACTAACTCTATTTTTGGTATGGGGGAATTGAGACATATATGATGGGCAAATAAGAACAACCTAACAATTTGATCAACAACTATTTTTCCATAGGATGATAAGAATGTATAAAAGAAATTCTCTCTCTAGATGTGGTCAGCCAACTCATATTTTTTTCTGATAGCTGACTTCAGCTCGATGTGGCTTCCACTACTAAATATGACAAAATATGGAAATCCAGACCCGAAAAGAATCAATATGTTCTCCATTGCCAAGATCATGAGGCAACTGAGAGCATGTTTTTGAGTAGCTCCCATATTTTTTTCTATCAGCAATATGGAATATTTCATATAATAAGTATGTTAAAACCACTAAATATGTAAGCCTGCAGAAAATAAGCCATATTCAACATTAACTAATCTTCTGAACTTGAAAAATAGTCTAAATTTGTTCTCAATTGCATAATTCTATTGTATTGGTCAGCATGACTGTCCTGTTATCTGTTGCTCAACTTCAAGGCACCAAAATACTCATTAAGATTATTTTAGTTTAGCCTAAGAAGTGGAGTACTTTGTAAGGATTTACTTCACCATATCAGCAGATTGGGCTCTGTGATGAGCATCCCATCCATCTCGTTATGAAGGGCACTGAATATTTATAAAATTTATTTCTACTTCATTTATCAGTGCCTTACAGTTGATGCAGTTCAACAAAGCAAATTTATAGTTTATTCAAACTCATGATGAACTTGCCATCTCAGCAAATAATTAAACAACCATAGCATCAAAATTAAATTTAAATAATGAAGTAATATAGAAAAACTCAATCAAAGGATGGATAAGGTTAGAATAAATTCTTTTTATGCCATCACTGGCGTTTTCCTCAGGAAAAGATCGGAATTAAAATATAAAAGTCTAAAAACATTGAAAGCAGAGTATTGATGCGAGTTTTCAAGTCTGTAGATAGGATGGATGGTAATAACAAAAAAAATTGTACCATTTGCCACATTTAGTACCTATGGTTATTCAACTATATAACATTTGCAAAACAAAATAGGAAGGATTTACTGGAAGGATTTTACAAACTTTTCCATTACACCAAGTAATCTAATTATGATGATTTTGTGACTGATCAATGTCAGTTGCTTAATATACAAGATGGATTCTAAATAAATTGCAAATTTAAGTAATAATGCAAATCTGTATTTCAGTATACTTCCACTACACAAAACTGATGAGAAAAAAATCTGCACGACTTGAACAGATACAAAAATTGTACTCACTAAGTTGACAGTCAACTCCCTTGAAGCCAGCTTTGCATGTGCAAACATAATCTTTGTCTTTGTTTGTACAGACAGCACCATTCTTGCATGGTTTCAGACCACAAGGATTGGCTGCATTATTAAACAAAAATCAATTTATTAATAATAAAAGAAATTCTTTCAAGTAACTTGATAATGAAATTAAAAACTGAATATTAAATGTTGAACATTTACCAAATAGTTTATCTATACTTCACATAATTTTCTGTTAGTCACATGATATTATTTGTTTCTATCAAAAGAGGACAAAAACTTTTCATGTCATATTCATTATTACAAGATTTCAGCTTCTTTTCAAAAACTAACCAGCAAATGGAAACTAAAGGGAATAATCTCCAAGTAAGACTTGACCCTGCCTATTATTGAAGGTTAGAAGTGCACACATTGGATGGTACATTTCTCAGCATAAAATCAACATTTTCATTTTTCAGATTGTATTGAGTACAATTATAATATTTTTTAAATCATTGAGTAAATGTTCAGTGAAACTATAGCAAAATTGATGTTTGATCAATAATTTTCATCTGGCAATGATCTTGATAAGATGTTTCAAACAGAAGTTTGTAAAAACTTGTTACAAGTTTGAAGATGTAATATCCGTCACCAGATCTTTGTACTTTTACTCAAGAAAATAAATTTCAAAGCTTCATCATAATCAATAAATACGTTGCCATTTTCAGAAACTGAATTACAAATCATTTTCAAAACCATTTGATATTAGAAAGATGGTGAAAGTGGTTTATATACTCACGCTCAACACAGGTTCGTCCCATAAAGCCAGCGGTACAAACACACCTGAAGGTATCCTTGTCATTGAAACATTTAGCACCATTCTTACAGGGCTCAAGTCCACATGGATTGGCTAGAAAGAGATTTTTCAAATCCTGTCTTAGCACTCATCTATGTAGATACAATCTTTCTTCAAAACATTCAAAAGTTATTATTTGACTATCAATATTAACAACAAGTAGTTGTTAAAATGGGCCAGGCACATGTGATTGCAAGACATATATCACCTCTCAATTACCATTCTAAAAAGGATTAGGACACCATGCACTCCTCAAAGGGAATTAATTAGTACACATATTTTCAATCTAAATTGTATTGTGCACAATTATTATATTCTTAAATAATTGAGTTATATTCAGTGAAATTATGATGGAATTGATGGTTAACTAATGATGATAATTGACAAAACTCTGACAATGATCTTGATATATTTCAAACAAAAGTTTGTAAAAACTGGTTACAAGTTTGAAAATATAATAACTGTCACCTGATCTTGGTTGTTTTACTCAAGAGAATAAATTTCAGAGTTTAACTATGATCATTGAATATACTGCCATTTCAAGAGAATGAATAACTCCATTTCAAAATGATCTAATATTAAAGAGAAAGATAGTAAAAGTAGTTTATATACTCACGCTCAACACAGGTTCGTCCCATAAAGCCAGCGGTACAAACACACCTGAAGGTATCCTTGTCATTGAAACATTTAGCACCATTCTTACAGGGCTCAAGTCCACATGGATTGGCTAGAAAGATATTATTTTAAATATTATCTTAGTAATCAGTTATAAAGACATGATCTTTCTTGAACTTGTTGAAAAGGAATTATTTTCATATCAATATTAGGAGCAAACAGTTGTAGAGATGGCAACAATGATGTGGGGCGGGTGTGGATACAAAGCATATACATACTACGTACTATACAATTTCCAGGATTTTTGCATGTTAAGTATCTACTAATGGAGACATTACCGAATACATTGTTCCCAAAATCCAACCTTAAATTATACATAGTTCCCCAAACCCATTACCATCTCTAGGAATAGGTATAGTATTTCAGAATACGATGATCTAAAATACATCTATCTTTCAAAAGATTAATATCATGAATGTTGGCATGATAATTATTGATATTTTCCTTCAGATAATTTTTAGACTGAATATAGTAAGTATTGGATTTCACCAATAAATATCGAGTTGAATAGTTTTGTATTCTCATTTCTTCAAATAAAGTGCGTGATATAGACATCTTACATCACCTCAAACCATTAACTAATTAGAGGTTCTTGATACATTTTCAATTAAATAGAATTAAAAAACAAGATGTCACTTTACTCATCTGCTTTTTAACTTGAATTTTGTTATTATCTAAAGCATTATGAATTATTATCACTGACAAAATTTCTTTCATCTAATTTCTTTTGCTTTTTATCTAAACTACTCAGACCGTCACAGTACAGCCGTCAGTAAAGAGCACTAATTATTAACCAAATCCTAATAAGCAATGCAATTAATACATATTTAATTTTTGAAAATACTGTGCGGAAAAATCATTCACATACGTATAAGACATTTAGGTCCTTCATATCCTGGTGTGCATTCACAGCGATAATGGATTCCCTCAGCAATACATTTACCCCCATGGGCACACGGATTCACTTCACATGGATTAACTGTAAAAAATGAAATTGAACATCATTATATAACAATACATACAAATTGTAATCTTCAGAAGAGAATTATCTTGACAATATTTACATAAAGTTGAGATCATCAAAATAGAAAGCAAAACAATTTACATTATTTGAGATATTTATTAACCTTACCCTCATAAGCAAAGAGCCATAAATGTTAGTGTCCAATAAGCATCATTATTCTTACAGTAGTTATAGTCTGCCAGAATAGCTTGCTAGACATTGCTCCAAGACATAGCACCGTGATTTACATTATACTTATTTGATATTTGTAATATGTTGATATATAACAAGAGATTCAAATTATAATCTTCATTTACGCAAGTTATTTTAACAAGAAATTTGAGAGTTTATAAAACAAACTTAGACTCTAAATGATTTACATGATAAATAATTAGGTTTAATATTTGATCCATGATTTAAGTTTGTCATACAAATATTGTTCTATACAAAGTAATTCTGTTTCCTTACATTTCACACAGTCCTTTCCAAAATAATCTGGTTTGCATTTACAGAAATAGCCTTCTTTATGATTGATACATGTTGCTCCATCTTTACAAGGATTTGACATACAGGGATCAACTGAAATTCAAACAAAAAAAGTCAGTTTAAATATCATTTGTAAGAATTACATGTATGCATTTCTTTATCAAAATGTAAGACTTAATAAGTGAGAAAAATGACTTACAGATTTCACAAGTTGGTCCCTTGAATCCCATTTTGCAAGTGCATTTATAGCCATCTCCAACATCTGTACAGGTAGCACCATTTTTACATGGTTTGAAGGCACAGGCATTAACTGCAAAATAAAACAAAAAATTATTAAAGAATTAATATATCATTGACAGTGGAAAACCGTGTGTTCTCCTGGCAACATCCTCAAATTTAATCTATGTTTCTTAATTCTAAATCAACAAGATCACTATTATAAGAACTCAGTTTTTGATGATCACACTCTTGTGTAATTTCTGCTCAAGCTTTGTATAAAGTTCAATAGTATTCTATCTTGCAGCAGTAGTAGATAATGAAACATTATGCACCATCCTGTAGTCAAGAGCTTTTGCCTTATTCAAACATAAAATGGAGACAGAAAGAGATGAGATTTTTTTCTTTTTCACAAATCCTCTAGTCACCTCTGACTGAATAAACAGGCAGGGAGGAAGAGCTCTAGTGTGAACGAGGCTGTAAACACTTATTGGTTACTTTATACATGGGATCCCAGGACAAATCCATGTGATGACCAGTTGATTCAAAATGTGTACATATCTGCTCATGAATCACTTGAGTAAGTCTCCACAAAGAATCATTCAAAACATTGAATTGACAGGAAAAGCAGCAAAAAGAATGAGCTGAATCGTCTGAGCAACTCTTTGATTCAACTCCATCTTGTTTCTCAATCAATTAAGCTGTACTCACCAACTGCACAAGTTGGTCCTTCAAATCCAATTTTACATGTACACTTATAGCTGTCTTTTACGTCTGTGCACTTAGCACCGTTTTTACATGGATTCAAACCGCATGCATTAACTGTTAAAAAGAAAATATCATTATTAATATTAATAATGTAAAAAGAAATTCATTTATAGGTAGAATAAAAACAAGCATAAAATGATAGTAAAAATTGCGTTTCAAGATTTTATTTAGATTCAAAGCAAATGTATTTATGTTTGAATTATAACCCAAGTTTATAAACTACTTTTAGACTTTAAAGCTCAACTGATAACTAAATAATAATGAGACATCAAGAATCAACAATCATAGGATGTACTTGAGAATATTGGAAGTCGATTGGGAACAGCATCCTCTGAACACTTATTCATCAGTATATTTACTGTTTAAAGAGTTAAGCGTACATCAAATGTCTCTAGATAATAATCTATGTGAGTTACAATGATTTCATAGTGTGAAAATTCTTCAAACTTTATCAAATCAAATTTTTTTTTTTCCTTCAGTAAAATCCAATACAAAACTGGTAAGTTTTCCAGAGGTAAAATCATCAAATGGTAAAACCTGAATTGAAATAACAGATTGTGTTACAACTAAAATCTCTGGTATATCAATTATTGCTTCATTACTGACCCATTTTTTGGAGTGGGGAAATTGAGAACAATATGATGGAGATTACTAACTATTTTCTCACAGGATGATGGGGAAGTATAAAAGGAATTCTCTATCTTGGTTTGGTCAGCCATCCCAGATTTTTTTAGACGGCAGATCAAATCTGGATAGAGATGAACAAGCACTATTCTCTCTGATATGAAATCCAGGTTACAGATTGGGAACACCATTCGAAACAGAGGATAATCAAAGAGTCAGATTAACTTGAGAGCTGAGTGTAAAGAACGAGTTAAGAGTTCAACTCGATGTTACTTCTGCTACTTAATAGGGGCAAGATATGGGAATTAAGGTCTAAAAAGAACAAATATGTTTTCTATTGCCAAAACCATTGGGCAGTTGAGAATTTTTTCCTCTAACAACATTGTTGAATCAGCAGATTGGTGTCTGTAATGAGCTTCCCACCCATCTAGTTATGGAAGGCACTGGAAAATTATAAAATTTATTTCTACTTCATTCCATAGTGCCTTACAGTTGAAGTAATTTGACAAAGCAAATTTATAGTTTATTCAAACTGATAATAAACCTGCTATAACACTCAATAATTGAACAACAGTAGATTCAAAATTTTAAATCATGAGAAACAAACTCCATCAGAATAAATATGATTAAATGAATTCTACTTAAGACATCATTGTTTTTTCCCACAAGAAAACATCTGAAATACAGTAAAAAAAATAACTCGAAAAATCTAAATTTTGGAGAATCTATATGTTATTACTAAAATCATTGATAAAGGGCCCAATTTGGTCATAAAAGATTTTTTAAGAAATCAAGAGACTACTAATGCCAAATTTCAAATCTTTTAACTAAATGATGTGGTTAGTTGTGCTGGAACTCACAAACACATATGCAAACCTAAGCAAATATGGAAAAGAATAGTACAATTGGCCACTTTTTGTGGCTATAGTTGTTCAACTACTTAACATATACAAAACAATACAAGAAAGCTTTATTGGAAGGATTTTACAAACTTTTCCATACACCCAGTTATCTAATTATGATGATCTTGTGACTGATCAATGTCAGTTGCTTAATATACAAGATGGATTCTAAATAAATTGCAAATTTAAGTAATAATGCAAATCTGTATTTCAGTATACTTCCACTACACAAAACAGATGAGAAAAAAATCTGCACGACTTGAACAGATACAAAAATTGTACTCACTAAGTTGACAGTCAACTCCCTTGAAGCCAGCTTTGCATGTGCAAACATAATCTTTGTCTTTGTTTGTGCAGACAGCACCATTCTTGCATGGTTTCAGACCACAAGGATTGGCTGCATTATTAAATAAAAATCAATTTATTAATAATAAAAGAAATTCTTTCAAGTAACTTGATAATGAAATTAAAAACTGAATATTAAATGTTGAACATTTACCAAATAGTCTATCTATACTTCACATAATTTTCTGTTAGTCACATGATATTATTTGTTTCTATCAAAAGAGGACAAAAACTTTTCATGTCATATTCATTATTACAAGATTTCAGCTTCTTTTCAAAAACTAACCAGCAAATGGAAACTAAAGGGAATAATCTCCAAATAAGACTTGACCCTGCCTATTATTGAAGGTTAGAATTTCATACATCACATGTTACATCTCCCAGCATAAAGTCAGAATTTTATTTTATATCTGTCTTATTTACTTTGATTGTGCTATTTATGACTCAATGACAACTAATCTTCTGCTTACCAGCAGAATAGTACATGATTTTGTACATGACAACATTATTTTAGTGTTCAGTTAATCAGTGTAACAAAGTAAATTTAGAGAGATTATGGTAACTTCTATATTCTTGGAAGTTAATGATTTGCAATGATCACAAAATAGATAGAATCATTCTTATAAAAATCAAACTGGATAAACTAAGATAACTTAGTTTCCATTTTCCATTTGTGTTTCCCAACTAGAATATACTGGCAGGCACATTTTCAGTCAAGATTTTATTGTATACAATTATTATATTTTCAATTCATAGATCTTATATGGAGTAAAATTATGACAAAATTGATGCTTAATCAATTATCTGTATCGATATATCATTTTATTTCTAAAAAGTGTTTGTGAAAACTAGTTACAAGTTTGAAGATGCAATATCTGTCACCTGATCTTTGTAATCTTACCCCCCCCCAAAAAATTTTGAAGCTCATTTATGATCAATAAAAATGTTGTCATTTCAAGTAAATCAATGACAAGTCCAATTTCAAAATGATCTAATATCAAAGAGACAGATGGTAAAAGTAGTTTATATACTCACGCTCAACACAGGTTCGTCCCATAAAGCCAGCGGTACAAACACACCTGAAGGTATCCTTGTCATTGAAACATTTAGCACCATTCTTACAGGGCTCAAGTCCACATGGATTGGCTAGAAAGAGATTTTTTTAAATATTATCTTAGTAATCAGTTATATAGCCATGATCTTTCTTGAACTTGTTGAAAAGGAATTATTTTCATATCAATATTAGGAGCAAACAGTTGTAGAGATGGCAACAATGATGTGGGGCGGGTGTGGATACAAAGCATATACATACTACGTACTATACAATTTCCAGGATTTTTGCATGTTAAGTATCTACTAATGGAGACATTACCGAATACATTGTTCCCAAAATCCAACCTTAAATTATACGTAGTTCCCCAAACCCATTACCATTATCTTTCAAAAGATTGATATTATGAATGCTGACATGATATTTATTGATATTTTCTCTATGTTCAGATAATTTTTAGACTGTAAATAGTAAGTATTGGATTTCACCAATAAATATCGAGTTGAATAGTTTTGTATTCTCATTTCTTCAAATAAAGTGCGTGATATAGACATCTTACATCACCTCAAACCATTAACTAATTAGAGGTTCTTGATACATTTTCAATTAAATAGAATTAAAAAACAAGATGTCACTTTACTCATCTGCTTTTTAACTTGAATTTTGTTATTATCTAAAGCATTATGAATTATTATCACTGACAAAATTTCTTTCATCTAATTTCTTTTGCTTTTTATCTAAACTACTCAGACCGTCACAGTACAGCCGTCAGTAAAGAGCACTAATTATTAACCAAATCCTAATAAGCAATGCAATTAATACATATTTAATTTTTGAAAATACTGTGCGGAAAAATCATTCACATACGTATAAGACATTTAGGTCCTTCATATCCTGGTGTGCATTCACAGCGATAATGGATTCCCTCAGCAATACATTTACCCCCATGGGCACACGGATTCACTTCACATGGATTAACTGTAAAAAATGAAATTGAACATCATTATATAACAATACATACAAATTGTAATCTTCAGAAGAGAATTATCTTGACAATATTTACATAAAGTTGAGATCATCAAAATAGAAAGCAAAACAATTTACATTATTAGAGATATTTATTAACCTTACCCTCATAAGCAAAGAGCCATAAATGTTAGTGTCTAATAAGCATCATTATTCTTACAGTAGTTATAGTCTGCCAGAATAGCTTGCTAGACATTGCTCCAAGACATAGCACCGTGATTTACATTATACTTATTTGATATTTGTAATATGTTGATATATAACAAGAGATTCAAATTATAATCTTCATTTACGCAAGTTATTTTAACAAGAAATTTGAGAGTTTATAAAACAAACTTAGACTCTAAATGATTTACATGATAAATAATTAGGTTTAATATTTGATCCATGATTTAGGTTTGTCATACAAATATTGTTCTATACAAAGTAATTCTGTTTCCTTACATTTCACACAGTCCTTTCCAAAATAATCTGGTTTGCATTTACAGAAATAGCCTTCTTTATGATTGATACATGTTGCTCCATCTTTACAAGGATTTGACATACAGGGATCAACTGAAATTCAAACAAAAAAAGTCAGTTTAAATATCATTTGTAAGAATTACATGTATGCATTTCTTTATCAAAATGTAAGACTTAATAAGTGAGAAAAATGACTTACAGATTTCACAAGTTGGTCCCTTGAATCCCATTTTGCAAGTGCATTTATAGCCATCTCCAACATCTGTACAGGTAGCACCATTTTTACATGGTTTGAAGGCACAGGCATTAACTGCAAAATAGAACAAAAAATTATCAGATCACACACCAATGTAGCATATACTAAAGTTATCTCTAGAATTCAATGGTTTCCAATCTAATACAAGCAACTCACTATTCTTTAGTTAAGAGCCTTTGCCTTATTCAGACATAAAAAGAGAGGTCAAACAAGGAATGAGATACCCTGTTTCAAATCATCTGGGTCAAATAAAGGATAGGTTTTCTTCATCACAAACAGTCTGCTAACCTCCTAGTAAATAAACACACAGAAAGACCTTAGAGTGAATGGGGCTGTAAATGCTTATTGGTCACTTCATATATAGGTTCCAAGGCCTAATCCACATCGCTGCATGATAACCATGTGATTCAAAATTTGTACATATTTAGTCATGTGATTCATAACACGTATCCACGTGGTTACATATTTTCCTGTTGAATCTTATCCTACTGGACATATTGATCTAATATCATGCTATAAATTTTTTCAAAGATATGCAAGAGAACTATAAATTCAACAGTTGCCTGTCCAGCACATGGTACTGGCAACGAGCTGATCAGCATATTTACTACTATTTTTTCATGATGATTGCCATTTCCTTACAGCTTTTACTTTTGAACAAGGCTCTACAAAGAATTTTTCAAAACATTGAATTAACAGGAAAAGCAGCAAAAAGAATGAGCTGAATTGTCTGAGCAGCTCTTTGATTCAACTCCATCTTGTTTCTCAATCAATTAAGCTGTACTCACCAACTGCACAAGTTGGTCCTTCAAATCCAATTTTACATGTACACTTATAGCTGTCTTTTACATCTGTGCACTTAGCACCGTTTTTACATGGATTCAAACCGCATGCATTAACTGTTAAAAAGAAAATATCATTATTAATACTCAACATTATTTAGTAAACTTTGCATGACATAAGGTTACAAGGTTACATGCAATAAGGATTGATCTCACAATAATAGTATTAGTCAGTAAGATAAGTTTGTTAAGTATTGCTCTATCAGAAGGAACTTAAAGATTCATTAAGATTATATTAGGTTTGCCTATAAGTGGAGTACCTTGTGACGATTTACCTCACCACATCGGTGCATTGGCCTCTGTGATGAGCTTACCACTCATCTAGTTATGGAGGGCTCTAAAGAATTATAAACTTTATTTTTGCTTCATTCAACAGTGCCTTTCAGTCAATGCAGTTCAACAGAGCAAATTTAGAGTTTATTTAGACTCATAATAAATTCATCATCACAAATCCATAACTAAAAAGGTAGCACCTGAATTCGAAGGCATATGAAAAATCCAATCAAATAATAAATATGGTCAGAATAAATTCTTTTTATGACATCCCTGGAATTTTCCAGTGGACAAAAATATAAAATAGAGAAAAAAAACAACTACAGAAATCTAGATTCTCAAAAATCTATTTATTATTCCTGTCTATATAAGGCCCCAATAAGATCAGAAAAGCCTCTTTTCCCCAAAAAAAACTTTTTAGAAGGCTCTTAGTGGAGTACTGATTTCAGTTTTCAAATCTGTTGGCAAAAGGGTATGGCCAGGATCACTGGAATACATAAACACATTTGCAAACACACAAAGAGATGTACGTATAAAAAAAGAAAGTACCCTTAGCCACCTTTAATGGCTATAGTTGTTCAACTTCCTGACAATTGGAAAACAAAATAGGAAAAAAATGAATTCTAAATCTGCTGCAAATATAAGAAATGATGTAAATCTATGTATTAATATAATTCACACAGCACAAAACTGATGAGAAAAAAATCTGCACGACTTGAACAGATACAAAAATTGTACTCACTAAGTTGACAGTCAACTCCCTTGAAGCCAGCTTTGCATGTGCAAACATAATCTTTGTCTTTGTTTGTGCAGACAGCACCATTCTTGCATGGTTTCAGACCACAAGGATTGGCTGCATTATTAAATAAAAATCAATTTATTAATAATAAAAGAAATTCTTTCAAGTAACTTGATAATGAAATTAAAAACTGAATATTAAATGTTGAACATTTACCAAATAGTCTATCTATACTTCACATAATTTTCTGTTAGTCACATGATATTATTTGTTTCTATCAAAAGAGGATAAAAACTTTAAATTTCAAAGTTCAATTATGATATTAAATATATTACCATTTCAAGAGAATAAATAACTCTGCTTCAAAATGATCTAATATCAAAGAGACAGATGGTAAAAGTAGTTTATATACTCACGCTCAACACAGGTTCGTCCCATAAAGCCAGCGGTACAAACACACCTGAAGGTATCCTTGTCATTGAAACATTTAGCACCATTCTTACAGGGCTCAAGTCCACATGGATTGGCTAGAAAGAGATTTTTTTAAATATTATCTTAGTAATCAGTTATATAGACATGATCTTTCTTGAACTTGTTGAAAAGGAATTATTTTCATATCAATATTTGGAGCTGGCAGTTGTAGAGATGGCATCAATGATGTGGGGGGATGTGGTTACAAGGCATATATGTACTATACAATTTCCAGGATTTTTGCATGTTTAGTATCTACTAATGGAGACATTACCATATAACTAGTTACCAAAACCCATTTCCATCACTTGGATCAGGTAGGATATTCCATAATATAATAATCTTTTATACTAAAACATTTAGGTGTGACTGAGCCATCTTCAACCAATTGCCCTGCAAATATTTTTCTAATTAATTTTTAGATTTAATACATTATCTCTTTAGATTCTTCTTTTATATTATTTTTTTAGATTTTCTCACGTTTGTCAGATATACTGCATCCACCCCAAATCCCAAAAGTTTACATTACAAAAGATTTGAGAATTTCCCACCTGTTTGAAGTTTTTAATTCAACTTCTTCATGCAAAAATGTTTTTTAGATTAAGAAACCAAAAAAGTACTTCATAAAATATTATTTCATGCAGAAGAACATTTTTTTTTTAAAAACTCTATCAATTCAATGTTCAGTCTATAAAGATTATCATCATAAAAATAGACAATGTACTCACGCTCAATACAGGTTTTTCCCATGAAGCCAGCAGTACAAACACATCTGAAGGTATCTTTATCATTGAAGCATTTTGCACCATTCTTGCAAGGTTCAAGTCCACATGGATTTGCTACAAAAATAGACATTATGATTTAACCATTTGTTTCAAATCAGAGGTGATTAATTGCAATCAAAATAATCAATAAAGCTAGAATCATCAGAGATCAGACTTACGTTCAATGCAAGTTTTTCCCATAAATCCACGTGTACATGTGCAAATAAACTCAGTTCCATTATTTGTACATTTGGCTGCATTCTTGCATGGTTTCAGTCCACAAGGATTGGCTAGAAAAAATTAAGTGAATTATATAGTTAAGTACAAACTTTATCTGCTTTTTAAAATAATCAACTACTAGATATAAAGTGCAGTTTATTTACATGCAGCACTATTTTTATCAAAGACTTATGTACTTTTAGAGTTGAATACAAATTCATAATGCTGAGTGGAACTTATATATGATTCACCAATTATGGCTGACACATATTTCAGTGTAATATAACTAATTTTCATAAGGTTTTTCAGACATTTGAACTCCTCAGGTTTACTCTCTGAATGTGATGGTTATGAGCAAAATTTTCTAATGATATTGGTATATAAAATACTCCAATTATAACCACGCTACAATGTTGGATTTGGGAAATGTCATTTTCTTTCTTTTTCCTTTGCTAGGAAGTACTGACTAAAAACATATGCTCACGTTCAATACAAGTTGGTCCCATGAAGCCAGCTGTACACACGCATCTGAATTTCTCTCCTTCATTGAAGCATTTAGCTCCATTCTTGCAAGGTTCAAGTCCACATGGGTTGGCTATAAACATAAAGATTTTCATTTATATTTTAGCATGTTTCAAGTTCATAATATCTAAAATCTTTATGCAATACATTTTTCACTGAGATTTGTTTCATTCCTTAAATAATTTTAGCAATTTTACAACAACAAATTGAACTTGAATCTCTCAGATATCTCAGAAGATAACCATTACTTATAAATAAAAACAATCAGAGAAGAAAAGAGGTTTGTCCAAGAGACAAAAAATGATATTTGTAACAAATACTTTATTTAGAATTTCTGAGATGTGGAATTATCATTATCATTCACTGAATTATTCAAATTCATCTTGTAATCACAATATTTCAACCAATTTACTTGCAGTCTTCTTATTCTGATCATTCTATGAATCATTAATACAATCCATGGTGGTAGACTGTTCTACTATCCATGCTAAAGGATTTCTTGTTAGAGTTATTTTTTTATTATCCATCCAGAGAAGCAGACTATATGAACTGCCTGACCCAGGAGTTGAACCTATTAGGTAAACTGCATAGAGTGATATTCACTAAACCATTGTCCTGTAAGAAAATCAGATGGTAGAATTTCAGAATTTAAAACTGACTGTCTATTCTTTCCTGATCCAAGACTCTCATTTGATATTCGATTCTATGCTAAACATACTCATGTGGTTATCACAGCCTAACATGATTCTTTCTTCTTATTTTCTAATACTTCCCTCTTCCTATCATTCTGACTTTATTCCACAGGGTTTAGTTAACCCCCACCCACCTATAATCAGCCATACCTGACTACATAATCTCTCTATATTTTTTTCATGTTCTTCCAGTCTTACTTTCAGAGGGCAGTCAGTCTCCTCTTTGTATTCCTAGCCACAGCTGCATGGAATGCTATTCACACAATTCCTGGTTATGCTTTTCATGAGGGAATCATGTACTCAAATAGATTGAATGAAGGGTTTGATTTGAGATTCCCAGAACACTACCAAATATGACAGGTACCCACAGAAACCCAGAGAGTACAATGCAAGAAATTTGGTTATTATAATCACCAAGATGAAACCAGTTTGTATAAATCAAATGAAAAAAACTTCATTTATAATTTATGAAAGAGCAGTAAAATTTAGTACTTGAGAGATTACAAAAATTATGAGTTTCAATAATCATTGAATACATTGCTTTTAGACATAAAAAAGGACTTGCTCTTTCTAATTTCTCTCCATTTTTGTAGCTAACTAAATTGAGAAATTAGAAAATCTAATGGTGCTTACGTTCAATACAAATTGGTCCCATGAATCCTGCTGTACAAACACATCTGAATTTCTTTCCTTTATCTTCATTGAAACATTTTGCTCCATTCTTGCAGGGTTCAAGTCCACATGGGTTCACTGGAAGTCAATATAATAATTCAATTAGTACTTTGCAAGACAGATTTTATATTGTTTGATGTATAAAAAATGTATATCCTAAGGAAATAATTCTATGAAAAACAAGAAATGTGCCAAGAAGTAAGGAATTTAGTGCCCAACATATGAGAATGTGAGATTTCATTGATTAATGAAAAGCTGGAAAAAATATAAGTGTCAAACTCACGTTCAATGCAAGTTTTTCCCATAAATCCAGGTTTACATTTGCAAATAAACTCCTTTCCATCATTCATACACTCAGCTCCATTTTTGCATGGTTTCAATCCACATGGATTGGCTGTAAGAAATAAAATAGAACGTTGTGTTTAACATGAGTTACTATTGATAATTATCATTTTAAGTCAACTTGTTGAAAGTAAAAGCATTAAGTGATTATTTCTTATATTTGTAATTTGTCAGATCTGATAGAGGAAGCAATTTAAAATGTATTTGTCAATTAAGAGTTTTTCATATAACACTCATTCTTTATGTTGCTTTTGTTGTTAGCACAACCTTTCAACTGATCCATTCTATAGCTTTTGTTTGGTGTACAACCCCAGTAGAAGAGTAGAAAAAGTCTGAACAACACTTGGAATTATAGAAGGTATAATTGTTATCATTTCATAGGAAATCAATGCTCATATTACTCACTATCATTTATTCATTCAGAAGGTAAATCTTTGAAAAATCATGTTCTATTGAGATTTTACTTTTATTTCCTATGCAGTCATTTTCTTCCCTTTTTTTTTTAATTCATTCTCATTCATTACTTATGCCACCTACCTAAATTGTGGCTTTATCATTCACTTTTTTCTTATCAAGAAATATGGTGAATCTGATAATTGAACTGCCAATTTAGTTCAAATCACAGCGATTTTAGCGCCATTATAATAGGCTTTAATTATGTTGCTCCTCTTAAATACATTGAATTCATTTTTGGAAAAGATTTTTACACTTTCACATTCAAAATATCATTATAGTTTTAAATTGTTATTTATGTTAAATGTTTTATATAAAGAGAAAAAACTATACGGATCTTATTCAATTTTTATCTAGTAAATTTAACAAAGATAAATAATAACTCCAGTCCTTCATTCAATATCAAGTTACTTCCCTTAGACAAGAGAGTTCACCTAAATAGGTAAACTTGAATGTAGCCCAGAGGTCATTGAACAGATCAATGAAAAGTCCATTATAACTATGGATCCTGCCCACAGATGGATGTGTTTGTGACTAATTCCTGAATTGAAAAAAAAGGGACACCCAGAATAAGAGAGAAAATGAACATTTTTTGTAACCACCCATTTAATTAAGATAATAAATAAATGAGTTTGGGAGTAAATTCCTGTTCCTTTTTAAATCTGTTGTATCTGTCATTTATCAAGTAACAATACCAATGAGGAATGACACAACCTTGATATTCAAGCTCTCTACTTACGTTCAACACAAGTTGGTCCCATGAAGCCAGCTGTACACACACATCTGAATTTCTCCCCTTCATTGAAACATTTAGCCCCATTTTTGCAAGGCTCAAATCCACAAGGGTTGGCTGCAAAAATAATTTGATAATTTACTAAATACTAAATTATTACTGATACATTTTAAATTATGCAAATTTTCATTGCTGAATATTCAAAACTTTCTTTGCCTTCATTTGTGTATTGAGATTTTATATGTTTACAAAAAGTCTAATATACATTGAAGTCAAACAAACTTTAATTAAGGTAAGTAAGAATAGTTAAAAATGTGTGTTAAAATCATAAGGAAATAAACATAAGATTCTGTGAGACTCTGATCTACCCGACTATTAAGAGCTAAGACAAGCTTAGTTTAATACTGTAACTCTGCAATGTATAATAACATCAGAAAATTCTGATTATGCATCTATTAACTAATCATATGAACATACCTGCAAAATTTGACATGTGTGAGTGGTTATAGAAGCTTAAGATATTTTATCTCAAATAAAAGCCATAAAAATTATAAAATTCCAGAATCTCTCATACATACATACATACATACATACATACATACATGATAACTTCTCGCATACCAACTTACTCACTAATGTATCCTTTTAGTTGGGAACTAAATACAAAATTCTTCATTTAGCTAGATATCAAAAATGTCACTTCCGTCTATGACCTTACAAAAACCCTGGATGCACATGGTCAAACGCTCTATACTCCTAGCTGGTTAGGCTCTCGGCCCCGGCACTTGTTGCCCACTACTCTTTCTTTCTCTTTCCTCCTCCCTCATAAAATGCTGATGCACTTATTCCACGAGATTTATGCTGATGAATAATTATGCCTATACTTACGTTCAACACAAGTTCTCCCCATAAAACCAGTCGTGCATTCACATCTGAACGTGTCTTTATCATTGAAACACTTAGCACCATTCTTGCAGGGCTTAAGTCCACATGGATTTACTACAAAAGCAAAACTTTTATTTAGAAATAGTTTCAAAGATATTTTTCATTTATTTTACAACAATAACTGTATTTTAGTTTTGATGTTTCTATTCATCTAAAAGTGCTTTTTAAAAACATAATTTAGTCATTTTAGATACTGTATATATGGTCAAAAAAGATTTTGATCTAACAAAACAAATCAAACAGACATCATCAACTTTTTCAAGGATGTGTTTTCTTCACATCTGCTGTGGATTATTTTAAAATCAAATTCTTAAATTAATTTGTTTCCAAAATATTCCCTGGTAGATGTGGAGAAAACTCTAGATTGGAAAAGTTTATTACACAGAAAAAAAGAGCATGTTAAAATCATTGAGAATTTCTTCTTAATATTTCAGTTCAAATATCAATATTGAATTCAATACATTTAAGTCATAGTTAGATATACTGTAAGACAAAATAACCAGTTATGAGCTTTGAAAAATAATGTTTATTTACTCGCATCAAATACTTTATAGACTATTCCAATGAAAAAATTGGCTCATAATATATTTTTATGCATTTTCAAGAAGTGGTTTCCCAACCATAACGAAAGCTTTTCATCGAATTCTAAAAAATGCTGCTTTTTACAAATATATTGATTTCAAAACTATGTGAAAGATTTGGCCACTCTAAACCAATACATTCAACAAAACTGATACAATTTGATTTAAAAATGATATCCATAAACCAAGAATATTTCCAAAATATATTTCATAGAAACTTGGTTAAATCAAAGATAGAAAATTCAATGTTATTTCTGAACAATAATTCCTTTTTAATCCCAAATGTTATGTAAACACATACAAACAAACACATACATTTAAGACATTTAGGTCCTTCATATTCTGCTGTACATTCACAACGATAATGGATTCCCTCAGCAATACATCTACCTCCATGGTCACAGGGATTTACTTCACATGGATTAACTATGAAAGATGAAATTCAAAATTATATCATAAAGGAAAGATGCAAACTGTACTGTTTAGTAAACAATGTTTATAATATCTATGTAAAATTGAAATTATCAACATACAACTCCATACAATTTACATCACGATAGATATTTATTAAACTTAGCTTCATATAGCACCAAGTCTCAAGTTTGAGGCATTCACTGAGGATTCCTACTGAAATAATGGTCCTCAAGACTAGCTTGTTAGCCATAGCTCCAAGTCAAAGCACCATGATTTACAATTATCTTATACAATATCGATAATTATTGATATATTACATGAAAACATATGCAAATTATAATCTTCAGTAACTCATGTTGTTCTAACTATAATTTTGTAACGTTATAAAATGAACAGTTTCAAAATTATTTACATTATAAGTAAGTAAGATCAATAATGAATTTATGATTAAAAGTTTTCTTCTAAACACTATTCTATACAAAGTAATTCTGTTTCCTTACATTTCACACAGTCCTTTCCAAAATAATCTGGTTTGCATTTACAGAAATAGCCTTCTTTATGATTGATACATGTTGCTCCATCTTTACAAGGATTTGACATACAGGGATCAACTGAAATTCAAACAAAAAAAGTCAGTTTAAATATCATTTGTAAGAATTACATGTATGCATTTCTTTATCAAAATGTAAGACTTAATAAGTGAGAAAAATGACTTACAGATTTCACAAGTTGGTCCCTTGAATCCCATTTTGCAAGTACATTTATAGCCATCTCCAACATCTGTACAGGTAGCACCATTTTTACATGGTTTCAAGCCACAAGCGTTAACTGCAAAATGAAAGAAAAGTTAATTATTGAATAACCATATCCTTATCTACATAGAACCATGTGTTCTTCTTAATTCTTAAATCTATGATCTTAAATTTTAAATTCATCAGTTTACTTTAGATGTTGACAGTTGACTTTTCCTATCTCAAACATGAAGAGAAAGACAAGAGTCTGATGTTCTTTTCTTTCAGTTCATATAGAGCCTGTTTTTCTTTCTCCTTAACTTTTCCCAAAGCTTGTAAATAATGTACAACATTTGTCTGATTCATCTTTAATTTTTCTGCTGATTCACTTGTTAACTAACTGCATTTTTTTTTTCAAAAGTTCTTCCAATTTATCACTTTTTGAGTTCAGGAGTTTTCAGAACTGTTCTTCATTTCTGATCTCAAAATCCTCTTTTTTGAACTTTGAAAACTATTCCTAACATGTGCTTGCACCTACAGAATCATTACCACAAGCTTCAGTTAACTATCAGCTAGCTTTCACAGCATTTTTTCCCAGATCAAACAAGTAAACAGTGTTGAATGTGCATTTTGTATTCAGCTCAGATATTCATTAGAATGACGTGAAATTTCAATTTTTACACAAACAGTTCTCCTAGAGTATGCATGTAGAAGCAATAAAAAGCTGAGTAAATTTCAAAGACACTTCTAAGATTACCCTAACATTGTGCAAAAGATGATCAGAACTTTTGCATCAGCCTAATAATATGTGTATAGAAGCATTTAATTATGATGTGAAATTAAAAATAATACTTTAAAAAGTAAAATAGAAACTCATTTCCAATGAAGTTCAATCGCATTTTTAAGCCATTATGACATCATATTCATACAGAAAATTGTGCAATGAAAACATTGTGTAAGTGAGACTCAAATATAATTCAGTGCATGATGAATAAGTGTTTGAATAATCAACAATAATTACTGAACAAGTCATTCCTATCTGCACCAATATATACTCTTTTATTGTAATTATTTGAATATAAAATTAACAAAATTTGTTGGTCATACAACATTCAGATAATCAAAGAAATACTCAGAACAGCTAATGATTTAGGGAAAAACATACTGCTTGAAAACTGAAAAATGTATAATGATACTCACTAAGTTGACAGTCGATTCCTTTGAATCCAGCTTTGCATGTACAAACATAACCTTTGTCTTTGTTTGTACAGAGAGCACCATTCTTGCAAGGTTCAAGACCACAAGGATTCACTGTAAAATCCATCAATTATAGTTTATTTCTCTGACATTCATACAAAATACAAAAAATTCTGAAGTAAATATCATAAAAAATTATTTGTATTCTTATCATTTCATTCTTACTAATGAGATTCTTTCATGAATTTATTTTATTTCAATAAAAACAGAATATTTCATTACTTTCACTTTTGAATTTTTCATATATTTTGGAAGAAAGGTAGCAACAGCTAGAATCCACAATGCTAAGCCCAAGTTGAGAAATATTGCATCTTTCGATATTTAACTCACATTCAGAACACGTATGGCCCTTAAAGCCAGCTTTGCATTTGCAGAAGAATTCTTCTCCTCTGTTGAAGCACTCAGCTCCATTTTTGCATGGCTTCAGTCCACACGGATTCGCTGGGAAAAATGGAATAAAATTCACTTAGTGAAACTCAGCAAAACTCTGGTAACTTTCTGAAAAAAATTTCTATTTATATACATTCATACTCAATTCAGCCTTTAATTGTTTCTATCAAATTTCATTCGATTAGCTTCTAACAATGAAAGTTTCAGATATGATCAACTTCATGTTACCTTACAAATATTGCATTACATAGCCTAATATCAATAAGTTAAATTACTAATTTTAATGAAATTTAGACTTCATTATGCTGTCATATTATGAAAATAATCCAAGAAGCAATTTTAATAGCTGATAAAATGTTGAAATGG
Source organism: Thysanoteuthis rhombus (assembly GCA_963457665.1). Lineage (NCBI taxonomy): Eukaryota > Metazoa > Mollusca > Cephalopoda > Oegopsida > Thysanoteuthidae > Thysanoteuthis > Thysanoteuthis major. The sequence continues at coordinate 36,676,734 of OY735216.1, forward strand.
AAGATCTTCAAAATACTGAAGGAATATTCAATGCACTGGAACCTACAATTTAGTACACAACTTCTAGTATGTTGTATCAATATGAGAACTTTAATACTCACGTTCAACACAGGTTATTCCCATGAAGCCTGCTGTACACTCACATCTAAATTTCTTTCCTTCATTGAAACATTTGGCCCCATTTTTGCAGGGCTCAAAACCACATGGGTTTGCTGGAAATATAAGTGTTTCACAAGTTTGTGATAATCAAGTCATTGGAAATGATATTCAATCTATATTCTGGTAACCATAATTTGAACCTAATTCTTTTGTAGGGACCTTGTTTTTCTAATGACAAAAATTTTTAAAGAGAAGCAAATTATTGTTGATGAGAGTTTACACTCCTGAAAAATGATTGAAAATTAAAAACCTAATGATATTGGAAAGGACAAAGTAAATGCTCTAAGTGGTGGTTGATCTCATTAATTTTTCTATGAATGACCAACAAGTATATTTTTTCAAATACAATTTCATTTTTGTCTCTTTTCTTTCAACTACTCTTGTTTTTATTCATAAGGACTAGTGTAGTTAAAAGATAAGGTGGAAATATTCATGCTCTCTCTCTATCTCTCTCTCTCTCTCTTTCTTTTTCCCTTTCCATCTCTTTTTAAATCATACCTCTAGTCATCTATAGTGAAATTTTGAAGATATGGCATCATTATGTATACACTCACGTTCAACACAGGTTCTTCCCATGAAGCCAGTGGTACAAACACATCTGAAGGTATCTTTATCATTGAAACACTTGGCACCATTCTTGCAAGGCTCAAGTCCACATGGGTTGACTACATGAAATAAAAAATTATATCAGATATTGATGTAATATATATAATCGATAAATCTTAATTCAAAAATCAATAAGAGTAAAACAAAAATATCAGAATTTCAAGTTTAATCTTATGACTAACCTTCAGAACAGGTTTTCCCTTTAAATCCAGGTTTACATTTACAGAAGAACTTCTTTCCTTGATTAAAGCATTCTGCTCCATTCTTGCAAGGTTTCAATCCACATGGATTGGCTGCAAAAAATGAGACAAAATTATAATTTTCTATTTACACTTATCATAAATCCCTTGGTAGAAATCTGAAAGTGTTACTATATATATATGAAAACAAATTAATCAAAAAGCGTTTTATAAGCATTTTTAATTCATCAAGATATCATATATAAAAAATATATATAAATAACAATAAAAATATTGTTACAAGACTTCATCCAATAATATGAATGAATTAATATTGATGCACAGATTTCATTTATTAATAACAGCGATGGTTATGACTGATTTAAAATTTTCATAATGAAGAATTGAAGTTTAGATATAAAAGGATATTTCTTTTCAAATTTTCAGAAAAATTTTCAAAAAGTGTTGTAAGGTTATAAGATTATAAATTGTATATATATTTTTGTGTATATGTCAAGATATACGTTGGTTGATGTTTATCATTTGAGAGCATTTATTCCTTTTTATAAATTTTTTCAAGTTTCAGACAAAAAGTGTATATATATAACTAGGATATAGACTTAAATCATAGTTCATTCAACGGTATTAAATTGAAGAGACTATTTGGAAAGCCAAAATAGATGTTGCAAATGAGATTTCATCATTCTAATTGATTCAATCCAACATGTTTCATTAGTCAAAGTTGAAACTTCAGAAAAAGTGTGAGAATAGAAAATGGTGTCTACAAATAGACCCCATTTATATATATGGGACATCATGGATAACACACATTTATTTAATTTCACACATGCATTCAGAAAAGTCATTGATGAGTCTATCTCATATGCCAACAGCTGTAATTCAAATCATAGCAAGGCAAAAATTTGGGGGCCAGTTACATAAACTTTCAATGCTTGGCATAGCAATATGATTTTAAACAAGATGATCATCATTCATCAAAATAATGAGACAATGGATTTTTGTTAGTATAAATGTTCATTTACAGGTAAAAATAATTAGCAATAAGAAAAACTACAATGAGTTTATGAACAACAGAAAAATGTTTAACAAGAAGAATTGTTTACTTACGCATGACGCATGTTTTCCCCATAAATCCAGGTGTGCAGACACATCTAAACTCATCTTTATGATTGTAGCATTTAGCATCATTCTTGCAGGGCTTAAGTCCACATGGGTTTGCTACAAACAAAAACATTTATTGAATGTTTCAAATTATTAATAGTCATATTCTGTATGTTGATTACAGAAAAAAATAATTATACAATACTCTTTCTGAACAAAAACTTTAGTTTCATAAACTGACGAAAAATATATTCTATGGAAAACTTACAACATCATAACAAAAATTTCCACCAGAAATTATAGGATTAAAAGTCTTACAAAAATATTCATCTAATTCAGAAATACATTTAGAATAAAAGTCTCTTACTTGAAAGAATGGTGTTCAATTAAAACTATAACGTTGAATTATTTTATGGCACCAAAATGGTCTTTAAGTATTGATGTTACCAAATACATAATTATATACATTCAAGAATACTTTTTAGTGCAAAAAATTGTTTATAACTAATAACACGGAAAATTTTGATAACTCATATAAACCCAAATACTCACGGACAATGCAGGTCCTACCCATAAAACCATCAGTACATTCACATCTGAATGTATCTTTTTCATCGAAACACTTGGCACCGTTTTTGCAAGGTTCAAGTCCACATGCATTAACTACAAGAAAATATCAATGGTACATATATATTTACAGTAAAATATATATATATAAATATATACATATATATGTATTTGTATTTGTGTGTGTGCGTTTATACATATGAAAGAGATGAAATTTAGTATAAAATCGAAGTGCAAAAAAAAAATTTAAGCCAAATTTTTATGGTTATCAAATTTTAACTTACTTTCAGAGCAGATTTTTCCTTTGAATCCAGGCTTGCATTTACAGAAGAATTTTTCTCCTCTGTTGAAGCATTCAGCACCATTCTCACAAGGTTTCAGTCCACATGGGTTTGCTGAAAAAAAAGTTGAAAAGGTTTAATCAATAATATTGTTGTTTTTAGATACTCAATATGGCTTCTGGAATGAAAAATGTTTAAAAATTCCATTGCGGAAAGTTATATTTCAACTATTTCTTTAGATTATTTGAGTATTGCTTATGTCTTTTCAAGTTCTTCATGCATAAAATATATATACACAGAAAGTATGATTTTAAAATGTTTCAATTGGTTCTACTTTTTTGTATAGAAATAGAATTTTAAAAACTTAGTCAAATTGTTACAGCAAAAATCTATTTCAATATACCAACATGAAAGTATATTTGTATTATTGCACTCATACAGTTTTAAGTTAGAAAGTTTTACTCACGCTGAATACAAGTTAATCCCTCGAAACCAGCTGTACAAATACATTTGAATTTCTCTCCATCATTGATACATTTAGCTCCATTCTTACAGGGTTCAAGTCCACACGGATTTGCTGCAAATAGAAATATTCGGCCAAAATTTCAGAAAATGAAGTACCCTAACATTGAAAATATTGTTATTTCACAAGTATTTATTCGAATATATTTCTGAATAATTTTAGTGAATATTCAACTGGAGCAAAGAATATATACAAAATTAAAACTTTGATATAAAATGATATTAGACATTTTAAATCAAAAAGGATTTCATGGAATTATTTCCTGTATATTATAAAGTTTTGACCAGATAATGATTCAAATAGTGTTGAAAACACTTTGACTAAAAAAGATTTACTGGAAGATTATACAATGCCATTTTGCAAACTGATAATAATATAATTGTTTACTTTGAATGAAAATTAATGAAACAAAATTTAATGAGAAATTCACCAATGATGATCAGTCATTGATGATGATGATGATCAAATCACAAGGTGCATGCTTGCATATTCTATAAGTAAAATTATTCGTTAGTCCCCAACTTAATTCTAATGATGAATGTTAATCCTTCATTTTTTACCATTACCAAAATGCTGAAGTTTAATATGTATACTCACGTTCAATACAGGTTTTTCCCATGAAGGCATCAGTACAAACACATCTGAAGGTATCTTTATCATTGAAACACTTGGCACCATTCTTGCAAGGCTCAAGTCCACATGGATTGACTGAAGAGGGAATTTTGAGGTTTAGTTGTTGATTAAAATTTTCAGAATAGATCTGATAAGTCATTCAATAAAAACTGTCATGTGACCAACTTCTTTGGCAGCATCCCATTGTTGGGATGATCAATTTATGAAAATAGGGAAAAGGAGTGATCAATGAATAAGTTATTTCACCCTCATTTTGTTGGGGAATGATCATTAAAAAAAGACTGAATTTTCAAAAAACAAGCGTGAATGCTACTGGACACAAACTAAGGGATCAATTTAGCATAAACTTATATTGCAAATTGAATCCCAACCAAAGAAAAACTATTTAAGAAGGGAATTAAAAAAAAAACATAATAAGGATTGATTGTCCAAATTTTCAGCCTTGCAGCTCCATTGGTGTAGCTTGTATGTGTGATACATACATAGCAAGCCAGACAGTCCGATAGACTAATTTAAAAACCAAACAAACCTATGTTGACAGTTCTGGTTGACAGTATCTAATAGTATAACTAAAAAAAAGAGATCAATAAATGGATATTTAACTTACTTTCAGAGCAGGTTTTCCCTTCAAAACCAGGTTTACATTTACAGAAGAATTCTTTTCCATCATTGTGGCATTCAGCTCCATTCTTGCATGGTTTTAGCCCACATGGGTTTGCTGAAGAAATAAGTAATAACAAAAAATGTACCTCTGAAGACAACAGGATGCATTTTCATGAATATAAAAGTTATATTTTAGTATATCATCATAGAAACAAAATGATATATATGTATAATTTTTTTTATTTCAATTAATTAATTTACATCGTAGTACCCATCTGATTGATGAATATTTTGATCCATCTATTCTTGAATGAATGAATGCAAATTTTCTCTATATTCTTCAATAACAAAATATCATCTACTCACGCTCAATACAAATTGGTCCCATGAAACCAGCTGTGCAGACACATCTGAATTTCTCTCCATCATTGATACACTTGGCACCATTCTTGCAAGGCTCCAGTCCACATGGGTTTGCTAAAAGTACAGTCATATTTGTAAGAATAAGATAACAGGTACCTTGCATACATATTTTTGTACATGTATTTATGTATGTGTGCATACGTAAATGTGTATGATTCTATAAATAGCTTGGTGCAAATTCATCTTTCAAAAATGAAAATTTGGACATAAGTAGGGTTCGCCCATATGTTGATAAATAATGAAGACAAATAGTTTTAATAAGATTCACCAGCAATGTTTATGAGCATAACTAATAAATAATAAAAATGCAAAGATGTCCCTATTTTTTTTATGAATCTACTATTGATAAAACCCTAATTTCAAAACATATTATATCAATTCTGATGATCAGCCAAATCTTTTAAAAAGCAGTGTTTATTACTTACTGCTTCCTTTATCGTGAAAAGTTTGTTTAATATAAAATTGCCAAATCAGTAATTTACACTCATACAATTTTTCATGATAGTTAGTCAAGGACAGGGCTAATGTCTCATTAATTGAATCAGTGTTCAAACAGTATTGGTGTATTGGCTTAACCATGTAATAAAAGAGAGATGCTAATGAAGTACATTATCTTACACAAACCACTATATATTTGGATGAAAAAATCATAAGAAGGGGTGAAGATATTTAACTGAAAATCACTGAATTAAGTTATTTTAATATAGCTAGTCAAGTAACTGCTGAATGTTCTTAATACTCAGCTAAATGTTTATAAGTGCTGATAAGGCGTACAAATGTCCATTTAATGCAAAGGATTAAAAAAACACACATTTAGATGAGGGCTGAAACTATCCAATATCCAATTGTAAAGTAATTATATAGCTGTGCTGTCATCATTTTTGTAACTTGATATCATCTATGTTTTGTAACTGAGCCATATACTTACGCTCAACACAAGTTCTTCCCATGAAACCAGCAGTGCAGACACATCTGAATGTGTCTTTATCATTGAAACACTTTGCACCATTCTTGCAAGGCTCAAGTCCACATGGATTTACTGTAAGAGTGGAAATGTTTTTGCTTTCAAAAATGTAATAAAAACCATTGGATGCAACATGCATCTGAAAAATTCTAAAGAATATATTGGCTAAAACATTGTTATAGAACATCAACATAATAGTAAGAAAATTTGTGGAATAATGAAACATAATCTCAGGAATTGAAAAAACAATAAAGTAACTTAAAGATTTCAATTTAGCAATACTGCATAAAAATCTGAAAATCTGATTATATAGAATTTAAAGATACAGATACACAAGATTTTTTATCTTAAATAGAATACTTAGAAACTATGATACTTAATGCTTAAATAATGAAACAAGCGTTTTTAAATAAATAAAAATTTAAATATAGATTTGATTTTATAATATAATTAATCATTTATAATGAAATACTATAAATGATTTCAACATTTATCAAAATTCATTTTACTACCTTCACTGCAGAGTGTTCCTTTGAATCCTGGTTTACAAGTGCATTTAAAATGCTTTCCTTCATTGGTACATTTAGCTTCATTTTTGCAAGGTTTTAAACCACATGGATTATCTGGAAAATTATATATGTATATATAATAAATATAAACAAGTATCTTTTAATAAACCTATAACATAATAATAACATAATATAACATGATTAACAGCAATTGTCAATGATAATTACTATGACTAAATGTATTTATACTCAATGATGATTCCAGGCATCAAAAAGATTGATTAGTGGGAATGGAAAACAGATAAAAAGAAGAAAAATTCTCTCTCTTTACTTCCAACTAATATTTTAGATATTCTCAAATAGTAATGAAATAATCTCAGTTATGATTAAATAAACCTCTAAATTATCTGAGTTTTCAATGATGATTTGAATGATCGATATTTTAAAGCAATTAAAATATCATCGCTCCATAATCTCCTCAAAAATAGATAAATTTGAACTAAATATATTCAGTGTATTTCATACTATTCAATATATATATACTTCAAGTGTGGGATTAACTCACATTTTTCACAGTTGAATCCCTCAAATCCCTTTTTACATGTACAAATATATTTGTCTCCTTTATTGGTACAAGTTGCTCCATGTTTACAAGGTTCTCTGCCACAAGGATTCACTGCAATGAAAAGAAGAAAAAGATCCTTCATTGATTTATATTTACAAGACAATCAGACATGCAGCCTCAAATGTTTTAAACTTAAAGTTTCATCTCATCATAGAATTGAACTGAATTTTTTCCTTCAATTTTGTTTCAAAATATTGTCAGTAAATTCTTCTAATAAAAAAAAGTAAGTAAAATCTTTTTTTTTTCTTTTGATAAAATCTTTTTTCAACAAACTAACAGTACCAAAAACAAGCTATAAAACCCTTACATTATATTCTTTGCAGGCATAAATCTGTGTAAAAAGTGGATTACACCATGAAAAACTTTGAATTCTAACACTCATGTTTACTGACCAATAATAAAATAGAACTCAATCAGCCAATCAGTGAACAGTCAAATTAAATGCCTTTTTAATCCGGTCATTCTCCACAAATACTTAGTTTTGGCACTGGAAACTTGAGTAACAGATTTGAAACCATGCACAAAAAATCAATTTATCATCTACTTAATCAACACAAGGAAATGCGGTATAGATATTGTACCAAGCAATGCTTTTTGAGAATAGGCTACTTCTTTCTGTAATACAAGAAATGTTCAGGAATGTTCCCAGCATTGAACAGCAGTTAGTAGTAATTTCACTCAAGGCTTCTTCTATATATTCCTGCTACTATAAATTCCCACATACATACAACTATATTGACTTTACACATCTGCATTTACACACAAATGAAACAGAGTGTATTGACTTTTTCATGCAGTGACAAAGACTACAAAAAAAACTACTGACCTGCAAATGGAAATACACATATATGAAAATTTACTATACATAGAAAATATGCAGAATGCTTGGATGTAGAATATCTAGGCTTTTTTAATTCAATGTTCATTTATTTAAAAAAAGAATATTTTGTTCATGACAAATAATCTTATTCTTTTTTTATCCTAATTTTTCCCATTAATTTATAACTGTTCCAAATATTTAAAATCCAAAGGTGAGTGCAACTACTCAGCCTAAACTTTATACTCACATTTAAGACATTCAGGTCCTTCATATTCTGGTGTACATTCACAGCGATAATGAATTCCTTCAGCTATACATTTACCACCATGGGCACAGGGATTAACTTTACATGGATTATCTGTAAAAAATTAAATTGAAGATTATTATATAAAAAGTACTTACAAATTGTAATTTTCAGTAAATCATGTTATTGATTTCTATATAAAACTAAAATTATTAGAATGAGACTAGAAAAGACTTACAGTACTACAGTTATTCATTAAGCTTAGTTTCATATAGCACAAAGCCACTAGTGTAGGGCATCCAACGTGGATGAGAATGCTCACCGTATTTATGGTCTGCAAGACTAGCTTGCTTGCCATTGCTCCAAGACAAAGAACCCTGAATTACAATATACTTATCTAATATCTATAATTTTTGATATGTTAATGTGTAAAAACAGATTCAGATTATAATCTTCAGTTACACATATCATTTTGACAAAAAATTTGCGACAATATAAACAAACTTAGACTCTAAATGATTTATATCATAAGTAATTAGGTTCAATGATTAATTCATGATGAAAACTTATCATATATTCATTAAGTAATTTTCTTTCCTTACATTTCACACAGTCCTTTCCAAAATAATCTGGTTTGCATTTACAGAAATAGCCTTCTTTATGATTGATACATGTTGCTCCATCTTTACAAGGATTTGACATACAGGGATCAACTGAAATTAAAATTAAAAAAGTCAGTTTAAATATCATTTGTAAGAATTACATGTATGCATTTCTTTATCAAAATATAAGACTTAATAAGTGAGAAAAATGACTTACAGATTTCACAAGTTGGTCCCTTGAATCCCATTTTGCAAGTGCATTTATAGCCATCTCCAACATCTGTACAGGTAGCACCATTTTTACATGGTTTCAAGCCACAAGCATTAACTGCAGAAGAAATGACAAAAAATGAGTTGACATATACATCCTATTCCATGAATTTAGAATGAGTAAAGATTTTTTTTCAATGGTCCATTACAGATTGTACATTTTGTTCTACTTAGAGGGGATTTTCAAATGAACTTATACACATGCACATGCTATTGTTCTTTTAAGCATGTATATATATATATATATATATATATATATGTGTGTGTGTGTGTGTGTGTGTGTGTGTGTGTATGTGTGTGCGTGAGTGTGTGTGTATATATAAATAGATAGGAGTACATAGGAAATACAGGTCTTCACAGTGACTCTGAGTTTCATACCAGTGGTACAATCATCAGACCATCATCACAAGGAACTTAATTCTCTATTCATACTTATTTACAGATGCTCTATCCCTGATATTGATCACTCTTCATGCATAGATAACTCCAGCCTCAAAAAAAATAATAATAACAATGAATATATATATATATATATATATATATATATATATATATATATATATATATAGCATCATTGAACAGAAATTCAATATTCATTGAACATGCCAATATTAAATCATAAATATAATCAATATTACCAGAATTTAAATCTATAATATATTTCTGATTGATTGTAACTAATGGAAAGCAAATAACCTACAAAATACAAATAGATTAAAAAATATACTCACCAAGTTGGCAGTCAACTCCTTTGAAGCCAGCTTTGCAGGTACAAATATAATCTTTGTCTTTGTTTGTACAGACAGCACCATTCTTGCAAGGCTTAAGACCACAAGGATTTACTGCAAAATTGATTAAAAGATTTTCCATTTTGAAAAACGACTATTGTTAAATGTTCCCTACATCAAAAGCTATTAAAACGGGTCTGGTTAGTCACTTGATAGAAACCTTCAAGGAACTAATAATGTCTTTTGGCTGCATGCTGTTAGTGGTGATCAATTAAAAAATGGAAAAAAGGGTGATCAATGAATGAGTTACTTCTCTCACCTTTTGTTGGATATTGATCACTAAAAATGTCTGAATTAAGGGATCAATCTAACCTATTTGGAGGGGTGTATTTTTAACAAAACATCTTTTCTAGACATAATGTTTCTACCTGTATTGATGCGGCCTATACGCACCATACATACATACATACATACATAGTGTGTCAACTCAAGAAATAGGTAGACAGTTGTGATGACAGTTTTGGTTGACGGTTTCTAAGAACAAATTCAACTGTGTATATCAAAAATATCATTCTGCACTTCACAAATCCTTTTATTTCAGGGACAATCATCTTTTACCTATCTTTTCATTACAAAAAGCAAATTTTCAATGCATGAATAGCTACAAAGGATTGATGAAAATGATTTCAAAATCAGACTTACATTCAATGCAAGTTTTTCCCATAAATCCAGGTGTGCATGTGCAAATGTACTCAGTTCCATTATTTTCACACTTAGCTCCATTCTTGCATGGTTCCAGTCCACATGGATTTGCTGAAGAAATAAGAAAATAAAAATATTGGGATTTATTTTTTAAAACATTTCCAGTTACTGACTTGTTCCGCCATTACACAATGAATATACAATTGTAGTGCCCACTTTTTCCAGCAAATGAAAATCATACATATACGGAGTTATCTGCCCTTGGCAGGGATCTACTTGCAATCCCTACATCTCTGTAGAAATGGTAAATTCCTTATCGCTTCCTCTTTGACGTCACTAAGAACTACCAATAAGAAAACTGATCGTTATTTTTATGGTATTTAAACTATGGCAGTAAACTCTCTCTCTCTCTCACTCTGTGTTCCGATGGCCTTGAGGTCTGGTAATTTCATATTTCAGGGAGCTAATATAATTAGCAGCCCTAAACAATATTTTTAATCTATACTTTTAAAACTGAAAACATATGAAATTTGTAACATTTGTGATTATACAATCTGTTAAATTCAGAGTAACTTATGTTCATAGGTATTGAGAATTTTGAAAATATAGAAAAAAATGTATAATGTCTATTTTTGATGGAACCATAATCAATTGTGAAAGTTGAAATTACATTTTTAAGCAAGCTAATCACTTATCATAATTGATAATGATGACTGAAGTATTTGCTCACTGAGAAATATTAAATATGAAACACTTTATACTTACGTTCAACACAAGTTGGTCCCATGAAACCAGCAGTACAGACACATTTAAATTTCTCTCCATCATTGATACACTTGGCACCATTTTTACAAGGTTCAAAAGCACATGGGTTTGCTGTAAATGTGATATGTATATCGAATTATTCTTTTTCTTTTGTTTAATTTGAAATTTGGTTAGATGAACCTCGAAAATTGATATTTAATTGGAGTAAAGTTATATAGAAAGATTATGAATTTATTACCCATATAATTTCATTGAACTAAATAAAATAGATTTTAGAAAAGTTTTTACATATTTTGAAAATTACAAATTAGATTATGTCTATGTATTTCATAACATTTAAAGTTATATGTGCTTAATTGATTATGACTGAAGACTCATGATAATTAAAATGTACACTTTAGACAACTTATCAACTTACGTTCAATGCAAGTTCTTCCCATAAAGCCAAGTTTGCATACACATCTGAAGGTATCTTTATCATTGAAACACTTGGCACCATTCTTGCAAGGCTCAAGTCCACAAGGATTAACTGCAAAGGTAAAAATTAAAGGCTCCATTTCTGTTTCAAAAGATAAGTCACAGAAAACTTAACACAAAACAAAAGTACAAAGTTTTCCAGAATGAATGAAATATAGATCTTGAGGCATGACTTACGCTCAGAGCAGATTTTTCCTTTAAATCCAGGCTTGCATTTGCAGAAAAACTCTTTTCCTTTGTTGAAGCACTCAGCTCCATTTTCACAGGGTTTCAATCCACAGGGATTGGCTGGAAAAATTAAATGTAATTATTGTGATTATGATGCTGTGAATATTTTTGAATACTTTTCATTGTCAACTTATGATAATCTAAACTTAGCATTAAAATTAGCATTACTTAATTTGCTCTCACTCTTCCTAATTATTATAGAATATTATGCATATTTTTTTAACTTACAGAGCAAAGAAATAGAAAACCAAGTACAACAGAAATCAGGATTAGATATACAATAATCCTACTCACTCAGTAATACTTGCTTTAATTTCAGATCACTAATTAAATCACTTTCTCACTGATTTGCAATGTATTTTGATTGAAAAATCATCAGAATATATTCACATCAAGCATATGCAAAGCTCATTCTGTCAGTAATGCTTGCATCAATTCCTGACCCATGACAATCCCTTTTTCATGATTTCAGTAGAACAATAAACAGAATGAATACCAGGGCTTGCAAAAACAAATTTTTGAGCAAAGTTTGCTTAATGTTGTCTTTGTTCATACATTTTTTCCTACCACCAGAAATACTTTTTATTGAAAATGGAAAAGACTAAACACAAGTGGAAGATAAGTGCAGTAATGGTTTAGTCATCATTATCAGTCTTTTAATGCCCGTCGTTGGACATAGACCCCCCTCAGGATCCACCACATTTCTCAATGATGAGCGTCACAGAGCCAGTATTTCCTGAATTTGTCTAGTTCATCTCTCCATCTTGTATTTTGTCAGCTTCAGTTTTGCATGCAATCTCTGGGGATTCATGTTGTGAGTCATGATGTCCAGTTGGCAGAAAAAAGCAAAGCTAAAACTTTGCCTCATTTACTAATGCTGACCATGATTACTGTTCCATTTCCCACATCTGTCTCCGTAACTTGCTGCATTACAGTATATGTAATCATTAAAGAGGATACAAGTTTTTTTTTATTAATTATGACCATCATACCATGCATTGTATGAAAAGCTAATTTAGAAAACACAATAAATGATATTCCCAACACAACCATTATTAACTGCTTGAGTCAAAAGCTTTCACAAAATAAAACAATCAAATTCTCATGTTGGCAAGAAATATGAAAGCTTAGGATGAAATGGAAAAAGTAACATTATAAATTCTAACAATTAAACATTTTTAGAAAACACTCACGTTCTATGCAAGTTAAACCCATGAAACCTGCTGTGCAGACACATCTGAATTTCTCTCCTTCATTGAAGCACTTAGCTCCGTTCTTGCAGGGTTCAAGTCCACATGGATTTGCTGCAAATGTAAATACATTCATTATTGCGGTATTAGTGTGATTATCTACTTATCTTTCATGTCATTAATTTGAGATGTAATATTTCTTTAGGTCCAAAATTCAAAGTACTTTTTTTTAAATATTTCATGTCAGAGTAGGATTGATTTCAAAGTAGTTTTATGCATATAAAAGAATTAATTCGATATTTTTATTATTTCATATTATTATGAATTCACTCTTAACGCAAATACTCTTCCCCGAGTCCAATGAGGATTAGGATAAAGAAAACAAAATGGAAAGTTGTGTATTATTCAGATTTCTCTATGTGTATGTTTATGTATCTTGCATATTTTTATCTGAAAAGGTTTTCCATTGGTTCTGTGAATTTTCTTTATGATGAATAACTGATATGCTATATGACAATATGAGATAATCTATCATCATTACAATCATGAGTTTTACATGGAAGGAAATTCACAGTTTAAAATCTTCATTCTTCATGTGTTACAGATGCAAATATAATCATCATAATTATGTAATATTGATATTAAGTATATTTCTCGTAATTTGGATGAATTTGACTATTTCAACAGGTAAAAAATTTTCAAGCAGAAATTCTATAATGAATAAATTTCACACAAAGCATTTATATTTTAAACATATGTATATATTTACACACACGCACGTATGTAACTGTTTATTAGAAGACATTCTAGTGATATGTATAGGCAACAGATTAGTTTCAGTCATGAAGCCATATAAAAATGCATCAATATGCAAAAACAGGAAAATTCAGAAAAAAAACTTGCAGAAGACAATGTTATTATAGATTTGCCAAAGATTATGCTAACCCTAACCTGAAAACTCCATCGTTAGCCAACCCTATTCATACAGCTTTATGTGATTCTTTAATGTCTTTCAGGAGATTGATCCTGATCTTGCACCTCATAATGTTTCAGAATTTAAAACAATTCAATCAAGTATAGGTCAAAGCAGAATGAAATGAAGAAGTGTGCAAAATCACTCTGAATAAAATAATGAAATCTAATCTTAGTTCACAACATAAGGCGTAACTTTAACATAAACTTTATTGATTTTTTTCTTGTTAGCACGATTTTTCTGCTTGATCTTATACTTACGCTCAATGCAAGTTCTTCCCCTAAAACCTGCTGTGCAGACACATCTGAAGGTCTTTTCATCGTCAAAACACCTAGCACCATTCTTGCAGGGCTCAAGACCACACGGATTAACTAAAAAGGGAGAAAATCGAATTGGACCATAAGTTTCAAAGAATTAGGTGAAAATGCCAGCTAAAATCAAAATAGAAAGAATAAAGATGAAGAATGAATAAAATAAGTATCAAGATCCAACTCACGTTCAGAACAGGTTTCTCCCTTGAAGCCAGGCTTGCATTTACAAAAGAACTCTTTTCCCCTGTTGAAGCATTCAGCTCCATTTTTACATGGTTTCAGTCCACATGGATTGGCTGATAGAAAAAAATCAAAATGTAGGCATTAAAATGTAAAAGGATCTTTCAATTTATTTTCTTACAAATCCCTCACTTATTACTATAGCTTAATGCAGTGCTTATACTTATACATTGCATATAAGGTATGAGAATATAGAATATAAGAATAAGTTATATTCAGTGTATCATGTGAGATATTTTCAAAGAAATTATAGAAACTATACAATCAATGTTGCAATTGGATTTGGAAATAATTTATTTACTCTAAATAATGACAGTGGATGATGATCACATACAGTTAGCATATATGAATATAATGTGGAAAAAATTTCTTACGTTCCAAACAGGTTTCTCCCATAAAACCAGGTGTACAGATACACTTGAAATGCTCTCCTTCATTGATACATTTTGCCCCATTCTTGCATGGTTCAAGCCCACAAGGATTTGCTACAAATAGAAATACAGGTTTGGTTGATCACTCAAAAGAAACTGTCATGTGACAAACATCTTTTCGCAGTATTCTGTGCCGGGGGTAATCAATTATTAAAATTGGAAAAATGGATGATCAAGTTACTTCTCTCACTTTTGGGGGCCAGTATTCACTAATAAAGTCTAAATTTTCAAAACACAAGCTTGCAGCCAGAAGCAAAGAAAGGAATCAATTTAATATTAACTTACATTGCAAATCAACCCTCCCCATAAAATAGGCATTTTGTGGGGAATTTTCAAAAACCAAAAAATTTATAATAATGAATAAACATTCAAACTTTCTGCCCTTTAGCTTCATTGATGTGGCCGGTACACATGATACATACATGCATACATACATACATACACACATAGCCAGCTGGCCAGTTTCTAATATTTTTTTTATATTCTAAAATCATTCCAAGTATTCTAATGGTTGATTCTATTTTATCATAAAAAATATGCTATAGCTTCATTTTAAACTCTACACATGCTACTGGGATCAAAAAGGGTCATGTTTATTATGTTAGAACATATTGCAAAAATTTCATATGTCTTATAGTGTTGGAAAATTGTTGAAGCAATTTTTCTCCAAGAAAATATTTCTATGCAAAAGACATTTCTCTACGACAGGTTTTAAACTATATTTCCTAGCAATCCTGTGAATCTGAAGGCAAAAAAGAATTTTTAGTCTAGCCAAAAACTAACTTCTATAATTTTGAGATCAGGAAACCTAAAAAGGAAAAAAAAATCAAGTTGTATTTTCTTTTACTTGCCGACTATAAACTAAATTAGAGGTGATGTGTATTTTTTCCTGTTTTTACAATAGATACATTTATACTAAAATGTATATGCATATGATTTATCCATGCATGAACAGTCCAGTAATTTTGTGACTCCATTAAAACATAAGTAAACAGCACTCAGGGCATAACCATAACTTTTCTTTCAGTGACTGTTTGGAATCTAGCAACAATGACCTACTCCTGGCTGTGATGAGTTTACCTTTCTCTTTCTGACTAGTAACTCTATACATGCTGGAAATATCAGTAGGCTTATCAGAAGTTTTCCACAGGAAGTTACAGGAAACTTGCCCAGTAGGGTGAGTTTTCAGCTAGTAATTCTAAAAGATAAAATGTTTGTGAAGTTTGACTGAAGATGAGAGTCTGCGTTAGAACCTGGTGGAGTAGTTTCAAGTCATGCATAAATTCAGTTCAAAATAAAACCAAAATCATCAATTTCATTTACGAAGGTAGCCCCATACAAATGTTACTAACTCACAAAAACACTATGAGAAATAGTGAAAAACTGTTGCCATTTGACTATCTTTAGTATTATTGGAATTTGAATAAGTTCAAGATAGTACTAATCACATGTTATGTAAAATGTTAGCAGTCTATGGAAGAGACCATGAACTAAATCCATAACACTCTTCTAGGGTATTATCTCTATAGTATTTCATGCACTTACGTTCAACACAGGTTCTTCCCATGTAACCCTTTGTGCAAATACACCTGAAAGTTTTTTCATCATTGATACACCGAGCACCATTTTTGCAAGGTTTAAGCCCACACGCATTATCTGCAAAAGCAAAAACATTTTGAATCTGTGTTAAATTTTAACTAAGTAACAAGCATTAACAAACATAATCTAAAAAGGAAGAATGAAAATTAAGATACAACACACTTGAAATGTTTTTTGTTTCTAGTCATCTTGGAGCCAAGTAAGTTTAAATCTGAATTTATTGCATAAACAACTATAGTAGTCTAAACTCATCATCCACTTTCTCAAGTTGGATAGCTTTCATCTCCATAAAAATTGTATGTTTTTGCTTTAAATTTCTGAGATGAGATATTATTATTATTATACCATGATCTCTTCAGACCAATTTCCATATTCTTGCTTTCTTTTTTTCAGTTACTCAATCCCTTGGTCTTTCTCTGCTCCCTTCCAGAAATTATCAACAGAATCTTTTTTTTTATCCACATGTTCTGATCCACTAATTTTTGCTCCATATTGTAAGTTCAACTTTGTATAAACAGGGAATCCAATGAATATCTTTGCATTTGTCCCATAGGGACATGGCATAGTTGAAAAAATGACTCAGTGAAGCTCAACCAGATCCAGAAGAATAAAGCAAAGAATATCTCTGTGCAGATTTAATTCTTAATCACCTTAAGAGAAAGTCCAACACTTATAAGTAATCACTTCAACTGCAATATGCCAGTTTTAAAAGTAACATAAATATATGTAATGTAAAAATGTAAAATCAGACTTACATTCTGAGCAGGTTTTTCCCATGAATCCAGGTTTGCATTTACAGAAAAACTGTTTTCCTCGGTTGAAGCACTCAGCTCCATGCTTGCATGGCTTCAGTCCACAAGGATTGGCTGTGAATAATTCAAATAAAGGTGAAAAAAAAATTCCATGCATCTATAAACTTTTTATTATCAATATGGAAGACAAAAAGAGTCATTTATTTCTTTGCAATATATTCTAATTTAATTTCATCAAATTTACCTCACTTGAGAAAAAACTCCTAATATCCATATTCTGGTGCTTCTATGAATTCTTCGCTAGATTATAGATGTATCTTTTAACGTTCCTTTATAATTCTTCTAGAAATGTTTAACAAGGTTAAATTTTATCAAAAAATCATACCTGAATCTATCAAAATTTCAATACTTTACATCTTTAGGTAAACTGATTTTTATCAGAATATCTTAATATTATTAACTTACATGGATCTAAAAAATCTCAGATCTTCAAGTAATAGAAGTTCTATATTATTAGTTCTCTTTAAAAATATTGTGTACTCACGTTCAACACAGGTTATTCCCATAAAGTCAGGCGTACAAACACATTTAAACTCATCTCCATCATTGAAGCATTTAGCACCATTCTTGCAAGGCTCAAGTCCACATGGGTTGGCTGCAAATATAAAAAGTTTAATTAGGTTTTGAAATTAAAAAAACTAGAATTCGATAGTCATTTTGTTTCATAGATTTTTTCAAATCTAATATTTATTAGAAGAAATTTTAATTTCCTTAAATGAAACTTATTGTAAATAAAATAGTTACTTATTCTTTACTTCAAACAAAAGAATGTTGAAAAGGCATTTTACTTCCAGCAGCAGAAACTCAAATGAAAGTTTTGAATTAATCAAAGAACATTGTCTGTCATGTGAATTATAATGAAGCAATCATAATAATTTGGAATTATTGAAAATGATAAACAGAAACCTTTCATTAGATTATTTCACAGAAACAAATACCTGGAAGGACTTATGAATTAGAATTAGAATTTAATGTCAAGAACTATTTCATTTATATTTATGCAGAAAAATATCAAATGAACAATGTAAATTTCAAGGTTCATGATACAAAACAATTTCAGCCTAAATCTATTTGTGATTCAGAAAGAATTTCTGCAATATTTTCTTTACTTACGTTCAATGCAAGTTCTTCCCTGAAAACCAGCTGTGCAAACACACTTGAAATTCTCTCCATGATTGAAACACTTGGCATCATTCTTACAGGGTTTGAGTCCACATGGGTTCGCTGCAAAAGCACAAAGATATTCATTAAGTTTTCTCAAAAGAATATTATATAACACAACTCTACCTGATACAGAAATCAATAAAATGTTGGAACACTTAATGAATGTCCCGTATTGAATGTTATAATTAATTTGATATTGAATTATTGACATAAATTTAATAAGTGTACAATTTCAAGTTGAGCAATTGCATATCATAAAATACATCTGCATAACAACTTTGAACAGATAGATAATTAGAGAATAAAAATTACCAGTGATTGTAATGCATTACGTTTATATTATAGAATGTATATTGCTGAAATATTTTGAAAAAACTTGTTAAAACTTACGTTCAACACAAGTCAATCCCATGAAGCCAGCTGTACACACACATCTGAATTTTTTTCCTTCATCTTCATTGAAACATTTTGCTCCATTCTTACAAGGTTCAAGTCCACAGGGATTCACTGGAAAAGGTAAACATGCTCATTCAAGCACTCTTTTTTTAGGACAGACTTTTTACATTTTTATGCAAAACAGCAGCAACAAAAGAAAGCAGAAAGAACAAGCAAATTTCTTTTTGTGAAGTGACTTACACTCAGTGCAGGTTTCTCCTTCAAATCCAGGCTTGCATTTACAGAAGAATTTTTCTCCTCTGTTTATGCACTCTGCTCCGTTCATACATGGCTTCAATCCACATGGGTTTGCTGAATGGAAAGAGAATATATGTTGGCATATGAGAAGTGTTTTAAATGAAGTGAGTTACCTATTACTCATTAGTTATATCTAATCACATATTAATGCAAGTCGCCCTTTACAATTGTCTAAGTAATTCTTTACTTTATTTTACTCCATTGCCGGCCAGTATGATAGATAAAGATTATCAAAATATAACCTGGATTTTTCAATTTGGCAAATCACTTTGATAACTTATATATTAACATCAACTGCAGATCTCAATTTTCATGTGAGTTACTAAATTTGATTTGATATCTTTTAGATATTTTATTCATGAATATCAAACTATGATTTTCTTTTGGCAGTATTATCATTTATTTACCTTTAAAAAATATTAATTTAAATTCTAGGAGTTTATACTTTTTTAAGGCTCACTTATGAAACTATTTTTAAAAACTGGAGTTGATCACACCAGATGTTTAATGTTAAAATCTGCCTAGATATCTATGCACTTTTGCAATTTCTTTTTGATCTGATTATCCATATCTGTTCTTAGGATAAATGGTTGAACATGATTATTGCTTATATATATATATATATATATATATATATATATATATATATATATATATATATATATATATATATATATATATATATATATATATATATACAACTTTCCTTTTATTTGATATTTATGTAATGACCAGACTGAATTTCTGGTGCATTCAGAAACTTGTGAAGAGAAATCGATGCTTCCTCATATATCAAACAATGTTTATGAGCATTTGTGTCTGTTGCGGTAATTTTAGAAGTAATTGCTCGTTGATTATTTAGCATTATTGATCATTGAAAAGACTTGATATCCAGCTTCTAAGTCCTTGATAACTTCATTTTAAGTTCTATCTTCTTTGAATAATGGATTTTACTTGAATTGTGCCCAAGTACTAATCAATAAACCATTTGACTTACTTTCTAAAATCAACTACAATTTAATATCTTGCAGCAAGTGAAAAAGTAGGTAGTAAACAAAAGTGATAGTGACTGCCTATTGGCATCTTTAAAAGAAAAGCTATGAAGAACCTGAGATCTTAATGGTAATAAAGAACAATTGAAATTGATGTATATATTATACATAAATTGAAACATTTTGAGAAAGAATGTGTATGCATAAATGGGATTTTGCTTTTAAAGTTTGTTTGACAAAAAATGTATCAAAATTTGCTGATGTACAAATACTTGCATATGATTAGTAGAGTGTGTTTAGTATGAGAAAAAGAAAAAAGCTACTGCTTATAAACTTAATAAACTTTTAAAGCTTATCAAGGAGCAAAATGTTCAAGTATGAAATTTTCAGTTGTGTAGATAGTAAAATTGAATGTATTGCAGTGAGTAGCATAGAATTTTGATATCTAAATGCTGACTGACTAACAAGGTTCATAATTCATTCCTCATAGCTTTTCGGGGCTCCAGAAATGATTTCTCGAAGTCTGGTTTCCTCATTTTCATTGGCTTGGTTTATGCTTATTATTCAGTAAATCTTATTTTTATGTTTGGCATCCAAAACCTTTTGCCTCCTTTTCACAAAAGTGATTTTTGCTCATTTGCAGGCTTGGAGTGATAGTGTTCACTTTAGATGTTATAGATGGAATACTGGAGGTTCAATTTCCTTCCCTCTCATGTATAGGCACTTCATTATAATAATTCCTTCCACTCTTATACGGATGAGTTGAAGACATAATTTATGATTAAAAATGTTTGAAAAATTATTGTGAGAATGGAGTTGATTAAACAATTTCTACTAATGGGAGATTTTCAATAAATTCTAATAAAATAAGAATGTCTATAAATTAATTAAGCAACAACTGAAAGAAGCAATCATTGGAAAAAAGGGTTTGTGATCCAAATTGAAATTTGAAAAAATCAAAAAAGACGAAGGGCTGAAGTAATAATCTAATTATTTTAATTGTGATAAATGAAATTGAAAATCATTGAAATATATTGCACTAATACAAAACACTACTCACGTTCAACACAAGTGATTCCCATAAATCCTGCTGTACAGACACATCTGAATTTCTCTCCTTCATTGAAACATTTTGCACCATTCTTGCAGGGTTCAAGTCCACATGGGTTCGCTACAAATTCAAAAAATGCATGGTTAATGTTTATTTTGAGTAACTATTACAAACAATTTCTTCTAGATATCCAAATCTAGATCTATGCATTTTAACCCTTGAATTCATTTTTTAAAATAAATGTGATTATCAAGGGAAATAACTCTTGATCAAAATTATCTGCCTTCCAACATTGGTGAATTTTCCCTTCTATTCAATTTTCATGGTCTATAAATTGTTCCTCTGTCAATTACAAGTGGTCACAAGCAGTATATATATTAAGAGTTGAATTGCAATATCGAATTTCTTGTTTGGCATATCAAAATAAATTTCTGAGCCCTTAAAAAGATTTTCATAGCTGAATTTCCAAGTGAATATTTGAAGGAGACTGAAGACAAACATTTGAATGTGAACAACTGAAATTTTACCAATAAATGTGGAAAACTTAAGGAATAAAGGTGAAATTCTGGAGGATATTACATAAAGTGACAATATTATAATTTGTGATAAAATAGTTCATTTTTTTATAATTGTCAATTAAGTATATACAGACTATCCATGTTTCAAATGTTGTACTTACGTTCAACACAGGTTTTTCCCATGAAGCCAGCAGTACATATACATCTGAAGGTATCTTTATCATTGAAACATTTGGCACCATTTTTACAAGGTTTAAGTCCACATGGATTGACTGAAAATAGTAAAAATATTCATTAAATTATTGTTTCCAATGAGAGAAATTATTCATAAACTTACTAAAGAATTGGTTATCTTGATCTCCATTAAAGCATTTGATCTAAAGCTACAGAGCAACAAAATTAAAATAGATTAATTGATCCAAAAATTATACACCTTCCCTAAGGGAAAATTCACTTCTTAGACCATATGACGAAAGACTTTTACGTTTATCAATAAAACAAATAATTTTTGTGAATTTACTTAACATTAGGTGCAAACATACAAAATTTTTAAAATATTGTACCAGAGAGAGCATCTAGTTGCATTTAGATAGCTGATCAGGAATATGCTAAAACATTTCATAATTTACTATAATTAAATCAAAATATATATGATTATCCATCATGGCTGACCTTCAGAGCAGGTTTTCCCCATGAATCCAGGTTTGCATTTACAGACAAACTCTTTTCCTTTATTAAAGCACTCAGCACTATTCTTGCATGGTTTCAGCCCACAAGGATTGGCTGAAGAAAAAATATTTGAGGCATTAAAATAAGAAACAATAAAGAAACCGTTCAATCTTAGGTAATTCAAAACCATTACATAAATACATACTTATATACCTCTAGCATCATTCTTAAAATCAATTACATGATTTTATGTTAGCTATCTTTTTATTTCTTTGATTATAAATAAATGATTTTTTGCTTTAAAAACATGACATTTTGCTCACATGCATTGAAATCACTGCTTTTCAGTAAATGATTCATTTTAAATCTGCATTGCCTAATATTATTTATCTGAATCTAATTATAGCATCTCAGATAGATAGACTGAATGAGAACTTCAATCAAAATGTCAACCTTTCAAAGTGCAATCAGGCAGAGGAAGAACATTCTTTACAGAATTCTGAGTATTGGTAAGAAAGTATGTGTGAATATATATGTATGCGTGTTTGCATGTGTGTGTGTACATATGTGTTTTTGCATGTGTATGTATGTGCATGTGCGTACTGAAAAAAATAAAACTACTCACGTTCAATACAAGTTAATCCCATAAAACCAGCTGCACACACACATCTGAATTTCTTTCCTTCATTGAAACATTTTGCACCATTTTTGCAGGGCTCAAATCCACATGGGTTTGCTATTAATATGAAGAATAAATTAATTATTCAATTATGACTAAAATTTACTATCTCTTAAAGAATACATTCATTGCCATATACATTTCAATGATTAAGGCTTGTTCATTATAAACTTTAGCAAATAATACTGATGGAAACCAAAGAATGAGAAATTCATAAGATAATTCTCATATGAAGTGAACAGTTGCCATTAACATATTCCAGTTTCCACATTTTACCAAGTATAAAATATTTTCTATCAATTGTCTTAAAAGAACATGATATTTATTAACTATCACTTTGTTTTTTCCTTCTCTGGTAATTGCCAACATCTACAATTTATGAATTTCAATGACATTTTATGGAATGGTGAACAATAGTCTACAAAAAAACTGATTTAATTTTTGGTGGACCCATGTACAATTATTTCCCCTCCATCATAGTTATATGCCCAAACAGCTTCATATGGCCAAAATTTCATGTCTGTCCACACAATATCTCCAGAAATTCTCAATTAATTTCAATGAGATTTTATTGAAGGATGGGCAATAGACTATAAAAACAAGTTAAATTTTTGGATGAATCCGCACTCTATTGCTCTCCCAAACAATGGAGTTGGCAGAGATGTGTGCCGTAGTTTTTTATCAGCATTTAAATAATCAATGATTCTGATTTGATTTTGCTTGAGAGATATTTTGTCTTATAAAAATCTTGATCAAGTATGAAATGAATGTCAATTTCACCGTTTCAATATTTTCCTTTTTCTCAGTTAAATGATCCAATAGAGTAAATGCAAAGTTTTTGTATCAAACAATCATGTGATCTACTAGAATAAAAATCATTTTTAGGATGATTCATCAACTCACGTTCAATACAAGTTGGTCCCATGAAGCCAATTTTACACACACATTTGAAATTTATTCCATCGTTGATACATTTAGCCCCATTTTTGCAGGGCTCAAATCCACATGGGTTTGCTAAAAGAAACACAGAAACATTCATGATACTTCAAGAGGATTTAACTTTGAGCAGCATGTAATTATTTCAATGTAAAAAACAAATCTTCTGAAAAAAGATTTCCATTGATATTAGATAAAGAATTTTATTGAACTTGATATCAATACAATTCTAAATTGATAAAGTCTGATTATCATAAGATGATTGATGTAAGGCAGTTAAGTATAAAAGCACAAACTTATACAATGAAAAAAATTTGCAAGATATTATATTGATATTGAAATGGTGTATGACGAAAATGATTTGTATACTCACGTTCAATGCATGTTCTCCCGAGGAAGCCAACAGTACACACACATCTGAAGGTATCTTTATCATTGAAACATTTGGCACCATTCTTGCAAGGTACAAGTCCACAAGGATTTGCTTTGAAAGAGAAAAAATCAACATAATTCATACCTCATGCAGACATTACACATTAGTGGTATCTTTGGTCGTTGTAATAACATGCAAAATAAGAATAGAAAGAGAAAATAAAATTAACAGTAGATTTAGGAGTCAAAATTTCCGATTTAAAACATCATTACTACTTATAGTTGTAGTCTAATTATATGATGCTAAAATATTCAATTCTTATTCTCCAGAGAATATTACATATATTTATAGCTTGCAATACTCTCTTCCAAATCTTATAACAATTTCTGGAAATGCTGGTTGATAATACAATATTGAAAAGAAATATAAAAATATGAATCATTATTCAGTCAGTCTTGAAGTGACATCTTAAAATTTTCCTAATGTGCTGCAATTGTCTTCTTACAAGTGAATTATCAACCAAATCCTAATAAGCAATGCAATTAATGCATATTCAATTTTTGAAAATACTGTGCGGAAAAATCATTCACATACGTTTAACACATTTAGGTCCTTCATATCCTGGTGTGCATTCACAGCGATAATGGATTCCCTCAGCAATACATTTACCACCATGAGTACAGGGATTCACTTTACATGGATTAACTGCAAAAAAATGAAATTAAAGATCATTTACAACATCAGATATGAATTGCAATCTCTAGTAAATCACATTATTGATACTTACATAAGATTAAGATTATTAAAATCTATGTCATTATTGATATTTATCAAGCTTAGCTCCATATAGCACAGAGCCATAAGTGTTGGGCACCCAATGATGATCAGAATCACTGCAGTAGTAATGGTCTATAAGACTAGATTTTGAATATATCATTGATATATTGTTATTAAAACAGATAAAAATTATAATATCCAGTTACTCATATTATTTTAACTAGAAATCCATAAATTATAAAATATATTCAGACTCCAAATGATTTACAATTTAAGATCAATAATTGATTCATGATGAAAACTTATCATATAAATATTATTCTATACAAAGTAATTCTGTTTTCTTACATTTCACACAGTCCTTTCCAAAATAATCTGGTTTGCATTTACAGAAATAGCCTTCTTTATGATTGATACATGTTGCTCCATCTTTACAAGGATTTGACATACAGGGATCAACTGAAATTCAAACAAAAAAAGTCAGTTTAAATATCATTTGTAAGAATTACATGTATGCATTTCTTTATCAAAATGTAAGACTTAATAAGTGAGAAAAATGACTTACAGATTTCACAAGTTGGTCCCTTGAATCCCATTTTGCAAGTGCATTTATAGCCATCTCCAACATCTGTACAGGTAGCACCATTTTTACATGGTTTCAAGCCACAAGCATTAACTGCAAAATTAATAGCAATTTTTTTTCAATCAGAATTATTCCCAAAGCCGCATAAAGCAAAGAGAAAAGATCTGCTGAAGCAATTTTACAATATTTGCTAATAACCCCAAAATTATATTTTACAAATACACCTAGTTTATAAATGGTTTCAACTTTTTTTCAACTCTATTTTCATTGTATGATAGTTATTGCTAAAATCAATGCTCATGATTTGTTTGCAATAAGAGTTTCAAATAATCAATGTTGCAAAAATTAAGTTAACAGTAAGCTGATTAATACTTTTCAATAGAGAGGATTGACAAACTCGTTTCAAAATGCAAATAAATGTTTGTATGTAATACTCACCAAGTTGGCAGTCAACTCCTTTGAAGCCAGCTTTGCAGGTACAAATATAATCTTTGCCTTTGTTTGTACAGACAGCACCATTCTTGCAAGGCTTAAGACCACAAGGGTTCACTGCAGAATTGAATGAAAAATATTCAATTTTGGATAATAGAAATTGTTTACAATTCTCATATTAAGGCATATCAAAATTAATACATTGCTCTGTGTCAGAAATATTGTACTTCAATGGCTCTTATTTCAAGGATAATTATCCACAAATTATCCAGTATTTATCTTTTTATTTAAAAGATCAGACTTACATTCAATGCAAGTTTTTCCCATAAATCCAGGTGTGCATGTGCAAATAAACTCAGTTCCATTATTTGTACATTTGGCTCCATTCTTGCATGGTTTCAGTCCACAAGGATTGGCTGAAGATATAAGAAAGTTTCAAATATAGGTATAGAACAAGCAATGACAATTTTGAAAGAATGATTTAAATTTTTTCTACAGCAAAAACTGTAGAACAGTTGTAAAATAAGTCACCATCATGACAGTCATTTTTTCATGAAACTTTCACCTTTTTGGGTTTGTTATCTTATTGGTTTGTAAACCATTGCAGGTCCTTTGTTAAAATCATTATTGTACTGGAGTTTTGTGAGTAACAAGGTACAACTGAGACAGAGATTAGAGACTGTATCAGTTAAAACAAATTACTAGAAGTGCTATCCAAAAGAAAATTTGACCATGAAATTACTTCCCCTAGCACCTCCTTTGAAGTAGTCTGCTTGCAAGCCAGCACGCTGATTCACAAAGCATAGTGCTCGCAAAGGGTTGACTCAAAAGTCTGCATTACATTTGATTTGTGTACAGTTTAAATTTCCCTAACTTCAAGTAGAATCTTGAAAATATATATACTTTTTATGAAAATTTAATGATTTTCAGAAAATAAGAAATGTTAATTCAAAATATCAATCAACTTTTGGAAATCATTCAACATTATAAATTATAAATGAATATTGACATCAAAATGGCTCAGGTACCTTTCATTTCTTTTTCTAATATTTTGCTAACCTTTGATAGGGAACTTGTAGAGTTTATCTCGATTTTGATTCTCTTAAGCGTATTTTTGTTTCTCTCTTTATAAATTGTCTTTTAGAGCAGACAAATAAATAAAACTTCAACCATAAGACATAACATATAAGTATAAATTAATCATAATCATATAACATACGTGTAAGTATACTATCAATCATGATTACAAATTTTATCTCATAATTTGAAGAGGTTACACTTATTGTGATATACTGCTTTGATAGACAATAGTATACTCACGTTCAACACAAGTTGGTCCCATGAAACCAGCTGTGCAAACACACTTGAATTTCTCACCATCATTAATACATTTGGCACCATTTTTGCATGGCTTAAATCCACATGGGTTTGCTACAAACACAGACACATTTGAATTAGGTATAATATTCGAAGCTAAAAATCATTTTCAAGAGATTAAATCTTGGTTAACATCAGTTTAACACTCAAGTATTGGTAAACATATTCAGTTTAATAATCAAGTCTCAGTAAAAATATATTCTGCTTAATATACAAGTCTTAGTAAACATGTTTTGATTAATGCCCAAGTCTTGATTAACATATATTCAGCTTAATACTAAGCAAAATAATTAGTAGATTTTTTTTTGTTTTTTGACTCATTCAGTTATTCATTCTACAGAGTTATAAGTTAGACCAGCATGCTTACATTACACTCAGAGGTACAAAGAAAAATTATTTCAACACGGAAGTATTTTAAGGAATAAAAACATTTTGAATGCAAAATCCCCGCAGTTTACAGTAGGAATAAGTCTTCATGTCTAATTTCCAATAAAAACAAATTGAATTAATAAAGAATCATGCTGAGAATAATTTTCAATCATTGGTGATATAAAATTACCATATTTGGGGACCATCAAAGATTAATAATCATCATTACAGGTACCAATTTCAATAAATAAATTTCATAACCAGAGAAAACTGGTCTGGTTAGTCACCCAATAAACACTATCAAGTGGGAAAGATTCTTTTAGCAGCATGCTATGATAAGGGTGTTCAATTTGAAAGATGGAAAGGGGTGATTAATGAATTAGTTATTTCACTCACATTTCGTTGAGCAGTGATCACTAAAAAGTCTAATTTTTTCAAAAAACGAGTGTGAGTGTTGCCAGACACAAACTAAATGACAAATTTATCATAAACTTACTTCATTTTTTAAAGTTTTTCTAGACATAATAATGAGTGAATGTTTAAATTTTCAGCCCTTTAGCTCCACTGATATGACCTGTTTGCAAGATATATGCATACATTGCCAGGCAGTCAGATCGACTTGAAAACTGAAGAAACTTGTGTTGACAGTTTTGGTTGATGGTTTCTATTCACCAAATGTTACTGAAATGAACTCCACAGCATTTTTTATCGATAAATCAAATGTTATTAAAACTTAATCCAGGAATCAGTGCCTGTATTCAGGAAATGAGAACTCCCAAGAAAATTCATATACTTACGTTCAACACAGGTTCTTCCCATAAATCCTGTTGTACAAACACATTTAAAGGTATCTTTATCATTGGAACATTTAGCTCCATTCTTGCAGGGTTCAAGTCCACAGGGATTGGCTAGAGAAAGACAAATAATAACAATTTTTCATAAATGTTTGAATAAAAAAAATGGATAAATGGATTTTTAACATGCATTATACAAACCTCCATCAAAAGGAAAATGCTTACAATAAACCAGAAATCACAAAAATATACAAAGATGGGACTTACGTTCAGAGCAGGTTTTTCCCATGAATCCAGGTTTGCATTTACAGAAAAACTGTTTTCCTCTGTTAAAGCACTCAGCGCCATTCTTGCATGGTTTCAGTCCACAAGGATTAGCTGAGAAAAATATATGGGATAAAAAGTGTTACATAGATAAAATTATAATGTTATATAAACTTATATGAACCCAAGAGCTAGCATCTAAAGTATGTTCTTTTTTTTTTTAATATCTCAAAACAAATATAATCAGTCCATTTGAATGCTTCTAAAACCTGTGATATTCAATTACTATGAAAAAATCAGAAATTTTCTTGAATTAGAGAATCAAAAATTCTGAGAAACAAACTTAGATTCTGAGAACCAAATTAACTAGATGAAATATGAACCTTGCATGAATTATCAACACTTATTTCATGAGATGAAAATTGAAATTCATTTATTAGATGAGATGCAAACAAAATTCCTATTTGTATTCAGCAGAGGTAAAATTTTGTATTCTGAGTTCTTGTGAGAATGTAGAGACATAGATGTAGCTATACAGTCAGCAAATATATTATCAATTAAGAGGCCAAGAGTGAATTTTTGATTTAAATATCTCTAAAATAACCTATTCATCAAATATCAAGAATAGATATTTACTAAACTCAGCTTAGTCTGACATAGGGCCAATATCAAGTTTTGTACGTATGAACAAATAAAGGTAATAAAATGTTTCAATAACTAAAAAAAAATATCAATCATCAGTGAAGACAGCTAAAGTTTATAATAAAGTTTATTAGTAATCTAATTGTTTGCATCGATATCTTATGGTAAATCTTGTTGCAAATGACTTTTTTAAACTATTTCAAAAGAGGACCATCTTCCAAGCTTATATTTTATGAACAATTGAGCAATCATTATTTTCAGACATGTTCATAAATGACATCCAATCTAATACCTACAATCTATGTATATTCCATTATGAGTGCTGCAATTTTAAATGGCAAAGTCCTCTATATATTTTCATAATAGAAAAAAACATCAAATCATTCACAGTTGCATATGTTGACCTATCCATTTACAAATGAGATAGATGTAAGAGAATCCCCGTTTTTGAAAACTTCACAGAAGACAACATTCACTGTCAAAATATTCTCTATCATTCTTTTCAACCAAATTCCATTGATTTAATTCTTACATTTATATTGCCATTGCTGTAGAAAAAGTATCATAAATTTGTCAGTGATTAAATATTTTTTGTGTTACATATACTTCAACCATCATTCATTTATCATCTTTCGATAATGTAAGTAGAGTTTTGGATCCCATATATCAATTATTCGATGCATAGAATAAATTGTGTCACAGATTCAATTTATTGAGGGCTTGTGTGAGGTGCAGTATGTGTATTAAAAGTACATAAATTGGTAGGTATGAACATTTATATGGATTTTCAAAGTATACCCTCGCTGACAGCAATCAGTGAATACATTCAGGCTAAGTCAGAGATATCATAGAATATTTTAGAAAACTCAAATAGCAATGGGCAGGCAAAGTAGCAACAATGTCAGACAACTGCTGGACATTAAAACTCACATAGTGGATCCCCAGAGATCATACGTGAAATTGTGAAATAAGATGATGAAATGATTCAGACAAGTTCAGAAAATACTTTCTCTGCGACAACCATAGCCAAGAGATCTGACAAACCTTGGGGAAGGTCTACGTTCAACAATGAACATTAAAAGGCTGATGATGATGCTGAATTCAAAATGTTGTATCAACACCAACCATAATCTTCAGGGAGATTAGCATAACACAATCTTCAAAACAATTTGATTCAATTTGTTCATATGATAAAGTATAGCAAAGATAAATGAATATTGCCTTGCTTCAGAGTGGCTATGTTTTGCAAGTTTTGATGTATTTTTAATTTGAAATGTTATACTTACGTTCAATGCAAGTCAATCCCATGAAGCCAGCAGTGCAAACACATTTAAATCTCTCTCCTTCATTGATACATTTAGCACCATTTTTGCAAGGTTCAAGTCCACACGGATTTGCTACAAATGTAAAAATATTCAGTGACATCAGATGATTAGAGTATTGTTGATAATATAACCAACTGAGACATATTGAATTTTCAGTAATTCAATGTAATTCAGGCAAAACTGTGGAAAATTTGGGGCAGATCAAGCTTTTCGCACCCCCCCCCCATAGAAGGAGTTCCTATTTACCAATAAACCCAGTTGATGTGAATGTTTGTAGAAACAAGAGTTTCAATATATGCAAATAAGTTCATTCTCTCTCTTTCTCTTTCTCTCACACACACATCCTTTCACCTTCTTTTGCTTCCCCACTTTATTTCTCCCAAGCAGATTGATTATGTACATACAATACTCATAGAAAAGTGTCATTCCAATGAAAGTCACTGAAATTTCACTCATTACAACTTTTTTAGTTGAAGCCTTGCAGAAAATATTACAAAGAAGTATTTGCAAAAAAATTTTTCTACTTACGTTCAACACAAGTTCTTCCCATAAAGTCAGCAGTACAGATACATTTGAAAGTATCTTTATGATTGAAACATTTGGCACCATTTTTGCAGGGCTCAAGTCCACAAGGGTTGACTGCAAAAGTAACAAATTAATTCAGGTGTAAATTTGAAATATGCAATAAACTTTTAATCTTAAATCAGTTCAACAAGAGCAAAGATTATCTTCTAATAAAATCTGACTTACTTTCACTGCAAGTTTTTCCCATAAATCCAGGTTTACATTTGCAAATAAACTCTTTTCCATCATTCATACACTCAGCTCCATTTTTGCATGGTTTCAATCCACATGGATTAGCTGCAGCAAATAAATCAAATGATAATTTTGAAATGAGTGATGATAAGAAGTTAGCAATGTTAATTTATATTCACCAGGTTTAATTCAACATTTTTTAATTTCTTTTTGTTTTTATTATTAGATTCTGTTTGATATTCTGATTTGCTTCTTGAAATTTTCTAGGAAAATAATATTTGAAGACTAGAAAAATCAGTAAAGGATAACATCTTATCACAATAAAGATGGCCCATCAAAACAACTCAGATTAAAGATAGGTTTATCTCATGAAATTCAAAGCATTAGAATAAGATATAATAAAAACGTTAATACACATAAGATAAGTTAACCTATTATCTTTATCTATATTGATAGGCTTTTTACATCAGTTTTATATGTTGCACAATCGCTTTTTACCTATCTTTTTCTTTCTTTAATCATAGCTAAAGTATACATTTAGAATATGTTTTTGATATAGAAAATATAATTTTTGTATTTATTTTAAACATATTTTTATATGCAATGAAATCATTTATAGATGTTTTTCCAGTAAATAGTTTATTTCAAGTGTTTCTCATCACCATACATCTGAATTTAATTGTTTCAAACCAAATAAATGAAATGAATAAAAACTTCAATAAGAACAATTACTCTTTCAATATTCATTCAGAGAAGGGAATAAAAAAAAAATTCTACATTAGTTTCAGTATTAATTAATATATATATTATGTATATATATGTATGTATATACATATGGTGTATGAATGGTATTCGATAAATAAACATATATACATAAACACACACACACACACACACATATATATATGTAAACATATATATATATATATATATATATATATATATATATATATATATATATATATATATTGTTAGGGGCATTTGTAAGTGTCTCAGTGTCCGTGTTTGTGTATAAGTGTAAAGAGAAATAAAGCTACTCACGTTCAATACAAGTTGGTCCCATGAAGGCAGCTGTACATACACATCTGAATTTCTCACCCACATTGAAACATTTAGCTCCATTCTTACAGGGCTCAAGTCCACATGGGTTTGCTGCAAATAAAGACATTCAATTTTAGATTGATCAGATAATTACTGAATATTCAATACTTAAATTACAATCATTTTTAATTATTATTGAATATAAGCAGTGCACTTGAGTATTCTTGCTTGGATTGTACAGTTCCAAGTAAACATTATCTAAGCTTTGCTTACATATCTTCAGGCTTCATTTTTAGCACCTGTGATGATAGTGTCCATCAGACATTCATACTTCCAAACAGTCATTTTGGTTGTTATTCCTCAATAGAGGCAGCACCAAATTTCTGTTTAAGGACTTTATTGGTTGCAATGAAATAATTCAATATGGTAATATGAGACCAGTCAAACTGCAATGTCAAGGATTGGCTTCCATAATTGGTTGCAATTTATTTTGATTCTGTCATGTTCTGAAGTTTGCTTAATGTCTTAAATTTGACACATCATAACTTAGTACAATGCTCGTAAAAGCTGTGCTTCAGTTTGAAGATGTATCACAAAAATTCTGTTTGATACCACATATTAATTCATATTTCATCATTATTATCATCACCATCAGCCTTTTAGCCTCCATCATTAGACATAGACTTTCCCCAAGATTCACCAAACTTCCCTATCATAGGCATCCCAGAGCCAGTACTTTCTGAATTTAACCAGCTCATCATGCTATCTTACTTTTTTTCAGCCACAATTTTGCATATGATCCTAGGGATCCATGTTGATTCACAATGTCTGGTGGTTGTCTGCCATTCTAACAACAGGTCCAGCCATTTGCCATTTGAGTTTTCCAATTCTTTTTATGATATCTCTGACCCCTGTCTTTTCACTAATATACTGTACTGTCTTATGATATCTTCATGTGATGTTGTGTATGATTCCCTCATGTGCACATAGCATGGTTCTTGGTTTGAGGGTCAATCTTTTGGTTCTGTTCCATGTTTAAGCTCCATAGGTGACTTTTGGGGAGATGCATTGGTTGTTTACCCTTCTTTTTAGGACTAGTGAAATTTGAGTTCTTGAAAGTCGAGTTTGCTCTACTGAAAGTTTGCCAACCTTTGTGATTCTTTACAAAATTTTTTCTTTTGAGGATTTCATGGAGATTCGCTGTCCTAGGTAGATATAGTGGTCTACTTTCTTCTGCTCTGCGTTTTCAATTTCGATCATTATATCTTTGTCCCTAACATGTTTGTTGTACATGACATTTGTTTTGCTGAATTTCATGTGGAGGCCAACTTTCTTGCTTGCTTCATTTAGTTTGTCCATAATGTCCCATACTAAAATCATACAGTAGATAAACTCTCTACTGCTTGCAATAGGTCAATTTTTTTGTATGAATGCTTTTATGAGAGAGAAACTGATGACTAAAGGCCACTCTGTACACACAAAAATTCAAATTAATAAATAAATTGATAAATTAATAGAAAAATTTTCACTCATGAACTTCTATAATTTACCCACTAATCTAGTATTTAATGGAAGTAAATAAGGCAATTTTAACACAAGTTGACCATCATGAATATCGAGTCGCAATGAACATTTCAACAATTACAACTCATGAAATAAAAATGAATACAAACAAAATATAGCAAATATAACACTTCATGGTGCAAGAATTCATATAAATTCATATCATTTATAATGTTACTATTCATACTATTATTATTTTTTATTAGGTGTTGAAGAATATATATCTAAATAAATACTGTTTTAATACCATTGTTCATTGATATCATAGAAAACAAACATGAAATCCAATAATGGTTCAAAATGTAAAAAAAATCCCTTTATAATAATGACCTCTTAATGACCTCTTAATGACCTCCATTCTCAACAAGAAGAAAATATTGACAATTTTAATGTAGGCATCAATTAATATAGTCAAATTTGTAAAACAATGTTTTTCTATTGTATGTCATGGTAAAAATGAGCCATTTAACTCACGTTCAACACAAGTGATTCCCATGAAACCTGCTGTACAGACACATTTGAACTTCTCCCCATCATTGATGCATTTAGCCCCATTCATGCAGGGTTTAAGTCCACAAGGGTTTGCTGTTGAAAAATGGTGAAGTTATATGAGTTTTACCGTTCATACACTCAAAAGCAAATATTCTTGAAAAAAATGTAAGCAATATTAGTAATGCATATCTAATATGTGCTCAAAAGTATCAAAACATGAAATTTACAATTTCAGTGAGGCGATTATATAATTAGTGTCAATATAGATGTTGACTGTGATTCAATCTTATATAAATAAAAGTTGAATAATCATGCTCTTTACAGTAACATAACTCTTAATTTATTCACTTAATGATTAAAAATCACAAGAATTTCAAAGTGGAAAGAAAATATCAAAACTGTTAACATTTTACTACTTCAAGAAAGCTACTTTGAAGCAAATTATACATATGAAATTCTCAAAATTCATATATTCATATATATATATATATATATATATATATATATATGCATGTATGTATATGTGTGTAAATAGGAAAAAGCTACTCACGTTCAATACAAATTGGTCCCATGAATCCTGCTGTACAAACACATCTGAATTTCTTTCCTTTATCTTCATTGAAACATTTCGCTCCATTCTTGCAGGGTTCAAGTCCACATGGGTTTACTGAAAAATTAGAGATAGAGATTTTATCACTGTTTATAAAGTTTGTATTCATGAATATCAGTATAAAAGAGAAATACAAAGAGTGAACAGAATAATACTGAAATATTTTATAAATTCAACTCACATTCAATGCAAGTTTTTCCCATAAATCCAGGTTTGCATTTGCAAATAAACTCTTTTCCATCATTTTCACATTCAGCTCCATTTTTGCATGGTTTCAGTCCACATGGATTGGCTAAAGAAATTCAAATGTGGAAGGTTATTCAAAAAACTTAAAGTAAGTTAGTTTTTTAGCTATACTAATTAGTATCAAAATAAAAGCATTCTTTCTTTACAAAAATGTAACTATCTTTATCTGAATTTCTGAGATGAAGTTCTGTTACTGTTACAAATTGAATCATTTGAACCTGTTTTCTTGTTTTTGAATCAATGTATAGGGGTAAAATGTAACTTTTACTCATTTATTTTCTTAACAATGAAATACTTTTCAGATCTACTTACGTATTTGACAGTTCCTTCCCTCATAGCCCTCTTTACATGTACAGATGTAGGTATCATCTTTATTTGTACAGGTGGCACCATTTATGCATGGTTTCTTTGCACAGTGATTCACTGGAGAAATAAGAAAAAACAAGTTGGATAATTAAAACATCAGCAGAAGAATTATAACGCCACATGCAATGATAATATAATAGATTTCTTATAAGTAGAATTTATTATTTTAAGTCGCAGAAATTACTTTGATGTTGGTATAATCTTTATCATAATTATGTGTGATTCAGGAGAAACAGTTTTTCTAGTGAGTGCACTTCCAGAAACATTTTGTAGAAGATTTTTGACAAACATTAGATCATGTTCTCACCCATGGGATGAAGGGCAACTGGTATATCTTGACAGGCAAATAAATTGAAAAAGCTCCCTAAACTGAATGACTCTTGCTGAAAAGGTCCCTTGTTTTCTTTGATGGACTCATTCACATTCAAATAGAATTAGCTTCAAGAACAGTCATTCATACAAATAACCTGTATTTCAGTAATCTTTGTAAGATAATTCACTTGTTGATCATAAGATTTACTTGACAGTTAGTAGTAATTATATCTGGTTCTGTATTAAAATGCAAAGGATCTTCATGCTGATTGATGCATTTGCAATCAGATACATCAATATTCAATTGTTAAATAATTTTGGAAGAACATTGAACAACAATATTATAGTAATGTCCCTTAGATTTCATTCTAAAATTATTTCAAGCAACTCATCTGGCCTGGATACAGGTATGTATGAAAATGAATAAAAGATTGTACTTTAGGTAATATGCAGACTTACCAATAGAACAGTCCACTCCTTCAAAGCCTAATTTGCATATACATTTGTATTTGTCACCTTCATCTTTGCATGTTGCACCATTTTTACATGGTTTCAGTCCACAAGCATTTACTGGAAAGTGAACAACCATATTTATTATTAAGTATATAGTATAAGGATCAAATTTTCAAGACAAAGTTTACAAAATATAATCATTTATAATACTGAAAAATAAATATTTTTGACAATCGAGGTTACATAGAATTATCTCAACAACAATATATTAAATAATGTCTATTCAGGCAGAAGCTCTTCATTAATAATACAAGTTTGATTAAAAACCATAGACAAGGAATTTTTCAAAAATTTTTTATGTAAAACTCATTTTTTTCTAACAATTAAAACTAAGATCAACTTTCTCAATTGTGAATTTATAGGGATAATTTTTAAAATCCAAGTCTAAAAATTAGTTATTATGTCAGAGTTTTATAATTCAGAAACTGCTTGCCTGTAATTTGTTCTATTTAATAAACTCAGATGTATGTAGAGAGATATAGAATGTGATATGACAGAAATATGCACTTACTGATAGAACATGTCTTCCCTTTAAATCCTGGTTTACAAATACATTCAAAATCAAGAAGTCCTTTGTTGATGCATTTTGCTCCATTCTTACAAGGGTGCTTTTCACAAGGCCGAACTATTTTCACAATTGCAAAAAATAAGAAATAAGAGTAAAAATCATTTCATTCAGACACAACATTGATAAAGGAGAATAGATGTTATTTTGATTTCTTTTGGTTCAATGCTTGAAAAGTAGTTAAAAAATAAAGATGTTAAGATAGAATTTATACACATTAATATTGACACTTGTGTAAACAAAACATTCCTTGTATGAAAAGACAACAAAATCTCAATAAACTGAACAGAAATTTCAGAAATTTTGATGGAACCATGACAAGATTTAGAATATGCAAAGATCTAATTATCTTTTATTTTTAGATTCTGATATCACAGTGCAAAGTTTTACGTTTACTTTTCAAAAAGACAATGACTCTCCTTCTCAAAGTCATGAAGGATCCTAACACTGAGGCTTCAAATTCACTTTAATCTCAGTTAAAGAAATAAAGAGGTAGAAAATGAACGCCTTTGTTATTCATAAATGACCATACTATAATCTACCTGGGATGAGTGTAGTCTTGGGACAGAGATGAAGTTTAAGCCAAATAAATTAACTTCTAGACAGATTTATCATTGAAGAAATTGTGTCCCAATTAATAGAGGTTTGTTACAGGGTAAGTACGTCAATGAGGCAGGAGCCTGATCATAAAAAAATGAATTTTTTTGATACACAACAGATGTTTAATCTTAAACATAATCTTCTTCCTTGTCAATTTACATAATCCTGAGGTGAATATTAATCGCATAGATTAAACATTATACATTGAAATTTTCAGATCAAAATACAGTTTATTGCTATATGTCAGGCTATGGACATATTCATTCACTATTATATATGCTGAAGTTTTATGGCATAAATTTTCATAATTGCTTTAAAGCAATCAGTATAGTAATTATTGATGATTTATGTTCACTTAACTAGACCAAATAGGTTTTTTTTATATATATACTCTGACCAAAAGAATGTTCAAAAATGATGGCAAGATGTGTCAGTTATTTTTCTATTCTTTGTCTGGCTTCATATAAGGAACACGTTTTTGAACTTTCAACAATATCATTTAGACTGTTGACAATCCATATGCATACCAACAAAATGATGCAATTTTAAAATAGATATTTTTTTTATCCAAACTGTTTAGTCTTCTTGAACTGGGTAATATTTTAACTACTTATTAGCACTAAAATAGTCTCATAATGTTTTCTTAACCTCATACTTTGGGCAAGTATATGGTCTCGACTGAAACTGTCATTGGCTTATTTTTTTCCAACAGTTTCTGTTTTTACCAAAAAGCTATTTCTGTGTGTGGAGTGAATGTTTGATATTTTTTTTTGCTCTCAAAACAAGTAAAGACTAATAATGCTGTTGGAAATACTAAATAGAATTATTGTTATGTGAGTAAAATAAGTTTTATATTTTTACTAGAATACTAATAATAGATATCTCGACTTTTACTTACGTTTACACTGGCCCGATTCTAGTACATAACCAGTATTGCAAACACATTGGTACATTTCATCTTTCAAGATACATTTGCCATGGATGCAAGGTTTTGAGATAATTTTTTCCAAATTTCCAGGGGCAACACATTTAAGTGTTAGTTGACAATCAACAGAAATTTCCTCTTTCACCTGAAAAATTTCAAGGAAAAATAGACTTGAATAAGCTGACAATGCTTTCAATAAGTTGAACTTTTGCAAAATTTGATAGTATTCAAAGGGAAATCTAAAGTTTTTTATCAACTTCCTCAATCTTAAATTTTAAAATATGATGATGATTTATTTTTTATGCTTAAAAATCTATGAATAAAAATACACATACATGCAACAACATACATAGCTACTAGATTAGGTATCTGTGGAAGTCAATTTTACATTGTAATTACAATATAACACATTAGTGAATAGTTGATCTAATCCACTCATCACCTATATAAACTCAAAATTCCTACTAAAAAGTTATCAGAAGAAATTAGAAGAAGCAATATCTCTTCAAATCTGATTCACAAGTTCCATCCAATCAGCCAAGCAATACTGAGTGAATTTTCTTCAACAAGAACATTAGTATGAATTCAAATTCTCAATAATATGGTAAAATTTTTTTGATACTCATTTCAATGCTCTGAACTTTACATTGACACTCATCCCCATCAAACACATTCATCTGACTACAAAAGACAATACTCTCACCTATTGCCAAATTTGCAACTGAACTGTAATATATTATGAAATTATGATAATCTTTCATTCTACTTCCGTTGATTTATTGCTTGTGAATATTGAAAATAAATTCTTTCATTATGACAATCAATGTTTATCATTTTGTTGTTATCAAAATAAATTTCTTTTCTATTCCGTCCATCACTTTTACAATTATCCACGACTCTACACCTTTGAATGCAGGATGTACAGCCTGGGAGATCAGATCTCCAGGAACAAAAAATTTTACTTCTTATTCATCCTTATTTCACATTTCATCGCGTCTGAATTATCATAGGTAAATAGGTACATTAATTCAATACATATCCAACGGCCCGATTCAAAATGGGTTATACTGTTTGTTACCTACCTGTATAAACTTCTCCTTGTAGGTGCAACCACACATGGAATAAGGTACGCATTCAGTGCCCTTGCGAATAAAACCTTCTTTGCATACGCAAGCTTCATTGTATGTCTTACAGATGGGATAAGGATTGAAACATGTTGGTTGGCAGGTAAGAGCCTTAGAGTGATATTCTTCATTTGCTGGGCAGACAATAACTAGAAGTAAAAACAATGTAGTGCTGGATTAGCATAAGCAAAACAAATGAAATTTCAGGCAAACCAAGCTTTTTGCCCATCTTAACAAAAGAATTCTCATACATCCATATTGATTAGGTTTTCCTTCCTATGAATGAAACTACAAGCATCTATTTACTTATTTGAACTAACTTCCACAAGAAAATAAGACATATTAATCATCAAATTAATCAACAAATCAGCCTAAATGGTACGGGAGAGTTGGATCAAGTGTAACACCCAAATTTGTACAATCAGGAACTAGCTATTGTCATACTACTTACTCTGCACATGCTCAGTTCTCCTATGCCTGCCCGGACTAGATCAACTCGTTCTTTGAAGACTATCAGATTTTATGAGAAAAAGTCGGTTTTTAAGATAAGAAAGTTACTTTTTAATTTTCCATATTTTCCAACAATTCCCCAGGTTTTCATTCCTATGAGCTTGAAGCCATATCATTTTAATGCCTATTTTTTTAGCTAGCAGCCAATGTGATTGACATGCTGAATTTTTTCTGTTCTATGTTAGCAGGGAGGTTTTTCTAAACTACCAGCAGTAGATCAACTGTAATATTTAACTTCTAAAAAATGTATTCTTATTATACTCTTTATGTAATTTATGGTGCCTTTTAAATGATATGACACATCAATTTTTGTACCAAATGATTAGTTATATTACATAAAAACCTAATAAACATGTGTCTTAGATATGATAATAATAAATAAATTCATTACTGATTCATGATAGTAGGTGTTTTATTTCAAACACTAGAATTACCAGTTCAAAAAATGTAATTTTCTCTCTCAAATCTATTTGGGATTCAAAGTTTCTGGGAAAAAATTCAATTGTTAATTTCATGATTGGTGAGAGCTTAGAGATCAAATCTACTTCTATAAAATTCATCATTGTTGGTCTACTTTAACAGCAATTTATTCGAATTGCAATCAAAAACAGTTACCAAGTAACTACAGCAAACATTTACAAATAAACAAGAGTAATTTTATAATGGTAAAGTTGTGTGCATGTGAAGAGGCAAAACCTGGAGTAGAAATGTACCAAGTCGCTTACAAATGAACTGGTATTGAAGAATTCATTTTATAAAATATCAAATTACACTCTACCATACAAGGCTGAATTTAACATGAGCATAAGATTTCTTTGAGTTCTGTCTATTTCTGTATTTAGCAGCCATTTTAAAACAAATTACATATTCACAAAATTATGATTTAACATAAAATCCTTTCAATATTTTGAATGCTTGTGTTTTTGTGCACACATGCATATGTGCATACACTCATGTTTCTGTGCACATGTACAAAGTTTCTGAGATTATTCATGAGAACCAGGCTCAGGATTAGTTTAACAGAATTTCTCAAGGGCAAGATAGATAATCTTTTAGCATTATTCTGCCTAGTCTGAAGTTCTGAGATAAAGTATTATTGATATTCAGATTAAGATCAATAAACCAGCTTCATTTTCTTACTTACCACAGCCAGTGGCTTCCCTCCAGTTTGGAAATATTCCTTCTTTCATGCACATCTTAGCAACACTTTGGACAGAAGCACACATGACAGAGTCGAAGATCTTTGGTGTTGTATAATAGCTACATGTGGTCACTTTACATATAGAAACATGCTGTCTGATGGTCGGCAGTCCAAGCTTGTCAATACAAGTACCAAAATATTTGCGATCTAACATTGTATTACACTTCTCTGTTTCACTCAAATAGCATTCATCTTTAACGAAGGCCTGTGTGCAACTAAGAAAATAATAGAAAGAAAAAGATGAAGTTCAATAGAGTTTCATAATTTGAAAAATGGAAAAAAGTCTCCTTAAAGAAAACAGATCACTTAGGTTTATACATTTCAAATTGCAGATTTCCTGTCTCCTTTCTTTCTTTCTTTCATTCATTCATTCATTCACATGGTCAGCCTCCTGATATGGATCTTACTAAACATGTCTGAGTTATCACAGATTGTGTAAAAGCCCAGAAAACCCTCTACAAAAGAAAATCTACTTTGTGTTCTAAATGCAGCTTTGTTGGAGATGTAGACATAATGATAAATTCGATGCCTGAAAGACTAAACCTTCAATGGCAAGTCAAATTTAATTTGCACGAAAAATGTTCTTACACCATTGGGATCATTGAAGAGAGGCTCTTGTTTTAAAATAGATTCGCAATTTACTCCTGTCATGCTTGAATATATGTCTGTTTCCCTGTCTCTTCCTATAAATACATATATGTGTGTATGTGCGTGTGTGTGTGTGTGTGTGTGTGAAAACACTATCAGAAACTGTCAACCAAAACTATCGGCCAAACAATCAACCTTTCTTCAGTTTTCAAAATGGCGTGACTGTTAGCTGGCTGGTCGGCTGA
This sequence comes from Thysanoteuthis rhombus, assembly GCA_963457665.1. Taxonomy (NCBI): domain Eukaryota; kingdom Metazoa; phylum Mollusca; class Cephalopoda; order Oegopsida; family Thysanoteuthidae; genus Thysanoteuthis; species Thysanoteuthis major. The sequence goes on from OY735216.1 coordinate 36,719,615, forward strand.
CTATGTATCTGTCATGTGCTCAGGCTGCCACAATGAGCTAGAGGGCTGAAGACTTGAGCATTTACTCCTTATGTCTGGAAAAAATGTTTTGTTTTCTATAAATTCCCCTCCCAAATAGGTTTTTAGAGGGGATTTCAATCTGCAATGGAAGTTTAAGCTAAATTGGTCCTTTATTTTGTGTCTGACAGCATTCACACTTGGTTTTCAAAAATTCGGACTTTTCCAGTGATCACTACCCAACAAAAGGCAAAAGAAGGAACTTACTCATTAATCACACTGTTTCTAATTTTTTATTGATCATCCCCAACACGTTGGTCATGTAAGAGTTTCTATTGAGTGACTAACTGACTTGTTCTAGATTATCTTTTCTTGCATGGCAAGATTGAATTAAATTGATTGATAAGGAATGAGCTAAATATAACACTTCTTTCCAGCAATTTCTTTCCCGTAAACTAATTCCATATATTTCATTCCCTTTTATGAATTATATACACAAACAGGACATTCAAACAGCTTTCAAAGAGCTTCATCCAGTGCAGTATCGCTCATTAAAAATGGCATGACTGAGTTGACAGATCTTTCCAATAAATAATCGTTCCACTCATGCACATTTTAAAGGATTGTATATAGATGTTTGCTTTAATTGGATTGGAAAATATTGTTTTTGTTGGCTGTGAACAATAAACAAGCTTGTAGAAATTTATACCTGTTAGACTTATATCTGTGGGAGATTGCAAACTTCTCGTTCTCTATTCCAATCGCTGGATAATCAACAAAGATGTCCCCCTCATTGTATCCAATAGTAAGTCCATATTGAGTGTTTAAGTATAACATGCCATCCATGGTGTAGCCAGATAAACCCATTTGATTGTAAAAAGGTGTAGCTAATTCCATTTGATTGACCTGAAGGAAAAAAGAACATACAGAAACAATGATTGATGATAAAAATCATAATTTGTGTCGAAAATTCTGGAATGAAGAATAATCATTATCGTACATGTTTTTATTCAAAATGGTGTCCTTATCTTGGCTAATATAGTCACAATGTTTCAGCTGTTAATCCTTGCAGCCTTTTTTAAGTGCCTGTCATATTGGGTAAGACTCAAAATTCCACTGCCTGTTTATCCTATAGTTGATATAAATGTTGCTTAAGTGTATGCAGTATACCTGGTGGCTGTTAATTTGATCCCTGGCCCAGGCAGTGAAATTCTCATACTGTAGTTAAGTGGAAAGAGCAGAACTAGTATCACAAGAACAAATCAACTAAAACAAGATGTGGAATGGTGGACTGTATAAAGGGTATGATTCAATTCTTCCAAATGTTACCAGATACGACATGTGCCTTAGATAACCAGAGGATACAACGGAGAAAACACTATGATTATAACAACCAAGATCAGGACATCAGTGTATAATATTTATAAATGATTTTGTTATTTGTATCTTTGCATTCTATGAAAAATATACTCATCATTAATGATTGAAAATTTATGTTACAATTTGATTTTGATGGCAATCGTTTGGTGTGAGAATGATTCGGGACTTGATTCTTTAAAATCCTACTGTGCTAGGAATATTTCAGGAAACAACTTTATATTTCACAATTGAGTATTATTTCCAATTTGACAACGCATCCCAATATTTCCAAAAAGGATAACTAAGGCTCAAAATGGAGGTTATGTCATTGTTTATTATATGTTTTGGCTGAAAAGAATTAGAATTGCTGAGCGACACACTTAATTGCTCATCAAACAAATGGCTTCAGTGTTGGCATTTTCATCACTGTCTCTTGAGTGACCTCAGCCGCATCATTCACATTCTACTAAACATATAAATACTTCATATGTGTAAAACAAAAATTATATCAAGCTCACTCACAAGAGTTTCTGTTCACGTATGCACAGTAAAGTTGGTTGATACATTATATCAAGGCCATGCAATCACTACCGAGATATTCTAAATAGACGGACAATTTCCAGACAGACATCATGAAAAAAATATGTAATGATAAAATACGTTTATTTATTGATGCTTTTTTTTTTGCTTTTCAATGCAGGCCCAAGCAGAGAGTAGCTTGTGGGGCCCAATGGACTGAGCCCGCTATTTTAGGGGGCCTTCTCCAGAGGCTTAGCAAGAGGGACGATGGTGAGTCACCTGTTAAGACCTTCTGTCAGCTCTGCCCAGCCCCATTCGAATGTAAAATCACGTACTTCTAGTTCGAACTAAAAAATCGTTTTTAATTGTTCTGTGCAAATTTTGGGGCCAGAAATTGATGAAATACTTACCGCAACTCTATCAATCGACATCATGCGTACGGACATGAGCGGCAAAACCAATTCTACCACAGGTCTGCATGACTCCTCAACTCCAATTGCATTGCTAACAATAATTCTGTAGTAAGGGTTATCGTTTTTGACGAGTGTAAATTTGCAAACACCTTGGAAGGATTCCTGTGTTAAATTATTTCCCTTCGTACTGTAGCATGAGCAATCAGCATCTGCACGTGTAGAATAAAAACAATTTCATTTTTCATACTTCTTTATTAATACGAAATAGTTTGTTAAAATATCAAATATGTGAGAGTGTTAGTAAATATATAATGAGATGTAAATTAGGGTGAGAAAAAATTCAGAAACCAGGTAGGAGAAAGATTAACGTTAAAGTCGATGTTTAAAAAAAATGATTTAGCAAGAATACAGTAGCTTGATTCTCTTTTATAAGTGTTTACAGTTTCCCATCGGAAAAAAAATCGCATAAAAACACGGTTTGTAAATCAAAGAAAGATTTAAGATTACTGGCAATGTCGGGTATTCTAATTTATATCATTTCTTATACCAGCAATAAAATTACACGTGTCGTTTTAAGCTTTGATAATTCGAAATATACATTTTTTTTTTAAATCTCCAGCTTTTACAAGACACGGGGTGGATTGCTGTATACATTTTAATTGTGCCTACGTTTTCCTTAATGCCCATACAAATCTAGGTTTAGTACGATTTGGCATAGCCGACTGGGCGTGGACAATTAGGTGTGGACGTTTGGGTGTTAGACCTAATATAGGTGTCAGTTCATCTGGCGATAAATGCTTTGGTTGTTAAACCATGCCAAACTAACTCATGAACTGAAGCAAGTCGAAAGCTTCTTTAATTCACATATCGTTTGTTGAGGACGTTTAAAAAACACGAAATTTAGAATATGATGCAACAGAATTGAGCCAATGGGTCTGATGACCTTGTAGTGTAATTTGAGTAGGTTTTCATATTTGTAATGTATACTTAATAACATTTTCTCCCCAGTTGATAAATAAACAGTAAACTCCACAGAAACAGAGAATTAAAAGACATTGTGTTTTGTTATCTCTAAGACGAGTTACGACGGTTTTGTTCTTTTCATTTCCTACTCAAGTTCCTCTACTTGTATTTGTTTCTTCATGTAATTTTTCTCAAAAGTATAGTTCGTGATATTGCAGAATCAAAGTGTTAACCACTGAAAAGATTACTGTTAACTTGTTTATTGCGATCAATCTTGTCGAAAGAAAAAAAGTTGAAACTTTTTCAAAATTACATTGATTTTTTTTTGTCTTTTTAGTTTGTCTTCTATAAGATTATTTGTCAGACTTTTCCAAATGCAATAGAGCTTGACTTTTTTGTTTTATTCGTTTAATGTTTTGTTGTTGTTTTTTTTAAAATTTAATTCCTTGTCATTATTTGTACAGCAAAATTCTAACACTATTTCAGTATTATTTCAATGATTTTTACAGCGCAATACATGTGCTTAATAGACAAACAGCTTTTTTGGAAAAA
>OY735216.1:36725917-36760917 GCA_963457665.1 Thysanoteuthis rhombus
GACGAAATCCCAGTACCAACAGGCTTGTCCTTTCGTTATCCATGTCATTCAAAAGACATGTGTGCTCGATCCAGTCAATTACTGTGACAAAAGAAACAATTTGGCATGCTCTGTTAATTTTCCTAATTATTGATTCGAACATACCATGTAATTTTTTCTATGAATTCTGAATTGAATTGCTTAAATTAATTTCGCTTCGTATTCATTCACATCAAGCTAATTATTATTCACAATTAATTTCATATTTATTCAATTTGATATCTATGTAATCGACACCTGTGTCCTATCAAATATTTGAGTTTGGTAATTAACCTATTTTTAATTCAAAAGTGATATATACTCATGAACCATTATTTTACCATTTCCCAAAAGTGTTAAACATTGTATTTTTTCAAAATAAGTACCAACAGATGGTGAGTGATGATTCCGACAAATCGATGCCAAGTACATAGATATCCTATTGTAACTCTTATTAATAACATTGTAGATTGTACAAAGTCAATTTATGCGAACTATATAAGTTGATTACAATTGATTGCAATCGTTACTGAAACTATAGCCTGGGTGCATTTTATAATCTATCTGAACACTGATATTTTTGATCAATTAAAAAACTGAGAGAAGCTAACTTTTCAACCATACATTTTCACTTTTCACAAGCAAACTTATCAACAAGAAAATGCAAGGAAGCTCTCAGAGCATATACTATCAAATACTAATTAAAAACTGAATAACAATCAGATCATATATAGCTATGATACAGACGACTAATCTGAGTGAGTTTTGATTTTGCATATTTCGGACTATTGCCTTTTCGTACGAGAATATTTTTAAATCGAAAAAAATCTGGATCCACCCCAAAATTTAATCAATTTTTCTTAAACTAAGGCCCAACCTTCGAAAACGTTGGAGATATTGAGTTGATCATCAGAAAAAAAACATGAGTGAATACATATACCTCTTCTAAATTCATTGGCTGAGATAACTGACAGAGGACATATGTGTTTTGACATTGTATGTAGGCGGACTATTGTTTTGTAAGTAATATTCAACGATCAAGTCCCTCAAAATACTGTAACAATAGAGAGCGAAGTTCTAGAAGAGGTTGTCAAATAAATTTACCTAAGACAGATAATAAAGTTTGAGAAAGACCATGAAAGCGAAATACGCATAACAATTGGCTGGAAAGCATTTCGTATGAATAGAGACATACTGAAGAGCTCCTTGTCAGTGTGCTCAAAGCATTAATTATACAATGCATTCATACTACCAACTATGATTGATGCATGCTAAACATAGAAATTAAGAAAATGAAACTAGAACCAACGTAGAATCGCACAGAGAGCCATGGAAAGAGCAATTCTAGGAACAACCAAGAGATGGAAGAAGATCGACATTGATTAAAAGGAGGACTAGGGTAAAGGATATTATACAAACAATAGAGCAACAAGATAGGCTGGACCCTAAGTAAGAAGAAATGACAACAGATGGAGTAAAAGACTGGCCGATTGGGCTCTATGGGACAGTGAACCAAGTAGGAAAAGACCAGAGACAAGATGGATGGATGAGACTGAAAGGTCAGCCTGCAAGGCATGGCAGAGATGGGAAAGGCCTTTGTCAGCAGAGGACTTATGTTCATCATCATCAGCCTTGTGGCGTCTGTCGTAAGACATTCCACGGGATAATCCAGACCTCTCTATCATAGGCGTCGTGGGGCCAATACTTCCTGTTCTTGTCTAGTTCGTCACATTATCTCATATTTTGCCGGTTGCAGTTTCGCATATAATCACTGGGGATCCACATCGTGGGTCGTGATGTCCAGCAATTTTCTGACATTTTGGCAACCAGACCAGCCTATTGCCATTTGAGTTTTCTAATGGTTTCTATATCTGACTCCTGTTTTTACTCTAATATACAGTGCTGTCTTGTGACCTGTTGAGCATACTGCTTGATGATATAAGCATGGAATATTTTTTATACCACCAATGCACGCGTTTGTATCTCTGTGTGCGCAGACAACCTGTCGATTTGCCAAATCAACTTAGAAGATCGAATCGGTCCTTATTGAAATCCTGTTACACGCTTTGATCGTTTTCAAGAAGAAAGTTCTATTTTGCTGCTGGTTGCCTTTGTAACAGATCCTTCAGTAAATCACGAAAGGCAGGAAATGGAAGACAAAGGATGACATATTTGGTTCAAAAGAGAAAGGAAATTGCTAAATAATCCACAGAAGCCAAGCGATGGTAGTAGCGATAATCAAAAGACTAGACACCAGTACGAGCTTGCACAATTTAAGCTTTCTTTCAAGATGAGAAATAGAAAATAGAATCATTAACACAACGCTTATTTTATTGGCTTTTAACAGAGCGTTCAACTTTTATGAGACTATGATTCTCCACAGCCATTTTCTGGGCAATTTTACAGCAGTGGTTTGTCTGCAAATTTGTGGTGCAGCCTTTGATAATAACAGCTATATATCTATTTTGACAGTTTTCAAAAACATTTATCAGACAAAAAATTTGGCAACTGGATTGTAATTCACATTATAAGAGTACCGGTTAATCGTGTCGTGGTAAGAATTCTTTCAAATTACACATTTCGAAGATGTATGCAATTTCGATGCATTGTTGATAAAACCATGTATACAGACGATTTATTGTGAAGAAGTACTCGATCGTTAGACACTAATGAAAGAATGATCTGGATCAACTTCCCCGAGGAGACTTTGTAATGACTTTATTTCTACCACTAATGAGATCGGTAAAATTTGAAAACTCAACGATATATCATACACGACTTGAGTTTTTTTTATTATTTGAACATTTCAGTATTTTTTAGCCAACAACAAACACTCTGGTCTTGTCTTTGCAAATATTTCCATTCCAGGGAAACATCAATATGCATATTCATCTCTTTGTATACGAAAGGAAAATATTCAATCTTCAAGGCAAAACTATTGGGAGAGAACATTCGCGTAATAGAATTTATTACTCCTCATTTTTTTGTTGTTGTTTTTTTTTTTTGTTTTAGTTTTGTTTTCACTTCTTTTCATGTACTGAAGAAATTGCCATTTTCCACCGGGCGTTTAAGAGTTTTATAAATATCAAAAGATAGGTAGATTACCAATGATAAATATATTTCTGACAATCTACAATAATAAAAGAAATGACTTTTTATAAATGGGAAATATATGTCCCATATTTTCACCCATTATGCAGCGATTGATCAGAGCTTTGAGCCAGCTAACTGTGCAGTAATGCTTAGATCTATGTTATTGTGTAGTAAACCAGTTTCTAGACCCATTAGAAGCCGAAATGAAAGAACATTTAGAGCGCTATCACTTTACTGAGAAATTTGTCAATTTTCTATATCATACTGATTCTTTAGTGTCTTATCTTTACGCAGTTTATTTCTCTATGGTTGCTTACTTTGTTTTTACACTCGTTATAGAAACCCGTCTCTATCATATCTTGATAAAGAACGTTGCAAAGAGTGAATTTGTATTGTTTTGGGCTTAATCATTTTTTATACTGTCTCATTTGGTAATGTACAGTTTTTACTCTATACAAGATAATAATCAAAGTTCAAACTCAAGAACTCTGTGTGTGTGTGTGTGTGTGTGTGTGTGTGTGTGTGTGTGTGTGTGTGTGTGTGTGTGTGTGTGTGTGTGTGTGTAATATATGTTTGTTAAAAAGTGCTCGCAGACCGAGTGCACGTTTGAAACAATACTTCAATTGGAATGATTAAAGCTACTCACCAAGTGATTTGCATTCCCCTTCAACGAAGTCATACCCTTTATCACAAACACACTGATATACCCCACTTAGAAGGGCACATTTGCTATTAGAACCGCATGGTTTCAATTCAATCCTTTCCAAATTTCCGCCAGGCCGACATATTAGCTTTGTCTGACAATCATTAGTGACAACTTCCTGGTAGATCTGAAATTGGAATTGAAAGAGACTTTACACTTCATCCAAAATGAATGAGAGAAAATGAATAAGGTTTGTTTTATTTCCTCGCCCTCAATCAGAAATATGCTAATATTTTTGGATGGAAGTGCGTTTCACTGTCATAAATGTTTGAAATACTTTGAATCGATACGAATTTACTTGGGGAAGTTATCAGGTTGTTCATTTTTATTCACTAATTAGTCTAAAATAGACACACTTAGACGTGTTTACTATCTTTTTTACCAGCAAGATCATCATCAAAATATATGATACCCTTATTTAAATCTGTTCCTTTTCTCACTGAAATTTCCCATTTTTTATATTGTCTTCTTTAGAATGAAGTATCTAATATGGAAACTGCAAAGAGTAGTGAGTATACGAAGTGTAGATGTGACCAGAATAAGATAAATAGTTAGATGGAAATAAACTAACAGATGTCTTGAACATCCACGACTGCTCACCTGCAAGAATTTGTTTTCATATAAACAACCGCATTCAGATGCCTGAACACATACACCAGCTTTAAGGATATATCCGGAACGACAGACACAAGTGTCGGTATAATCTTCACATGTTGGAGAAGGGTTGTCACATGTAGGTTGACACACTAAAGCATGTTTTTTGTACACTTGATTTTCAGCGCATTTGATCTCTGAAAAATCCAATTATTTTGAAACTTAGATAACAGATTATAGATATTTAATCATCAAGTGGTATTAGATCCACTAACGCGATAAGAATCTTTAACATTTTCTTGTTAAAAGTGTCACAATCTTAAAAGCAATTTTTGTTATATAATCACTAGACATGTGGATTTATCTACATGTATTTACTGGGATTCAATCTGAGACACAGAGAGAGAGAGAGAGAGAGAGAGAGAGAGAGAGAGAGAGAGAGAGAGAGGTGTAATCCTGCACACATGTACATAAAAATCGAGAAAAAAGAAAATGCTTTTTATATACTAGTGACATAACTTGATATCAACAAGTGAATTTTTCAATTAGTAATATTTTGTAACTCACCGCATTTAGATGCTCCTCTCCAGTCAGGTGTTTCTCCAACTTTATCACACAACTTTGCGAACTGTCGAATGGAGTCGCACATGACAGTGTTGTAGATAGTCGGCGTGGTGAAATAGCTGCAAGTGCTCATCTTACACAAGGTCACGTGCCGTCTGACATTTTCCAAACCTAGCTTGCTTATGCACGAACCGAAATGTTTCTTGTCCAACATAACATTACATTTTTGTGTCTCGCTCAGCAAGCACTGGTCTTTAATGAAGGCTTGTTCACAACTAGTTAAAAGTTGAAAAACAAATTAATATTTAGCGAGATTGATTGGTAAAATCTTCATTTCTTTTCAATTACAGCTATGTTTACGTATGCAACAAAATGATTTCAACAAGCTTTGACGGTTATTTACTTGCATAAAATCAAGCTTTGATAGTTATTTACTTGTATTCAAACCATGAAGTTTTATATTGAAATTAAAGCCTCTGGTAAGAATATATTTACAAAGAATATATATACAAAGGTTTTCACTGAAGTAAAAAATATCAAAACATTTATAAACTTATTCTATTCACAAAAAGAATTCATTCTGAGAAAAAAAATATCCAAGAAAAATGAAACTTTTTTTGTCATTATTTATTGTACGTATGATAAATTAGGAAAAAACATGATAATATTCATTTATGATATGAATGTGTATGTAAAAATAAAAGACTAGAGCTTATGTGTCCTTTTTTATTTCAAAAGATTGCTTTATAAGTCAAGGAATTTGCAAATGGTCATTTATTTATATTTTTCTGGGCAGGACATTTTTAAAACTATGCTGACTAGATCAGCGTATACCCCCATCCCAACGTGATTAGATCACCAATAAATCCCAAAGATACGACCGTTGTGAAAGAACTAAGAAACAGAATATTATTCTTTACAATTTTCCTAATGATAATAGTGACTGATTTCATATGCGTCAAACAAAAATACTTATTGTCTGAATTTTTTAGACTAAATGTTCTGGACATCATTGATCTGTTTTTGTGTTTTTTACTGATTTTCTTTGTCTTTTGTTTTGTTGATTTCTACATTGGGAGAATGTGCAAACCTCATCACAACAAGATTCATATTAAAAAAAAAACAAAAAGAAAACAACAATTGAGCCTGGCTGTTGCAGAGTCAAACTCCACTTCTCTATTCCAACTGTATATGATCACTGCAACTTTTGTACAGTATATATAAAAAACGAATTCATTGATAAATGACTCGTCTGTTTGGCTAAGTTGGTTATAGAGCTGCTTCTTTGGTCGTGATTTCAAATCAACGTAGGAAAATGTTGATATTATACATCGGTTTGGTTTAATGTGAATGGATAAACAAACTATGACAAGTTGACTCCCCTGAAGTAGGTGAGGATTATTCTTGTTGGAGATTGAAAATAAAGTCAACTCAAACTTGGACTGGAGTTTGAGAACAACGAAAAAGGCCAGATTATAAACCGACCGAATCTTTGAGATGAAGAAAGCAACAAAGGACAAAGAAATTAGTCCGAATGAACCAATACAAAAATGACACAGACATTAAAAAGTGAAAGAGAAATTCAAATAATCAGATTATCTAAAATGCGACCATCACTTAAATTTGTTTTCCCGGTTTCCTCTCCTATTTTCCTTCTTTCTTTTTATTTCTTTCTTTTTTTTAATTTATAGAATACATTTGGCTGATCACATGAGAAAATCGTACCTGCTTGGTTTGTAAGGTTTGGAGATCCCAAATCTCTGGTTTACAAGACCAATCTCCGGGTGGTTTACATATAAGTTTTCCCCATCGTACCCAAGTGAGAGACCATACGGGGTATCGAGATTTAGCATGCCATCTGTATAGTAACTAGATAAGCCTGTGTAATTTTCAAACGGTGGAACCAACTCCATTCGATTTACCTGTAATAGAAATACAGTAAGATTGTTACAAGACTGACTGGAATAAAATATGAATACTTGGAAAATAATCAAAACTCTTACCATGTTTTATTTCGACACAGGAGACCCTTCTTTTAGGGGATTAGCCCTACTTTATTTCTAACATTGATGCTCTTTTTTTATTTTTAGCCTCCTATGACCCTTCTTAATAATAACTCTTTTTTAAAATTAGCCGAACACACTTCTTTACATTGGCCTCCCTCTCTTATTTTTCAGCATTAGCCTCCTCTTTTTTCTAATAGTGTGAAGGAAGATTCATATTGAACAGATTTTTGAAACAAATTGAATTAAACGTTATCTGATTTTATTTTCATTTTCTATATATTTTTGGGCACCAATTCAAACCACCTGATCGGGCTAGTATTCAGTCTAATTTGAATAATTTTGCTACTGCATTGTACTTAAAAATGTCGAGAACATTATATTGCTCTGCATTTACTTCTTCAATCAGAATGAAACCGTATTTTTTTACGCATTTTTTAAAAATGACAAAAAATTAGGGAGGCTACTCTATACTTGAAACGTATGAAATGAGCAATTGAAGGGAAAATACGTACGAGTATTCTTTGAGGTGACAAGAATCGGACGTTTGCGTTCGGAGAGATGAAGTCTACGGCAGGTTCGTTTTGGAAACCCTCGTAATTATGATCCAACATTACTTTGTATTTTGGCTGTTCGTTTTCTACGAGTGTGAATCGGCAGACGCCTTTGAAAAATTCTTCAGCCTCTGCAGACCCATTTTTCATTGCATTGCAACAGGCGCAGTGGATTTCTGTTCAATCAAAAACAAAAAAAAACATTTGAAAAAAAAAATTTTTTTTTCGTTCCAAGACAAACAACGTTCGTATTTCATAAAAATCATTTTTTTACAACGGTCTTATTACTCCAGAGCTATAATCTTCCGCCATTATTCACTAATCTTTTCATTTGTCCATCACAAAGCAGAAATTGTCAATGAACGAAATGATAGCATTTTAATTCAGAATATGTATCAGCAAGTAGATGTACTGGTAAGATTGGAGTTTGGTTTTGACACTGGCTAAAGATTTGACTTGTGTATTCTAGTCGAGATATCAGTGACAAATTTCTTTCCACGATTTTCAGTCAGTATTTGAGTTTAACTCAATTGGTGAATTCCGTAATCATTTATTAAACTGAAAAAAAATAATCAACCGGAAAAAACCGATTTCCAAAGAATAGTGATATTATTCGATTTTTTTTATAATAATTATCAATTTTTGACAGAACGACATAAAAGAAATATGTCAAAATTGATAATAATGGCTCTATATTGATTTGTGGGAGAAGGTACAGACAAGCAAACTCATTTTCGGTTTAATCAAGAAAACCTAAAACAAACCGGTCAATTAAACAAATTTACACTTTATGGATTAGAGTTATCCGTATCAATATTAATTAAGCTTGGCGTAGTATGACACAAGACCAAATGAGGGAAGGTGAGGTTTGGAAGATAGTGCTACTTCAACCTTTTAGCGGGAAAAGCGAATTTCAACCATTCTCAGATTTCTTTTACAAAATATTTGTGTAGATATATTCAACATTTAGAAATAATTGCAGTTTTTTTTTCTTGAGTAAGTGTAAATTTTATTCTGAAGATAACCACTAAAATTTGAATCTTTCCCTTCAAATATACAAACAAATGTTTAGATGCGAGTGTATAGACATCTGCATATGCAAATAACCACCAGAAGGTCAACTTGACTTCTACGACGGAAATAACAGCAATATTCTACATAATAGCTATAAATTAAGAGGTAATTAGATATTATACTTTTAACTAAAATTTCCTTTGAATTTTGTCTTTTTAAGGAAACGTCTTGTCATCGAATGACCTTGCTACTTCATAGCAGCTCAACTGGGAATGATATGCTAACAATACAACGCCTCAAAATGATATTATGGGAAATGTCGATTGGTTACCATCAGAAAAAGATATGCGCATGCGCTCTTATTATTATCGCTTTCATTTGCTAAATTGCCAGCCTCTTCCCCAACAATTTTCTGTAATTTTTACCTCACTTAACCAAGCATTTTCTCGCTGTGTCTTTATTGCCTCTTTACCTCTTTATTCCCATGAATTTCTCCATTCTCGACACCATTACAACGTCCCGAAAACAGTTAATTTTCCTGAACAGTGCCTATCCCAGCTCTATTATTTGTAATAAAGTGAGAAATGACAATCATCACTTTTGGCTAACATTAAAATATCTTTTCCCAATTCCCATTCTTCAATTAGGAAGCACTTGAAAATTGTCGACGCTATCCTTTCTTGGAGCACAAAATATTCTTTCCCTGATTGACTTAGTGAGTTGCTTGCCACTCACCTGCTTTGTAAACGGCGAATGTTACGCTGCCTCCACAGTTTTCTCCTGAGAGACATTTCTCTGTGCACCCTTTGGCCCACTTTTTCTGTGGGAAGCTGTTACCACAAAAGCATTCTTGGCCGTTCTGAAATAGAAATTCATGACATTGTATAGGTTCAATGATGAAGAAAGCAACGGTTACATATATAAAACATATTTCAGAACTTATAAAACACTGATATGGGTTCACAACCAAAATGTATACCGTAAAAATACATATAATGACCATTTTTAAATGCTTTATTGTGTCAATTGGTTTTGAAAAAAGCAAAACGCATTTTATGGATTATTATATTTCTTTATTTCCACTTTATTTATTTATCTATTTAATTATTTAATTTATTCATAGCGCTCCAGGGTATCTTTGAGAATAATTTGAATTTGAAAAATATTAAACCTCTCTCTGATTGCAGAGTCCGTGCATATCGAAAAACATTTAACTACCTAAAAAGATATAACTCTGTTGACGGGTATCCTTTTTGATTGTAGGTGATAACCATCATCTGATATCAGACGGACTTATTGACTTACTCTTATATGAAAATATCTCACAGAAATGATTTCTTGCTTTCTACAACCACAGTAAAAGTATAAAAATGATAAGCTATCAACATTTTTCAGAATAACATAGAATGATTCAAATCCAATTTTCGAAGTTCGTCATTGTACCACAAAAACATAGAAAAAACATGAACAATAAAAATAAACAAATATAAACTAAATTGATTCTAGAATTTGCATGAAATTTCTGTAGAGTAGAACCTTGTTGCTTTTGAAGTGACCCAATCATGCCAATCATTATCGATGAGACAACGCAGAGAAGTTTTTGATTGAGTCATCATGAAAATGAAATATATTCAACAATATAGGTAACCAAAAGCAAAGCACTGTTTAATCATGTATTTTCATGAATTTGTTCGTGTAGCACTAAAGAAAAACAATGAAATGGACGAAAGCATTTTCATAAATATAGATCTACTTACTTGCAATCCGGCATATTTGAGTTCATAATCTCGGCAAATTCCAGCACATTGTTCTACATTGGTCACATCCATTCTTTTCAAAGTCATATCCCCTTCTGAGGGGATATCAATGAAACAGCCAATATATTCTGGAAAAGATAAGATATCTGGTTTAAACCCAATTGATATGATTCTTGCAAATGCTGAATGGGTTTTGAAAGAGCTGACAACATTCCTCTTATTCCTCAAACACACGAATTCATATTATTTGATCGCGTGGCTTCAACTTCAAAAAGATTTATTCTATGCTTCTTAATTTATATGTTTCAATATATTCAAAAGTGATATGTTTATAATTCAAGAGAGATTATGTTATAAGTGAGACATTGATCTAATATTAAATTCAGAATTAATAATATTGTTAAATCATAAGTATTTTTATCAAAAAATGAATAAGTTAATTGGAGAAAATTCGATTAAAACAATCTCGTTGGCGACCAAGAAAATAATATAATTCTTCTTGATTGTTGGTGGTTGTATTATCAGGATGGATTTTGAAGGAAAATTTTTGTCATAAGAAAAATCACTTAGTCCTCTATTACTCAATAACTATTACTTCTACGAATGATTGTATAACAAATGAAGCATAGTTCTTAAACTGAGCCTCGCTTAGTTGGACATGAAGCTAAGTATTGCTTGCAGCACCTGCTGTCCCTAAGCAGTCAATCATATTAGAAATAATCTGAGGGAGCTGCTTAACTCTGATGATCAGTTGGAAGCTGGTACCATCAGCGTCAGTTGAGCGTATACATGACAAAAGACAGTATTTATTGGCTATATGATAGTAAATAGTTGGCTTACATAAAAGACAAAAGATTGTTGCGTGAACAATGGATAAATATTCCTCAACAAATTCTTCGTTTATTTTGTCTTCGAGGACTGAATGACAAATAAGAAAAGTAGTTTTCACAAACACGTCAGATTGCCTCGAGGTAATCAAAAAATGAAGGAAAACCACCATGAATATTTTCTGACTGATCAGAACCGATGCTGAGGAACATTTACCGGATCTCTGTCAGGGGTCATTTATGAACATATCAGCATATTAACTGACAGATAGATAGATAGATAGATAGATAGATAGATAGATAGATAGATATGAGTATGGTAGCTTGATTGAAACTTAACATAGCTATATACACAGACACCTACAAGCATATTCACAGAAACCTATACTTATGAGTCCTTTTTTAAAATGCATTCACATATACAAAAGGCACGCTTATGAAAAAAATCGAATACGAGCAAAATGTTAAAAAATTTTAACTTACGTGGTACAGCATAGCTTGTGGCTAAAAGAAGGGCTGCAAGAAATAAATAAACGTTATTAGTTTTCAGCAAGTTTTTGAAAAAAAGTATTGTCAAACTCTAGTCCAAAGATGGAATTGACTTTTCTACTGTAATAAGAATAACAAGAACGACGATAACAATCCTCACTAAATTTAGGGAGAAAAATGAACATTCCTTTACCACAATTTGAAATCATGACCAACGGATTGGTAGTTGTGACTCTTACTGACTGAGCTAAATTATTGTAGCTATCTACAAAAATTCATGTTAGAAATACACAGGTATTTATTTCATTCTAATAAATAAATACATTTTTAGAAAAAAATATTCATCATGTATATGACCCTGCAGCAACCAGGCTTGTTAAAGTTTAATTCCTTTAAAAAATCACTACTCAAAAGATAATTCAAAGATGTTACTAATCCATGAAGATTTGATTCTTTAGTGCATCGTGTTTACGCATTTTGGATAAAGAGTTTGACAAAAACTTTATCTTAGATCATCTAGATCATAATACCTATTCTGTCGTGTTTGTTTCGCATTTCTTTTCAGCTAGTTCTTTTCACATGAATTGATTTCATCTTTTTCTCCAGAAAGTCAGCTTTTGCTCTTATTTTGGGTTTTGTCTATTTTCGTTCAGATACACGAAATCAATCTCAATGCTTTTGTTCTGGGTCTACATAGCCATGTCCATGGCATTTCGTTTGCGATGATTTCTATATACTTTTTGATCTAACTGGTGAGAGTTTTCTTTTCCAATGCTTTCTTTGTGGCGTTCTGTGTTAGTCGTCCTTTCATCTCATGTCGTACTGTTTTGTGCGCCTCTCATATTTTCACGGCTCTATTGTGCGTACATGGCATATCTTATGGCTATTTCAACGCAATGCTTGATTCGGATAAATTCGTCAACTCCTTCCTCTGTCTTTACATAGTCTGTCGGTGCCTCCCTTTCATGTAGAGTCATATGTATGACAATTAGCTTTCTGGTTCGTTGATCAGTTGGATAAACCTCTACTCTTGTCCGGTCTGGGAAGAGTACTATGTACTTCATTATTGGTACTGTCAACGTGTCCATCTCTTTTGTTATATTTTTGTACTGTTTCGGTGATTTATGTTATGATCATTACCATTTGCATCTTACACCAGATTCATCTAGTTGTCATAGCGGTAGAACAAGTGACAGCAAGTCTCCCCATGTCATCAAAATCGAAGGAAGTCGTTTTTTTGACATTTGCTGTAAAGGTCGTGTGTATTTATTTATATTGTGAATAGTAGGAGATACCCAAAGAGGCATGATGAAATAATGAATTTATATTTGGGGGAGAGATCATGAGTAATCATCATTTTTCAAATTTATGCGATACCGACAGGCGAAAACCATGCTAAATCAGCCGATAGACTTTCTCTCAAAGAGAACCGCCACAAAGAACAAAGAGAATATTATTCTCTTCATTAATTTTTTTTCATTGCTGTATTTCTTGTTATTTCGGAAACCATCACAAAGTGTTTTCTGTGCCAAATAGTTTTTCCTTATGTCAATTTTATGTAAATAAATGAATTTAGACGTTTCATGAAAAGAAGTAGGCGAAAGTTTGCAAAAATCGTTAGCGTTGGATATCATTAGAAAAATAAAGTTTAAAAGTAGACAAATGTAGAGACTTATGAAAGAATGATCAGAATTATCAGAGTAATTCCAGAAAGTCTTTTCGATCATGCAATTATTTAAGCTCAATGTCTCTAAAAAAATGAGTCAGTTTTGCATACATTGCAAATTTCCAAAAAATAAAAGGAGTACAAATTTCAATTAAATTGGCCAATGACTTTTGCATCAATACGAACTATGATATTTAGAAAGTAGATCTTTTCAAACGTTAATTTCAAACTTTAATTCATATATTAGTCTCAAAAATATGAAATTTTGTTATTTTGATGAGTGACGAATATATCTATTCATGTCTGTTTGTTTGTTTGTTTGTCTCTCTCTCTCTCTCTCTCTCTCTCTCTCTCTCAATCGATATATATATATATATATATATATATATATATATATATATATATATATATATAAGCATATATTCATATCTATTCATACATGTATATGTATGAAGATAGCTAGAGAGAGAGAGACAGATAGACAGACAGACAGATTTAAATACATTCGACGAAGTCTTTTGTTAGATTGTTCTAAACTGTGAATCACTTCAAGACAATCGTATGAGTCGTATCAAAGACATATTTTTTTCAATGAAAACAATATTTATTCATATTTCATTTCTACTAACTGTCATTATCATTTGCTTTTTTAATGGTTAAAGACACTTTTGAAAGCTTATAATTACTGTAACAAAATAAGAAATAAATAAAGCTTTTTTTCCTTAAACTATAAAGGTTTATAACACTTTGTAAAGTCTTGTCAAAAGGATGAATTATCGATTAATATATATTTGAAAGAGAAAATATGAAACATAATAACAAATATCGTAAATATTCAAATCAAAAATGAAAGTAACCTTTTTTACAAATAATCTGACCAAATGCACATTCCAGTTTTCAATTTGATTAACTAAATTTAGAAATCATTTTTTTTTCACCCTCATTCAATGAAAACCAGTTCACTTTTCATTACTGAACAGTTTATAATTCATTTTTTTGAAGAAGAAGCGAACATGAAAAATATTTTCAAGATTCATTTATCAGAGAATTTTAGCTGAAAATCAGTATTTTTGAAAATCCACATGCTTAGGCGAAGCCAACCTTGATTGCAAAGCATTCATTTTAAACTTGCTTTTAAAAACCTATAAACATATAGTTCAATCTACACAAAACATAAATAAGCATTTGAACTGAATTAATAATAAAAATTGGATGTGATAAAAACTGAAATTTTGTTTTGATTGAGCATTTGACTTAATTTTCCAGTAAACAGCTATCACGCATATTCAAATTCAAGATAGAGATATGTTTTAAATTTAGGAAAGATTTCAAATATTGAAATAACAGCGCATATATTCAAAAGCAGTATTTCATCAATTAACTGTCAATGAAGTAATGTATGGGTTGAAAGAGCGTGTATTCTATCAGTGGTTAAATTGAACATTGCTTACCTGTTACGCCCAAATGGGCTAGGAACCAACCCACTGCCATGACTGTTATGAAAAATATTATTCGAACCTTTGCTTATATACCAAAATATTATGAGTAATTTCACTGCAGCATCTGTTCACTGATAGCAGAAAGGACAAAACGCAGGGTATTTTCAATTGTTTGGGTGCTTTTTTTTTTTTTTTTAGATATCCTAATTATAGAACAGAAATTCATTTTTCCCACCTGTTCAAAAGTCACTCGAGTCAGTAAATTGGATTATGATATTAAAAAAAAGAAGACAATTGAATCCATCGTAATTCGTAAATTGGTAAAACATATGCTACACAGTAGGATGATGTTTTAATTATTAATCGATGTATCACAATACCACCCAATTCCGTTTTTTTACATTGAAATTGAAAATCACTCGCTAGCTTCCGGGACTATGCTCCCAATTATTCACCATCATGAATTAATTGCATTATTATTAAGTATCTCAATTAATATCCTAATCCTAAATTATATAACACTCAAGTCCGTGTGATCCTTGACATTCACCACAGAATCAACAGGTACTAACACTTGGTACCGAGAGTTTAATTCATCCTCGATGCTATTCATTTAACATAGCCCCTTGCAAATGATGGGATTTTTTAAAAAAATGTCGTACATGTTTTCTGTTTTCTACTGTACATAGCACAAATAAATGTAATGCCTTGATATTTGATTCAGTGTGAAGGCTTGCTTCAAAGTAGCAACGCACAATACGTAAATGGAATAGAATAATTTTACTGTTTTCAGCGTATGTATTTGTTGAAAAATGGCAAATTAGTGAATATCGATGACAAGCACTCCATTAAAAATGCGAATAGGTTTAAGGGTTGAAAAAGGATCAGACTGCATTCGGCATTCAATGATGACAAATCATAACGAATGAATTTTATGAATATCTACAATCCCTTGAAAGTTAATTGCTGACAGGTCTGGGGAGTCACTCAATAGAAATCGTCATGCGACCAAAGTCTTTTGGCAGCATGTCATGTTGGGGGATGATCAAAATATTTTAAAATATAGAAAAGGGGGTGATCAATGAATAAGTTACTTCTCCCGCATTTTTGGGGGCAGTGATCTGAAAAAGGATCTGAATATTCAAAGAGAAAAGCATGATCACGGACACCAACTGAAGGATGAATTTAGCGTATTGAGGGGGGATAAAAAGTTTTTTTCTAGACATAAGGGGTAAATTTTCAACCCTCTAGCTTCACTAGTGCAGCCAATACGCATGATATATACATATATACACAGCCAGCCAGAACAACTTGAAAACTGAAAAACCTATGTTGACAGTTTTCATGACAATTTTGGTTGACGGTTTTTAATAACTTGCCAATATTGTCAGAAGCTGAGATTTTTAACTCTTACCCAACATCACTTAAAATATGACGCAAACGTTTCAGTATCAGATCTGCGATAAAGTATGTAGACATTTGAATGTCTATCTTAATGCACAAGCATGTGTCTCGTAAAGAATTTACATATTACATGCATTCTCTTCAAGACATGAAATTATGAGACCATACCAGATAATGTATGAACTGTATTAATGGCCATCTAATCATTTTAATTCAAACTCTGTTAAAACAGACCAAAATACTAATAGTTAGATTGAAAAAATTTAAAGGTTTTATATCAATACTACTTTAAAGTTTAGATTTATACCAATAAACTGGATACACAAAAATAATATTATCCAAATTGGGCAAAGATGAGTGCCATAAACTAAAATTAGTTCAACTGTTAATTATAATGAAGTGAATCAATAGTAAGCAATAATATAAATAAGTAATAAAAACATCACTCATATCCAGTATTGCGAGATTCTGTTTGGAATTTATGAGCAATGTATTATTTTCTAAATATGAGGTTGGCTTAGCTAATTAGTTAAAAGCTCAGGTGTTTTGAAACCAGCAAACAGACGTCAACAACTGGTATCTCTTTTTGCGCAGCGCTCAAACAATACATTCAACTTCTGTATATTTTTTGTAGAGAAGGGCGTACTTCCAAAGATTGAACTCATTTCTAATCTTTTTAGTCAAGTATAGTCTACTTATAATGATTAAATACCCACCCGAACTGATAGTGTAAATTGCTGTCCAAAAAAGAATTAAAAGATATGTGAATAGAAATCAGGTAGTGATTGATCTAATTTGTCTTTAACTTTGATTTAATACCACTTTTTACACTGTTAGAAATATGGGGGGCTAATGATGAAGAAGTGGGATGTAAAAAAGGATGTGAAAAAAGATTAGCTGATATAAGAAAAATTGTTGATATTCCAAAAGAAATCATGGAAGGGGGCATAGTCAAAACGGGTGTTAATGCAAAAAGAGACAATGGGGGAGATTTTGAAAAAGTAGGGTGCTAATGTGAAAAAAGAGGTTCGGTTAGTGTGAAAAGGTCGGGCTAATGTAAAAAGGGGAGACTGATGTAAAAAGGTGGTTAATATTTTTAAATAAGGGGTCATGGGGGCAAAGTTAGAAAAAAGTTTCTACTCAAAAAAGTAGGGTCAATCTCCAAAAAGAGGGATGACTGATGTTGAAAAGAGTGCTTTGATGTTAAAAATTATTTTTAAAAGTTTAAAAGGAGAGGTGTAAAGATAAAAATGGGTGCGTGATGTTAAGGAATATGGGACTATTATTAAAACGGGGTAATGTTAAAAAGGGATGCTAATGTTCAGAAAATAATAGAAAAGGGTATTTAGAGTAGATGTTGAAAAGAGCGGGGGTAATGTCGAAAAGTTCACACTTTATTTTGAGTCAATCAAATGGAAGTAAAAGTTCCTTCTTGATTTTGACCCAAAAAAAAGGGAAAAAAATCACCCAACGATTTTAAAGAATTGCACGATTCTGACTAAAAAAGTAAACATTCCCCTTCGATTATTACAATCGAGACGGAAAGTTTATGTTCTCTAGAAGAGGAAAAATCTCCTTCCTGGATTTTGAACTCCCCACTCACCCTCACAAAAAAAGTTTCCTTGGATTCTGTCCCCTAAAAATAAAAAAAAAGCACTTTGACGCCTAAAAGTTAAAAAGATATCCTTTGCATTTCGACCTCCGAAAGTGAAACAAAAATCAATCCTCTTCTTGAAGTGAAGAAAAACCTTCCCCCACGTAAGAAAAAATCCCCTTTGATTCTGACCACCTAAAGGTAGGAAAAAATAATCTCCCCTTCGATTTTCACTTCTAAAAGTGAGAATGAAATTTCCCTTGATTTTGACCCCTATTAGGGAACAAAATCTCCATGTTCGATTTTGTAAATAAAAATAGAAATCCCTTGAATTTCGAACCATAAAATTGAAAAAAATTCTCCCTCGTTTTGCCCACTAAGGTAAAAAAAAAATACCCCACAATTTCAACCCCTAAACGAAAAAAAATGACAGTCATCTTCAATTTTTTGCACTAAAATAGGTTTTCTCCTCGACTTTGACCAGTAAAAGTGAAAAAGAATCCCCTTTTGACCCCTGATGGTTGGGGAAATAATATTCCTCTCGATTTCGACCTCTAAAAGTGAAAAAAAACTCCCCTCCCCATTTTGACCCCTTAAAAATAATTGAAAAAAGAAAAATCCCTTGGAAAAAAGTGGAAAAATAATCTGAACCTCAAGTTTGATTCTTAAAAGTTAAAAGAACCCCACCTTCGATTTTGACCCCCAAATGTGAATAGAATTCCCTTTGATTTCGACCCATTTCGATCCCTTAAGCTAGAAAAAAGAAATCACTTGGATTTCAACCCTTAAAAGTGGAAATATAATCTCCACCTGAATTTTGACTTTTAAAAGTGAGAAAAAATCTTTCTGACCACTGAATGTAAAAAATTCCATCTGATTTCGACCCGTAATACTTGGAAAGTATCTTTGGCTCTCAAAAAGAAAAAAAATACCCACCTCATTTTTTTACTCTTATAAGTGAAAATGAAACGTTCCCACCCCTATTTTGACCACTAAAAGGAAAAAAATACCCCGATTTTGATCACCACGTGTAAGAATAAGAATTCCCATTCATTTTGACCCATAAGAGTTAAAAAAATATCCCCCCTCAATTTTAACTCGTAATAGTAAGAAAAATTCCTTGATTTCAAACTCTGAAAGTAAAAAATGCTCCCTCAATTTTGAGCCTTAGAAATAAAAAAAATACCCCACAATTTCAACCTCTAAAAGTGAAAAATGAAAGACCCTATCGATCTTTTGTCCTAAATGTGAAAACATATTCCTTTGATTTTGATTCCTGAAAGAATCTACAAACTCCAAAAAATAATAAATACCCCCTAATTTCTGAACCTCAAAAATGATCCCTCCCATTTTGAACATTAAAATCTAAAAAATTTTTTTTAAATACCTTCAATTTTGACCCCTAAAAGTAAAAAAAAAAAAAATGGAGGCAGACTTTTTCATTTTTTTTCTTCTGTTGGGGTCAAAATTTAGAGTGTAGTTTTTTTTGTTTTTTTGTTTTTTGTTTTTTTGCTTTTAAGTGGCGAAATTCAAGGGATTTTTTGTTTTTCACTTCCAGGGGTCAAAATGAGGGAGTCATCTTTAGTGGTTGGAAGATTTTTTTTATATTTCAGCAGTCAAAATTGAGGGAATGATTTTTCCACACTTTTAGTGCTCGAAATCAAAGGGATTATTTTTATATTAGGGGTCAAAATCGAATGGGTTTTGAGAATTGTCTTCATTTTTAGTTATCATAATTGAGGGGAAATTTATTTTTTACTATCAGGGGTCAAAGTTGGGGGAATTTTTTTTATTCATTCCACTTTTATGAACTTAAATCAAAGGGAATTCTTTTGTTCACATTTAGGTGTCGAAATCAGGGGGTAGGATTTTTTTTTACTTTTAGGGGCCAAAATTGAGAGAAGGAGATTAAACGTTCCCCCTCGATTATGGCAATCAATAGGAAACGTTTATTTTCATTTTTTAAAGTCAAATGAAATTTTTAATTTGATGTCGCATCCTTAAGGGTCAAAATTAAGAGGAAACGTTTACTTCCATTCTATGGGGTCGAAATGAAATGTGAACTCTTGCCCTTTTTCAACACTCCCTTTTAAACTTAAATCCTCAATGCTCTTACTAAATGCTGATTTCTTTTTTTTAAATGAACTCTGCAGTAGTACACTTTTTTTTACATGACTCCCTTTTTCCTTAACATTATGAACTCATTTTCAACAAAATACCTGTCATTCTTCTACCATTTCTAATATCACTCTATTCTTTATACCATCCCCGTCTCTTTTTGCATCAACGCCCGTTTTCAACTATGCCCCCTTCCATTATTTCTTTGGGAATATCAACTCTTTTTTTTTTACATCAGCTAAAACCTTTTCCACATTAGTCGAACGTCTTTTTTTACATTAACACCTCACTTCTTCAATATTATCCCCCCCTTTTCTAACTGTAAAAAGTGGTATTAAATCAAAGTTAAAGATAAATTAAATTAATCACTACATGATTTCTATGTACATATCTTTTAATTCTTTTTTTCAGACGGCAATTTACTCCGCCCGTCAGTGCAGATATTTAGTCTAATGTCATGTAATTTGATGTTGCCGAAGTCTTTTTTTTTATGCTTGAGGGCTGCATTGGGAGTGTGTGTGAGATTTTGCACGCGTGCACATGTATATGTGAATGCGTGCGGCTTTTTAAGGACAATCAACATGAGAGGGAAAAAGATTTAATTATGCCTATTCTGCTTGTAAGATAATTTCCGCTATCATCAAATTTGCTTTTATGCAAATATGATTAAAGTTGATTAGATTTTCATTTGGGAAAGTATTGCAATAGAAAATATGAAATTACATCTTTTTATAACAAAAACTTTTCATGATATATGTATATAATTTCATTGCTAGGAAAATAGAAAATCATCTGAAAAATCATTTTCTTACGGAAGAAAAATAAGCAGGAAAATGTTAAGCTTTAAAATCCTAACAGAAACGTTTAGGCAATTCTGATGTTATTCAATGACACTAAAACTTGTGATATACTTAAGAAACTTATTTAGTGTGTCTGCAGAATTGGCTGAGGGAACTTGTCCATGTACCCAGTGGCTTAATACCGAAAAGAAAAGTAAAGGAATACATGGTAGCCTGTTTTAGGGGGTCTTGAAGCTCCCCAGCTGTGAAAACTTTTGAAATTTAACCTAATTCAGAGACGTTTTCAAGCCATATGGGATGTCCATTTCGACATGATAAAACCTTTTGGGGCAATTTTTATAAATTACTTTGATTTTTGTTTCGACTACTTGATGGCGCCGAAGTTAGCCTCATTTTGGGAAGAAAAAATGTCGGCCATTTTTATACTAAAATTGAGCGATATGTGTTGTAAGCACGAAATCTTTTACAAGAAAACATTCTTTCAACCTGGTAAGTAACTTCAACAAACGAGTGCCTAGTTCATCCTGTATTGGGTAGTTGGTGATGATATAGTCAACGTTCAGTGGCAATAAGAAGTATATAAGCTACATTTCAAGTAGATTCTGTCAGAACTGTTTCTTGGAATTGAATGTGGGGCTGCATTGTAAACCAGGCAACTTGGTATGCAGCAATTGTAGGCAATTGAGACAAAGCAAAAACAAAAGACTTCAAAATAACAAAACAAACTTCAAACAAGTCATTGGCATCGCCATTCTTTTCTTATTGCTTTTTTAATCTTCCACCTCATTACAATGCATCATTGAGATCCACCACATATGACTCAACTTGTTCTACCAGATGGTCGTTATATTGCTGAACTTTTACTTTTCGTCCATTCTTCAAACATTCTTCGGTCTGGTTTAACATTTTATATTTCACAATTATAACAACATTTTGAACATATCTGTATCTGCTTGTAAGAGAACTAACTTGCTCAATCAGATTGTATTCCCATTGTTGAGGTAGGTTTCTACATTTTTTCCGAATGTTTAAACGATGATATGATAAACTTGACAAATGTTCCCTTTTCAAACGACCCATCCAAAGGAAGTCTCTTTTCCGTTATAACTTTTGGTCATATTTGCGTTTTAATAAATCAATTTCATAGGAAGCCACAGCAATTTATGTGAAAAATGTACTAACTAGCCCTGGCATTCCATACTGGGTATTTTTTCTTATGAGTAGATTTTCAAATAAAAAAACTTCAGTAGTAAGTAAGGAAACGCCGTCCCCACGCGTTCCCATGGGACTACACCACTGCATATGCCAAATATTTTCAAAGAGCTCTTTTTTCAGAAGAGCATGGTGTTTGGTAAATTCAAGTTGATCCCATACTTTTTAGAGTGAAGCGTCGTTATTGCTATGAAATCTCGACTCATCGTTAGGAGCTAGGAGCGATATGAATCGATGCTAAAAGAGGTGCATGATAATCATAGAATTATTCGTTCATCGAAAGCTTATAAAAAGATAGGCTTTTAGATTCTGGGGATTAAAGCTAAAAATATGTAATATTATGAACTGAGACTGAAATATAATGCATATTTTTAAATAATAAAGATAAATGTAGACATTTGCAAGCGCGTGCATTCCTAATGTTATCTTATGTTTTTCTTATATACACGCACTCACACACACACACACACACACACATATATATATATATATATATATATATATATATATATATATATATATATATATAAAGATGTGCGTGTGTGTGTGTGTGTGTATGAGTGTAAACAATAAGGAATGAGACAGACTCAGGAGTAAAAGTATATGGAGACTTTGTTTTTAATAGATTAATCAATGAATGAATTAATCAGCAAGCTATACATGTTTTGGGAGGGATTCCTATCTTCAGTAGCATGTGTGTACCTCTCAGTGGTTAAAAGGTTTCCATTGACACAAATTTAGCATGAGATGTTTTGCTTCGGAAGAAAAAATGGGAATCAAAGAAGAGGATCCCTTTAGGGTCAACACGATGAGTGGGACACCGTTTTCATATATATTTAGGAGCAGCAAAGCAGATCTTTGCACCAGAAACTCAAGGAAGCTAAACAAGCCAAAGTGTGATTGGGTTGGATTTGATGTCCCACCAAATACCGAGAGGGAGTTACTGTACACCATGGGACGACGTAAGCTTGGAAAATGAAGAGTACTTTCGTGTTTGGACCGAGTTTAAAGAAGGGGTTTCTATGATTCGTTCTGACACGTGAGGCAGTTTGTAACGTGATAAAAATTGCTTCTGGACTGCTATGCAGTAGCACCCCAAGTGGAAAATCGGTACTGAGAGGAAGAGATGACCTCCCCTAGTACCAAAAAACTTCTAAAACGGAATGTGATGAACAACCCAACCATATGAATATGCTGAATGGAAGAAAAGGTTCCCTGATCTTTTGTAGGATATCGCTGTGATTATAATAAAACATCAGGGTCTTCCCAAATTAGCAAATTCCACACCTTCCAAATCTAAAAGTCTTGAAAGCCAAAGGAGCTTTTGTTAGGTATTGGACAACGTGTTTGGTATGGAATATGTTGTTGTTTCCTTGATGATTACATAAACTTGGCCGAACTGATATATCAAGAGTAAAAAACAGCTGATCAAAATGAACGATTTTGAACGGTTATGAATCAGATTAGACACGTGCGTTTTAACAGCTGGAAAAACTGGGATCGATAAAGGCTTCATCGAATTAATAAACAAGCCAGGATGATTTGGCGAGGAATTTGATTTTGTCAGGTGTTGAGAAAAGATAAAATTCTAAGACCTAAATACAGAGTGAGATATAATTTAACAATTAAATACCATATTGTTGACACGAAAATCCTTTAACAAAGAAATTAGCTGATTGGCTAAATAGTGCTAACACCAGCAGAAGGATGCAATACTTTGACCATGTGTAAGACCATCGTTTGCATGTCCATATATGAATGGGCTTTAGGCTGCACATAAAAGAAAATGAAGAATGAAGGAAGAAGATATGTTCCAGATTGTTGAAAGGTATTTTGCTTTAATTTCTTTGGGAGAAGGAGCACCAGTGTTGCTCATACAGCAAACACGGTAATTATCAGAATAGATTCATCATTGTAGCATCAACATTTCAAAGCACCAATATTGTTAGTACGGAGAGTGAGGGGAAGGTTTAGACAACATAACAACTACAAAAAGTGAGAGAAAGGATAAGATTTCGGGTTACATAATCATTAGCCATGACCACTAAACCTTACGGACGAAACCCATGCGAAAAGACAAAACGCTTTTACGGACAGCCGCAGGAAAGGAATAGAAAACATTTCAATTAGTGCCATCTCGCCTGACCTCTCGACCTCCTCTCCCTGTAGAGTTAGATTTCACTGCCTTAAAGTCAGAGCAACGATTTTACTAGAAATATTTTTTTAAATCACGCCTCTACGGACAGACAGGGGAAGGGAATAGAAGACATCTCAATTTCAGCCATCTCTCCTGACCTTTCAGACCTCCCTTTAGCCCTGCAAAGGTAAAGTCAGAGCAACGATTTTACCAGAAATGTTTTTTGAATTACTCCGAGGAAATCTTTTGCGTTCATTTGGGTACAGTAGGTCACGTGATTCCTTCCAGTTGAAAAATTCCTTCTTTGTCACGCGAAAAAATTCACACATTATTTTCATTGTTAAAGAACAAGACAACCGGCGCTCGAATGAGGATGAAAGTTCAGCCGGTCAGTGCCCTGAATTGTTTGTCTCTAGATTTGAGATATCTTCGTATTGGAAATATTCACGAACACCTCCTTTCCTGCTCCTACTAAATAACCAAACAATTACTCATTCTCTTCTTCAGCATCAAACATGTAAATAGCAAATTTTTCTCTCTTAGCCACCAAAAATATTTTCTCTCTGTAAAAGATGACTGGCCCCTGTTGAAAGGCATCGGAATACACCTACAGATTAATAAGAAATTTTGAGATGTAACACCTCTCTCTTAATATTTTCTCTTCATCTTCCAATTGTCATTCTCATCTACATTCTGTCGGAACACTTCACATCAACAATACAAACATATATATATATATATATATATATGTGTGTGTGTGTGTGTGTGTGTGCGTGTGTGTGTGTGTGTGTGTATTTCATCTGTCATTTGTTGACTGCTTGAAAAAGGCCTTCCCTATCTGTTTTCATGACGACTACGATTCTTGTACCCTCTATCCTGTCTTACCGGCAAACCTTTCTATCTCAACCCCCCACCCTTTTACGCCTGCTTTTTTCCTGTCCCCTAACCACCCGTCAGCTGTATCTGTTGTCATTTCTTCTTGCTAAGTATCCTACCGATGTCCATTTGTAGCTCCCATTCAAGGGAGACCATCATAGGTGCTAAATAAAAAAGTTCCTTACATACAAATTTCCATATCTGGTAGATAGTTTTGTTTTCTACTAGATATGAACATTATAAAATAATCACAACACAATAGAGGTTACCACACCGAACATTGCTCTTTCCACGGCTGTTCGATTCTATGCAGGTTTTCAGACCACTTTGTAAATTTCTATGTTTTGCATCACTAAGTCATAGCAGGTATTATGCATTCATGATATACTTTCCACCTTAAGCACATTGGCAAGGTGCTCTTTGATATGTCTCTATCCATACCAGATGCTTTCCAGCCAATTGTTGTGTTGATTTATTTCGCTTTCTTGACGTTTCTCTATCTTTATCAACTGATCTAGGTGAACGCATTCATCAACATCTTTTATAATTTCACTCTCCATTCTTACAGTTTTTTTTTTAGACTTTAACGTTAAACATTACTTTTGTCTTTGTTCTGTTCATCTTTAACGCTACTTTTTTACATTCAAAACTTAAATTACACATGTTTTGTAATTCTTCCGATGTTTCATATTTTGCAATGCAATTCTTCTTAGTCCTCTTTTACGTCTATAGGAAAACTAAAGTAAAATTAGTATCGATCGGTGTATCAGTTTGTGGAACTTCTATTTTTGAAGCGTCCAGATTTTGCGTAGTATCCTCCAGTTATTCTTAACCTCTTGTCCATACATTTGATAGTTTTGCCGTTTCTGTCCCAAATGCATGCATCTAATGTTCCGCAGCCTCGATCGTGCTTTAAACTCTTTCCCCCTCGATAAACACTACTATCCTTCTCGTGTTTTCTTCCTTTTTCCATCTTTTTTCTTTATAAGTTTCTTAAGTTTTGTTCTTTTGGTTTCGTCTTCTTTGGTCTTTATATGCATATTCTTTCTCTTTTTGATTAGTTCTAATGTTGCTTTTGAGTATTTCCCCGTGTTATTGTTTACATTTGCATTGCCTACTATTCCTGCTACTCCTTTGATTATATTTGTCAAGAGCACTCTTCCCCTCAATGTTACTGTATCTATTCTACAAGACCTATGATAGAGATTACTGGCTTTGTGGAATGGCAACAATTTTCAGCTACCAATGGTTTATAAACATACGACCTCAATGCTAATGGTCTACCTTTGTTTCGGTAGGATGTGTTGTAAGGACAGAATATCCATTTTTCCATACCAAAGAGTTCCAAGGCCTCTGTGGAGCATGATGTTATCTGTTGGGGGCCGCATCATCAGCAAACAAGCGCTCTCTAACAAGCTGTATCGTGGTTTTGGTATGAACTCACTCCGTGGGCGGATCCACATGTTGTCCCTATCATCCATTACTTTTGTAGCCTGATTCACAACTTGCCAAAATATATCTCATGAAACCAACTTCTGTTTTCTCTATAGGACCCAAGGACACTTTCTGAGGTTTACAGGATGACAGATTTTGTGTGATCTCAAAGGACTTCAGGAGAAACGTCTTCTGGGCAACTGATTATTCCAGTCGAGATTCCAGTCCCTCTAGGAAATCCACCCTACAGTAATCATCGAAACAACTCTCAAAAAAGTAAGGGCTTCAAAACTATATAAAAAGCTCTCGGTAAAGGATAGGAATAAATGACTAGCGTACTCGAAAGAAACAGTGACATAACAACAGGATTGTCGAACGCGCCCAATAATTCTACCAAAAACTCTTCTCCTCGAAACATGGACTACAAAACAATGAGCAATGGACCACCTGCATTCGATAAATCAGTTGAAAGAAAAAGCAACAGAATTCAAAATGCCACTCGCTGTAGCGTTTACTGACTTCAAAAAGGCCTATGACCTAGGAAATTCTCATGGTCATGAAGGCCATCACTCTACAAGGTGTTGACCTCGTATACGTCGGAGTACTGCAACATATATACAGTCACTAAAACTAGAACTAAAAAGGGGTAAGACAGGCTGATACCAGCTCATCCAACCTCCTTAAAGCCTGCCTCAAGATGATCTTCAGAAATCTAGACTGGGAAGATGAAGGAATCAAAATAGAGAGCGAATATATGAACTGCCTCAGATTTGCAAATGACATCGCTCTTTTTGCAAAAACCTACATGAGCACCAATTAATGCTAGATGAACTAAATGGAGTCGGCCTACACATGAACTTCAGCCACTCAAATGTCATGTGCAACAAACATGTCGAAAATAAGAACACAGGAATTGAAATTGCGGACGCAAAACAGGAGAAAGTTAACCACTACATCTACCTAGTACGAGTGTTCATGAAACCCTAAAAAGAAGAAATCAAGCACAGAATCACTCTATGGTGCAAGCCTTTGGCAGAACAAGCTCAAACTTCAAATCAAGAAGATCTCATTAATCCTTATACAACTAACATATCCAACCAATAGTCACTTATGGACCTGAAACATGGAACCTAACCAAAAAGCAGACTTTAGACTGAGAGGCATGTAACGTGCACATGAAAGAATCACGGCCAACCTCACATGGAGAGATTACAAGACAGCACAGTAGAAAACGGGAGTCTGGGATATCACAGAATCCACAAGAGAACTGAAATGGCAATGGGCTAGTCATGTTGCAAGAATGGCAGACAACTGATGGACATCACGACTCACAACGTGGATCCCCAGAGATCACATGGGCAACCTAGGCCAACAGAATACAAGATGGAGTGACGAATTAGGCAGATTCAGGAAGTATTGGCACTGCAACACCCACGATAGAGATGTATGGTGAATCCTGAGGAAGGTCTATGTCCAACGATGATGATGATGATGATGATGATGATGATGATGATCATCATCATCATCATCATCATCATCATCATCATCATCATCATCATCATTTTTTATTTTAGATGCGTTCCACCTCCTTGTTTGAGCGAGGGTGCATCCACGTGGTCTTCAGCTTCTATTGGAAGTGATTCATAACTCTTGTTCAGCACAAAACTCGAGAATGAGCAGCAAGATGTTGCTCAAATTACCTACTCCTTGTTTCCTGAGAATGTGTCCAGATCCCAGCCTACACCGAAAATGGTGACTTTGTCCGCAGCTGGGACGTGATGTAAGTAATGTAAGTCAGAGTAAAATTTTTTTTTTTTTTACCATAATCTGCACAGAGGGTTGAAGCATATATCCCGAAGAGTGTAGCATGCTGTTTGCTTTCTTTTGATAGCCTTAGGATATACTCATTTTTTGACGGCTACGTATTCATATTTATGGCAACAGTTTCAATACCGTAGAGTTTGGTCACAAATGATACCTGATATCAGTTTCCATTGTGCAATGTTCTACAACGAATGATAAAATCCCACCATGTTTGGTTTAGAAGAGAAGCAACTTTGAATAAAAAATTTCAAAAAATTAACTCATTTTTTTTTAAGTGGTCGGGATGCACTCAATTATGGACGACACTCTGTGAACAATGAATTTAACCAACGTTCTGCACATATGTGGGTACATCAATATGTCTGAGGTCTAATGGCGACAAAAACTTTCATTTTACACAAAAATATTTATTTTTCAATATAATCATCTTCTACATCAATGCTCTTAATTCAGTTGTGAATATTTTGCCCATGTATCGAATACGATACAGTAAGCATTTCAGATCAAAGCTCAAATAACTACAAGTAAGGCTACGGACTTATTGATCTAACCTCGTCAACTATAAAGTTTGAATTGGATCATCATAGAAAACTGACATGCTATATATAGCAACATTTTTAACTTCTTTTTATGCTCTGTATCAAAAGCATTTTTAACAAGTGTTGTAATGAACGTATCGATATGTATTTATAAACGAACAGCTGCAACCTTTCATCGTCAGGATTCATTTATTCCAATCGTTAGGAATTTATATTGCATTGACATGGAAAAAGGTTTTGAATAATTTCACGTTATCAACCTGTTCCAAGTTTAAATAGCTTACTTTAAACATGTTTTTCGTCTGTTATAATTGGGAATTCTTTTTGTCAATTCTAATTATGACTATGGCGTCTGTGCAGCCAGTAAGTCATTATATCATCATAATCATGAATTTAATTATTATCATTTTTACTTTTCTTCCATGTCTTTTTATTTTTCTTTCTTCGTTAACCTTTTTAACGCCATAACGACTGTAAATCTCGACTATAACCAGGTTGAGACCTCATCTCAAATTACAAGGATAAAATGTCATCAGCTCTCATGCATCCTCTTCCGTTTTTTTAATACAATTTCAAACAAGACGATATTACTTTCATGACAACAGCTTAATAACATATATATACCCGAATAAAATGTAATGTCGTGATGCTGTCAACAATATTTAGGAATACACAACAACAAAGAAAACTCACATAAGCACTTCATCATTATCAACTCTTTCTTTCTGGTATCATGAAGAATTCCTCTGTAAACAATAGTAAAGTTTTCAATCATTTTAACCAAATTGAGTAGTATAATTAGTACGAGACAGTTCCATAGTTTGTTTGTTTTTTGTTAACCTATTTCAGTTTAATAGTATCATGAATCTACCTTTGCAAAGTACTCCCATAAATGTAAAGAGTAGTCTTGTTTCGCTCTATTCACCGTTGAAAGTTCAATTTGTGTAAAAGGAAATCCGAACGAGGCGCTGAATTCGGAGTCTATGAAGATGTATTCCGTGTCTTATCTTTACAAAACTGTTTCATACGTAGGGGCATTGAGTCTGTAGTTTGATGACGAAAAAGCATTCTATTTTATATTAAAATATTTATTTTTCAACATAATTTTCTTCTTTGCCATAGCACCTGAAAGAAGGCTTCTCCAGTAACCACATTGATCAAACATTATACAGTGAAAATTTCAGATCAAATATCAGCTAGTAACTGCGTCAGGCTACAAATTTATTGGACCGTACATATACCTGGATTCGTGTACGGGGAAAGTTGAAACATTTGATTGAATTATTTGAGAAGGAAGAGTTCCATCCGGGTTTGAAAAGTTCCCATCACCCGGAAAGTCGGTAAGGGGATTTGTATTCTGTAAATTCTACACTGCTCTTGAAATGTTTCGATACATTTTATGGAGTCGATTTAATGGTATATGTGGCAGTACCCAAACAATCTGATACTTTTAGTTATATGCAACTGTTTATCTATCGTCACTTTTTGATCTCTCTTCTATTCAGTGCCGGTTATCGACCTTGAGTTAAGTCTGACTTATCTATAGCTTAATCTTCCCGATAATACGAGTCAGGATAACAATAATGAAAAGATTTGAGAATAAGAAGTTCCATTTGTGTGCTGAATCCCTTAAAATGCATGGTCTTTATGGGATCTGTAAATTAAATCCATTAATCGGCCCAGTGACCACATAAATCTGTCTCCTTTGCGTGCAACCGAAAATTTTTGTACTTATAGCAGCACAATAATTTAGAAAGAACTGGAGAAGAGCAGGTTATCTAATAAGTTGTACTGTTTTAAAGATTATTAATTCGTGTTTTTAGTGATGACTTTACCAGCTTTTTTGAGTAAGTCGATGGTGATACTATCTCGTCTAGGGGACTCAAACATATTGAAGACACGCATCGAAAATGCAGAGCGAGAGAAAGTAGACCATTATATCTATGTAGGACAGCTAGATATCTATTAGAAAATGCACAGGATTAGATCGATGAAACACCCATTTGCGAAGAAGGAAAATGTTCTTATGATAACAAATAAGAGAATGTATTCCTTTGCAGAGTTCTTTACAGTTCTATGTAGAAGATTGTTAGTTCAGCGTAGAATGTTAGACAGTAAATTATTCAAATTTCGATTGAAAAAGGTACTGTTATTTGTATTCATAGTTGCACCGGGTGTATCTGCGCATGAGTGTCCTTGTGTGGTAGTATCCTTCGTTCCTGACAAGCAGAAAGCGAGGGGCTGAGCAAAATTCAGAGAGATTTGAGTGTTGCCTATTTTGAAAGTTGAATGTGACTGAGTTGTAAGTTGTCGAATCTCTCCGATTAGTTTGGTTTTGTTATTAACTCTAAAAGATAACTGAAGGTGGACATTTTGGTTTCTTTTCCAGACTCCGAGTCTCCAGAATCGGCCTGTATCGGTAACAATTCTGGGTTAATGAGTAGACGACCGTAGTTCCAACTATTTTTATCTCTTCTGAATTGTCCCAAGTATATACATTGGTGCTTGATTAAAACAACTTATCTTCAATTTTATTGTTTTGTCTTTAATTAAGGACCAAGATAATTTTGGTCCACTGCAACTTCAATTTAAGATTAATTCAACTTTTTCATTCGAAGATGTTTCTGATTGATTAACCCTTACTTCTAGAGATCCGACATAGGTGTTAGCTAAGCTTAATAATAATCAAAATTCTAACTCAGTAGTAATGACCAGCAGAACTAGCTTGCTAAATACTTCAGATGTCTTGTAGGGGCACTTTATATCCAAGCAATCAAGTCAAAAGATTGTACAGGTGGTGTCTAATATTGGTGATTAGCATTTTTGATGATAAATGGTATCCTACAATAAAATATTTCACCAAAACGACGTTGTCAACCGATTCTCCATCGTTGTGAATATCCTTCAAGAAAAATCAACGTGCACAAACTTTTTTCTATTCGCATCAAAAACAGAAATGTGGAACCATAAACACAGTCAATAAATGGTTAAATAATTTGTACAAAACTACTGAAGCAAAGATTCTATCTTCGAATTTATATTTTAATATGTTCTTCATGCAAACTCTGCCCAACAATGTTATATTTCCATTCTGAATTCATCTTTAATTTTTGCTTCATTCGCTCTAAACCTGCTCAAAATGAGAGTTACTGCAACCAATATGGATAATATCATATCATTAAAAAAAACGTTAAAATATTGAAATTGCTTTTCATGAATATATTTACGATATTAATGCGCCTGTGAACTCGTTGTCGTTAAAATATGTTGTATCATTTTTATTTCTCCGCAACTTCATCCTAAATAAAAATGATATTTGAATATGGCGAGAAATTTTATTCTACATTTTCAATGGAAAAATACTGCTCCGTTATTATTGAATGCAATAAATCAGAAAACGTATCAAAAATGTTGATACTCAAATTTCTCTTTATCGAAATTACCATTGAAGTCGTATAATTTCCTGCAACTTTTTAGAAACTGATTTCATTATACTAATTCTTTTACAAATATAATTAAAACGCTTGAATTTTATGAAAAACAAATGGCCGGTCAGTGTTTTTGAGAAAAGAACAAAAATCTATACGTGGATAGAAAAAATTAGGCATCGACTGATATTTCAGTTTTTGTAGCTAATCATAAGTTTCATTAGTTTAAAGCACAAACATCGAAAGTCCAACTCATTCAATTATCTACGCCTCTGCACGTAATAGAACAAAAAAAATCAATTAATCTGTGTTCTTT
This sequence comes from Thysanoteuthis rhombus, assembly GCA_963457665.1. NCBI lineage: Eukaryota > Metazoa > Mollusca > Cephalopoda > Oegopsida > Thysanoteuthidae > Thysanoteuthis > Thysanoteuthis major. The sequence continues at coordinate 36,758,321 of OY735216.1, forward strand.
CATCGTCAAAACCTGGAATATGATGTTAGAACGTCGTCAGTGGTAAGCCTCAAGTAAGAAAAGATTGTCATAGTGTCTGGCAAGTTTTCTTTACAATAATCACATTCAGGAACCACGAGTCAATTCAAAAATTGAATGAGATTGTAGTCGGAAACAAATGACAGCTATAAACTAAACCTAAGTCATATTAATTTCCCCTTCCTCCTCCTCCACCTTCTTTTTCTACTTCAGTGAGAGAATTATTTCCTGTTGTTATCTCATTATATTGGCTTATACAGTCCGAATGTGTCTCTAGCACATTTTTTTATATCAATGATAGTGCACTCCGTCTTTACATGAGCTTAGTATTGTCGGTTTTCTTGAGATTTGCCATTCGACAATTTCAGCTTCAATGATAATTACAAAAGATAATATTCCTCAAAAATAATGTTTTTCCCTGGATTTCTGATTATCATTCTCTACACTGGCCTATGCACATTAAAAAAAAGTCACACCACCATTTTATAACCTTTTATACAGAACAAAATATGGTTACGCTTTACACTAGTTACTACACCATTACTTTGTTTCAAAAGCCATTATGCATTCTTTTGCTACTCAATTATAAAATGTATATAATGAATACTATACATTTGGCAAGAATAGAGAAAGTTCGATTTTTCAGTTGAAAAAAAAACACAATCTTAGTTACTACAGTAAATATCGTTTATTTAAACATCTATATCACGACATTTACCCACCCTTATATTCAACAGAACTTTGCACAAAATATATTAGTTCCAATATCAGGAAAAATCTTTTATAAGTAATTATCACGAATTTTATTAAAAGGTCAACGAACATGAAAATATAATTCAGTGAAACTCAACAGACGTGCTAACGTGGCCCATCACATTACCTTTAAATGATTTTCCTTTTGCATATTTTGATAGTATTTTTACAATGTGCCTATATTTTCCAAAGCATCAATATTCGATTGTTTTTTGTTTACAATTGCCGCCCTATTTTTACTTGTTTCCTGTTTATAAGTGCCGTCATTAACATCAGGCATTTTCTGCTGCAGAATTCTGTTTCGTGTGCGAATTCATTGAAAAAGGAGCTTTTTAAAGTTAAGAAAAAAATGGTTTTCCATTTTTTCTTGATATTTTTCTAGATAAAATGCACCCCACTTATTCTTTGGCCTGAAACTCAGTAAGTAAGAATCTGAAAGGCACCAAAATACACAGAAACGTACCTTAAGGAACAGTCTTAAGATTGGCCAAAGTTCCATTGACAGCCCCAAATAGATCACGCTGAACTTATGTTCATATATACGTGTATAAACCAGCTACAGCTTCTTAATTCAGCTCATGTAGCCTAAATATATCAGATTACAATGGTATTATGAAAAATATGATTCGCTTACTTAAAACTGATAATAGACCTTTTTTAAACATTTATACATGTGGGGGATCAATTAAGAGAGGGGTCGGTTTCCCATCACTAAAAATTATATTATTAAAATGTATGATTTATATATCTTAAAGTAGTTTGATTCTGAACATAAAGGGAGGATTGCTTTCATTCTGGTACAGACTAATCCTCCTTGATTGATACATCCATATCTATTACTATGAGTAACAAGTCTATAGACCAGATACACATTTTATACAATTTTTTATACAAAAGCTCAAATATTGCCAGAATAAAATAGTATGAAAGCAAACATTATTTTGCGTTGCTAAAATTGATAACATCTTCAGTTTGGTTTATTCATGAGATGATTATTCATTTTCGCCAAACTCTCCTTATATGCTAACATTCATGTTCAAATTAAAACGATCGACTCAAGTGACTTGGATAAAACCAATTTCTAACGCATGAAATAAATATTATAACAAATACGTACGAATGTATTATACATTAAAACATTTTAGTGAGCAGATTACAATTAGAGCAGATTTTAGTCTGCTTTTAGAGTCTGTGTCCTGGAAGGGGTGATTAATATGATGGGGATCAGTTTTCTATGGTTATAATGTAATAATTCGAACCTTTCAATGATTAATGAATCATTCGTAGCTATATCTATAGACACCATGTTATGTTCCTTTGTGACGCCAAATCAGTCACCTTGAATTTATGCTCATATCTAAGTGGATAGACCAGCAACAACTTCATAGTTTTGTTTACATAGCCCCAGCATTGTTCGAAATATATTGGAATTAAGAAAGAGGATATTTGCATTCTTAATACAGATATTGAACTCCTTAAAATCTCTGTACATGAAGTGGAAGATCAATAGAATAAGCCCGATTTTCTATTGTTAAGAAGGGGTAAATTGATCCGTCATGATTGTTATAGAGTGATGAAGTATATCTCTGAACATAAAGAGGGGTCGGTTTTCTCTTGGTATTTAGTGACAAACTGACCCCCCTTTGATTAATACATCTATATCTATTGTTTTAAATATCAGGTCTGTAGACCCAATACACATATTATATTTACATACGAAACCTCAAGTTATGTCTCGATAAAATGGTATAAAAGAAAAATAGATTTCGCATTGTTAAAATCAACAACACCTAATCATCTTCGAACAGGTCTCTTCACAAGACACT
>OY735216.1:36765917-36768417 GCA_963457665.1 Thysanoteuthis rhombus
TCGAAGTCGATTGGAAAGAGTTGGGGTGAGCTGGTATCACCTAATCTTACCACTTTTTCGAGCTGAAAGTGGTCAGAGTCTTTATGTAGCCTGATAAAAGAACAGTTTTGATCGTAAATACGTTGCAATACTCCGACATATATGCGCCTTGTTAAATTATAGTATCAAATATCTCCTAGGTTCGCTTTTTCATATAGTAGCATTATAGTTGCGATGTTTGAACCTTCTGGGACTTTGCGTAAGTTAAATAGTATGGCTAGTTCCCTAATGATGACTTTACCAACCTTCTTGAGTTGGCTGATGGTGATTTTATCTATTGAAATTGTTTGTTTGATGCCTTGCTTCAACTTCAATCGAGTAACCTCTAGGGAAATATTCGAATTGGTTTGCCGTGTTCATTTTTGTGTTAATAGGAAGAACATAGAGAAATATATTGTAGTGGTCGTTATTTTCTCACTTTTTGTCACGTTTGAAGAAAAATAACACGCTTTTAAGATTCGGAATATTAGTAAAAATGCTTGATATTGAGTGAAAATTGTGGTAATCCTTGGTTTGACGGTTGTAAAATATGGTAATTAAACCTAATATACAAAGGCTCCGGAAAGTCACACAAGGGCCCTAAGAATATAACTATACAACGTATCAATCGGAAGTTAAACGCCTCAATTTCTATCAAGTTATACCTTTTAGAGTCTTTGTATGACTATTTACAGTTTTTTTTAATGCTGCGTTAAACTACCATATTTTACCACCGTTGGACCAAGGATTACCAAACGGCAGCCATTATGAAAAGGCTCTTAATGCTCTGATGTGTACTTACGATTTTACGAAGGGTTTCATGTACCAGAAGAGATAGCAGTGTATATGCCATGATATTTAACATTTATAGTATAGATTTTGCTGAAAGTATAATATCAATTACTCAAGTTGTCATCTTTAGTCCAAGAATGTAACATTGAAGGAAAGCAGAGCCGGGAAAATTTGGCAATGAAATTATGATACATCGTAAAATAATCTGTATGCGAGATAAAAGCCAGTGTCCGTTTCTTTGTAACTTTTTTGTAATGTTTTTGCTCATATATACGAGTGTAGACTAGATTTGCCTTTCATATTTTTCATGAATAAAAAGATGTCTCTGGATAAAATGGTTTACTATATTTGTTGCTCATCTCACTTAGGTAAGTGCCAATTACAGTACAAATTGTAGCAATGATCATAGACATTTTTATAAAAGTTTTAAAACATATTTTAACGACTTCTTGGAAGTTTTGGTTTTCATTCCATGAAAATAGAAGAAAGTTGGTCTTAAAATTGAGAAAGTATTTCTGCGAACTTAATTTCGATTTTGCAATAACTGATTATATCTACCGACAGAAAATCTAAACTCTAAAACTGTTCCAAAAATTAAATAGCTGTTATTGAAATCGGATCCATCCAGTGTGTGCATATATATATATATATATATATATATATATATATATATATATATATATATATATATATATATATATATATATATATAGTAGAATGTGGATTTACTACACAAACTAGCTCATTATTCTGCTCTCTCCCGGCCTCATCTGATGAGGCCCAGAGAGGGTAGAAACGTGTGCTAGTTTGTGTAGCGAATCCACATTCTACTATTTATTTCCAGGTCTATTCTAAAACAAATTAACTTCGATAGTAAAAAGTTGTATGTATCGAGCCCTCTATGAAATAAATCCATTACATATCAGAAGCAGCTTTAGATCATTGATATATTATTATTATATAATGTTATACTGCTAGCCTGATTTGTACCACTCATATATACATATATATATATATATATATATATGTGTGTGTGTGTGTGTGTGTGTGTGTGAGAGAGAGAGAGAGAGAGAGAGAAAGAGAAAGGGAAATGTGGAGGGAGAGAAAGAGAGCAGGTTTTGCACTGCACTCTATCCAACTCATGTTTGCTATGTGCATGCGAAATAAGCGGTCAGAAATGAAGGAAACTTTTTTCTAAATTAAAATTTAGAAAATGTGAGGAGAAAAAGCATTGTATTTATGTATAAGTATAATATATATACATATAACATATAACATATATAATGTATATATAACATACATATTTATATATATATATATATATATATATAACATAATATAATTCATATACAATATATATAATGTATAAATGTATATCGTATATAATGTATGTATGATACATATAGTATATACATATGATATATAATGTATATATATAAAATATATATATGTGTGTGTGTGTGTGTAATAAAAGAGCTCACTCGATTCTTCAACTTGAAATGAAAGACGAATATGAACTTCTTACCGAACTAGAAGTGAATGACACCAACAACAACATCAATAAATTCAACAACAAAATAACAGCTTCTCTAATCCGATTTGCCTTTATGTTTAAACCAAAGAACACACAAACCATCAATAAAATCTCAGATTAAACCAAGAATATCATGGAGAAGCATAGTAATCTCAA